>BCNH02000009.1:2634519-2699135 GCA_001662345.2 Metrosideros polymorpha var. glaberrima
TTGAACTGAGCGTGGGACACGATCAATGTCTTCATTTTCAAAGATTGTTCTTCATGCTTTTGATAAAATCCCATCCGGTCTTATTTTCCCTTTGTTGCCTAACTGAGAGAGAGAGAGAGAGATATGGTGCTGTTGGAGAAGCTGTGGGACGACGGCGTGGCCGGACGGGGGCCTTGGGAAGCTGAGGAAAGCTCACCACCAACACCTTTTTTTTCTTTTTTTTTCAATTTTTTAAAAATATTTTTTAATTTTAAATATATTTTCTTTCTTTCTCCTCCGCCGGTCGTTGAGGTCTGATGACTGGCCATAGGGAGGCTCGGCAAAGCTCGAGCTTGTCGTGACTCGAGAGGCCTCGACCTTGCTAGATTTGGGGAGCTCGCTTGCCTTCGAGCTCAAACAAGATCCGAACCACCACCACCACCACCACCATCACCATCACCATCTTGATCGACCTGAAAAAAGCCCCAAATCCTCCCGCATTAGACCATAAATTCACGTTTTTTGAAACAAACGGAGTATTAAATGTAGTTAATTTTTCTGACCGTGATCCAAGCCTTATTTAACCCAAAGGAAAAAAGCCATTACAAAGTGGGAGTGGCGATAAGTCTGACCGCCACGAAGTTTTTCTGTCCACGTGCATTAAAATTTTTAAATCCCTCTTTGGACGGGCGCCACCTTTTGTCTGGAAAGCCCTTCCTCCCACCAAACATAAAAGAGGTAGCGTAGCGCATGCAAATTTGCCTGTGCCTCTGGCTCTCTCTGCTTCCATTACCCACTGCTTCTTCTTCTTCTTTTAACTTCGTTGCGGTTCTCATCAGTCGCCCCCCAGAAACTCCGTCTGTTCGATCAATTCTCGTCCGCCGTGTGCGGTTCGTTCTTGAAAGCGCGAGTGATGAGTCGACTAACTGTGCTTCTTCTCTCTGTTTTGGCGATGATTGCTTCGGCGGACACCAGATATCTTTCCCTCCAGTGGGATGTGAAGCAGGGGTTGGACCCCAAGAATATGAAGGTCATCACCATCAACGGAGAGAGCTCCGGCCCGACCATCAACGCACAACAGGGAGACGTCATCTTCGTGCACGTCGCGAACAACTTGGAAGAGGACCTCGCGATCCGTTGGCAGAACGTCAAACAGGTATTCTTATCGAATCACACAGAAACAATCGTGCGGTCGTGTCTGATGATACTTGGATCAAATTGCAGATCGGAACTCGGCCGTGCAATAAAGCAAATGCCTTCATATTGGCGGGAGGAACATGTGCCTATCGTCTTCGCGCTGATCAGGTGCGTTCCCCATGTATAATGAGAAAGATCGCGGAATAATATAGCTTGTGAAACACTGGTTCATGTGCCGATTGAATGATCTAAGTGAATTATGTAGGCTGGGAAATTCTCGTACCAATCGAAATTCAAGATGCAAGGAGATGCCGGATTCAATGGGCTGATTGTGGTTAAAGAAGCAAGCTAAGAAGAAGAAGAAGATGCGGTAGGTTGCGATTTGACAACCTGGGATTCTGATTCAACCCTCTCTTGTTAATTGACTTTTATATATAAATATATAAATATACATATATATATTCGCCTTCTGTTTTTGTAGGCCTCGTGTTTTTGTTCTTTTGCCAAGACGTATGTTGCTTAGATTTCTCAAGGTGATCGAAGTTATCAATTATTTTAAGGCGGGTGCTTTTTACACGCCTGTTTTTAAGGTTTTCGCTTCTCCACGCCCTATTACAGGTGGATTGACCATATTGCCCCCCTCCCTAACTTTTTTTTTTTTTGGTCGGTTGTCTCTCATCGAACCATGAGCACCCTCTGACCTCCTCCTCCGCATCAGCGTAATTGAGGGTCGCATTAGCGTCCTCGTTCTGTATTAAAGCCAAAACCAACCAACATCCACAAAAATTCAACATATTCAAATTCTCGTGTGCTCTCTCTCTCTCTCTCTGTCTTCTAGAGGATTAATCTTTCTGTCTCTATCAAGATTTGATCCCCTCAAATTATTTCTTTTGTAAGATGAGAGAATGATTGGGTTGTCTACCATTTAAAAAATCAAAGCTTGACCGAATTCGGGGAGGCGTGTGGTATCTCACTTCTGAAAGTCGAAGGGTGTGTGGGTAACATATCCTCTGCATTTGCTACGATCCCATGTGATTGAACTTGCAGACTAAAGCAGACTTAGGCTCGGCTCCATGGCTCACCAAGTAGGAAGTGGCATATGAATATCTCTTTTCCTCTGAAGAGCTCTCCCCCTATCCATGGTGATAGTTTGCCCTAAAACCCCCTTTTCCCAAAACCCTAATCTCATACAACCCTTACCATGCCCACATTGACCATCCTTCGCAACAATGAAGGTCCTACCAGCATCATCCATGCCCCCCAAAACCACAGTCCCAAACCCTAATCTGGAAAAAAAAAACTTTCTTTGTCCTTCTTCTTCGGCCGGTCACTGGCCAAGACAACAATCGGCGATTGGCCACAAGCGAGAGATGAGCTCGCCCGATTCTGGTGAGCTTGAGCCTCGCCAGGCTCCAGGTTGCCAAAGGCCGGCGAGGCTCAAGACTCGCCAAATCTAGTGAGCTCGACCCGGCTCGCTAGAGACTCGGGCAACATCAACCTCGCCAAATTTGGCAACCCTAAGTGCACTGAGCTCGATGGCTTCCTCCTCGATCTCGCCTGACTCATGCCCTACAACAACCTCAAAATCGAGCACAAACCTCCACTGGTGCTCGCCTTATCTCCATAGCTGGGGCCGTCACTGATTTTTGCATTGATGAAGTTGAGCGAGAAGAGCTTGAAGGCACACTCAAGGGCAGGCTCCTCGATCTTGCTGTAGGCGGAGTTGAGGGCGAGGATCAAGGGCTAGAGGATGAAATCGACGTCGGAGAGAGAGAGGCTGAGTAGGGGAGAGGGAGGATTAGCCGAGGCGGGAGCAAGGGCGAGATACCTATTAGAGATATGTCTCAAGTTTGAGCCAGCGAACGAAAATTGATCCAAAATAAATTATTATCTATTGATGTTTGAATATATGCCAGGGAAATCCATATCATTAGTTCAATGTTAAGAGTCTGAAAGTTGACTTACTAGTGTGAACGTCAATGATAATGATCAAAGAAAGATAAAACAGGAAAGCTGCAACTTTCAGTTGGTTTTGCTCATTCAACAAGAAAAGGAAAGAAAGTAAAAGGGGATATTATCCTACTGGTGAAGCCGGCCAAAAGAAAAGACGAAATAGGAAAGTCCAAGATTTGGACTTTCGTTGACCGAGATATAGTGGGATTTACATTTCTGTTGACACCTAAATTTTAATCCTCATTTAATTTTTATTTAAAATTTATTAAATTGCACATAAAAAAATAGCGACTGACCCTAGCCCCTACCCAAAATATTTAATTTGATTTGCATTTAGACTTAGGAGCATTTTCCTTAAATTTTCAGCATAATTAAATCGTGCATTTTTTTCATTAAAAATTGAACCGTCATCACCATCGACGAGCCATCACCGGCGTGAATCCATGAGGCCAGCTAGCCACCGCCGCGAGCACCACAGGCGAACCAGAAGCTCAAGCCGCGTCTCTCGCTGTCTTGAAGTCCACGGTCAAGAAAGGTTACCAAGAAGTCCAAGTGGAGTATTTTTCTTTAGTATTTTATCTGGTTTTAATACTTTGTGGGTTTTATGGTCTTACATCATGCAAGCAGAAGATTATTTCTTGGCAGGGAGATCGTGAAGAGTCTAAGAGCATGGCGACGTACAGGTTCTTTAGTGAAAGAGGAAAATGAATATCTGCAAATTCAAATTAAAATAGGCATAAATGAGTTTGGATGGATAATTTTATCATATTTGATCTTCAAGGCCTGAATTGAGTTGAATAACTTCAAAATCAAAAGGAAGATGAGGAATAACAGGAGATGAGGAGTTTGAATTGTGGGAAGTTAGAGAAGATATCGGACATTTCAAATAAAAATAACAACTTTGCAGCCATATTTTTCCATTTTCAAATTGTTTAGCTTATCTTTTATTCTGCATATATAACGCGTAAGAGTGAGGGGGATTCAGAGGACAATTCATAATTCAGAGAAATTCAGAGCAGAGAGAGAGAGAGGGAGGGAGTCGCGGCCAAACATCCATTCACACGGCTGCGATTTTGCTTTGCTCGCTGCTGTCTTTGTTTATGTCTCTTGTTTCAAATTTCCAAAGTTGTTATTTTTCTTTTGGTTCCAATTGCTGGTGGCGTGCCATGAAGCCAACTCCTAAAAACGACAAAGTGCCAAATATTCATTAATTAGCTTACATAATGTCTAGACTGAGCACGCACTATTTTTATCATTCGCGGTCACGAGGGTAGACAATTGCCACGAGACACGTTGAATACTTGCCACGAGACGCTTATAGGTTACAATTACATGGAAAAATTACCAAAAAAGTTTTAAACATATTGTAATTGTATACGTTTAGTCATAAATCTTTTTTTATGCCAATTGAGTCCTCAGCCTTTTGTAATTGTGTCAATTCAGTTTATCCAGCGAATTTTGGACAACCGACGTTAATGTAGATGTTGAATAGCCGGCGAAATAATATTTTAATATTTTTTAAAATTTTTGAATTTTTGAATTTTTTTATTTCTTCTTTCTTTTTTACTTTTTTTCTTCCTCCAACCGGTTGCCAAAACTCGACGGCTGGCCAAAGGCAACAACCAGTGAGTCCAACTTCGCCAACCTCAGGCAAAGCATGCCTCGCCAGCCACTGGCGAGGGCAAGCCTCGCCAACCCCTAGCGAGGTCGAGCGTCACCAAATCTAGGTTGGCGAGGCTTGGCCTTGCTCGATCATGCCCCTCTCCTTCATTCCCCAACCCCAAACTCGCACCGAACGACAACGATGGGATTAGCTGTCTACCTCCGCTGGGCCGCCTTTCGCTCCGAACGGGTTGCCGGGTCGTTCCATATAGAAAGCTGAAGTTTGAATAATATAAAGTTGATCTCCTGGTTCGTAGATTTGACTGTTAGTGTTATTCAAAGAAAATCTTGATACATGGTAGGCCTCGGAAGGATGATGACAGAAGCTGCTAAGATTTAATGAAGAAGAGCTATCCAAGCATGTAGACAAAGAATGCCAAGAAGGGTCATGAATAGTTGACTTTGTTTCTGTGCTTTTCTTGACTTTGTAGACTTTCTTGTTTTCGTTTATTTAATGTTGCCAGACATTTGTGCTAAATTGTGTAGGTCCAGCCATTATAAAAGGTTGCGAAAACAGCTGGATTATTAGATTTGCAAATGGGTATTTTTATCTTTCGAGCAAAAGTTGGTTCTTATTATTGGGTCGTTTGAAAGGTATGATTATATTTCTACAAAGAAAATAAGTCCTTGCATTTTGTTTTTTGGCATTTGGTCATTTGAACGACAGGACTTAAGATACCCGCACATCGTGAGATCGTCAAGCTGGATAATAAATAGATATCAACATCCATGTAGAAGAAAGAGAAGATAAGATCATTCGACTGTCCATTAACTCATCCACAATGAATGATTTAGCTTTTAGTGCGATATACAATAGATTGAAATCGATGTTGGTGAGCATAAGAAACTGACTGATACAACAAAAGCTGTACTCATGTTCACCCAAATCGATTTCACCAACATTTCATCCACCTATGGCTAATGCCAACCCAGTGAAGCATGTCTCTAAGCATGAGAATTCAGTTAACTGGCATAAAAAAACTAGTCAGAGAGACAGATCCTACAGAATTATAAATCAACTAGCCGTTGTAATTGTCGAGACAGAAGTGCACGGCTGGGCAAACTGACAACTGAAATTGCCGACTGAAGGTACTGTTTGAGAGCCCACAATATATCACAAACAGGAAGCAGTAGATCCCAAAGAGTGAAATTTATAGTTCTAGACGTGTCCGTCCCACAGGCACTCAGAACTTACTCTTCCACCTTTCAAGAGGTTCTCGACTTCTTTTGGAGGGTTCAAACCGAGTTTCTGAGCACGCTCCCAGCGAGACAGTCGAGTCATTCCAAGACATGGTCCATAAGCCATGTTCATGTCAAACTGCCTCAGCACTTCCTCTCCTTGGTTGTGATCATCTGCAAAACCATAGACCTCCCACTCTAGTGAACAGAAAGTGTGCTAGACTTTCATTGGCAGAAAAAGAAATTGTCAAACATTAAGATGTTTCCTCATAAGCTGCCTTCACACTGTTTTATGAAACTTTCAAATAAGCGAGTTTTAGTTTGTAAATCATCATGCTCCTAGCTGGATTTTCCTCAGAAAATCTACCATTTAGTGAACCAGGCACAAGTCCACAGGACCACATGACATTATGACAAAACTAGCATTATAGATGAAATATGAGAGAGAGAGAGAGAGAGAAACCTTTCAGGTCAAGGGAGCCATGGGATATGAGGGCAGGCGATTGAGTCACATCAGAACCAACAGTTGAGGCATTAGTTGGTGATCTTTTGGAAGAGCCCTTCTTACTGGAAGTGGATTTTGTGTTCTTCTTCTGCTTGAAGAAACCTTTCATGTTTGCTGATCTAGTTGCCATCCTTCAATGCTAAATTGCTGCAGAGAACAGTGAAATGATGATAATGAATTGCAAAAGATGTAGGAAAAAGGTGAGATATTAATGCCATATGCCCGAAATGTAAAACAGAACTGCTATTACATGGCAATTTAAGGGGAAACAAGTCAAAATTGAATTACAACCAGTGAAGGGTCTCTATAAAGTGGGAATTTAAGATCAAATAGTAAAATGCCAATTTTTAGTCAATCATGCAAACACAAATTGCATCATCTGGACAACATAGATGAGATTGAGCCAGCATCTTTACAAAATAGAAAAGATTTTCCAGAACTGGATAAATGTTTAAAACGCAATTCTTATTTTAGCTCTACTACTTGACCTATGTAGATCATATCTCTTCTTTTGAAAGAGAGTAAGCAAAGTTGGTGCATTAGAACCATTGAAAATAGTAGGCTCACTTTGTCAACAAGGTGTAGGCAAGGGTTTCAAGGGAAGTAATATTCCTTAGTAAGAGGACTACCACACGGTAGTTTCATAAAGCTTCTACTTATAGGTCTGATTAATTTCATAAGCAAATAAGAACTAACAATAGCAGGCCAAGAAAACATCTATCCTGGCAGCAATCTCTAGTAGAAACACAGCATGAAGCTACAAACAACACCAGCACTAGCATCGAAGTAGATGGTCAACATACAAGAGATAAGTTTGCAGCACTTCCAACTAGATTCAATTCAATACTCTAAAAAATTGTCCAGAACAAAATAGAAAATATGCAGTCCAATTCAAGGCTAGACAGATGATGATCCTACCAAGTAAGTTAAAACTAAATTGGTCAGTACTCGGCAATCGGCATTCACAATCTGTAGAAGCCATAAGTGGGATAAGCGATCTACCATAGATCAACAAAACATAGAATTTGAAATCAAATGATTGGCCAAACACAAGAAAGACAAAACATAAGGAACGCGAATTGTTTGCCAACAGTAAACCTGCAGAAGTAGTTGTTCACAAGCAAAAGATAATCACTAGCCAGACTAGAAAAGAGAGACCCATGACAGGCAAAATCATTTGACTACATGGATCTGGTCATGCCCAATCAACCTAACTGCTTAGTAAACTATAGCCGAGTCGCAAAGAGCACTGCAATGCAAACCTCAAGAGGACAAACTCAGGAAACAGATCACGCCCATGAAAATATTTCAGGTCCGCAATCAAAGCAGACCGAAACCAATTCAAAATGTACAAAAGCGCATGATGACACGAATTCGAGTATCAGAATGCAGGACACAACAAACGCAAAAGCGCATGATTCACATAAAACGGATACGGAATTCCAGAACAGAGAAAAGGCAACTCGGACGCTCGGACATGTTCTCAAGCAAACACCCCCCATCGAAACGAGATGCAGCGTCTCGCGCAGGAACTTGCTCGATGACTCCTCAAACATCGTCAATCGACGCGCGAGGATACAAATTTTCAAGCCATAGAACATTCTTTAACTCTACACAGAGAGAGAGAGAGAGAGAGAGATTGGTTCGGCGATCGATTACCGGAAGCGCTGACGCAGACACGAGCCTTTGAGGAGAGGGAGAGAGATAGAGATGGCAGAGACAGACTTTTAGCGGAAGAAACTGAAACTGGGCGAGCCCTAATTCAAAATTTCAAATTGCAGAGAGAGCAGAAGACTGTGTTTGGCTTTTCTCGATTAATATAAACTGTTTGCGATTATTTTCTTCTTCTTCTTCTTTTTTTATATTCAATGGCCGGTCCATATATTCAATTTTGGGAAAGTTTCAATTAAGGGTTCCAAATAATCTCGTTTTCTCAAATAAATGTTCGACATGGACTTTGTTTCAAATAGAAATCTAAAGTCCCTCCATTATTTTAAAGAAGAGTCTGACTAAGAGATATTTTGTCATTTCCTTTTTTCTGATTTTTTTCTTTACTTTTTGCCCTTTCTTTTTTCCTTTTCTTTGTTTTGGTCGGCGAGGGTCCGACGACCCAGACCCTCGCCGGCCAGTGGGTGAGGGCCAGCGAGGGTTGCAACCCTCGCCCACGCCCTCATTGACCGTGGGCGAAGGTTGACGAGGGCTTGCTTGTGGCCATTGAGGGTAGCCTCACTTGGGCAAGGCAAGCCCTTGCTAGCCGCAAGCGAGGGTCGCGACCCTTGCTCTGGGGCTAGTGAGGGCTTGCCTAAGGCCATCAAGGAGGACCTCTTCGGCCCTAGGGCGAGGGTTGTGGCCCTTGCCCGCCAGAACAAACATAGGGAAAAGAAAAGAAAGAAAGAAAAAAGAAATAGAAAAAGTAAATGACTATAATACCCTTGATTAGACCCTTCTTTGAAACAATGAGGGACACTTTATGTCTTTATTTAAATCAATGTCCACTTTGAGCTCTTATTTGAGAAAATGAAAGCATTTTGAGCCTTTAATCAGAATTTTCCCTTCGATTTTTGTAATTGCTGTTTGGGAAAAAAGTAAAAAAAAAATCTCAAATTATACTTACTGTGACACATTTATTTGAACTTTTTTTGTGACATCAAATTATACCCACTGTGACACATTTTTCCTAAATTCTTTCTTGCGACATTAAAAATCTCAAACTTGTACTTATGTGATATATTTACCTTTCATCAAAGTTTCGTCACAGGATTATTCAGTTAAAATGTTGTTTTCATTTTACTTAAGCCACGTGAACTCCATGACAATGTTTGCTTTCCGGTGTTAATGTAAGCAAATTTTTAAAGGTCTTTGTTGACAAAATTTTGACGAATTGTAGATGTGTCACACAGATAGAAATTTAGGATTTTTAATGCCAGAAAAAATTTAGAGTAAATATGTCACAGTGAGCATAATTTGAGATCTTTTATGGCTTTTGTCCTTGCTATTTTTGCCCTTTACAAACCCTATTGATTAGGAAATTTATCATTTTAGTATTTTTTTAAGGCTACTTTTTCTTTTTCTTTTTTACGTTTTTTATGTTATAACTCTCTCCATCGTTGTTATCTTGTATCTTCGTGAGATTGCTATGACAAGCTCGTCAATCTTATATGTTCGAGTTATGCGTGGTGCAGAGTAATGAATGGCTTAATCCAAACACCTCGTAAAGGGTGTGGGAAAAGAAAGAATTATTCGAAGAAAGCAAATACTTAATGTTAGCGAAATCTTTTGAACAATTAGAGCGCTTAATCTGCTTTACATTTGACCCCCCCAAAAAAAAAAAAAATCTGCTTACATTAGTTAAAATCTATTTCTTTTGGCCAAAAAGGAGTAAAATATGTTTGTTGCTATACTGAATTATATAGATCAAATTGGAAAACTATTGGCACTACGCCGCTATACAAAGATAAATACATCTCATGAGGAAATAGAGAAGCTATCTGTCTTCTAGCATACTATTTATCAAAGACAAGTTAACACGATGGCAAAACACGAAGTAGATACATGAACACGAATTATCAATCCTACCTATCACCTCCTAATTTTATGTCGGCGGGATCACCTTCTCGTGATCTTTAAACTGTAATTGAATAATTATGCATGTGTGGAAAAACATGATTGTCATGAGGACTACCATGATGCGGAGATAGCCCGAGTGAATCCCAATCTCAGCCCTTGACTTTCACAAGTCCAAGGCGAGAGACAGAGAGGACTGTTTGGCATTGTTCGAAGTCTGAGTTGTGGACATCCTGCAAATGGAAAGAACACCAAGAAACTTTATACCCTAACAATACATGGCATTGTTTTGGAAGTTCTCACTCCCCAACAGCAGAGATTCATAGAATTTCTCATTTGACCTGAAACAAAAGGTTCGAAGACAATTAATCAAATCCAGCTGTTGAAAAACCCCTCGAGGAATTCCGACGCAGCCCAACAAGACTCGAGATAAAAAGAAGTGTTCCAGAGAATCCACTTCAATATACTCAGATCCTCATGCACAACCCTGGCCTAGAAAGTTCCAACACCTAGGTATCTGCACAAACCTAACTGAAGAATACCATGCTCGTCAACAATATAACATTTCTACTAACTGAAAACTCAAAGCCAGCAGAGTCCCTACTGCCTGCCAGTTCTCCTCGGTGCCGCTAATTTGGCGGCAACCTGATCCTCGGACAATGGCAAGTAGTAAATCCGGGGAGAGGCTTTGGTCTTCTTGAAGAGAACATCTAGAGTGACGATGGTTGGGTCGACTTTCTCAGAAAGTGGAGGTGGCGGCGGCGGGAGTGGGAGCCGATCCCTTTCTTGTGAAGCCTTTGCTTGAGGGTGTGGAAGAGGTGGTGGTGGAGGCAACTGCTGCTGCCTAAGAGGTGGTTGGCGGGGAGAAGGCTGGGGCTGCGCCATCGGTGGAGCAACAGCAGTTGGACCAATATTAAGAGGTGCAGTCGGAGCTGAATCTGGTGGAGGTGCAGGTGTTGGAGTTGGAGGAGCCTCCAGCCGTACTTTTACTTCTTGGGGGTCAACAAACTCAGCCACAAGTTGGCGTCCACCATTTGGGGGCCATTGAAGGTTATACACAGCATTTCGCGTCTCGATGGCTTCTTCGACAGAGGAATACTGATCGGCAAAAAAGAAATTAACACACGAGATCCATAAGGTTCACTCTACTCTGCCACACAAAGTGCATAAACGCGAATTCTTAACCCCACAGAAAGAATAAGAGAGATCTTACCGTAATGTAGCAGTGGGTCTTAATCTGGTCCATCCAGAAGCTGATAACTGAACCAGTTTTTCCTAAAAGCTCTTGGACAGCTTTCAGGGTAAAGGGACGCAAAAACCGATCAATTCTGAGGGAAGTAGTTGGAGGTTTCTGTGGTGGTGGAACTGTCC
The DNA here is from genome assembly GCA_001662345.2 of Metrosideros polymorpha var. glaberrima. Lineage (NCBI taxonomy): Eukaryota > Viridiplantae > Streptophyta > Magnoliopsida > Myrtales > Myrtaceae > Metrosideros > Metrosideros polymorpha. Next base: position 2,645,870 of record BCNH02000009.1, read on the forward strand.
CCAAAAATTAAAAAAGAAAAACAAAAGAACAAGAAATAATTTTAATCATGATAAACTAACTTGGATAGTGTCGAACATACTCAATGTAATGAAATAAAGAAAATTTACCAGTACGTTCCTTAGGCGTGTCATCACTAACTGCAGAGTTAGATCTTGAGAAGGTAGGCCTAAAAGAATGGGTCTGGGCTCCATCCCTAGGTGTTGTTACAGGTGTAACAGTTAAGCGCTGTGGTTCAACATCTTTGACACTCTCAGATTTCCACCTACGCTGCCTCTTCGCAGGATCAGTACTTCCGTTGCCTCCTTGATCTGAAAACAGCAGGTTATCAAATCAAAATAATCTACAAAGCTCAATCTTTTTCGAGCATATATACCCTCATTTATATATAATAACCCTGTTTTATCATATGGCTTTAACAGTATACAGGTGAGATGACAGACAGCTACCGTGCTTTTGGATGATAACTTTAACAAAAACATTGAAGTTTATACATGCGTGTGCGCACAAAAAGAATAGACGAAACACCTTGCAGCCAAAGACTAACCAAGCAAACATAAACAGCAGAAAAAGAGAAATTTAAATTTATACTCAAGAACTAAATCAAACAAGATCTGCATTGATATACAAGAGTAAAGTGATCGTTCTCATCAATTTACTAAATTGAAACACAACTAAATGATAGACAAGTTACTCACGAGCGAGTGTCCACCAAGCATCAATAATTTATTACGTATTTTCAGATACAATCTACACCTTAGTGTGATGATTAAGAAAACTAATTCTTAAAAATAAGTATAACAATGGTCTAGGACTCTTACTATAGCGATGCTTACAGATATCTATGGAATGTGAACTTCTTACTTCTTATTAACTCGAATAAATATCTCCATCAGCACTCAACTATCTGCTCTAAACCCTATATTGATAAGAATATTCTTGATTGCTCCAGAACAAACAACAGCCCTTTTCTATATTAATCACATTACCAATTTGCATCCCCTTTATCTTCATGAGTAGTCAAGTCCCTAATATTTCCTCTACAAGTTGGTCTCTTCTTTTCTATCTTGATTGGTTATATCTTACACAACATTGTTAGATAAGCAAGTGTTTGGACACTAAATTATTGCAAAAAAGTAGCAGAATCCATTTCAGCAACTACTGATCAATCTATTGCGCTGCTTATCAGCAAGCTGACTTGCACAGAAGCAAAAGGGAAGTCTCAATAACAGAAAAAAGTACAACACAAACTTTCTTCGTAAATGGCATACCAAGAATCTTTCGTTTCTCTGCAAGCAAAGGCTGACCATTTCTCTCCACACTGACATCCTTCGTGTCAGCATCACCCATGATATCAACAGGGCTTTCCTCCTTAACAGGCGCGACTTCCTTTTTCTCACTTCCACCTCCAACTTCATCAGAGACAGGCTTCAAATCGATGTGCTTACTATCCAACACATCTTCATCCAGTGATTCATCACCTGAACTTCGATCTAAATTTAACTTTTCCGAGTCCCCCACATCCGTAATCTCATTGATTTTGGTCATGTCTGCATTTGCAGCATCATTGTCTTCTTTAACCTCAACAGCTAACTTGTTCTCAGGTGGCTCTTCAACATCCATAGGATGTGATTCGCCACCGACTGGGATGACATTGCTGGACGATGGTTCCACTTCCACCATCTCCGGCTTAACATCTAGCTCTAATTTTACGTTATCAGCAATTATATTATCCTTAAATTCATTCTTTTCATTAATTGACACAGAATCAGCAGAAATAGAATCAGATCTTACTTGAAACCCTAAAGAAGGGCTGACCTCAGATACCTGGTTAGTTGGGGCAGGTGAATCAAGGATGACATCCTCTTGTGGAGGCTTCAAATGCTCATTCTCCAGCTCGATCTTCGAATTTCTGTTCTCCTCGTTTGTCTCAAGATTTTGCAGATCTTGGTCACTTGATGTCACATCGGGCATGCTGGTCACAGTGATTGGAATGCTGGCTTCAACAATAGTAGGAACAACCAGCTCCTCCCCTTTCCCCAAAACTAGCTCCTCCTCCACTTTTCCCAAATGACCAACATTTGTACTTTCCCCTTCTGGAGCAGGTTGATCTAGGACTGGAAAACGGTCATTGATATCAATCTGAACTTTAGCATCAACCTCTCTACGATTTCTATCATCACCATCATTAAAAGCCAACTCATCATTATTTTTATCACAATCATCCACACTTTTTGCACTTTGAAATGCAACAGGATCTGTTCCATCTTTAGCAATAATTTCAGGCTGTGGATCAGACATAAATACAGTTTCCACTTGCTCCTCTTTTTCAGCATTTTCCCTTTCAATATTAACTGCTTCAGCCAAGCGCTTTACCAAATCATCCTTCAGACCTCTTGTAGTCAACTTCCGTCTCTTAAGCTCTTCTTTCAACTCTGTAACCTTCCACTGGTCAATAGGCCGGTTGCCGAGAATCGGGTATGACGACATCTTCTAGAATTGCAAATTCTTTTCTAGATATGGCCGACCTTGTCACAACCTATCAAAGTACCAACAAGCAAAATTAGTCAAGGTGTCATCAGATTCCAGAAGTAACATGACAGAACAAAACACCAATTGTCCTTACTCAACATCCTCTAATGCAACATGACAAGGCAAACGAAACATGCAACCACGAAGCTGTCCTACAAATAAGTACAACATTCTAGCTTACCCAATAGAGTAATAAAGAAATTTCTTCAAATCAATTCTATCAACTCAAACGTCAGCTCCTCACCATGATTAAAAGGGATCTCGCTCAGAAATTTAAGGACCATAATTAGGAATTCTGGCATCATGAGAATCAGTGCCACTAACTTTAGTAAGATTGCCAGAGAATCCAAATTGGAAAGTCTAAGGGCAATATATAAATAGGTATTCCATCGACCAAACTCCAAAGAACACGAGTCTTCTTACAAGGTCATTCTCATGCTAAATTATACAAGTTAAAGTTCACACTAGCTAATCTAAATCGAAAATAAGAGTATTATCACTGCATCTACAGCGCCGTCAACAATGAAATGGATTCTTCATGCATGCCAAAACCAAGTTAAATACAGATGTCCCAAAATGCAGTAGGTTTTATGCAACTAAATAGTTAAGGCATCCAGTAAATAAGACATATTTACCCCTGCACATAGAGAGAGAGAGAGAGAGAGAGTAAAATAAACAATACAAGCTAACTAATATAACAAAGAAACCAAGTAATAACAACTAAGCTAAATTAATTCATTTCCAAAGCCAAAACTGCAAATTTTTTAGCACTGAATCATGACCAAAAGCTTCCTATAATAGAGTTTATTGGTAGTGCATTCCAAAATACACCCGATATGTCCAAACCAAATAGAACGAGTAGAAATACAAGCCCCAAAGAAAAGAAATGCAACAATTTCCATATTGACTATGTAACCATCAAAATTTGACCTCGACATGCACAAAACTGGTATATCATTACATTTCAGATTACATTTTCTGTACAAAGTCACTCAACATAAAGTATAAAAATTTAAAGGCTCAAACATAATACTACAAAAAACGATGAATGACAAGCATGTCTACACTGATAACCAGGCATGGTGGGGAAAACTAAGCCCCGAACTTGCTTTTGCGAAAAACTTGTTCAGATGGCACTCACTTATCACAAAATTGCCATCTAAATGCATCCAGAATCCTTGCACCGACACCAAGCAAACAGACAATAATCCAATACCATCTTCACAGAATTAAAAAAAAAAGTAAAACTACAACAAAAGAAGAAGAAGATACGGCACAACGAATGCATTCGCACATTAACACTAGGGAGTAAAAAATGTCAAAGAATAACGAGCTGTAAACAATGAAGGAACCATCTCCTCGGACAAAAGAGAAGGAGAAAAACACCACCACAGAAAGCAATCGCGAAGGAGAAACATTGACCCACAACTTACGAGGATGTCCGCCTCGGAGTCGAGAGATTCAGGGACGCGAAACCCTAATTGAGCAGCAGAGAAACCCGCTTATTATCAAAACCCGACAGAAATCGCAAACCCAGCACAGCACCACCCAATCAGAGGCCAGGCGAGAGTGTCGAGCCTCCAGAAACCGAGCTCAACCGAGCTCCCCACTCCCCCTTCCGCTGCCTGTAAACACACAGAAAACAACACTCTGAAACTAGGCAGGAATAAGCAGAGAAAAACGCAAGCACGAGAGCGAGGGACCCCGAGCGGATCGAATTCGCCGGGAAGCGACGCGGATCGAGGGCGGAAGCGGAGGCGAACGGCGGAGGAACGGCGGGGTTTTTTTTATTTCGATTCCGGATGCATTTTGGGGAAGAACACCGAGAGGCGTTTCTAGGGTTCTTTTCTCGGGTTTGCGGGTTCCTTATGGAGCAGCGAGAAGAGAGGAGCAATCCAAAAGCTGGCAGTATCTTTTGGTCCTGGAGTACCCAGATTGCCCTTTTTACCATTCGTAAGTGATACCTCTTTCTGTACTCTTCTTCTGGGCTTAATGGTAATTTGATAATTTCTATTTTTTCTGGCCACGAATGGTAAAGAAGCTTTTTTTAGGTAACAAGAAAAGGAAATAGAAATATATGGCCTTATCTTTAAGTACAAGAATGATCGATTTCAAGGTAAAATCAAGGACCCGAAATCTACCTTATCATAATTGGTTTTCGATTTTTGGTATTGGGAATCAAGCCGGCCAGTTGTAAGATCGACTCGCGAACCAAGCCTAACCTAAGGTAATATAACTACATTTTTTTTTTTTTTTTATGAAAACATAGCTTAAGAGATAGATGGATTCATAATCTTCTCATGTTAAAAAACTATGTCCAACATATCCATTTTTTAATCCCAAAAATAAAAGCCAAAAACTAGTTCTCGCGTAGAATTTACGTTCATGGTAATAAGAAAAAAAAAGCTAAAAACCAGTTTTCAAGTAAAAATTAAAGTTCATGGTATAAAATTGAGAATCGAACTCGTCAAGACCGGTTCTCTAATTTTTTACCTAGGAATGTACCCAGCCCTTCCTGAAATCAGTTAGGTAAGATTGCAATCGACTCGATTGCTCCCCCTACTAGGTGTGTTTGTTTCACGCAAAAATTCCATAAATCATTTTCAAAGAAAACAAGTTATTCTTTTAGGGTTAATTCCTCGAAAAACTTCAAATTTATACACATATGACAAATTTATCCCAAACTTACTTTTTGACAACAAAAATCCCCAAACTGATACACCTATGACAAATTTGCTCTTCTTTAGTTTTCGTTAAATTTAATTAATCCCACGAAAAACTCCAAACTAATATACCCGTGACAAATGGAGGGTAAAACTTCAAATTGATACACTTGTCGACTTCCACTTGTCATCTAACTCAGTAATTTGACGGTAAATTTTAACGAAAACTAATAGTGATAAATTTGTCGCAGGTGTATTAGTTTGAGATTTTTAATAGTAAAAAATTAGATTTCGGATAAATTTGTCGCAGATGTGCCAAATTTACCCCAAATCTAATTTTGGAGGAGTTAAGTCTGATATTAACAAAGTTAAAAATAGATTGGAATATGTCCATTAGCGAGTAGATCAGACGGTAGTAGCACAAATTAAGCTATTACATCTATACAAAGATAGACTACAAGAGACGGAATCAGGTGCTTTGCTTCCTAAGCACTATCTTGAAAACCAGACTGTTGAAATTGAGCAGCTAAGGAGACATATTGAAGAACTCGAGGAAAAGCAATGCTCTCCAAAGACATCTTCATTTGACCCATTATTTGTTCCTTCTTGGGAAAAATTGAAAATGTCTCAGCCCTCTTCTTCCTCTAGCTCCTCCAGCATCTTTTCAAACCTCAGTATCCAAACTCCCACTACCTAAAAGTATGATATTTCGACTATCCGTGATAGAGTTCTTGCAGAATAGAAAAAGACAGTCTGGAAAACAAGCTGAAACCCAATTTCCTCTCCCACCTTCCTCTCCTCCTCATCATTCTTTTGTGATTGCAAATCCCATTAAAATCCTTTTTTAGAGGCCACCATCAGCATAATTTGCCCGAAGTTACTGCTTTTATAACCCAAGAAGACTTAGATGGGCCTCAATCCCCCGATGTAGAAAATCCAAAATCTCCTGCATTTTCAACTCCCTTAAAATCAGATGCTGAAGATGTTCCTCCCACAGCTTCATGATGCGAGAGGAAGATGAGGAAATGCCAGGAAGAGATGAATGGGAGGCAATGTCGCCTAATCTAGGTGGTTCTAGAGCCTCTCGGCTCAATTTTACTCTTGATAATCTTCCATACCACAATGGCACGAGAGATTACAAGAGTTTTATGCGTGGATGAACACCAAGGCTTTAAATCCAAAAGTTGCTCATTTCGATATACTTCTAGAGTTTGTAAGCAAATTTATTGGCAGCTTGTTGGATTAGTGGATAAATCTTTCACCAGCAGATCAGAATGTCCTTTTGGCTCAAGATTTCAAGCAAGCCATACGGATCCTTCATTTGTATTTCATTGGAAGCCCAGAAGATCTCTTGGAGCAAAAAAGAACTAAATTTTTTGAAACAAAATGCTGCTCTTATGAATGAAAGGATCTTAATGGGCATTTTAAAGAAATGATGAAGCTTTATTATGCCCTTGGAGGAGATCCTGCATTGAAACCTATCTTCCATATCAAAGTAGATCGCTAATATGGTTGACAAGTTTTTTCAAAACAAAAATAGAAGAACTCTTGATGAATTATGCCTGTAGAAAAAGGCATTCAAAGAATTCACAGAGAACAACAAGACACTTGATAAAGCTTGCAAAAAGCATGGCTTGTTGATCAAATGTGATCACAAGGATCCCTCTTGTGATTGCTCTAACAAAAAGGAGAAGCATTTCGAAAAATATTTTGCCAAAAGCAAAAAGAAAGGCAAATGGAAGTTTCTCCGGAAGAGCAATTGCGAAAGGAGTGGTGAAGGAAAGAAAAGGAAAGACAGGTGTTTTATTTGCGGATGCAAGGGACACTTTGCAAAAAATTGTCCTCAAGCGAAGAAAAGAAGACTCAATCTTGTAGATGCTATTCTATGATGCAAAGGAATCTCTCTTGAAGAAGATGATCTTGAATCTATCTTCTCTCTTGAAGAGGAACCCTCAGCTAAAACCGTTTGTGCTATCGAAACATTCTCAGATAGTAGTGACTAAGAATCAGATGAGAATGATGAATCGAAGAAGGCAATGACCTTTATTTCCTTGAAAAATAAGAAAATTCTTAAGCCCTCTAAATCTCCCATCCTATACCTCCACCATCAAACCCACTGTCAAACACTTTTGCTCATACCATCCTTACTATCACCCTGAGAAATCTCAATTTCAAGCCTTATATACCCATATACCTTTTCTTGCCCAAATATGATCAACCCATTTTAGTTATTGCACTTATAGATACCGGTTCAAATTCCTCCATTCTTGATCCAAAAATACTTCTTAAAGAGTACTAGAAATCACACACGTGATATTTTACTACATCATGAGGACCTACCTTTGCTACTCAAGTGAGGAGCAAGCCCATAAAGATACAGTTTTTTCCTCAATGCTCTATTACTATTCAAACCCTTAGCTCACCTTCTCTAGATAGGGATATCATTGTTGGATGGGATATTTTGAGCAAGCACCCTAAGCTTAGGATTTTACCCGCAGTTCAAGGGGCAATTCAAAGAGTTTGTGGATATAAAGAGAATCTTCTTGATTAAGCCAAAAAGTCTTGATCCAATTCTCCAAGATCTCTTGGATTCTTGTGCGGAAAGCCATTCATACTTCCTCAAGAAATGTTCGCATCCATTATGGAAAAATGAGGAGTTCTTCATCCGATTGCTTTTCAAGAAAAATGAATATATTAATCCTATAAAGGCAAGTCATTTCGAAATGAATCCTAAAGAACTTAAACTTGCTCAAAGGGAATGTGATCAATTACTTCAGTAATGATTAATTGAGCCTACATATTCTTAGTGGGCGTGTAAAGCCTTTTATGTTGAAAAAAGGGCTGAATAGATCATAAGGAAAAAGAGATTGGTGACCAACCTCTCAACCAGTTCCTCCAAGATGACAAATTTCCTTTGCCAAATAGAAAGACTCTTTCTCCAGCCTTTCATATGCCAAGGTTTATTCAAAGTTTGACCTGAAGGCAGGATTCTGGCAACTTGGTATTCATCTAGAAGACCAACATAAAACGGGATTTTGTATCCCCAACAAGCACTTCCAATGGAAAGTCCTCCATTTTGGTCTTAAAACAACATATTCGTTGTCCCAAAAGGCCATGTGTAGGATATTCCATTCCATCAGTGCCAATGCCCAGATCTACATTGATGATATTCTCCTTTGTAGTCCAGATGAGAACTCTTATTACAAGTTGCTGAAGCAATTTACTGATTTGGTCAAACAACATGGCATCATGCTGTTGTAGAAAAAGATGGTGATTGCTCAAAAGGAAGTTAAATTCTTAGGAATGCATTTGAAAGATGGCGCGTTCCATCCTAGTGATCATATTGCAAAGGAACTTCTTAAATTTCCAGATGAGAATCTTACTCATAAACAAGTTCAAAATTTCCTTGAAATTGTTAATTATATTCGAGATTTTGTTCCTAAAATTTCAGGGCTTTTGCACCCACTACAGAAGATATTAAGGAAGGAACCTCCCCCCCTCCCCAGGGAAAAACCTAATCTAAGGCCATCAAGTCCTTGAAAGAAAAGTTGCAAAATTTTCCTCCATTGCAAATCTCTTCAAATGGGAAGCGGATCCTTCAGACAAATGCCAATGACAAATATTGGGCAGCAATACTCTTTGAAGAAGAAGAAGAAGAAGGTAAGAGAAGAATCTGTGGACACAAAAATAGAAGATTCTCTCAAGCTAAGATGCATCATCATTCTACCTTCACAAAAATTTTGGCTGTTAAGTATGGAATTAAAAATTTTGAATTCCATCTTATTGGCCATCATTTTCTTGTGGAACTAGATAAGTCATCCATTCCTCAAATGTTGAAATTCAAGTAGAAGACAGTTTCACACCATCAGCTTCTGCGGTGGACAGAATGGTTTTTAAAATACAATTTTGAAACTAAGCATATTGCTGGGAAAAAGAATGTCCTTGCAAATTTCTTGTCTCGACCTAAACCCATTGGTTCTATAAACATGTATGTATCTCGAATCGCAACTGGAGAATTCAAGGCTCAGGCTATAAAGCCCAAATGGCCTAGTAGAAAATACCCACCTAAGATTCTAGATTTAATCAGGAGAGATATCCTTTTTGAAAGTCTCCCAAGCCTACTGTAGACATATCAATTGAAGATTTTCTAGAGATATGGAGAGTTATGCCTTAGGCCAAGAGGATTATATCTAAAATATCCATTCATTTATCCGATAACCTTCTCGCCTTAGGAACCATTCCTAGAAGAACTAAAAAAGTTCTATTGGTATTTGCTTAATCTATACATTATAGCCATTAAATTTCCTATAGCCGAAATGCCTCTCATCATTGGCAAGATTATTCAAGGTGAAGAAGATTTTAAGCATATGGGTAAAATTCTTAGTTGGTTTAAACCACTAGGAGGATGAAGGTTATGTTTAAGGAGCATTTAAGGGCATGCAGACCCAATCTTGACATCACACCATCATCAAGTTTCAGAAGCCATGGATGTTTCTCAAACCAAGCAGTGATCTCCAGAAAACTCCAACACAAGTAGGAGTAACCACTTACAAGCCCCAGCCAGTCCTCGAAGAACTATTCAAGACACTTTCGTCCAAGATTCTGCACATCCACAGGAGTACAATGAGCTCTAGAGAATTCTATGCCAACATAACTAGGTCATACCACAAGAAATCTAGCCTACAAATAATAATGTCATCCTTTGCCAACATTCTAAGTTGGAATTCCCAAACATGAGTCATCGGATTAATGAGGCTCTGCATGAATATTATGGCATTGATGATGATGAAGATCCAACCTTGTCTTCTCAAGATCCTTGGGGAGGGCCACTAGCTTAGGATCCTCATCCTTTTGAAGGATTATAGCTATCTCTTAGCCTTGAATCTAGTGCCAGTGGAACCACTTTTGACTAGAGTGAATGGCCTCAACCAGTTATGATGACATTTGAACAAAAGAGACAAAAAAACAAGTGACCCCTCCAGTGTCCTATCAAGCTCCGCTCAGGTGCCAGACTCTGCTAACCAACTTATCTCTGAATGGGAAATTGAAATTCTCCTTAGATCTTTTAAAAGGCAAACGGATGGAGGAGACAGCTCGGAGGATGGAGGAGACAGCTCGGACTCATACTATGATTATAACACAGAAGAGCCCATCAATAAGTAAAGCACTATACTATTTGTACGTCAGTGTCAGGTCATAATGTTGTCGACCATGTTTAATGATAGTATAGTCCAAGTTGCTATATCTGTTTTCGATCACAAGATTGTTCTCTCATTTGTCTTTTATCTTTCTCATTGGCTATATAAGGCACCGATTGTGATGTTATGAGGCAAAGGAGCCTTCCACAATAAATAAATAAAAAATCATGTGTTGTGTGCTACTCTTATGACTTTCTGAATCTCCTTCTTCTCCCTAGACTGGTACGATTAGGATTATATTCTTAGCCTGATACAATGCAATGATTGTAAGTATGCTCTTTGCTTGCCACAATATGGATCATGCAGATCAGAATTCTTATTCTTGAAAGTTTTATGAAGTAGATTATGATACTTGGAAACTAAAAGGCAATCCCCTTCTATTCTTAGGCTGAGGAAGCTGCATTGCTTGGGGATAGCATACTTGCTTCAGGTTTTCATGGTTTACTCCAAAGACCCTTCATATTTTTCGTGGTATTAGCCTTTTTTTTTATTTGCTAGTTGCCACTAAAAACGATTTCCGCTATTATCTCACTTGTGACACAATTCTTAATTGTGCAAAGCTACTAAAAAAAATTAATTTCATATTACCCACCTCAAACTTGAAATCTTTTTAAAAAAAGTGTCATTAGAAAAAGTGAAATAACACGAGAACAACTTAGCTTGGCATGTTAACAAACACCTTTCATGCATTTCTCTTTAGCAATATGAAACACATGATGGAGGCATCAGATCATATACGACGAGGTTGTCTACCCCTAAACAAATCAAAACATGAACTTTCTCCAGCAAGAAAGAATGATGCAGAAACTAGGAGTGAGCGATTTCAAGTTCTTTATAGGTTCCAAGTCGAACTTGGAACCTACCCATCCCTATAAGTTCCTCATTTTCTGAAACCTGGAATCTACTCGTTGGAACCTGGAACCTGAAACTTGGAACCTATCCTGTCACAAGTTCCATGATCGATTCCAGGTTCTTATAGGTTTTTTTTTTTTTTTTTAACTTAAGGAAAAATGAAAGTAAATATAGCATATAGATAACTCTCAAGCCTAAGTCAACTAGGCAACTTAAGAGTTTACAGAATCACTAAGCTAAAATCCTAATCATAACATAAAAGGCATCATTATTGAAAACTCTTAAGCTTATCTTTGAATAAACAAAAAAAAAAAAACTTTGAATAAAAAAGCAACTAAATGGGATTAAAAGCGATCTCTCTATAACAGATAGATACAAAGTCCTATGTCACAATTGACAATGGCGGAAAATTCCATTGATAAATTTCATCAACTCAAACAAATAAAAAAGTTCATAATTTCTTGCCATAGATACACTAAGCATCTTAATATATAAATTTCCAGCATTGAACATAGTAACACCAGCAGCTCAAGCATCTGCTTCTGCATAAAATCGAACTTCCTCCAATGTGGGGATCAAACAGCAATCATCAAATTGGATCGACAACATGCCAAGCTCCAACGCAATTAGTGACCACCTATTTCAAGACAAACCAATGAGACAAACAAAATAAATCAACGAGTCAACTAGCGCAAATGCACATCAATGAGTCAACTTGATTATTCAAATTGCATAAGTTACTGACCAAGCATGTGATTTACTCTTGTGTTGGCAAAAAGAACGAATAAAAAGAAGGGCAGCTTCAATGAACTCAATGCTAAGTGGCAACGAGGCTGATAAAACAATACATCGGAGCATGTGAATCTCAGACACACACTACCACCCTAAAATCTAAAGAGCCTTGCGGCAGGAGCTAATGTACAAGTTTGATATTAGGGTGAGGCAAACTAATGGTGTCCAAAACTGATAGTACTTCCTAATAGATGCAACTCTAGTGGGTTTGTTGATTTGCTCCATTTGACTTAACTAGATTAATAACACATAGAGTAGAGCACATGCATGTATTGTATCTTTTTCTAAGCCACTCCGCCAATTCCAGAGACATGGGTTTGATAAATAAAGAGGGCATGAGGAAATTCTGTAGACCCTAGAACCAACACCTACCATCACCAACTGAGCCCCAACCCACATTTGCATCTTTCTTTGGATGCGAAGTTGCAAACACACATGAGTAACTCTTTCAAAAAATCTAGATGCGAGCACACCTATTTCAAGACAATCCAATGAGATAAACAAAATAAATCAACTGAGTCAACTAGCGCAAATGCATAAGTACTTGATCATTCAGCAGCATACTAGCAGCTCATTAAGCTACCAACTACCAAGATATATTGAAATTTGCTGGCTAAAGTCAATAGACAAATGGACTAAATCATGTTTCTTCAGGAAAATAACAAAACAATTGGTTATAATAGAGAAATGGACTAAAAAATTGCATCATTATGTGTATTTTTCAATTATAACAGACTAATGCATGACTAATAATTTAGAAAGCCTCACCGCATATATTCATTCAACTTCAATCAGTAAACTCTATTTACCGATTATAATCTCCTCATTAAGATAATCCATATCTACAAAGAGAGAGAGAGAGAGAGAGAGAGTAAATAAAGCATTCATTCATTAGATAATACAAAGGAATTACAATATATAAATCACTTACCCAACTCAAACTATTCTGTATTCTCGATACATTCTTCAACATTGATTGGCACACGAACGGCTCTTAACCAACCTTGAGTGCAAATCAAACCTTCCACTACTTTAGGAGTCAAAGAACTTCGATAATTATCAAGCACATGACTCGATGTACTAAAAGTTGACTCTGAAGCAATAGTAGTTACAGGAATAGACAAAACATCCCGAGCCATTAAAGATAGGATTTTATATTTTGAGCTGGAAGTCTTCTACCACATCAAGATGTCAAGATCAAGAACTTTTTCATTTTTATCTTAAAGATATTGATCAAACTCAAATTTCTTGTCATCGTACACATCGTCGTTTGAGTGCATAAAGGTTTTCTACCAAGCTTGGATGTCATACTTCTTGTTATCTTCGTTACTATTGGCATTGGAACCACTACTACTAGCACTCACATTTTGGCCATAAGAATTTCAATTACTTGAAGTAAGAAAAGATTGCTCATAAAATTCATACAAACGCTCCAATGCATTCTTCACCTCATCACACATCTTTTTAATTTTCGATTCATCATCATAAATCTTTTAATACAAGAAATTCACTAATTGTATCTTTTTTGTAGGATCCAATACAACCGTAATCAACACCATCATATTCACTTTATCTAAGTTTTCACAATTCTTGTCAAATTTCTTTTTCATTTTCTTGTCCATAGCTTTAAGCTTAGGATCCAAAGCATCCGCCGCATCTTTCAAATATTTATACAAAAAAGCTATCCCTTCAAAATAATCATTTGATGCAACATATGAACTCCTCGACATCCGATTGGTGGCATCATAGAATAGTTTTAGAAATTCCGAAAGAACAATGGCATTTTCCCAATTATCATTTTTAGGAAGATCATTGCCAACCTCACCTACAAAACCTAAATTATCTTATTCCATTTTTTCAAAAGCTTTTCTGAACTCTATGGCGGTGTCTAACATGAGGTAAGTGGCTTTCCATCTAGTGGGGACATCAAGAATAACCAAACCCTTGTGAGTGATCTTTTCACTTTGAATGCAAGATTGAAATGCTTGGGCTTTTATGGGAGAACTCCTCACATAACGAACCACGTTTCGAATACGTGCAATAGATTCATGTACTGTTGTCAAGCCATCTCTCACAATCAAGTTTAATACATGAGCGGTGCACCTCATGTGTAAAACACTACCATCTAAGATCAACACCATCTAAGATCAACAACTTTTCTTTTGAAAGTCTTTCCTTTAAATAGCATTATCCACGGTGATTGTGAATATCTTTTTTTCTATTCCCCACTTGTTGATGCATTTCTCCACCATTTTTCCAATCTCCCTACCCTTGTGAGTATGCATCACCACAAAATCGATAATTCTTTTATGCAACTTTCAATTTTCATCAATAAAATGTGCAGTGAGACAAATAATTCAGGTTTTGACGAAAAATCCATGCATCAGTCATGAATGCGATCCTAGAATTAAGCTTACCAAAGTAAGTCTTCAAACAAGTTCTTTCATAGAAATACAACTTCATGCAATCTCTAGCCATTGTGAAACATGATAAATGTTTGAAGAGAGATTGTAACTCAGTCACATAGTCACGAAATCTAACACATTAAACCAAGGAAAAAGGTTGCTCATCAGTTATGATGAATTGAGCAAGCATTTGCCTACAACGAGCTTGATTAAACGTCCATGTCGTTAAGACACTACTAGTGCTAATATCTCCCCCCGTCTGGCCATCCACATTTACATTACATTGTACAAAGAATTTCTGCTTCTTATCTTGAATGCGAGGACACTTCTTGCACGTTCTCAAGTGCTTCTTCATTACAAAAGTACCATTACAAACATGATACTTAAACAAATGCCCACGATGATTGTAGCATTTGGATGTATATTTCTTATAAGGAGAAGGATGACAGAAACCAACTACCTCTTCAATCGCACTCGCAGTCGCGGACGTGGTTGGCTCTTCTTTACCTTCATCAACCGACAATTCCATTTGTGTGATAGGAGTCAACTCATCATAGTCACTTCCCTCCACCTCCATTGACATTATGTTGATGCATCAACTTCACACATATACAACAAGAACATAATATAATTAGAAATTTCAAAATAAAGATGAAACATTTATATATTAGCAAAACAAATAATGCAGCCATATAGAGCTAGGATGGAAGATGCTTCATACATTTGAAGTCTTCTTATCCTAATTTGCATGCTCAGTGCTAAATGAACAAGCAAACTACAACGAAGAGCAGCATTTGTTATGTAAAGGAGTACATGAATGTGAAAATCAAGATTGTAGGTTTACTTTACCTTATCCACTTGAGCTAGAAGATGTACATAGTCTATCCGAAAGCATCTCAGAATCCTATTGTGCTATTGGCAGAACTAGCAAGTCACTAGGGTATAAGTGAGGAAGAAATAGAGAGAAGAGCCTGAATAATTTCTAGCATATATTTGGACTATATGCTGATATTATGCATATTGACTATTGAGTGTATAGCAAGTCGAGAGTCGAGACTCTCGAGACTAGCCATCAAAGGGGATATGTTACCTCTAAATCCTCGATAGTGTAGTGATGGATGTTACCTCTAAATCCTTGAAATACTTGTATGTCGTGACTATTCCCTCGACATGGCTTTTGGTTGCACTGTCCTCGGCCTAGTAAACCACAATGTTCAAACCAAGTTCATCTGGAGCGACCCTAGAGATGATCACACCTTTCCCCACATAATCTCCTTGTGTGATGTGAACCTAAGATACAAATAAAAACACCATAGAGGCATTATAGCACATGAACTCAATCTATGGCAAAAAGCAAAAAACATTAGCCAACTAATAAGATCACCAGCCAATTTGAACTAGAAAGGAAAAGTAAAGCATATCAATAGAGAAAATTATGACTTCATATTATTAGTAAAAAAAAAATAAGACTGTTTCTTTCGAATCTTTCTTGATGCCTTTGAAATCATCACTTTACATGAGATCAACAATGCAATATCTTGCTATATTAAACTCTATCTTTGAACTCGACTAACAAATGTAACGTGGTAATATCCGGTTTCCTTGGTGTCTCCGAGCATATGTGGCTATGTGCTCCGATAAATTACTAACTTCTACCTCCTTAAATTGAAAGCAATTGATTCCCACGAAGACAATGCAACCATAGAGGACCAAAGAACCAGAACACTATCTAGCAAGTTCAACATATAACCAGACTTTTCTCTCTTTTCCTTTTCCTTAACCTTTTCTGTAGTTTCAACTAGCTACTCAAGAGGGAGGCGTGATTTGAAGTCCTCCATGTCTCATTGACTATAAGTAGATCATGCAAAAGAATTGGTACAGAGAAGAAGCTAATTTCATGATAGGGGTTTTATACAGAGAATCAAAGGTACAAGCTTTTTATCAGAGCTTGTGGGTGTGTTAAAGGAGAAGTTTTAGTAATAGTAGAGTCTTGCTGTTATAGTTGAAGAAAGGAAGTAAACGAAATGGTGCAGAGAAAGAAGAATGCAAGAAGCTGTTGTTTTTAAGTAAATATTTGTGATAAGTTTTAGTTCTCAAACATCAAACAATAGCAACGCTCCATCCATTCATCCTTCAACAAAAGCCCATCACAACACCATAACAACCTCGAACACCACAGGGATCCTAGTTCAAGAAAGCAATGCAACCGCTCTCTTCATCCCATTTCCCATATCACAACCAAACAAAAACACAAAACATGACCTAAAAAAAGACGAGAGAGTGAATGGACCTTGACATGCTAGAATCAGGTCCATCGAGGGTACTCTCTTGCGCATCCAAAGCTTCAGGAGCTATTGAGTGCCAAGACGAGGAGGCAAGGCGGGGAGGAGGCGAGGTTGGAGCCTGGAGGAGGTGAGGCAAGGTCGAAGGAGGCTACTCAGGCTAGGCGAGGAGGCAACTACTTCTTTTCTTGTTACAGAAGAGTGAGAGACTGAAAGTGACTAAAAGTCTAAAAGTGACAAGAAAAACTTGAATTAGAGTTTTTGTCACGCCCCGGCTCTCGAGCGCGTGACCATCCCAATACATCTCTTCTCTTGGGTCATTAAAATGCGACATCCCAAGACGTGTCGTCAACCCGTTCATTTTATCTTTCGATTAACGCATGCGGAAATGATAAATATTCACCCAAACAAATATCACAATAGGGATAGCAGGAAATATAGCAGAACAAACATCATTACCAAAACACACTTTATTAATATATATCTTAACTCTAGGAAGTGTATATGTATAAGTCCTTACTGCGGCGACTTCCTATCGAAACCATAAAAAAGATATCGGGGCCTGGTTAACTTATCTCCGCTACACTACGGGGTTATGTCAAAAGTCGGCTCTCCAAGCTCGACCTAGAGGTAGTACTCGGGAGGAAGCTTGAGATCACTCCTCATTCAGATCAGTCTCCAAATCTTCTACAGCACCATCAGGAACATCTAGGTCCATGGGATCCCAAGCTCTTTCGCTCGGAGCTCCACCTTCGCCCGGTCCATCAAAACCCCTCAATGGACCAAAGAGGGCGTCACCGTGGCGTGCGAACCATGCCTTAAAAACGATGCGGCATCAGACACCTCAAACCTTTGTCAACCCAGATCGTAGTAATATGAAGCTCATAGCAGTAGTCAGCACCAGGGACCAAGTACAGCTTTACCTCGAGGCTCTGGTCCGTAGGAACCCCAAACCGTACTAGATGTCTATCCATACTACAGGTCTGAAAAGCGGTTAACAACAATAAATGAGATAAAATCTCAGCAAGTTAACAATCTAAGCCTCGTGTAGGGTACTGATTCACCTAAAGCATACTCTAAACATGCGACCTAACATCGATGACAGATCAATAGAGAGCAAACTCTTGCTTTACACAACCTATAACAGGTTCGAGTGACTCAACTTAAGTAACAGATAAATCATAGGCATTCTTACCTCACCTCGGCACGTGCACATGCCCTGCATGTTATCAATTATGGCATTCTATAAACAATGCATAATCAAGGCAATCAGAACACATATCATCATTTCTCACACACAATGCATCCAAACGTGATATAATTTTATGCCTAGTGATTACGCCCGCTCTTGAGCAACCCGAAGGTTGGCGATTCTCGACCTCTCTGGGTCACGGCACAACCCGAAGGTTAGCGGTTTTCCAGCATGACCAGGCATCGTTCCAAAACCATCATGCACGGCAACATTTCCTCTTGGTCGATCGAGGTGCAGCCACACCCTGACCTCCCCCATAGGCAAACGGCATTCTATAAAGGAGAATCGATCCGGCCTATACCGCGATCCGTCATCCGAACCCCCACCGGGCGTTCGATAATATCATCTATAAAATCGTGCATTATCCCCAATCACCATTGAGGGTCCTTACACTTTGTGATCACACGAGCACACAAGCATACCACTCTCATTTCTTCTTTCTTTTAATCAATGCACTCATGATACTTGCTCATGCCATGATTCATGCTCATACATCAAACTTATTGTCATTTTCACACATAGAAATGCAATAAATAAACCACACGTGATCACACAAACACGCTTTTCGTGTCAAACTTCACGTGCTTCATTTTTCAAGCCTTCTAAATTATTCCAATGCATAAAACTCAGTATCTAAGCACGACACCACACCACTCACCATTTATATGCCAAAAATTACATTATTTCAAATAAGAAATAATAGTTCATAAAAATAATTACCTTTCTAAGGAAATCCTCATATATAAAAATATCGCACATTGCCAGCACAAAACATACAATTTAATAACTAACCCAACCATAGTTAACTAACTTAACCATAATTAACTAACTCAACCATGAATAACTAACCCAACCATGGTTAACTAACCCAACCATAGTTAACTGACTCAACCATGGTTAACTAACCCAACTATAGTTAACTAAATCAACCATAGTTAACTAATCTAACCCTAGTTAACTAATCTAACCCTAAGTGCCATTAACAACCTTATCAAGGATTATGGAGTTAACTTACCGTTTAACGGTGGTGGCGACTACAGTGACGACGGCGCGAAGGTGGCAGTGGCAGTGGCTCGGTGATGGCATGTGGATGAAAAATGGGTATGGACGGCAGTTCGGCTCAGTGTAGCGGTGAGGGCGCGGCTACACGGCGATGGATGGCACGGTTCCACGGCAGCAAGGATGTGGCTTAAGCTCGGCATAACGACGAACGATGGCGGCAAAGTGGGCGGCGGTGAGTGAAAGAAAGAGAGGAAAATGAGAAGAACGAGAGAGAGAGAGAGAGAGAGAGAGAGAGAGAGAGAGAGAGAGAGAGAGAGAGAGAGAGGGAAAGAAAGGAAGAAGTGAGAGTGAGAGTTGTTTTGCTATATCTTCTTTTAAGATTACATTATTGTCTTCTTAATTAATGCAACTTTCCAAAATATTTAACTTTGCTCTTGAATTCAAGACAACTTAAGACCAAATAATAGAAGAGAAAGAAAAGCAAGAGAGAGAGAGACAGGGGGTGTTCGGCCACTTAGGGGAAATGAGGAAGAAGAAGACTTTGAAGACCACATTAATCCATCTTGTCTTTAATCCATAAATGCCTCTTAAAGTCCAAGTTCTTCTAGAAGGGGCAAAATGGTCATTTTCACCCTCGGCACTATTCATACGGGCTTGCACTATTCACGTGGCTTGGGCTTGAATTTTAATGGGCCTAATGGGCTTGATATCCAATGAGTTCTTTATTTGGGCCTAAAATGGCTTTCGGGGGTAAAACGGTCATTTCCTATTATAAGGGCTCTTAGTGGCCGAATTTAATAGAAAATAGATCTGTTAGTTCATGCCAAGTCCGTAACATCTTTTTGGTTCTCAATTTTCGGCTTACCGTCACTTATCCAAAAATTTAGGGTTTACCGATAAATTTTGATATATAGATAACGCAACGTCCAAAACTTTTAATCAGATTAGAATTCGTAGTTAAAATCATCGAATTCCATTTTATTACCTTGACCATGCGAAAACGTCCGAAAATCCGATTATACATTTTTTCCGAATTAAATCGACAACCGTCTTTTGATTCATCCATAAAGTTGAAATTTCCGGATATCATAATTTTTATCTTTTTCCTTTTAGTGTCCAGTTCCTAAAAAATGGAATCGGGAATTGGACCCTCACACATTAGAACTTGGAACCGCGGTCCAGTTCCGGTTCTCGATTTTACCTTTGAACCATGCTTTCTCCTAGCAGAAACTTGTTGACTCAAGTATCTCTATCATATTCCAAACAAACAAAAACATGAAAATTCATGAAAAAGGAACAAAGTCTCGACTGAAACAGAGTTGTTCTTCGAGCAATATACATCTGATCGCATTCGATTTCCAATAAATGTAGCAAATAGGGCTTTTGGGGTTTTATGGTTGCAAGTTGGTCGAGTTGAGTCATAAAGTTTCAATGACTTGTATTCTTTTTGAGTTCAAGTGGACCAATAAATTGACTCAAATCCGAACTTCAGAAATACCTGACTTGATTAGCTTCCAAGCCTCGTCTAACAGGATAAGGTTGTATCTTAATTATCTATTTATCGATGAAACAAATTGACAAATGATGCTCATCCAATATACTTTTAGAATTTGGGTTCTATTGGGGTGTAGTTCATACTAACCATTGACTAGAAAAGCATGAGGATCCCGTTCATCATGCTAATTATTATAGTGCAAATTGATTATCGGCAAGTTATGCACTATATGAACCTACTCAATCACAAACAAGTACACTGATGAAATTCATCCCGCATCACATGTGCAGGCACACACCATAAAAATTAACAACTTTATTTTTTAGGGTCCTCACCTTTTTCATGTTGGGATCTTCTCAAGCACTAAATTATGAAAAGGAAAATCTCGTTGCATATCAAGTCAATCCTAGTCTCTATTAATGCAACTCCGTCATGATGGTTGCTATTTTATTTGTTGCTTGCCTTAAATGGTGTCGTTCTTATAAACAAGTAAATGACTTGCTTATGAAAATATCACATCTTAGACTTTGGCAATAATGATGGTCAAACTTTTTGTGTAATAACGTTCCATAAAAATCATGAGTCCCATTATAAAAAGGGTATGCAATGTGGATGTCTCCCACCACAAACAAAAGCCCTTGATCTTTTCATTTATATCTTTTTTGCTAATTCAATCTTCTTATCATGGCCCTGAACAATGCAAACTCTCCCTCCTGGCAGCTCTTCTAACGACACTATCACGAGAAGTGTTAGATGTAGCCCTAGTTTAAGAATGAATCAAGATAAAATATTGTGTCTCAATTTTTCTCTCTCGTCTTTACTCTCTATTTCATTGTGATTATGTGCCTAATCCTAACATCCGGTATAAGATCTCAAAAAGATGTCGGCTAATCAATCAAGGGTTGAAGTAGACAAGTTTAGAGGAAAGGATTTTGAGTTATGGACATTGAAGATGGAGGTCTTGCTTGTGGATAGAGATTTATGGCACGTGATTGAAGAGGATGAATATGAGGAGAATATCAAGGGGAAGTTGAAGAAGGATGATTTGAAGAAGTCTACATCCTGAATTGAAGGAGTGGATCAGCAGCGATCGGAAGGCGTGAAGGCTGATCTGGCTATGTCTTGCTAATAATTGTCCTGATAAACGTAACCTATAAGAAGATAGCGAAGGATCTCTTGATGAAACTGGGAAGCCTTTATCAGAGCAAGTCGCTAATGAACGGGCTATTTTTATGGAAGCAACTGTACAACCATCGAATGAGTGAAGGTGATTCCTTTTTAGCACACTTAAACGGGTTTAGCACTATTTGTGGGCAACTTGCATCTATTGATGTTAATTCGGATGAGGAAGATAAATCATATACCTTGCTGTGTTCACTACTAAATTCATAGGATCATATAATCATTTCGATTGGCACTGGTGTTAGCGCGCTATCCTTTGAGAGCATCGTAGCTACTTTATTATCTGAGGAGATAAGGAGAGAAGGTTCTAATAGTGCAACGAATGAGGTTCTTTTCATAAGAGAAAGGAACAATGAACAATCCAAATTCAGATTTGGTGACAAGAATAAGTCTAGAAGAAGATTTAAAAGTCGAGATCGATCCGAAATGAAATGTTGATAGTGCAAAAAGGTTGGACACTTGAAGAAGGACTGCAGAAACAAAAGTGTAGGTCTAGAGAAACAAAATGAGGCACCATCCTCCAATACAAAGAAGGATGATGACAACAGCTTGGGAATGAAGACAATATGCATGTCTCCCGAGCTATTGTCATCATCCTTATTCCTAAAGGTGGGAAGTCTGATTCGGAGAACATGCAGACACTTGGAAGAGTTGGAGGTAATTTAACTCCATTAGCATAAACATGTTCGGCTGGGGCTTTGGGCAATTCCATGGATAGAGAGTTTTTTCTGAATTCATTTGTAAATGGGGTTATTGAAAAGAGAAATAATTGGTTTTGAAGCTATAAGAGGTGGAGAAGTTTTCTTTCTGGGAGGTGATTGTGGGGAAGGAGGTTGGCATGGTTTAGGAGGAAATTTGGATTTAGGTGGTGGACCATACGAAACCATGAATTGGAACTATCCTCCATCTTCACCAAGAGGTCCAATAGTAGGATCTCCATCTAGATATCTCTAGTGGAGTTTATCCTTGGATCATTTCTTCTTTCGCCTCGATGGCCTATCATCTTCTTCCTTGTCTAGAGGATTTGTACAAAGGGAACATTAGTAGTCTAGATCCCAAAAACAATGTCCAGCTTGGGGATCTCTATAATAATGGATCGACCATCTGTCTTAGTGAAAAGATTCTATCAAAGCTTTCAAATTAGAATCTCCTTCAACGGGATTATCAACAGCACAAGGTTGCATCATAAAAATAGTAGGGAAAATGGTAGAAAAGGTTTCTTACTTTTCCTTACTAAATATAATGACCACAATGCCATATTTCTTTTTAGTGAACTGGAATTCCATCGATTGGATAGGTCTAGATTCTAGTGGAGCTTCTCATAGTTAATTACCCATGTATTAGGAAGTAACTTAACCAACTGATCCCAAGGAATTTTCTAGGAATATGAATGCATGAAGTTTGATCATTGTCAATAGAGATGAGTATAGCATCTTCTGCTCTAGAAAGGTTAAGATCAATAGCATGAGCCCGGTATACCATTTGGTAGAGTAAGGTAGCAGCAATTGAATCTAGAGTTTGAGAAGCTCTAGTAAGTTATAGCTGAACCTTAAGGGCTGAAAGAAAACGGGGATAAAAAAGGGCTATGTTGAAGTTTGAAAACGAGGTTACAAACATTGTTCTAGCATTAAGGGTTGTTTGGATTGTTCCAATGCAAGCATGTTGATATTTAAGAAAATGAGTATCAAGAACAGCCATACGGGCAACAACTGGGAGATCCTTTCTGCCATGGAAGGATAAAGCAAGTTGTATGGCACCAAAATGAAGGTGTATATATCATTGTTGTATGCATTATCGAGGAAACTCATATGGAACTTGCAGAGTGACAAAGTATTCTTGCTAAGTTGCAAGAATGAGATATTGGTCAAATTCAAAAGACTGGACGTACTCTTTAACCTCTCTGGGGGTATGCTGGATGAGTTGTTAGATTGTACGAATGGGAGAAAAAAAATGAAGGTTTCACAAATACTGAAAATGAATTTTTTAGTGGAATTTGGGTTTCCAAAATCTTACTATTCTTATTGAGGTAAGAAACCTCATAGAGGTAGTCGACTTTAGAAACATTAGAAGTTCGGAGTTCCAATGGAGAAGAGTGGAGGACAGGAGCATTCTTAGTGATTGGTGAACTCGAGTAAGGTAAATCACTCATTCTATTTTGAGACCTTCCTTTCTACGCTAGGCAATCATCTTCAACAAGAAACTATATTATGATTAATACCATGGCTGTGATACCTTAAAAGGGGGCCTATGATGAAAATGAAATAATTCGAAGATGAAGCCTAATTTTATGCTATCCCATTCACATGTGGCTATTCAAGAAGAAGATATCTGCGGATGGAGATTTAGAACGATACAAAGCTTGTTTGGTTGCGAAGGGATACTCACAGATAGAGGGAGTTGATTAAGGTGAGATTTTTTTTTTCTTGTTGCTAAATTGAATTCCATATGACTTATCTTATCTGTAACAGTTATATACAATCCGGAGGCATAGCAGCTCAATGTGAAGACAACATTCCTCCATGGTGACTTGGAGGAGGATATTTACATAAAGCAACCAAATGATTTAAATTTACCTAAAAATGATGTTGCTAATTCTTATAGTACAAACTGATAATCGGCAAGTTATGCACTATATGAACCTACTTAATTACAACCGAGTACACTAATGGAATTCATCTTGCATCACATGTGTAGGCACACATCCATAACAACTGACCACTTTACTTTCTAGGGTCCTCACCTTTTTCATGTTGGGATCTTCTCATGCACTAAATTATGGGAAGGAAAATCTCGTCGCATATTGGGTCAATCCTAGTCTATATTAATGCAACTCATTCATGATGGTTGCTATCTTATTTTTTGCTTGCCTTAAATGGTGTCGTTCTTATTGAAAGTAAATGACTTGCTTATATTTATGCAAAATATCGCATCTTAGACTTTGGCAATAGTGAGGGTCCAACTCCTTGTGTAATAATGTTCCATTAAAATCGTGAGTCCTATTATAAAAGGGGTATGCAATGTTAACGTCTCTCACCACAAACAAAAGCCCTTGGTCTTCCCATTTCTCTCTTTTTTGCCAATTCAATCTCCTTATCATGGCCTTGAGCAATGCAAACTCTCTCCCTCTTGGCGGTTCCTCTGATGACACTATGGCGAGAAACACTAGATATAGCCTTAGTTTAAGGGTGAACCAGGATAAAACCTTGTGTCTCGATTTCTTTTTCTCACCTTTCCTCTCTATTTCGTTGTGATTGTGTGTCTAATCCTAACATCTGGCATCATAGCTCGGTTTGAGGTTAGGGTTTCTTGGTTAAGAGATTCGAAAAAATTGAATCTTGGAAAGATGTCAATTGGTCAATCACGAATTGAAGTAAAGAAGTTTAGAGGAAAGGGTTTTAAGTTATGGAAATTGAAGATGGAGGCATTGCTCATGGATAGAGATTTGGGGCACGTGATCGAAGATAATAAACTCGAGGAGAGTATCAAGGGGAAGTTGAAGGAGTCCACGTCCACTGAATTGAAGGAGTGGATCAACAACGATCGAAAGGCGCGAAACTTGATCTAGCTATGTCTTGCTGAAAACTGCCTAGTCAACGAGACCTTTGAGAAGACGTTGAAGGATCTCTAGACGAAATCGAGAAGCCTTTGTCAAAGCACTTCGCTCGTGAATAGATTGTTTTTGCGAAAGCGACTATACAACCTTCAGATAAGTAAATGTGATTCCTTTTCAGCACACTTAAACGAGTTTAACACTATTTGTGGGCAATTTGCATATGAAAATGTTAATCTAGATGAGAAAGATAAAACATGTACATTGCTGTGATCATTGTCGAATTTATGTGAATACATAATTGTTTCAATTGGCAGTGGTGTTAGTGCGCTATTCTTTAAGAGTGTTGTAGCTGCTCTATTATGTGAGGAGATGAGAAGAGCAGGTTTTAATAAGGCAACGAATGAGGCTCTTTTCGTAAGAAGAAGGAACAATGAATGATCTAGTTTCAGATTTGGTGACAAGAATAAGTCTAAAGGAAGATTTAAAAGCCAAGATTGATCCGAAATAAAGTATTGGAAGTGCGAAAAGGCTAGACACTTGAAGAAGGACTGTAAAAGCAAAAGTGTAGATTCTGATAAATGAGATGAGGCACCATCCTCCAATACAAAAAAAGGATGATGACAGTAGCTCGGGAGACAAGTATATCACCTGCAATTCATCTTAGAGTGATCGCAGTGAATGGATAATTGATATTGGAACATCTTTTCACATGATACCTCATAGAGATTGGTTATGCTGTTATGAGTCATATCATAAAGGTATAGTGCGAATGGGAGATGACTAGACGGTTGACATTGTTAATCACGAAAATTTGAAGCTGAAGATGAAAGATGGGACAATCAAGAATTTTCTAGATGTAATGCATATTCCTGGTCTTACCAGGAATCTTATTTTTGTGAGAACTATGAGAAATGTCGACATTACTTTTACCAGCAACAAGTATTCATGCAAATTAACCCGTAGATTTATGGTAATCACCAAAGTGTTATTGGGAAGCACAATGATTAATGGAAAGAGTTACATCTCAAAGCATGTTGAAGAAGATACTTTAATGCCATGGCATCAGAGATTGGGTCATATCGGTGAAAAAGGATTGGATGGAATCCCAAGCTGTTATATGGGTTTTGAATTTTGTGAACATTGTCTACATGAAAAATAGAATTGGGTATCTTTTGAGTCCATAGGAGGGAGAGCAAAAGGGATTCTAGATTTGATCCACAGTGACGTCTTTAGTCCGGCACCTATAGCATCGATTGGAAAATCAAGGTATTGAGTTTCTTTTATTGATGATTTTACTAGATATTGTCGCGACCTTCCCAAAGGTGAACCACCTAAGGGTTAGCTAATAGATTACTAAACCTAGACTTAGTTCGATCTCTCCCAAGCCCTTCCCAATTCACAACTTAAGATTCAAATTTCTTAACATGCAAATCATTTTCATTTTGGAGCTGCTACTAATCTTTTTTTTGGTGGGTCAATTAGAAACCCAAGTAAAGTGTGGGAGAATTACTTTACTTATACGAACCAGAGATTAAATGGATTCGGGGACTTGATTATACTAGATTTCTCTAATGACCCTGTCTCTTTTATTTTCAAAAAATATTTACAGACAACTTGGATTAATTTTATTATCTCCTAACATGTGAAGTGATCATGCGGGTGCACAACTATTATTTAACACTCAATAATCGAAGCGCTAAATAAATTGCAAGGAAATGAAGGAGTTACTTACCTCAAAGCAACGTAATCCGCTACATTGTTAATTAGAAAAAAAAACATACTCAACCTAAATATGGTTTCCAATTAACACGCAATTCCATTCAATTCTTTTTGGATTTTCTCTTATTTAATAAAAACTAAACTATATGCAATGCATGTAATGTAATTCTAAATTATGACCACATGGCCTAGCTTAAAATGACATGTGACTAAAATTTACAATTATTTTAAACCCTAAACATCACCAACATATAAAAAAAATCAAAATAATTAAAAAAATGATCCGAAGTCTTGCGGATCAAATTAGTAATTATAGTGATTCTTTCATCAATAAAATCCTAATTGGATAATGCCAAGTTATTAAAGAAATCAAATTAGATTTGATATATCTCAAATAGCACAATTTAAGCAAATTATTGCAATCGAAATCAGTTTATGGACATTACCTAATTTGGACGATTTACTTCCAAAGTGGGATCGATGGGCAGCGCGGCTCGCGGATGATGGACTCGCGGTGTGGTTCTCGGCAAGGAGGTTTCACGGTGGGTGTGGCGAGTGACGTCGCTACTATGGGCTTCGCAAGGGGTGGCTGAGTTGTCTTTGAATCACAAGAGATGGCGCAACAGGGAGCAAACAGCAGCAACGATCCAATGAACCTCGCTGGATAACATGCAAAAAAGACTCAAAAAGCACCGCAAGGCTGCTGGTGATGTGGCAAGGTGCAGCAGTAATGGCGGCCAAAGAGTTCGGCGACGATGGAACAAACGCGACTGGGTGCCTCGGGAAACTGGCTGCTGCCGGTGTCTTTCGGGTGTTGCAATCAGGAAGTGCAACGCAAGGTCGGCAATGTCGCCAAAGACCCGTGGAGCGTTTTCGGTCGAAACTGCAGCAACGCTGGAGATAGGGAACAACCAGGGCGACCACACGTACACGTCAGGGACTTCTCTCGCAGAGGAACGTTGAAGAAGAGAGGACCTCTTTCTCCTTTATCTTGTCTGTATGTCTCGCCAAGTCTCACGTTGGTGGATGAGAGTATGGCAGAAGTGGAGACGTGTCTCCTCTGTCCATGCTCCCTCTCTCTCTCTCTCCCCGTGTGATGGTGCCCGTATTTGGTAATGTGTGTCCCTATCGACCCTTTTTATATGCAAAGCAATGGAGCCCATCAAGGAAAGAAACCAAATTTCTTCTCTTTTCAATCACACATCGCACGGCCAAGGGCACAATTTCCTTTATTTATCTTATTTCCCTTCAGTCATCGATTATTCCTTGGACGAATATGATTTCTTTCCTTTTCTTTTTCAACCAAATATTGCTTCCTTCCATTGACCAATTCTTATGCGAATATTTTATTTGATTGTGGCCCTGAATCTCTCTCCCTGCCGAATCTCCTTCTCTTTGAGCAATGATGCGCCTAAAAACCAAATATATTCTGCCCGTATTTCCTCTTTGCTTGACACAAGGACATATTTACTATATATTATTCAGATTGAAACAATTGCCCATTAGGCCTTCGCACTTCCCAATTTTTTATCTAAGAATCTATCTACTTAGTTTGGCACCTCCGTGCGCATGTTATGGCTCAATTTGATTCTTCACCTATCAGCTTAGTTCAATTAAATTCAATACCATTCAATTAAGTCCATCCACCGCCGGTCCAATTAATATGCAAACTATATGAGCTTAGTTAACTACTAATGCAAATGCTCCTAATATCTATATGCTATGCAATTTAACTTTAATATTTTTGTTTAGGGATAAAAAAATTTATCCCTAATTTTTATGCAATTTATTCTAAATGGTTGGCCGAAATTTTGGTGCCAACAGCTGCCCCTCTTTGAAGGTGAGCTGGAAGAGGTTGCATTCAAAGACCAAATGATGCCTAAATTTTTTACCATGCAAATGTGATACAATGTATGTTTTTTTGTCGGGATTAAGAATCCCATTTTTTTATGCAATATAGTATAATGCATGAAAATGCGAATGTAATTGATAAAAAAACATACTTGAAGCTACCTACCTCGTTAGAGCGATTGAGCAGACTTGAGGTATGGATCACCTGTTTAGCATTTGGATTTCGCATCGGACGCATGATGGGTTCAACACTTATAAATTTATGGGGAGATACTCGAACAGTCACAAGTACTCCAAGGGGCTATAATATTGAAAAAGGGGTCGAATACTTGGATAATCACAGGTATTCGAAAGGGCTCGAATGCTTGAACAGTCACAAGCACCGAAAGGGGTTTGAGTAAAAAGGGCCAAATACTTGGACAATCACAAGTACTCAAGATATAAATTTGTGATACCTGGAGTTTCTCATTACAGGATTTTGATGACAACCTAGAGTTTTTTTATCTTAGGTTTCTAGAGTTGCCTAGAGATTTTCATCCTAGGAATTAGGATGCCTAAGATTTTACACTCGGGACTTGAAATGCCTATTATTTTTCACTCGAGACTTGAAACGCCTAAGGTTTTTCACTAAGGACTTGAAATATCTAAGATTTTTCACTCAGAATCTGAATTGCCTGTGGTTTCTCACTTAGAGCTTGAATTCTAAGGTTTTTTACTTAGAGTCTGGATTATCTAAAGCTTTTCACTTAGAATCTGATTGTCCAAGGTTTTTCACTTGGAGTCTAAATTGTCTAGGGATTTTCACTCAGAGCTTAAATTGTCTAAGGTTTTTCACTTAGAACTCGGATTGTCTACTGTTTTTCACTTAGAACTTCAATAGACTTGAAGAATGAATAAGTCTACTTGGGGTTCCTTGCTCGAGGATTTGACGGGTTTGCCTGGTGGGTCTTCGCCAGCAGGGCTTGAAAAGACCCAAATAATGAGCACCTGGGGTCCTCGCCCGAGGATTTGATGGGTTTCTTGGTGGTTCTTCGCCACTAGGACTTGAAAAGACTCAAATAATGAGCACTTGGGGGTCCTCACCCGAGGATTTGACAGGTTGCCTGGTAGGTCTTCACCAACAGAGCTCGTACACTCAATAAAATTTGGACGAATCACGAGACTTCGGGAAGCAACTCAAACGTTGAAAATTCTTTGGTCCTTGAGGAAACAGTACCAGCCGGACACGGTTAGAGCAAATATGCATGCATTCATTTAGGAAATAGACAATCTAGGTTATTCTAGAACGCATATCACAATGTTCATTGAGGTTTTTACCAATTCAATTGGGGTCAATGCATGATGGTTTTGTCAAATTTTCATTTCTAGGTTTCCATTGGGGAAATTATAATAAGACAATCCATACTTACAATATGAATGTCTTGAACATGCAAAACGAGAGACCTTCAATTAGAAAGGACTTTCACTCACTCTTATTTAAGAAGGCTTTTTATAAGAATCACTCTATCTTGTCATCATCACATTCGACAAGAGTTTAAATATTTTCTAAGCGGTACGACTTTACCAATATGAGAGGTCTTTACTAAGATCGTAATGCAGGTTTGGTCAATGATTTGACGAAAGAAACTGTTCAAGTCATGGCTTCAAAAGAAACTTTTTCATCATCTGCTTTGGATTTACAAGTTAAGAACCTTGCAGAATGAGAAAGGAATAGTCTTGCTCTCACTTCTTTGAGCGACGCTTATAAACATTTGAAACTCTACATTAACTCAAGTACTATAATCAGAAAAGACTTTATAAGGAACGTAACGTAAGTTCGGTTTTGGGGGTTGAGGAACGAAAAGACTTGTTTGACTAAGAAAATTTGTCGAGAGGGGCTTAAATCTGGCGATCATCTCGGCATTGTCATCAGGGAACCATTTTCTTGGAGATGTCTTCTCAGGGTCATCTTCTTGGGTACACCCTTTCTGACCACGAGAGTCCAACTCAATCCTAGTCCTTGGATATAATTGTTTTACAGATACGGGCCTTCGGCCACATCCTAAACAAAGATTGGGCACTAAGGCCTCTTTTCGTGATTTCCTAAACTATTGGAGCTGGCCTT
The DNA here is from genome assembly GCA_001662345.2 of Metrosideros polymorpha var. glaberrima. Classification (NCBI taxonomy): domain Eukaryota; kingdom Viridiplantae; phylum Streptophyta; class Magnoliopsida; order Myrtales; family Myrtaceae; genus Metrosideros; species Metrosideros polymorpha. The sequence continues at coordinate 2,676,750 of BCNH02000009.1, forward strand.
GCTTTTACCAGAAATATTGCTTTTTCATGCCTCCTAGTTCACAATTTTTTTGAACTAATGGCTGATGGGGTCGACCTTACTTTTACTAGGCATATTGCTTTTTTGTGACCCCCTAATTTTGAATTTCGATTTTTTTTTTAATTTAACACTTTGAGGATTATCTACTTCTTACATTGATGACCTAGTAGATTCTAATGATTTGGCACCTTTGGGCTCTCATGGTATTGATTTTCGATGCTTGGATCCATGCTGCTTGGGAAGGTGGTGACACTTGACTTGCCCCGATGTGGGGGTGATGATCACCAACTGTTCCATGAAATGAAATACAAGCTCAAGTGGGTTGCGCAATGGATATGAGTGTGTAAGATTGAGAGATGAATGCTCTTCTTCATCTTAAGGCACTTGAATTGTTGTTTGAGTTCATATGTTATAAAGATACCCAAAGATTGACGCAAGTGAAAACAATAAAATTCCTATATATTTTCTCACATTTTGCTGCTGACCTTACCTCCAATTGCCCCGGTTTGGGGTGGTTCTTGACAGGGTGATGAAATTAATGCTCCAAGTGTTTATGCTCAAAGGGGCTAAACAAATGGATAACCTATAGTGTTTGGGATAGTGAAATGAAATGCCTCTCTTCATTTCAGTTGTCATTCCTTTCTTGAGATAACCCTTTACCTAGTGAATATGGCCTTTTTCTGCTCAACTCACTGGGGCTAATCCCAGGACTGTGTATGAGATATGGTTTACCTTTCATCATCTTGACACATCTCATTTAGTATATTCATTTCATCTTGCACTATTCATCGGATTGTTTGATTGAATATCCCTTTCGAAATCGATAATTTAGACAGACAAAACAATTATGCATAACTTGCAACCAATGTGACATTTTGAACTTTTTACATTTAGGCCCAAAAAAGTTTATAACTTCCGAACAAACAATTCATCATCCTAAAAATTTTTATCGAATACCGAGAAACATAATTTGGAGTGTTCATTCAAAGAATTATCCCTGCAAGAAGTGTTAGATTTCAGGAATATCAAACACAATTAGTGTCCATGGATTGCCCCTATTTGAAAGGGAAAGGACACATAAACGGAAGTCTGATTCTCGATTGGATAAACACTTCACTTTTGCTCTTGCCCCTGCAAAAGACAATGTGCATGAATAGGATACTTTGCAATACAAAAGGAAATGCAAGTTGGGACTCAGGAAATTGAACATCCATTTAGGATAGGATCGAGGCATTATCTCAATGGTCGCTATCGCTGTTCGGTTCTGACATGCCCCTCATTTCCGTTATCTGCAAATCATTTCCAAAATTGTGTTAAGGAGCGAGACGTACCTTTCTCTTCAGAATGGGAAACCCTTTCAAACTTTGCACCAGCTTTCTATTGGTGAGGAATATCTAGCACTCCTTTTGGTTCTTCGGGATTGATATCTCACACAAATATTAATGAGATTTGCCCCCACATTTATCTTGTCTTTATTTGAAACTGTGTTCTGGAATTATCAGTCAGAGCAAACCGGTCCGTCATCATTGGAACTTGATGTGAAATTTTTTCAGAGACTTTCTCGTCATAATAAACCAAGGGAAACATGCTCTGAGACATTAAGCAATAGAGTCAGAAAAACAAACAGGGTTAATTCGATGCATGTTTTGGAAAAGGTTTTGAAATGTGTGTGTGTTTTTTTTTAAAATTTTAGCATAAAGAAACATGAGGAAGCCAAGCCCTCATAATTATCCTTGAATGATATTTTTTTTTATCGGCTAGATATCATCACCGGACTAGTTTGATGTACTTCAACACACTCTCAAAATTGGGAACAAAACTCGTAATATCATTGAAAGGAATCAAATGAATTACTTTATTGGAATGAGAAATGCAAACAATCAAAGATGCCCCCATTCTAAAGGAGGAAAATTGAGTCTTCAGTTTACTCAATTACATCCGTGCCTTTTGCCTGGCTGGGTCGAGAATTCTTTTGGACATTTGGTTGAGCGGTTTCGAAAGAAAATGCCCTTGTATATAAGAGGTTTCAGACTCGATGCTTCAAGGTAAAGCACTTATCGGTTGAATGCCCCAGTTCACCCATGTGGTAGTCGCACTTCTTGGACGGATCATAATTGGAAGAGTTCTCAGGGTTAGGCCCCTTCGGCTTTGTAGAGAGCAAATTCTTCTTTCGAAGTACTGCCAACACTTGAGACAAGGACCTGGGGAGAGGGATGAACTGCTGTTTTCTGGAGTTCTTTTGGCGTCCGAAAGACAATGGTGCTTTGCTTTGTTGAGGGCGCGACTCCTCAACGGACCTATTGGGTCTGTTTTGCCCGTACATCATGAACTTCGGGCGCAAGGCGCTCAATTTCATTGGATCAGGGGACTTGGGAAAATCACCAGCTATGACAGCTTTGCCCTTCAAGTCGACATTGATGGGCTCCATTTGAATCTTCATCTCTAGCCTCCCACCGCAAGCCACCGCGAGGGTCACCATCACCCTTGCCGCGAAAAGCCACCTCGATGTCCTGAGCTGCTCTACACCCACCACCGTGTCCCAATTCAATCTGATCCGTCGAGTTCGAAAAGGAAACCGAATATTTGCGTGAATCTTCAAATTAGGTAACTTCCTTATCCAATTGGTTTTCTAGATAATGTTGCCTATTTTCAAAATATTGATCTCTAATTGATATTTTAGATAAAATTTCCTGATTTAAACAATTTTTTTAAATCTCATGGATATTTTTCTCAAATATTAGAAAACTAATTCACATAAAGGGAATTTCCCTATCGACAACATGCACATGTCGGTGGCCCAATCTCATCCACAAGATAGCGCCCTTGATAGCATGAAAGTCAGACAATCCAATCTACAATCATGTGGATTTGATTTGTTGATTTGATCCGTCATTTTATTTGAATTAGATAATTTTTCAAAAGTCATGCGGATATTTTTAAGGTCGTGATTGTAGGATCTACTAATGATATTTTGGAGTGTCGTGTGGATGAAAATATTGCCGAACCAATTGGAACTCAGACTCGTAAAAGGGTGACACATACATCAATGAGGCAAGCTCGAGGAAAGAAAGGAAAAGAGATTGACCCTAACACGATAGCTTGGAAACCAAATTAACAGGCTTTGTTTGGGTGTTGAAAGTAGGAGCCAAGCCGCTATAGCATCTCAAGCAATTGATGGATACGGTTCTTACAAGGATCTCGTGCTTATGTTAGATACCATACCTGAGATTGTGCAATATGAAAAGTTATACTTTTTTGCAATCAAACATTTTAAGGAAAAGAAAGACAATAGGCAGGTTTTCATGAGCTTGAATAGTGATGCACTAAGAGTCAAGTATCTCACGCTTAAGATGGAAGAGCTTAGTCACAGCTAGGATGTTATAGCATCTTATTTGAACTCTTTAGTATGCGACTTTATTTTCATGTGAGGCCTCTATTTTCTTTATGTGTGAACCCGATTTCTATGAATGTTTTAATGTGAGAACTACTTTTAGTTGTTCTCTTTATATGGTTGAGTTTGCATATTTATGATGGTTGATATTGTTTCTCTTGATGGATGATCAAGATTATTCATTGTTTCTCTTACTCTAACTCTATATTTTGTTACGTTAGACAGTTATGGGTGATTCTCCTGAAAGGGAAAATTGTGAAAATGAGGAAAACGAATTCTAGGATTTTCTCTCAATCGCTCAAACTTCAATTGCTTATCAGGCAACGTACATTTGCAAACAATGTTACATGACCTTATCATATACAGGTTATGCATGGTTAAGAGAGTTGATGGGCATAGATGCTAATCCGATAAGGTGCTATCATATGTTTAAAATGCATAGGGTTGTGTTCAATAATTTAATGCACGACTTGGTAACACACTGTGGTCTTAAAAGATCTACGAATACTAACGTTGCAGAAATGGTTGGAATGTTTCTTTATATGTTTGGGCATGATATAGGTAATAGGTTAGCACAAGAGCGCTTTCAATGCTCTAAGGAAATCATAAGTTGGCACTTTAGCTTAGTTTTAGATAAAGTAAGTGATATGAGAAAATATTTAATCCAACCAACCGATCAACAATTTGGGGAAGATCAAGAAAGATCGATGATTTTTTCCATATTTTAAGGTAAGTTATGATTGTACAATAAAAATGAAAAACTAAATGTAAATCAAGTAATGTTTGCATTATTTGTTTTAAGATTGCACTAGAGCTATGTGTGGTACACATATCCAAGCAGTGGTACCTACGTATGATCAAATTCATTTTATTGGGCGAAAAGGAACGACGACTCAAAACATGTTGGTCGTATGTAATTTTAACATGAAATTTAAACATGTTTGTGTCGGAAGGGAGGGACAAGCCCATGATACCCGTATCTTCCATGAAGCCGTTGCCAGACATGATGCACAATTTCCCCATCCTCCTCCAAGTTCATTAATGGTTTATGTACATCCATATATATCAACGTGGCATATGTTAATTAGATTTACGTTATATTTGTGTAGGTGAATATTATTTAGTAGATGTTGGATATTCAAATTCCACGGGTAATTTGGGGCCATATAGAGAAGTTAAATATCATTTGTCGAAGTTTTGACAAGTCCTGCACCCAAGGGTTATCGAGAAGTGTTCAACCGTGCTCATTTCTCTCTACACTCAGAAATTGAGCAAGCCTTTGGCATATTAACAATGAAGTGCAAGTTTATAACTGATATATCAAGCTACCCGTATGAAAAGTAAGTACAAATTGTCATAGCAACAATGGCTTTGCACAATTATATACGAAGAAATGTTGTGACTGATACGAATTTTGAAACAATAGATTTGTATCTCGAGTATAGATAATCAGTTGACCATGATGCTATAAATGAGAGGGCTAAGGCTTCAAATGATAATGTATCTTTTGACATTGCACGTTTACGTAATGAAATAGCCATGGTTTTAATAAATAGCTAAAGAGGTTTATAATGTTTAAGGATAACTTATTTCTTTCCTCGCGACATATATGATCATGTTTATTATAATGAAATTAGGAAAAGTACACAAGCAGTGCCAAAAATTGTGTGCAGAAATCACTTTAGTGTCAAAAGTTTTTTTGAATCACTTAAGTGCCAACTTTTTTTAAGAACGATCACTTAAGTGCCAACTCTGGCAATAAACTGACATGACAGCCAGAAATCCTACGTGGACATTTTTTTTTATTAATATTCAAAGCTGATGTGACTCACCGAAAAGTTCCACATCACATTTTCTTCTTCTTTTTTTCCAATTTTTCCAATTTCTTTTTTTTTAAAAATAAGTTAAAATATAAAAAATCAAAAGAAGAAGAAGAGGGGGGGGGACTTGCAACGGCGAGAGCTGTGTAAGCCCTCATCGCCCCACCATCGCTAGCAATGGCCGATGAGGGTAAGGGAAGGCCGGCGAGGGTCGCCGAGCCCCGGCTAGTGGCGAGCAACCTCACCGATTGCAGGGGGTGCCGGGCGAAGGCGGGTGACCCTTGCCTAGGCCTGGCCAAGGGCTGCCACTGCTAGGTGAAGGCCGACAACCATTGCCTAAGCCTCGACGAGGGGTGCTAGCCATTGGCCGAGGCTTAGCGACCCCTGCCGGCCTTCCCCCACCCTTGTTGCTGCAAGTTCACCCTTGTTTTTTTTTTATTATTAATTTTTAGCTTATTTTTTCAAAAAAAAATTAAGAAAATTGGAAAAAAGAAAAGATGATGTGGATTTGTTTTTTAATTAAAATTTTAATAGAATTTTTTTGGCCGGATTATCTCACCGATGGCACTAAAGTTATCATTTTTTTTTTCAATTTTGACACTTAAGTGAGTCGGTGAAAACTCTTGGCACTAAAGTGATTTTCGTACACAAGTTTTTGCACTTCTAGTGTACTTTACCCTAATGAAATCATTCTCTTGCCAATTGAGAAGATCCACTTTGTTGTAATTTTTTATTTATAAATTTGTTAATATCTCTTTTTTACATTACTCTCAACGTGAAAATATAAAATTTACAATCATTGTTTTTTTTTTCAATTTTAAACAAATTAAAGTTAAAAAACTTAAATTGACTCCCCAAAGGACTTTGCAAATGTATGTTTACTAAATAACATTTCCCCCAAAGTTGCATCCCAAGGCACTTTTCGATTATAGTTTATCAAATAATATTTGCATTTCACAAAATCCCTTTAGGCTAAAGGCCTTTGCATTTTCGCAAAGACTTTCCCCAAAAGTTGAACTAAACGGCCCATAGTAGATTCTGAAACTGAGTTTAAAGTTGAAGCACCACCTCAACCAGTATTAAGAATTTTCACACGACTAAGAAGACCACTTGAGAGGTATACTTGCTTGCCAATAATGAGAATTGTGCTCTGATTGTTACAGGTGATGATGCAAGTATTATCAGGGAAGCAAGAAGCGTAGAGGATGCCATATAGCGGGAAAAAGCTATGAAATATGAGATGGAGTCACTAGTTAAAAACATAACATGGAGTTTGGTAAAATTACCTATAGATTGAAAAGCAGTTGGTTGCAAGTGGCTATTCAAGAAAAAGATATATGCATATGGAGATATCGAATGATACAAAACTTGTTTGCTTACGAAGGAACGCTCGCAGATCAAGGGAGTCGATAATGGCAAGATTTTTTATCATGTTGTTGAATTCCATAAGACTTATTTTATTTGTAGCAGTTGCATATAATCGAGAGATAGAGTAGCTCGATGTAAAGATAGTATTTCTCTATAGTGACTTGGAGAATGATATTTGTATGAAGCAACCAAAAGAGTTTGTGGTCAAAGGAAAAGAAGATTTTGTTTGCAAATTAAACAAGTTTTTGTATAGCTTAAAGCAATCTCCAAGAACGTGGTACAAGAAGTTTGACTCATATGTCTTGAAACTTGACTTTGTTTGTTGTGTTGCTGATTATTGTGTTTATATGAAAATGTTAAATGATGATTTTGTTATCTTAACATTATATGTTGACTATTGATGATATACTGCTAGTTGAAAATAGTTTGAGAATGATCAGCACTGTAAAAGGATTGTTGACAAAACATTTTGAGAGGAAAGATCTAGGCCCAGCAAACTTCATTTTGGGCATGCAAATAAAAGAGGAGCGTAAGAGTGGAAAGTTGTGGCTAAGTTAGAAGAAATATGTTGACAGTGTGATGATAGAGTTCAACATGGTAGATTGTAAAGTAGTGAAGACCCCAATGTCCACAAGTTCCAAATTCCAAGTTATCAACACTCCAGTATCTCAAGAATGAAGAGGAAGTTAAAGAGATGGCAAGAGTCCCATATGCAAGCGCAGTTGGAAGCTTAATATATGCCATGGTGTGTACTTATCCAAACATTCCTTAGATAGTGAGAATATTGAGTAGATATATGTCAAATCCGAATAAAGAGCATTGGATGGGAATAAAGCAGGTGCTTCGTTATCTTTGCGATATATCTAACTTTAAACTATGTTATGTTGGTATGAAAAGCTCAAAGGGACAGCAAACATAAGAACTAAAGTGTTCTGTGGATGTTGATTGGGAAAGTGACACTGATAATAGAAGGTCAACTAGCAGATATGTTGCTTCCTCATTCGACGGTTCTGTGAGTTGGATGAGCAGGAAGCAAAGCACAGTTGGTTATCTACTACTAGAGCGAAGTACATGGCCCTTACTCATGCTACTAAGGAAGTGATCTGGCCGCGCAAATTATGCAAAGAGCTTGGTTTTACAGAAGGAGGAGTAAAGAGTGGGTGTGATAAACAAAGTGATCTATTCTTGGCTAAAAATCTCGGATTTCATGCAAGAACAAATCACATTATAATACAATATCACTTCATTCGAAAGAAAGTGAAATAGAAGATTGTAGTGCTGGAGAAAATAAGCGCATAGTTGAATAGTTCAAATTTTTTTATGAAGGCGATGAGTGCAAAAAAGTTTGATGTACAATAGTGTTAGATTTAAAGAAGCATGTAAAGTATTCACCAAGTGGGTTTTTATATGCCTATATTATATTGGTAGTTGGGGCTTGGCCCATAAATAGCTACCGTCTATAGATATTTTCTTTCATTTGTAATTGAGTAATGTAATTAAAAGGCACGATGTGCTATTAAAGTGAAATCACCTGCTGGATATAACCCTAATTTAAGTGTGAACTATGTAATTGAGGGGTGCGATGTACTAATTAGAATGAAATCATCTGTTGAATGTAACCTTAGTTTAAGTATAAATCAAAATAAAACATTGTGTTTCAATTTCTTCTCACTTTTACTCTCTATTTCGTTGTAATTGTGTCCCTACTCCTAACATGTTCACGTTGAAGAGTTTGAGCTTAAAATAAACACTCACCTGCAAATCAAGTAGAGTCGAATAACTCAAGATGATTGAAGGCTGAATGAGTAGAGCTTAAACTTAAGCTCGATATGCTTGAGACGGGTGCCAATGCCCAGCAGAATCGAGTAGAGTCAAATCAACTCAATTTAATAATGCTCGAGCTCGAGCTCGATCGCATGCCGATGATGTAATTTCCAAGCACCTTGTCAAAACACATTGCCAAAAGTCAAATATACTATCCCACAATACTCGTTGGCCCGAATTTTTTCCGAGCCTCCGAATTAATCAGTCTTGAGACCGTATCCCACACGACAGGTCAAGCTTTTCAGGATGAATAGCTTCTCTGTGCATTTGTGTGAGAAAGGTCGAAAATCCATTCAATTCTCTCTCTCTCCTCTCAATAGCAAAGCGCCTTACATGAGTGCATAAGAGACAGAAAAAGGAAAATTTTACAACGGAGAAGAAACTTTTGCAAGATTTCTTCACCTGAGCAAAACTCTACTCACTGCCATGCCTTTTCTTTTCTCCATCAAGCGCACACACCGGCAGATGCACAAAAGTTTCAAACAACCTACTGAAATAACTACTGCCGCGTGGCAGGGAGCAGCTCAACATGGTCCGCAAGTAGAACACTAAATAGCTGCCTTCACTCCATCTGCATGCTTCATACCGGTGAATACAGAACCATGAAGAAAGCTGAATACTCAACCAATTCAAGCACAAAAACGTCCTACCATGACATGAAAGCTGATCCTACCAAACCCGCTAAATTAAAACTTCTTCATATACAGAGCAGAAGCCACCCAAAAAGATAAAAAGAGAGACAAGAGACTGTTGCAGCGAAAGCATGAACAGACCATAGTCAACAACAGCTACTCGCTCTCGTCTTCACTGTTCTGGAGGACTAAATGATTCATATTCCTCTCAAGAGGTGGAAGCCCGTCTTCAGAATCGCACGAGTCCTCGTCCTCGTCCTTGTCGTGGGATTCCGTGGCCGTCCCTGTGGAAGCAGAGAGTGATCATGGTTAGATTATGAGATCATATTCAAATGATTGAAAGTTTTTAGGGCAATTCTTCGCGAGTAGCAAAGAAAGAAGCACTGGATCATTCTTAACCTCTTGATACTCCTCTATTAACGGACTACGTGAACAAAATTGAAAAAAACTAAGGATGTAAGTTAAAAAAGATATCTCTCGTCTTCCTCTTGTTTCAGTGTGTGAGATTCTGTGGGACCGCCGTCAACTGTTTTAAAAGCTTAAGTTGTTAGATGAAGGCGTGATTTATTATTTAATTATTCTAACACTCCCCCTCATGCTTAATCCGGTATTTTCGCCTAATACTAAGTGTGGACATATTTAATTTGGGGAGGCAAATGGGGCCTGGTAAGATTTGAACTATGGACCTCCAGCTCTGATACCATGGAAGATTATGTGGGATCGCCACCAACTGTTCTAAAATAAGCTGTTAAATGAAGACGTAATTTATTATTTAATTATTCTAACACAGGTGCAACATCTACTTAACATACAATTCCAAAAAGTGTCCCCACGATAGAAAAGGGAACACAAAAGCCATTTGCTGCCATAAACAAGCGAGACTTTTCTTATTTTTTCTTTTGATAAGCTCAAGAAAAGTGAAATTTATCCCACTAATAAGTCTGCAAATCAACTCCAAAGGCCTAAAATCCATACCAAGGAGCGCTTTAACAAATAAAAGTAAATCAAGAATCTGTCTTCATGAAGAAAGGTATCTCTCATTTCTGGCCTGGAAATTACCTCTAATAACTACAAACTCGAAGTGGGCACAAGCTTTTAGTTAGTGATTCCCTAGTTTTGTTTAATGGCTGCCAGCAAAAGAAGAAGATAATATAGACACAAAGATAGGACTTCTAAGTTGTAATGACTGCATCAGAATCGCTGGTATTGCTAAAGTAGATGATATCGGTGATATACAACATAAACCACAAAAAAAGAAAATTTTCCAGATGTGTAACTGCATGGAAAATCATTCACGAGAGTTTCTAAAGCTTGCATTGTGTACACAGCCTATATACATCTGTCGAGATAAATAAACAATATACAAAAACATCTGGACTCTGTCAATCTCATTTAGCACGCCAATGAAAGAATACCATCAATAGGTCCGACTTGTTCATAATGCTATGCTATGTGAATTAAGGACCACTTTTAGCAGAAGCAGAATTTATACACGAAGCAGGCAAGGGAATTGAGGATTGTTGACTAAATCTATGATACGCAATGCAGTGGGGTCAGATGATAATCTAATCTGATGTAAATTATAGGAAGGATAGAAAGGAAGAAAATAATTACATGACATGTCAACCTCAAAAACCATGCCATCTATAGTTTTATATTGTTTTCTTAATAATGACAACCAATTTCTCAGCACTAACTTATTAGGTGACTCTCTTTCAAATATTAAATAGCAAACATTGTATATCACCACTTATGTTCCTCATAGATTTCTTCTATCACGATACATTCAACACATATCGAGTAACATCTGCTAAATTAGCTGTAGTGATAATTTATTCTACTTGAAGTTGACTACACAATGTACTCCAACTCAATTACAAACTTAACACATATGTGAGGAGAAAACAACACACCATCAAAGTAACTAAATAAGATATACAATTTCTTTGAGGAAATGTTGAGTCCATGAAAGGAACTTTTGTCAAAGAGACTTTACACACACTGGATCTCAACTAAATATTTATTTTTTTCCCAATTGAAAAAATATATCAATTTACCAATCAGCAATAGATTATCCCATGAAGGATCTCACTAAGGGGGTAACCGAGTCAAGATACTCCCAAGTAGCTCAGGCTCAACTTGAAGATTACTCGAGATTGACTCGCCTAATTTATAGTTGAGCTCAGCTACCCAAGTATCTTGTCAAGTTGAGCTCAAGCTCTCCAATAAATTATGATGTATTTCGCAAAAATACAATATGAAGCTCGATAGGCTCACGAGCCTAATCGAGCTTCTATTGTATTTTTGCGAAATATATCATAATTTCAAAAAAGACAGAAGTCCTTAAAATTACATGTATCCACATATACATAAATGGAAAATAACCAAGCTTATTAAGCTCAAGCTCGTGTTTATGTTTAACTCTATTATAATCAAGTCAAGCTCGAGTATTTGGAATTTTTATTCAGGTCGAGCTCAAGCCTAATTTTTTCATACTTGACGGAGCTTGGGCTTGGCACTATTTTGACTCGACTCGACTCAATTACACCCCTAATACCCCTAACAATCTGCTGGCGATCTAGAGGACTGAGCTGTTTGCTTGATGATGCTGTGCATGAAGTGCTAAAACGTATGAATTCAAATTGTCATCATCTAGAAATCAACGGTGAAATAAATTGTCAGCAGCACATACTGACAAGCATTGCGACTGACATGTACTCTAGAAGACTGCTTGATAAAAAATTGATACACAAATCAGAATTGCAGCACAGGGTGAACAACCTCAAAAGTCATCTGACAAGGTCAGATAGAACAGTTGCTGAACTTGTCAGGTCCATGCAAAGTAACCTTTCACATAATTAACTCTTTTTTCGCGAGCAAACATAGCCTAACTAGCCCAGCCAGAATGTACATAGTTCAAAATTTCTCATATATTCTTCACAATTCCTCATTAGTAATGCTATAAATTTTGTACCATAACAGAGTAATAATTTGCAAGCATGACTGTCCTCTAATATGGCTCTGAAGTGACAAATAGAAGGAAGAGTTTCCAACAAATGGAGAATACCTTCTATGTCGGCTGGGACCTTCGGGATTTCATTCTCTTGGGAAAGCCATGAATTTTGGACTGAAATAATATCAGCACCATTTTCACATTGAGAGTATGCTTTGAGAAGTTCCCTGGATTAAAATAAACCCCCAAGTTAATTATAAAATTGGTTATGAAGGCAATATGCAATTACTGTACCATATCAGCAGGATCTCCCCTCAAAAAGTTATTAATGCACTAGACATTCTTTTTCAAAAATTTCACAACTAACCCTTTCTTCCTTGGAATTTGTGACAGGCCAAGCTGGCTTTCTGTCAATGTCTCAACAATCTCAATGATTCCACTGTGATTGTGTAAATGTTGGAAGAGACATAGTCCTTTTATAATGCATTTAGAAAAATCCCCAAACATTTAGCCCAACCAATGACAGCACAACCTAATAACCCAGCATCGATGTCTTCAAAATCAGACTGGAGTAAGACCATGTGAGGATTCATGAGTCCACTTGAGCCATCGGCCCGATAACAGTTGATTTTTTAGGGGCTAAAGATACTAAACCTAATGGCTCCTGACCAAACTGGCATCTGCTCCAAGTGACAAAATCTCACTCATTGGCTTCTTAAGGGGATAAGTTCAATTCCCTTCTCCTTTCATTTGCAAATTTGTGTAAAGTGTATACACATATAGAGTAAGTAAATATGCCTCATTACTAAGAGAATGCTCCGAACAAAGCCTGGATAAATTGTAAGATATTCCTCAATCGTTGAAAAAATCAGGGGTTCAGGTGCTTTAATACACATGCTCTCTTAAGTTTTATCAAAGCCTCATCTGGCTGATCAGCCAACTACCTCAACAGGGTCCAGTGATCCACTCGATTCACTAGTATCCTAAAGAAGAAAATCAATCTGGACTCAAACGTGGGTTTGTAGCTCAACTGGTTAGCATGGCTGGACCTATCCAGTACTGGAAGAATACCCAAGAATATAGATCCACAATAAGATTGCCACAGATGAATAATGCCTCCATAGAAATCATTCCTCTTTTAAACATCCATTCCACCCTCACCACATGCATACAAAAAGAAAAGAAGACAAGTAGACAAATAAAATAGAGGAACAAAAATAAACCTCCATGCAACCACCCATGTGTGTGTGTGTGTGTGTGTGTGTGTGTGTGTGTGAGAGAGAGAGAGAGAGAGAGAGAGAGAGAGAGAGAGAGAGAGAGTCCAGTACTTATTTAGAGAAAGAAAAGCATGACCCCACTTGAACTTTCCCAGCAACAAATTTGCAGTTTCCCCTTCTCCACTGTGAATGAACATGAAAGGATCAAACAAGCACTTATCCTTGTGAAATTTATCACTTCTACAGATTGAGAGATAAAACTGAACTGTGAAATACTGCTGAAACTTAAATTCCCACAGAAAAATATAGGATGCCAACATCCCATTAGGAAAAAACACAAAATTAGAGAACTCGAAAATGATATGCCACTGGCCAAAGTTAAAAGGGTTCAAGTATTACTCATAAGTCTCTGATCTAATGAAGGTAAAGTTCTAATCCACCTTTGAGCATCCTGTACAGTATAGCTCATATACTCAAGCACAAACTGGACCCAGTCCTTTCTCTAAGCCAACAAGTATGATGAGTCTAATAGTTATTCTATGGGAGAGAATCAGGAATTTATGCCTGCTCGGCGACTTCAAACACATGCAATTTCAAAGTTATCAATGACATTAATATCAACACAATGCACAGACTACTACAACGGCGGCCATATGGCAATCATGTGCTCTTGCAAAATCATTCTCAAGACTGTTTTCAGAAGGATCAACACCAATTTTCAGCTCTTAGTACACAAGTGTTTAAGAGATGGTACGAGGATCCAAACCATGGCACTTATAGTATATTGCTATCATTATCCATGGTATACATATAGTAAAAGGAGATAAAAAAAACATGTTCTTTGAGCAGAATAAATACCATATTATGAGAGCGGCAGACAATGCCTCAACGCATGATAGCTCACACGGTCGACCATAATTTACTGGATTAGCTGCTACAAGCCATGGCACTGCAGTTACAATTGATATGTTACTTTCAGGAAAGGAGTATAATATAGCAGATGAAATCTGATGAGGGGTGCCTGAGATGTGAATTATTGTGAGGAAACCAAACCGTGATATAAAAAAATCAACCTTCAGGATAAGTTAAATCATCAAGAGAAGGTTAAATTTCATCCAGGGTAAAGTGGAAACACTACTTTCGATGTTATAACTACAGCAGATAGTTGCATTTATTTTAGCTGTTCATAAGTTAACTTGATTCACAGCTAGAAAACGGATTACCTCAGTCACTGCCTTTCTAAAACATTCACACATTAATTTCAGACCGCAGAACATTGAGAAAGAAATATCTGTGAATACTTTGCCTAATTGCTAGTTCACGTGGCTCCAGCCTTCATACAAGTCAACTTAAACTGTACCCATCAAATATACTCATACAGTCTCAAGTCAGATATTTCTCTTAACCCAAAAAATTGAATTGGGTTAATTTAAATAAAATAAAAAAATCCAGAAAGACACCAAAACATAATAAGAACTGTTAAGAGATAGCGTTTTCTTATTGCACTGTCCGAGTTCTAAAATAATGTCAGGAAGCTACTAAGTTCACGAGGTATTTAGCTAAAAACAGATGACCAATAACTAGAACCACTTACTCAGAGAAAAGGTCCTTTATTTTTATACTCATTGTGTGTTACTTGCTGTAGCGACATGTGTCTCAGATTCTTTCGAAGCCTAAAATATTGCATAAGAAAAGAACAACTGGACAGACAGCAATTAAAAAAACATAAATTTGAAGAAGATATTAATGTCTAGTATATTCTACAATTCCTTTCCTTGTCAACTATTGTTAATCTTCAAAGCTGAAGATTGACAAAAGTTACTATGAAAAGCAAGAAATTTATGGGAAAGAAGTCAACACACTGCTAAAAGAGATGAAAATAAATACATGAGATGCCCAAAAATTCAGATAAATTCATGGAAAATATGTACTTCAGCACCAAAATCTACGAGTCTGTATAGACTGCATTGACTGTGTGACATGTTACTAATCAGAAAATAAATTGACAAATGAAGGACCATACAGAGGCGTGGAGCAGAACACCGCAGTTTTATGAAAGGTACATCACTCAAGCGAGCCCACGAACAGTCAACAACAGCCAATCCTTTCCTCTTGATTAAGTCGTAGTCTTCTTTTGAGATGCACTGTTTCCCAACAGGACTGTACAAAATACAGTATAAGAATCAGTGCATCACTCCAGGATAGGATAAGTTTTTATGAGTGTAATCATAGGACGGTTCCAAATTAAATATTCCAAGAATTGCTTTTGCTTGTTAGTGGCTCTAAGACTCCAACGAAGCATGCCAGAAGCTTCAATTTTTTAGACATGCTAGCTACAAGAGATCAGAGATATTGATTTAACCAAATTATCTAAACGTTTAATTAAAAAGCTGAATTAGCTCCATCTGGTTAGAACATATTCAACAACAGCAACATAAGCATATGTGACACCCACAAGACAAAAGGTATGATAAAGCACATGTGAACTGTTAATGAGTGTATTAGGTTAAAAGGCATTCTTGTTATCTGTACTTCCATTATATGATCTAAATAGAGTAGGACGCCACAGTGTATGAAGGATTTTTCAGTTTCTCTCTTCTCTCTACTCTTCACTTTTTCTCTTATTTTCTCTTTTGACACGGCAACAGAGAATTCAAAAGAAAAATTGAAGGCTCCTTCATACACTCATAAACATGAACATATAATGGTAGCAAACAAAGACAAGAACACCCTTTAGTCTAATACACTCATAAACATGAACCATTACAAAGATCCTTAAATACCTCAAAGCAATGCCACCAAACCCACTATTCACGCGCAGCTCCTGCAAGGGTTTTTTCATCAATCAAATCACTGACATTTAATAAACAGTTATCTCACAGGACTTCACAAGGTATCCAGCATCACCTTTAAATCATAAATAATCGTACAAATAGCATCTTACCAATTATAATATGTCCAACTAAATGATATACCATTAATGTGCATTTGCAGGGGAAAAAACACCGATTCAGCTTATTGCCTCTATGTCAAACAACTTTAGCTAATTCTTTCTCCCAGTTTTATATCAGTGACTCTGAAAATCAATATGTGATTGTTCTATATAACTCCTGGCTAGTTCAGTCAAAACAAGACAGAAAGGCGTGCGTAACTGAAGAGACTTATTCTACTCAAGCACTTATAAAGCAGTGAAAATATATTACACTTCAAGCAATGGTGGACCTCAAAAGAGCAGCTAAAATACACCGACAGATTGCAGTCTCAAGGTTCTAGCAACTACAGCTATCCCTCTCTGCAAGGGCTGGTTGGAAAGAAATTGGAAAGAAAAGAAGGCTCTTTGAATTTGGGTCCTAGGTTGAGATGATTAAGAAATAAGGCGCAAAGAATGCTCTGAAATTTCATCTCAATCTTGCGGAGGTAATGCTCCACTGCTCCCAAATCCCAGAAAAGGCTCCATACATCCAACAAACTAACTAGCAAGCTCCAATAAACTAACCGAACCAATGCGAGTAAAAGAAACTAACTGCGAGCTCTACAAAATCTTCTGAAGTAAGGAAGGGGCAGAAACTCCTCATCCATGAACCGTATTAGTCAGAGAAGGAAGATGCCCATGGACAAATATGCTAGATACTAATTCCACTCAAGGAAAAAGGAATGGTACATATTAACTTTTTTATATACATATACATATTCAGTGGATTTATCATAGACTATTTTCTTTCAAATATTATGAACTTATTTGGTTTTCGGGCTGGTTTATTCACTGACATGGTATTAGATGTTTAAAAGGCATTTTTACATATATCATCATTTCCCAGTTTTCTTCTAACTAGTGTGGACTCATGGTTTTGGGGGCTGTTTAATTTGTTGACATTCAATAAACTGCAATAAATTTTCAAAAGTCACTTTTCCAAAACATATTATCAATAGAATGGTCACTCTAAATGCGGCTTGAAGTTTTTTTTTCATGGAAAGGAAAAGGCATCATAGCAATGATATGCATGGAGGAGAATAAATTGGACAACAGTTTAGAAGCAGATACTTTCTTTTAACAAGCCAAATCTTGAAAGTTTCCGTCCCGTGCACCTTTTCACATCACATTGCCCAAAATCCTGGGGAAAAAGAACCATAAGATTAATGAGTCAAACTACGCAAACTATGCAGCAAGATATTACATTGAAAATGTATATCATGGAGCTCTATTTTAATAATTTTCAGAGAAAATTAATCCATGATTGTTCAGTAAGATTAACCAATCATGGAATTCAGTGAATCACTTAATCGTAACAGGTAACAACGATACCAACAGGAATTATGCTCCTTTACTTCCTACTAATTTAATCTAAATAAGATAATCCTCATTTGCACATTTGAGCATAGAAGGTCTGGATCAAGAAGTCCAGCAGAGATAATGATGTCTTATCCATGTAAGAGAAAAACCATATTGTGAATGCTAAAGAGAGATTTTTATGAAAAGACAGGTATTTCAAAACAAAGTGGCACAGCAAAATTTACAGGAGCCAAGTTGCTTTTCAATCACCCAATTCTCGAGCCACATTCATAAGCTACACAGGCCATGTTTCATTAATAAAATTGTAACGAACCCACGATTGGAGACTAAAGAGACCATCGAATACAAGCAAGAGTTAGACGAATTTCCATGGATGCTACTAATTTTACCCAGAATCCACAACCAGTTATGGTGACTATTTTGACATGATTTGAATGGTACAGAAAAAGGCATACCCACATTGCAAGCTGCACTTTGGGCACTGTACTCTCTTCCTCCTCCTCCTTATCAACTGCAAAAGGAAGAACCCCGTCAACCCTCGATACAGAACAACAACAACCATTTGAGATCACCTAAGCATATGATCAAGCAGTTGGTACGCGACTACAATCAACTGCTAAGAAATACAGAGGAGCCCACCTGGGTCACTTGGTAGAGACTCATCTTCCCTGCCAAAAGAAACTCAAACGGTGAGAAAGAGTCCCAAAGAAGGGGTGGGGGAAAGAACAAAGACCCAGAGCCACGGGCAGAGAAGAAGGAAGAGAACTGGAGGGATCCATAGCGGATGAATTACCTCACAGCTTGATTGGTTCTGCTGGATTGCCCTCTGTGGTTGTGATGCTCCTTGAATCGTCCAGTTCTGCTCTTGCCCATTGATCAACGAAAGGGTGCGTGCAAGCGCTTCTGCTGCGTCGGTTTCGACCACCAGCTGCGACCTGCCAACAGCAAGGAGGCAGTCGCGCCAAACTAGCAGAAGTAAGCGGACAGCAGGGTCACCTAAACCGGGGCGACCCGGCCCATATCC
Organism: Metrosideros polymorpha var. glaberrima; assembly: GCA_001662345.2. NCBI lineage: Eukaryota > Viridiplantae > Streptophyta > Magnoliopsida > Myrtales > Myrtaceae > Metrosideros > Metrosideros polymorpha. Next base: position 2,695,288 of record BCNH02000009.1, read on the forward strand.
ACATCAGTGACCGGGTGAGCACCGGTCTAGTTCAATCCGAGAAAACCGGACCGAACTTTCAAGGCCGGTTCCCCATCCCAAGAAACTAAAATCAGTCCTTTAAAAATGGCAAATACCGCATAAAAATTATAAACTCTATTCACTGCAACATAAATATCCCAAATTTTTTTATGCCACAAAAAACTCTAAATTTACTTATGACATATAAACCCCGAGCTTTTATTGTATCACGAAAAACCCACATTTATGCATGTGTGACATACATACAATCTATTCCAATTCTATTCGGTGTATATTTGTTATATTGATATAAGTTCGAAATGTTTTGAATTTTTAGTAATATTAAAGTATTTGTGTCACAGTGGGCACAGTTTAAGGTTTTCTGTGGTATCAACCTTAAAAATGAAAAATAAAAACACCGACTATAATTTTCAACACGAAGAAACAACCGCATAATCACTTGACCATTATATATCTTTGTAACGATATAGTGCAACATTAATATTTTGTTACAAAAAATTTGACTTTCTTTGTACGCAATAGAAACAGGTCGGATCCTCATTGGAGCATCCATTCTGGAAAACGCCTCTGCCCGGTCCGGCCCGGCTCGATCCCGTCCAGCTGTGCTTGCTAGTGAGGGCTTGAAACGAAAGAGAGTCCCCTCTCCCGCTCTCTCTCTCTCTCTCTCTCTCTCTCTACTGCGATTAGACGATCCGCCATTGACGAGCAACAACACCACTGCTGTCGAACCGAATGAAACGATTCGATTGAAGAGATGATCCGGTAAGAGGCGATTTCTGCCGATACTGTCCAAAACGGAGAGAGTTCTTGGTGTGCAGTTTCTGGCGTTTCTTTTTTTTTTATGGGGTCGCCGCTTGAGGTTCTGGTGAGGTGGACCCGCGGCGGCGACATTGTTGAATTCGAGCTTACGGTGAATTTTGGCAGGTCGATTCTGGAATTGCCCGCTCGCCAATCCTTTCGAAGGATCCCGAGGCAAATCGTCGGTCAGGTATCGCAGTGGCTGTTGATTGAGCTTCATGAGTATCTACTGCTCTTGTTCCCTTTGGTGGAGGAGCTCACTTTCGTTGTGATTTACGCTCGGTGGCTTGTGCACTTTGGTGGGGTTGAGGGGCGGGGGTTCCTGGAAGCTACTTTGTGATAGCATTTCCTTTGGCTCTTATGTTGACTTCGATTGTGGATGTCAATGGTGCAGGTCATCTTGTTTTGGTTTTAAAATATTATCGAATTGCTTGATAATCAATATGCTAGTGAGCTGACTTTTCACATTATCAATCCCTTCCACTAGATTTTAGGAGGTGGAAAATTTGGTTTATTGGAATATATTACGATTCAGTAATTTTCACTTTAATTCTAGATGCACTCCATTTTTCTTTTGTTTAAATATCGGGAACTCTATTGCAAAGACCTCCTCTTCTTAAAATCCTCGGGTTTTTTACACTTCATCCTGTTCTCTTTGTTCACGGTGTGCGAGAAATCTTTTTTTTTTTGGTGTAAGAGGGCTTTGGACGGGTATGTGAGGAATCATTTTTGTTGACCACTGCCTTCTATTTACAGTGCTTAATTTATGGTGGTGATATTTCAGCAGAGGTCCTTATGCCTTTCTTCAAGAAGGGAATTTTCAACTGCTTCTCCGCAAAATGCATCGACTGGGAAACCAGGAAAGCCACCTGAGTCTGGAAGTTCATTACCTAAGTTTATTTTGGGAGGTATTGCTGTCAGCGCTGCTTTCATGGCAGCTTATCAATCTGGCTACTTAGATCATATGATTGGTAAAGAGAAGCGTGATTCTCTCGAGACCTCTAGGATTGGTCTTGATCTGAAAAATCAGGATGCAAATTCTCAAAATGCAAAATCCGTCCATCATTTCGAAGAGGAAAAAGTTTTAACTGGTAGTGAAGTGCCTAAAGATTTGAGTCCTCAAACGGGGGATGGGGGGAAGGATGAAATCCAGCCAGTTGCCCCTCAATCCGATGCTTCAAATGAGAATAAGATTGATATTCAGTCGTTCTCACAAGATAAATCTGAGGTCACACTTGGAGAAAGTAACGCCTTGAACCAACATAAAGACTTGCCCACAGCTAACGTGGTTTCCGATGTTGAAAGCACAGATTCTGCAATATCTTCTGAAGGGAGTCCTGATACACAGAGCCCGACAACTAGCAGAAGTAAGCTACCAGATGAAGAGGTTAAAGTTGGGCAAGTATCCAGCCAGGCTACTTCAGTTAGCGATCTCAATGAGGCAAAAGTAATGCCTCATCAGGATCTTGTAGCAGAAGAGAGACAGGAGGTGCTTTGTCATTCACTAAGCACTCCCTCATATGTTGCATTTATCTTTCGTATGGATTGCTAGGTTTTTAGATTGGTGATGGTATCTGCTATATATAGTATATTGTCTAATTTCATCTTGTAGTGGTTCTATTCATCTTCTGGTAGTAGCTGCATGAAGTATTAGAGATAACTCGTTCTATTTCTCTCGTTTAGATGCCGCCATCTTAGATTGTACTTTCTACCATATCTTCTCTACGCCTTTCATAATAATGTCTGGAAAGCCAAGAGACTGAGATGACATGACTACTAGTACCCTGGTGCTTTATAACTTTGGTTAAACTATGTTTCTCTATGTATATACGAGTTTTTCTGTCATTCACATCTGCCATCAGAGTATAATGTGGTACATCTAGGGGGAGAGAGAGAGAGAGAGAGAGTGGAAAGGAGTTGGCAGCAGAGTGGTGTTTTAACTTTTAAGCCTTGAAGCCTGCAGTTTAATGATGTTGGTTATGTACTTTAAGAAAGGCCAAGTTCCAAGGATGTTGATGTGACATGTTCATTTATTTTCATATTCTTGTATCAATCTATACTTGCATTTTTCTACAGAGCAGTCAAGCGAAGTTGCTTTTTTATTGCTTCAAGGATAGAAGTTGATTAATTTGGAACTCCTCTTTCTTTTACATTGTTTTCTTCTAGGATGCATCCGGTCATTTTATTGAAACATCAGGTTCTCTTCTTGAATCTTATCATCTGAAGGATGAATCTGAAGAGAGATCTCCTGTTTCTCTCGATAGAGACATTGACATTGAGGTAATGTATTATTTGCATTATCCTTTTGTTTAATCCCGGTTGATTTTATGGAAGTTCATGGTGAACTTATCTTTTCTATGAAAGTTTACTGTGGACTTATCTTTGTTCCCTGAATTCAAGGCTTTTCCTAGTGCAATTGAGGAGTCCAATAATGGTATAGCTACCAAAGATGAAAAACTGATTCTCGATTTCTTACAAGCAATTCACGCAGCTGAAAAGAGACAAGCTGAGTTAGATGCTCTTCATTTTGCTGAAGAAAAGAGAAAAATGAAGGTAAGGACAAACCCCAGTGACTACGGACATGAATTACTCACCATCTAGTGGTGCTTTGTTTTCCCCTACAGGCATAGGAATTCTAAATAATTCAAATTATAAGTATTAGCCTCTCTTTTTCTTATTTATTCTTCATTTTGCTCAACTTTGTAAGAACTGATGAGTCTATTGAATCAATAAACTTTTTGGTGTGCTTCAGGAGGAGTACGAAAAGGAATTGAAAGATGCAATTGCTAGAGACCTTATGCATGCAGAAGAGGCTGCATTACTAGATAAGGTGGTTCTTGTTTTCATGTTTTACTCTTCATATAGTATTTTGATTTTGTATGCTCATCAAATCTTGGAGTGCATAAGGCAGTGCTTTCAGGAATATCATGCATCTACATACATGTACTGCTTGACAAATAATTATCAAATCATTTCTCCAAAGTCATGTGGGTTTTATTCTTCATTATTTTCCTTTTCTTTTTTTCTTG
>BCNH02000009.1:2699171-2744469 GCA_001662345.2 Metrosideros polymorpha var. glaberrima
GAGTGGGCTTAAAATGAACACCTTGGCATAGATTTGTCGGTGTACAACTGTTTGAAATAGTTTGTTCCCTGTTCAAATGTGAATTGTGAGGTAATATAAGTCTCATTGAATGAACACCTTGGCATAAATTTGTCGGTGTACAACTGTTTGAAGTAGTTTGTTCCCTGTTCAAATGTGAATCGTGAGGTAATATAAGTCTCATTGATGGCTCACTACATCTGATGAGATCTTTATGTTCCTGATTTTTCTTGTCCTAAATGGTAGGAGGTTGAGAGTGTGAATGTGTCTTGGATCTACAGAACTGGGACCTGAAGTTATTAGCTAAGGGGAAAAGGTTTTGATAAGAGATTCTAGATGCAAATTCATTGAACCCAGCATGCATAGAAGCATGAATGATTTGGAGTTTACAAGTTTGGTTCTGCAGAAAAAGGATGCATATTGATCTCTGATTCTCTACAATTTTTTCTGCAATTCGGGATAGATGATGGGCTCAGAGATGTTATGTAATCTAAATAAGAATAAACTAGAAAAAAAGGAAGAGTAACCTTGGGTGGGTCTTCATTCAACATGCTGGGAGCTTTGACAAGTGATTCACATAAAAGACTGTTAGATGGGTGATGAGATAGCAGTCAGGTGGTATGCTTATTGCTTAGAATTAGTTATATGCAGCAAAAGCAATCAGGATCAGTTGCATGAGCATCAAGTGGTCTGGCCATATGTATCAAATTTAGGTGGCTCCATTACAAACACTTGAAGACTTTTTCTCCAAAATCAGAGCCATTTTCAACGTGTATTTCATAACTAAATAATATCATGATTGCATGCTGCCGTTCAGGCTGTAGTAATTTATGATTTTATTTTACAAGATATAAAACAGCTTACTTGAAATCCTAAAAGTAAAAGGAATAGGCCTTATTTTTGCTGGATATCTAGATGGCAGACAAATGAGTTGGTTTGGAAGGAGCCTCCTATAAACAAGGTGAAATAGTTTGGTCTTTTAGGGCACGCATGGCAATACTTCAGCTCCAGAAATTAACTTCTAGCCAGAAGTTAATTTTTCTACTTCTACTCCAGAAGTAAATTTTTGGAGGAGAAATGCGTTTGATAAAACAGGAATAAATTTCTGCTTTTGGAGGAGAAAAGATAAATTTTTATTTTTATTTTAAAAAAAAGAAGGAAGAGGGAGGGTTCGCCCTGGCCTAGTGAGGGCCTGCCACACTCGCCTCTGCCGGCCCCTTCGACGATGGGTAGTGGCAACCCTCCCTTTTTTTCAATTTTGCTTTTTAAAATTAAATTTTATCTTTTCTACCAAATAGGAGAGAGAAATTATTAAGATATGCCACGTCAACGTTTTTAGTTAGCCTAGCTGACAGAGTTAACGGAAAGGACTCGATTGCACTATTTTGCCAAGTTTTAGGACTTGATTGCACTTTTTACAAGTTTTAGGACTCAATTGCACTATTTTGTTATGGACAAAATTGCTTTTGGAGTAGAGAAGTAAGAAAAAGCTACTTCTTTTTTTGGGGCAAAAACAACTTCTGGAGGGAAAAAGCACTTCTAAAGTAGAAAAAAGAAGTTGTTTAATCAAATGCATTTTTTCTCCAGAAGTGAAAAAGTGCTCTAGAAGTAGAAAACTGAAATTGCGTTAACAAACGGATTTCTGCTCTAGAAGTGCTTTTGGAGCAGAAATTCTACTCCATAAATGTTACCATGAGCTTTTTTTCAATTATTTGAAGTGATATATATTTTTCCTGTGAGAGAGAAATTTTGGGAGGATGGAATCTCTCTGAGCTAGTGTTCCTATGAGCACTGGGAAATTAATCTAGCCGGTACTCGTTTTGCTTCCTGTGAGTTGGTTACTGGAGCTTTTAACTATTGAGGTATTGCGTTATACTGAAATCTGTTTGTTAGGTGCTTTACTTCTATAGTGGCCATGAGGATGCAGACTCTTAAGACTTTTGAGAAGTTGTGGAATAATAGGTTGGCTAACATAAAGCATGAGGTGCTTCTGGTAATGGATGTTCATTGTCATGTAAAAGCAGCAGTATAACAAAGATTGCATTGTTCAATTAATCGCGACAAGATTCCTAATCGGGAAAATTGTCCAAAAAGTCCCAACCTATTGCACTTTGGCCAATTCAGTCCTAAACATTTCAATTTTGTCAATTGAGTCCTAAACATTTTCACGTTTTGCCAATTGAGTCCATCCGGCGAATTTTGGTCGGAAATTGATGATGTGACTGCCGGCAACGGTCGGTGTTGACGTGAACATTTTTAATAATTTTTATTTTTTTTTTGGTTTTTTCTTTTCTTTTCTTTTCCTTTTATTTTCTTTTCTTTTTGGCCTGAAGGCTAGCAAGGGTCACCAGCCGACCCTCGCCGACTCTAGGCAAGGGCCGTGACGCCCTCGCCAAATCTGGGCCAGGTGAGGGCGCTGGGCGAGGGCAATTTCAGGCCAAAATTTGTCGGATGGACTCAATTGAAAATACTTGAAAAGGTTTAGGACTCAATTGGCAAAATTGAAAGATTTAGGACTGAATTGGCCAAAGTTCAAAAGGTTTAAGTTTTGGACAATTTTCTCTTCCTAATCAGGTAGGACAGCTTCAAGTTTCATTTTGATTGTGGCCCTTATCTGGAGGATGGTGCCACTAACGCAATTTGGTGTAGGAGGTTCTTGGGATCATATGTAGAGCTGGAAGGTGCTTTATGGCCCTGATCTGATTTTAATACAATTTTTCTCTTGTAATTTTCATTTCTAGGTAAAGTTTGTGTGTTTTCATTCTGTCTTGTTTGATATTGGCATAGCGTCAGGTCTTGGCCTAGTATTCTGCGTGATCCACACTGCTATGCTTGGTGAGCAGTATATCGCAGGCCAGATTGGATAACCTCTTTCTGTTCGGTATTTGGGTGATTACTTTCAGACTGAATAGTAGCCTATGTATAGAATCTGGCCTTGAAGGGCTGGAAAGGGTGCCTATCTGGCAAAGGAAATTAATCAGAAAACAGAAAAAACTGAACGTAAGTGCTGGCTTTTTAACCAGTTCTCTGGTGTTTCCAACAATTGTCATCCGTTATCACTGTCGAAGTCACCATATCTCTGATCTGAGCAGGGAGTGATTTGGTTGAGCACATAGATTGTGCCTGAATGTTTTGATCTCCCTACTCTTGACCCCCCATTCTCTCTCTCATGAATCTGGTAGGGAAAAGTTGTGGCTGCAATTTGGTCTTGATAACACTGTGGCTGCAAGTTAGACTAGAGTATACAGACCAAGTTGCAGCAGGTCAGGTGGCCAACTTGTGGCAATTACTTATGGTTCTTGTGTAATCTATAGATTTGTTAATATGGAGTACCCTTCACAATCTTACGCTGTCCTAATTCCTATCTGGAGTTTTACATAGACAGATTCAGCCCTGCTTGGGTGAGATGCTTCTATTACAAGATGGTATTCCCCTTGTTGCTTTATTATGAAAATTACTTAGGTTATTGAAAAAATGGCGTTCCTATATCTTTGTATTTGTCCATTTTGTATGTACATTAACCTCAATTATAAATGAGATCATACTAATTTTTATTGCCCCAAAAAATTTGGGGCCTTTCTCAATTCGGTTCTTTGAGCTCCTGCAGGAATTTGTAGTGCTCCTAGATTTTTTATCAGCAATACTGAGTAATAAAATGCATTCTTTTTTTTTTTTTTGGGTTCATCAGATCAATGAAGTGCGAGTGAGTTTGAGAGGGTGCATGCAGTGTATAATCATTTCAGTACATAGGACTCACTTTTGCTGGTGTGACGATCTCCGGTTGTGCAGGAACTGAAAAGAGAGAGGGCAAAAGCAGCAGCTGCTCTGGCAGCTCTTCAGCAGAAGTTGGAAGAGAAACACAAATGGGAACTAGAGCTAAAGGTGCAAACTGGCCTTTTCCTGTTAAAAGTCTTCTCATTTGTTTTTTGTCTTTTGACTTCTGCATTGGCAAATGTTGAACTCGCGCTGCTGGTTTACAATATTACAGGAGAGTGAAGCAGAAATGAAACTGAAAAAAGTGGAGGAATTGGCAAAAGCAGAAATGGTTTCTGCAATTGCACGTGAGAAGGCTGCTCAGATTGAGAAAATGGCAGAAGCGAATCTCCATGTATGAGTATTTTCTTTAGTAAATTTGTGTTTCATTTGCTAGGCATAACTTTGATGTATAATATTTAAAAAGTACATCGCTAATACACTGAAGAAAGTGTTCTTATATAGCAACATGCTAGGTAATACCTAGAGATATTCTATTGCAAAAGCATCTTGTTAAAGGATGGTTTGTGCACATCAGGGTTATGAGGAAAGAGCATGCATGCTAGGTATGAGGGAATCATTTGTGCACTGTGCACTGGTGAGTCTGGCTCTTGGAATAAGATATATCGTCAGGCTCATTTCTTGATACAATAGCTGAAAAGCTAAATGCTGGTAATTTTCCCAGTGCAAATTTCTGGAATCTGGACATGCACAAGCAACTTGATATTACTAGCCTGTGAGTAGCGATGAGTGTAAGAAAACTGGAAGGTGCCTGATGTTTTCTGTGGAAGATGGATTGCAATTAATTGAGTGGACAATCATTGGAAAGCGGTTGTATATTCTTAAATAACCTCTACATTCAGGGGAGTGAGAGAAATTTCGAGGGCGACTTAGGACAAACTATGCTAGACAGGTAATTAACTTCTTCATTGTAATCAACCGAGCAGCAATTTAGGAAGTTGGGCCTGTTTGATTGACGTTTTAATTAGCTACGTAATTGTTAGCTGTGGTAAAAAAAAAAACTCAGAGAAAGATGTAGGAGAATCAAATTGAGTTAAACACGTTATGCAGTAGCATTGCTGATAATCTGGGCATGCTTTTTCCACTCCAATCAACCTCATGGAGTAGAAACCAGAGGGTAAAGACAAGAAAACAAGCGCCTGTACAATCATCTGTCGGCCTAAATGCAGTTGTTTACCCTTTGAACCTTTCAACGGAGCAGTATGCTTGGACCTGAAATCAGTAAAAAAATTGGAAGTGGTAAATATAGCTGCCTTCGGTCTGAGAAGCCCCTTTTATGATTGTTTTTCCCATCCTTGTTTTTGTCTTCTATTCCTCATTTTCTGGTCTTATTCTTTTGAGGGCAATCTTGTTGGTCTGAGAACTGGAGATAGACACTATCATTTAGAAAAGCAAACCAGTTGTTTTCCTGGCCATAAACCTTACTTGTAGGATGTGTTGCTTGCACATGCATAACAATTATGTTTGGACAATATTCTGCTTAGGTCTGGCTTGCTTTATGTAGGGCCTTACAGCAAGTCAATTTAGTTTTATTGAGTCAGCATATATCCATCTTCATTACTGGTGTATGCTTATGTTAGAGGGCTGTGCAGCTCTTAGTTTAATCTTTCAAATGCTTTGCATGAGAAAGCTCTGCTATCAAAAGCATGGTTGAACCTAGCCATCTGTGGTTACATGCATAGAATTCTTCATATTTTACCATCCCCATTTATAAATAAATAGCCAGTTTGTATCATAGTGTTCTTTCCCTCCCTTACTTTAATACATTTCTAATATACTAGAACACTCTTTTAAAAAATATCTGATTTTATGTAAATGAAATGACATTGATGAATATCTATTTTGATTTGTAGATAAATGCCTTATGCATGGCATTCTATGCTCGATCAGAAGAGGCTCGGCAGAGTCATTCTGTTCATAAGCTGGCTTTGGTAATGGTTCTTTTCAATTGTCTCCCGCATAGTTTTTTTTTCCCCGACCTTTACAGACTTTTGGCTTTGGATATAAGCTTCAAATGATGTGGTTTTGAATTTTCTAGCCTACATATTTATGTCTGCCTGCCTGTATTGTCATTCAGGGAGCACTTGCACTGGAAGATGCTCTTTCCAAAGGGCTGCCTATTAAGGCAGAAATAGAAGCTTTGCAAACTTATCTTGAAGGAATAGACAAAAATTCAGTTTTGGATTTGGTCTTATCATCTCTTCCAGAAGAAACAATTTTCCATGGCACTGATTCCGTGCTGCAATTGAGCCATCAGGTGAGATATTTCTCTTACCATAAAGATTTAGAAATTGGTGGGTTTATCAGTGTTATAATTCTTCAGAACTTAATACTGTCTAACCTCTTGTGAATTTTCTTTATGAAGATTGCTTTAATGAAAAAGCTAATAACCTGTCCTTACTTCTGCCTATAGGGGCCACTTGATCTGAAGATACATCCATGTTTGTTCGATTCGCTATGTGTTTTCTTTTTTATTAACTGTTAGGCTGGTTAAAGGGAGCATAATAATAGGTAGTGGGATCAGTTAGAGTTCCACTGTTAATATGCTTGAATGTTCCTGTTTTCTTAAGCAAATATGGCAATCTGTTTCTCAAAGCTCAAAGTATTTCGTTCATTCAGCATGTAGTTCTTTCTTGGCACTTTTGCTTGGTAGAGCTGACGGAACTTGTGCACCATAGGGCATTCAGTAAAATCTCACCCTACTTCTCTCTATTCTTCCATGTTTCACTCCTAGTATAATAAAACCAGCTTTACCCATGAGATGCCCCTCCCTTTGCTTCTTCAATAATGATTCCGGCGTTACTCGATGAAATGCTTCCAGTGGGAAGAAAAAGGACTCTGCTATGGTGGTCTCTTCTCTATCAAGAAAATGTGACCAGTGGTTTCTCCAGTGTATGAGATTTATCATTTTGAGTCTCTGAAATCACTTTCAACTGCCTTGATTACTTACTAAAATGATTCTTAAGATTTCTGAGCGAGATATAAAGCAAAACATAGTTTTCAACTTAAAGTTTCAACTTTGACATAAGGATTTATTTTGAATGACGAATTGAACCGTGTTGTGATACTTATGGCTGAGGCTGCCAAGCTCTAAGATAGCTTTGTTTCTCAGTTACTAATCCAAACAGCAAGTGAAAAGGATAGTTTTGCATTTTCTTTTCTTTTTTTTGCCATAAGGGGAGAAATATACTCTATTTTATTGTGGTGCATCAAGTTTCTTACTGAGACCCCTCTTATCTCCATGAATTGTTTTCTTATTTCCCTCATAGTTCTGGATTTCTCTCAAAGTGTATTTACCTATTAAAGCTAGAGTTTTTAGCCAGCAACGTGATGTTTAGCCATTGAGAACTCGGATACCAGTGATATGTTGAGATTAATTTATAAAATCACACTAGCTATGGAGACACAAATGCTTTCGCAGAAAAGTATGCATGTGAATGTGCTTCCTTTGATGAAGTTAATTACTAATTGTTTGTAACAACCTGCTTCCAATAGTTTGATACATTAAAAGGGACGCTGCGACACTTCAGCCTTATTCCACCTGGAGGTGGTGGCATCTTGGCTCATTCTTTAGCACGTGTTGCTTCATGGTTGAAGGTGAGGAAAAAGAAATCTACATTCGGCAATTTTCCTTAATTAGTTTTCAAATCAGCATGATGTGTGCTTTTATTGTTAGAGGTTGCTTACAAAATTAGGCTATTTAGTAGCATCTTTTTCTTCAACCAAAAAAAAAAAATTAGCGTCTTTTTCAATAAATACATAGATTATTCATGAAACTCCATTCTACTAAATTAGTTCAACTCCATTCTATCAAAACTAGTTTAAACTTTTAACTCCTGTTGGTGCTTATTATATCTGTGATTTTCTCCAGAGACACATTATGCAATAACAATAAGAAATCTATGTTGTGGATGTGCAAACTTAGCAGCCATTGGGAAGATACGTTAATTCTATGGAATGATGGGATGCAACATTAGATTTCACTGAAAAGCTAAAGATATCTTGCACTTTGCTATAGATCAAAGAAGGTGGCCATTCTGGTGATGGGATCGAATCCATCATTAGTGGAGTTGAGAGCTACTTGGCGGAAGGAAAACTTGCCGAAGCAGCAGATGCTCTCGAGGAGGGTCTACAAGGAAGCCAAGCAGCCGAGGTAGTCCAAGTGTGGGTGAGGCAAGCAAGGAATCGAGCAATTGCCGAGCAAGCCCTAACTCTACTTCAGTCATTTGCCACTTCGGTTAGCCTCACTTAAACTGCAATAACCTGGTCTCACTTGAGGCATGTCCTATAATATTTTCGGTGTCCATAAAGATAGATCGAGGGAAATTGAGCAATGTCCTGAAATAGGACTGAGTGGCTTTATAACACTATAACCTGGCTACTGAACCCAAACAAATCTGTTCGGTGTGGTGAGCCATTTTTGTTATTCCTTCTGAACGGCAGAATATCACGACAGTTGCAAGGAATTGTACTGAGGTTGTCCTACTTCGACTGTCAGCAGTCTTTTCGAATAAGAAAATCTTCTCATAAATTTGCATAGTTCTTTTTCCCAGAGGATCAGCTTACCTTATCGGACTGATGGTGCATTGAGGATGAGGATACTTGTCCTGGCGAACCCTCGATTCCCTGAAGTTCATGAGAACAGGTTCAACCGAACAGAAACTCATTAGCCATACCTTTGAGAGGTGGTGCTTCTATTAATTGTGTCAGCTAAAACTACTTTTACAGAAATAATCGGGTCTCCGTCCGTTGGCAGACGGAGTCCTGTACTCTTTTCACTGATTATGGGTGAAAGAAGTTGTGCAGCCAATCTGTTGTATTTCAATGTGAAACCGAATTAAGACCCACAGAAAGAGAGCTTTAGGTCTGGAAATCATTCTTTCCTCTTTTCAACGTATTCCTCCATCTTGCGTTCATTTCTTTTTGAGCCTCGACTCAATAAATTCTTTCATCTAGTCATCGTTCCGTAATCGCCATTGACGTACGCAGCGATGTAATCGTAATTGGCATGCACTGAATGAGTGAAATTGGCATGTACGGAATCAGTGAAATTGGCAAGTCTTGGCAAGTTTCTAATGTGTGTTGATTTGTCTTACACATATTTCCTTTTCCTCCTCAGCTGCTATCTTGTTTTAAGAATCTTGTCCCAATACATAACAAATGACAGGGAATGGTAGTTGGTCTTTGCTTGTCGGTCGTGGCAGAATCATTTTCAATGTCCCAGAATGCCTAATAATTCCTCATAATTCCTCCATCTCTCTGTCGTGTTGCACGTGCTTTGAAGTTCAAGTGCATGTGGCAATAAAGTTAAAAAGAAAAAGAGGCCAAAAATGACCAAATAATTATTATTTCTACATTTTGATGGTTCTTCGTGAGGTCAGCTGAACGAGAGCTGCTTCAGTAGTGAAACACCAAGACTTGAAAAAAGAGTGAATGGGGGCCTTGAGTGCTCGCAATTAGACTACAACAAAAAGAAAATCACATTGAACGATGAAAAAGTTCAAGCTAGCTTCGTAAAATTAAACACATAGCGATGCCCGTGGCATGCGGCAAACTCGGCCTTAACATCAGCTCCGCAGGAAAGTCATATTCGTTTCGACACGAAACTAAAGCCATCTAAGGTTAAAAAAAACCCAGCAAACCAGAGTCATAACAAAGAGCCAATGTCATCAACATTCTTCAATCAACTTCAATCTTGTTAGTTTGGTCTGGTTTATATATTCGATTTGTGCTTCTGTTTTCGATTCTTTTATCAATATTGTAAGATTCAACACTTGTTGGTGGGGTAACATTCCTGATATGACTTCTTCTGATCCCTAGCTTCAACGGCTCGAGATCAAAGGGAATGTTCTTGCATCGCATCCTCTTGGAAGCACTAACAACCTTACGTGACCGCACTTTGTTTTCATTCTCTAATGAGATAATTGCAGCTAAGAGTTTGATGTTCACTTAAGGAAATACAAAGGACATTCCTCACTTTTGACTCAATGACCATTTACATTCACCATTCGTGCACCTCTAAGCAAAACCCCACATTGGAAAGACCAGATTGTCCGTTATTGTAAGCTCGGTTTAGCATCTCGTTTAGGATTTGGGTGGTTTGTCTTTAATAATTTGGTTTGGAATGTTCTGGTGGGTATAGCCGTACAAAAACATAGGATTTTTGGATGACGTTTTCATAAATAGGGGCATGACAATAATTCATGTGAAGGTGTAAAGACATCTTCAAGGTGAAACTCATATATGTATTTAGTAAGGTAAGATGCGTTTGATTTCGTCCTAACATATGCATACATTAACACGCACATCACAATGCCAGTCTCAAGGGGTCAAGACTTATGCCAAACTGCTAGTGAATCTCCAAACTTTTTATTTGAGCATCGGTAGTTATATCCTAAAACATCTGGCAAATGTTCGATCCAAGTCCTTTTGTCACGTGACAATGTCACGCCTAATGACACGTGGCAACGTTAATACCGCAATGTATTTGAAACTGTAAATTTTTTCCTTTCAACAGAGGACCTTGATTGAACATTTACGGTAAATCTTGTAACTTAACTGTTTAGGAGAAAAATTTCAAGACCAAATTGCACTTTGAATATAAATATGAAAACTCTTTCAGTAACCCTTCTCGCGCGTAGTTCATTTATTGATTATTCTAAGTGGGCACATAATAAATAATTGCAGGTGCTAGTTTTACTAAAAAAACAAAAACAAAAATTATATATGCCCTTTGAAAGTTCCAACTAACAGTACACCTGTTATGTTACTGGCCAGAAAATGATGCATTGTCTTTCCATTATTTTCAGAATTTAAAAAATTAAAAATCCCTTCGACGGTCTTAATCATGAACGTTGAGCAATCACTTCTCATGAAATACTTTTCTACAATTAAAATAATAAATTGAGAACACGGGGATTCAATGGCTACAACTCAACTAACTCCAGCTCCATTTCCATGTTCCCTTCAGATTGAACTTTGTTTAGATATCCATAAGCATATGGTTGGGCAGAGTCTCAATCATTGTCAGGGGCCCCACATAAAAACACATATGAACATAAAAAAAAAAAGATAATTTTGGAGGAAAATAATATTTATTTTTCGCCATCTTGATTTTGACTGACGAACACATAAAAAATAATTCGATGAATTCAGCATGTACGTAAAAATTAAATTTGAATGGTTATATCCGACAAAATTCACTTGAAATTTGTAATTTTCAACGGTTTAGATTCAATTTTATACATAAACCGCCCTCATTTAATAATTTTTCATTAGCACATGGGTTCAACCTATGTGTTGGATGTACATAAAATGATAAAAAGAAAATTGGGGCAGATAGAAAGAAAATGGGTATGAAACTGTAAATATCTGCAAATATCCACAGTCCATGCTTGTCCCTCTCTAAGTCATAGCTCACATGTAATCTCAGTACCTGCTCTTTTGTCAACATGAAGAAAGTAGTCATGATAATACCTGAATAGTGTGTAGAGTAACCTAATAATAATCAATGACAAAGTTGATTTTCAAATTAATCAAAGTCAAAACATAGGCAAATTAACCATTAATACCCAATAGTTCCACCACCAGTACGCAATGAAATTCTCTGTTTAGCCCAAAACACACACAATATCACAAATCAAATCATGTCATTCTTGTGAAGGCCCACAAATTTAATTGGCAAAAATGATACATGTCCACAATCGTTCCAAGCAAAGCAACTTTGGAGCAATTTCATGGGGACATGTTTAATACTTAAAATCGACAAGAATTAGCTGTTGCTTGCTAAGCGTCGCCCATTTGTTGATGTATTCTTTCACATATTTGCACACTCGATTATAGTCAATCATTTTGCCCAAAAAAAAAAAAAACACTAAGACACTAATTTCCCCCCCAATCTCTCTCTCTCCCACTTGCAACCACAGCAGGTCGACACTACTCCACCACATGCTACCGTCAACACCGCCTCTCAGCAAAATCAGTTTTTATTATGAGAATAGATGGACCTGCTAGTTAGAATTCCTCTTTGCTTTGGGCACCGGGACAATCTCAATCTAATTAGGATATTCACAAGCAAAAATACTTTTTCTGTTTAATGCAGCATTAGGAAATTGCGAGAAGTAAAGCTAATTTATTAGGATTAAAGGTCATGATATGAAGAGCTGCTTATTTTAGTTCAACAAGAAAATGGGCTTTCAAGGAATTACAATTTAAATTGCTAAAAATTAAAATCACCTAATTATTAGGTGTTATCCTACTGTCCTGACCTTAGGATGGTCTTTTGGTCATTAAAAATATCTGTATGCACATTATTTTTTCGGCCAACCAAGCCACCTAAGCCAACTTTTTCCGAGTGGCTTGGCTTCGATTGAAAGCTGAAGCCGCTTTGCCCAACTATTTTCTAATTTTCCAAAAATAGATTAATATAAATAGTTGATAGTGACGGTTGGTTTGCCGTTGACTCGAGTCTTCGCGTTATAGGAGCAGGAGGAGTAATTTGGATACTCTCAATTTATAGTAAAAAGGGAGATGTGAATCTTCTGAGATCCATCCGGAATGATTTATACTTTCAAATTTTACCTTTTATGAAGGGCAACCACTGGACCCCGGTCCGTCGTTGCTTAACATTCCCCTTAAGAATGTTGAGTTTGAACTATAATTATAAGGGAAAATTCCGATTAAAAACCTGAAGTGACATCGTTTTTTCAAATAAGGATTTGAAGTAGATTCTATTTCAATTAAGAGCTTGAAGTGGCCAAAAAATTTCAAAGAAGGATATGAACATAAGGGCATTTTCGTCTTTTCACTTTATTAATTAAATAAAATTAAAAAAAATTGAAGGAAGAAAGCAAGGGGCTGCCGCCCCTTGTTGCTGCAGCCTCGTCGTCAGTCGGAAAGGGCCAACGGGGGTCACCGGCCCTCGACAAGGCCCCAGCGACCCTTGCCCAGGCAAGGGTCACGGCCATCCCCCCCACCCAGATCTAGGTCATCAGGCATCGCCAAGGGCCACCACCACTAGGCGAGGGCCAGCGACCCTCGCCCAGGTCGAGGTGGAGGGCCGCGACCCTCGCCCAGCTCTGGGCGAGGATCACGGGGCGAGGTGGTCGCCTCGATCGACGACCCTAGCTGAGCCCCCGTCGGCCCTTTCCGGCCAGCGACGGGGGTAGCGGCAACAAGAGGCGAGGGTTGCCGCCCTTTGTTTCCTCTTTTTTTTAATATTTTTATTTTATTTAATCAATAAGGTGAAAATGAAAAATTACCCTTAAATCAGGCCCTTATTTGACTTTTTTGGCAACTTAAAGCCCTTAATTGAAACATGGTCCACTTCATGCTCTTATTTGAAATTTTTTAGCCACTTAAGGTTCTTAATTGAAATAAGGTCCACTTTAGATCTTTATTTGAAAAAACGAAAGTACTTCGAGTCCTTAATCAAAATTTTCCCTAATTATAATTATTATGATCTTGAGTCCATGCCCCTAGCTTCGATCATGGGATAACGAGTTTGGGCATCGAGAAGTTTTGCACGTTGAATTATCTGTTTAAGCGTGTGGATTTAGGGTTGGACCCACATAACTTGAACCCGGCCCTCGATCAAGTCTAGGGGTTTGAGCCCTTAGCTCTTGGTCTTAGCACGATGAATTTCATATAGTGGGGCATTTATCAATAGATTGGCATCTCCCAAGTCCAAGTGTTGAGCCCAACTCTATCTCATGTAAGGTTGTCAGCAGTTTGATTCAGTTTGGGTTTTGGTGATACCCGAATCAAACCAAAACATTTGGGTATGTGTTCGCCGAGACCGGAACCGCATTTGACCCAAACCAAAAACATAGTTTGGTATGTTCGGTTCGGGTTTTCGGGTTTTTTTTTTCCCTGAAACTCTCCAACCCTAAAAGACTTCCTTTTGCACGCGGTGCTTCTTTCGCTCCACCTCTCTCTCTCTCTCTCCACACACATGTGCAAAAGCCGTGACTGCCATCGGAGGCCATCCACAAGCCCAAATCGAGGTTGCCGCAACGGTGGCCGACAAGCTCGAGTCAAGGCCATCCATGGCTTCCGCAACCTAAAATTTGAGGTTTGCGACCTAAAATCGAGGTGGTACACACGGCGGCGATGTGGATCTGAGGTCGCCGAGTTCTTCTGCGACCTCAACGTCTGCAATGAGCACAAGAGAGCGACTGACGCACACACAAAGCTATCACAGTCAATAGAGAGAGACACAAAACAATCAATAGAAGAGAGAAAGTTGGCCGCATGGAGGAGAGACAGCGGTGGCGCTGCCAATGAGCAAGGTGACAAAGAGAAAGTTTGGGCTCAAACTCTCAACCATAAAAGCCTTCCTCTCGCACATAGCTGCTTCTTTCGCTCCACCTCTTTTCTTTTTACTTGCACTCCAAGCAAAGAGTACCAAAGGAACCAGCTCGCCAATGGCCTCGGCCTCATTCCTCCCATGGGGTACTCTCTCTCTCTCTCATGAGGATGATCGAGTCAGTGATCATAGATTTCTGTTGAACTCTGATATGTTCAAATTGTTTTCATTGTTTTATGAGATACTTTGTGAATGCAGTTCGGGGTGAGGGTATTGTACCCGAATCGAACCGAACCAAATTGTCAAGATGTCCATCTTTTTGCTTACTATCCAAACTGAAATAAAACTCAATCGAAAATACTTGAAATTTTCGATTCGGTTTGGATGTTATTGACACCGCTAGTCTCATGGAGGTGTAAATCTGATTGCTTGTTCAATTAAAATGGTCATGTCGGTAGTGGAGTGGTTTGAATTTCGAAAAATGTACTCTGATGTTGTGTATACTTAAATCACTTTTTAAAAATTAAATCATTATCTATGGAAAAATCATTTTCCACTTGCTAATTTTTCTCAAAATTGTTTTTACTTCATAAGGAGTTGGCTTTGGGTGCATTTGGCAACCACTTTCTCAAGTGGCATTAGGCCCTTTGACAAAATGTAATTACCGTTTGGCACATATTTTTTTGAATAGCTTTGGAAAGATACAATTGCATTTCTAAAAGCCGCTAAGAGGGCGTTTTTTTTCAATTTTTGCGGAATTTTTTATTCTAGCAATAACTTATTCTTACCATAATCAATTGGGTTAATACCATAAAAAAATCCTAAACTGGTACGCCTGTGACAAATTTACTCCAAATTATTTTTTTGATCACGAAAAACCCCAAACTGGTACACATATGACAAATTTACCCCAAACTAATTTTTTGACCACGAAAAACCTCAAACTAGTATATTTGTGACAAATTTACCCCAAACTGGTACATTTGTGACAAATTTACCCTTCATTAATTTCCGTTAAATTGTATTAATATCACGAAAAATTCCAAACTGGCAAACCTGAGACAAACGGAGGATAAAACCCAAAACTAGTACATCCTGTCAACTGTTTTTTTTTTTTGTAAAGGTACATCCTGTCAACTGTTACGTGTCATTAAACTCAACATTTTAACAGTAAAATTTAACGAAAACTGACAGAGGGTAAATTTGTTACGGGTGTACTAGTTTAGGGTAAATTTGTCACAAATGTACCAGTTTATGATTTTTTGTGGTCAAAAAAATAATTTGGGGTAAATTTGTCATAGGTGTACAAATTTGAGATTTTTCGTGGTATCCCTAATCAATTCTGGCAAAAAATGAGAAATTATGTTTACCAAATGTACCCTTATTCTACTTCTTATTTTGGCAAATTTACAAAACGGTACTCGGAGATCAGCAACCGACGGCTGCTAGCGATAGGCGACTGGTGGCCGGTAGGCAAATGGCGGCTGGCGAACGGTGACCAGCAACCAACGCCATCGACTGTTGGATAGCGATCGACGGACGACGACTAGCAACGGCGGCCAGCGGACGACGACCAGCACTGGCGACCGACGGACGGTGACAGGGGACGACGGCGGGCAGACGGCAACGGGTGATGGCAAACGGCGACAGGGGACGACGATGGGTGGACGGCGATCGGCGCTGGCGGCCGGCGACTGGCATTGGGGGACGGCGGCGACGGGCGATAGTGGCTGGCAGATGGCGACGAGTGACAGTGGTTGGTGAACAGCGATCGGTGCTAGCGACCAGCGAACAGTGACGGGGGACGACGACTGGTGACGGCGACGAGCGAATGGCGACGGACGACCAGCGCATAGCAACGGTGGATAGCGATTGGCGACCGACAACCGAGGATGAGGGACCGATGGTAGTGGCGATGAGCAGTGACAACTTGTAGTGGCGAGTGATCGGGGATAAGGGATCGGCGGCAACAGCGGGTGGGTGGCGGTGACGGCGAGCGGCGACGACCTGCGGCGGCCTACAAGTGTAAGAAGGAAAATGAGAAGTGAAAATAAAATAGAATCACTTCTAGTAAGAATTGATTCTGGCCCTTGAGAATCACTTCTTTACCAAACACAATTCTCATTTAGAAGTAGAAAACTGCTTTAAAAGTTTTTTTTTTATCAAACGCATTTCTATTTTAGAATTACTTCTAGAACAGAATTAAAAATTATGACAGGTTATCAAACGCACCTTAAATGTTTTAACCAAGACAGGTCCAAAAGTGCTTTGGGCTTTGAACATTTACCAAATGCTAATATGTTTTTCTTTTTATAATTTTGCCATCGCTAGACTTTCATAATTCCTGAAAATATCCTCACCTTGCGCGACATTGCTGGTGAAAGGTTCTAGTTGTTGGCGAGGGACAGATCTAGAGCCAACGAGGCCAATCTAATTGTCGGCAAGCCAAATCTGGCGCTGGCAATGGCAATGTCCCCTTAAGTCGCGAGACCCAAAAAGTTTAAATTGTGATTTTTTTTTTCAAACACCATTTTAAACTAAAGTTACTTCCCAATACATTTTTAAACTACAATTTACGAAACGTTATTTCCATATTTCGAAAAACTTCTTTTGACCTAAAATCATTTATATTTTCTCAAAGTCTTTCCCAAAAAGCAAATAACCAAAACGCACCCTTGGTGAACAAGCTATCATGATTTTGCTCAAAGCGGAAAGAAGCGCGAGTGACTCGAAAGCGGAGCCAAGCTCAAGCCGTCAGCTCCAGCCAGCTGCTCACAGTTCCTGCGAAGTGGTGTTAATTGTCGGTGCTCCAGTGGACCATCTCTCTCTCTCTCTCTCTCAAGCTTCTCCCTCACTCGCTCGTGCATACACACGCAGAGAAGAAACGAAAAAACGAAAGCTTTAAAGATATAAAATTTGGTGGAAAATGGAGACAAACACGCAGTCCCTCTCCCCCCCTCCCTTTATTATCTACTTCCCACTTTGGTGCTCCCTTCTCTTCTACGGCAACACCCTCTTTCTCTCTCGCTCTCTCTCTCTCTCTGCAAGGTCCTCTCTCCGTCCCTCGCTTCGTCTCTGCATTTGTTGCGCTCTTTGCATTGATGGGCATTCTCGTTTTCTGCTAATCTTGTCCTTGTTGGAGTGTCTCTCTGTCTCCTGATCTCTGCTTTGCATTAATTGAGAGAGTGTGTGTGGGGGTGTTGAATTCCAGCTGATTCTCCAAGTCGCGCTTTTGGCTGGATGGGGTTCGCGACTTACTCAAGATTCGATCTGGGGAATTGGTCCCGTAGCTGTGTTTTGTCGTTGTTTGTAGGGAACTGAGGTTGGGTCGAGAGGATTGTGATGAATGTGTTTGAGATGAGCTCTCGCGATCTATGTCGTGTTGCTTCGTTTTGCTCTAGCTACGATAGTTGACTGGTTTTCGAGCATTTCGAGTCGAGTGTCTAGTTCGTCAGATTGAGAATCCGGATCGTTATTTTTTTTATGGGTTTCTGGCTCTGACGGAGGTTGTTTTTGCTGAACTGAAGTTAAAGTAGCTGATCTTGCTGCTGCGCGAGGCTGAATTTCTCTGCGTCTTGCTGAATTGCAGGAGATCTTGATTCTTTGACTGTGGCTTAGAGGGTAGATCTGGAGAGTCGGGGCGGGATCTGGGTCGATCCTCCTTTCAGTCTAAGTTCTTGAAGTGAAGCTAAGCGAAGCTGGCGGCGACACTGGCTTGGAGGTTCCCTGCCAGCAATGGCAGCGGCCACACTGCTAATGATCTGGTAATTGCTGGAAACCCTGAGTTCTCGGGCCTTTGCTTACTTCATCTGCTACTCAAATCCGAAGGCTATGACTTTCTCCCTCCCCCTCCCCCCCCACAAAAAAAAAAAAAATCCGAAGGCAAGGGCATTGAACCGGTCATAAAAAAAAGAGTTTCTTTATTTAATCTGTGTATCCCAGTATTGGATTTGCCATTATTTTACTTGCCTCATCGTTTATCTTAGTTTTGATTGGATCTTAGGTTCTTTTGCCGTGTAGTTTTGGTAAATGCTGCTGTCCGGTGCTTTTGCAGCTCAGCTTCATTTCCCTGTGATTACGAAGTTTGCTTGCAATTTTGAGCTTCTTGAGTATCCAATTTATAAGTTTGATGAACCACAAGAAACTTGTTACTTTTCCTGCTTGTCAAGAACATGAATTTCGCAGTAGTAAATAATTGACTTTATTTTACACTCAAGTAGCTGTGCCTTTACGATCTTTAAACAGTTAGCTTCAAAAGGAAGTAATTATGGAATGCACAATTGAAGATCCTGTTACACTTTGGATCAATATGTATCCCTACTCCCCAGAAAGACAGTGGCAGAAGATTTTACCCACTGGATGTTGAACTTCTTCACTTTTCTACAGCTAACAGTTATTTTAACATTCTCCATGTTGGATCGACCTTCTTTTCTACTGGTTCATGCAAGCCAAATATTTGGTACATCTAATGTCCATCTTCATCTTTGCAGGAAAGAAACGGGAATGGCAAACTTCAAGACTCAGAGCCCCCAACTCCACATTCAGTTATAAAGATGAATTTAAGGTTAGTAAATTTTTTGAAGCGTAGCTATGTACTTGTTTCATCTACTCTCCTGCATTAGGTGCTTCCTGCAGGAATGACAAATACCCAGGTGCCTCTTTGTCATTTGGGTCATGATATTTTGATGCTGATTGCTGTGTGCATGGATTTTTTTTACTAAGAGTATTTTGTGTATCAACCATGTATTGTTTTTGGGAGCAACTTTCCAGAAAAAAATCTTTGCATTTTGACATTACGTTCTGGCATGAACTTAGAAAGCTGCATTGGTTTCGATGATTTTGCTGTTTGGTTTAGTTGTTCTGGTCTCGTAGATTTTCTTGAACTGAGATTAACATGTGACCATGAACACGAGATTTGATTACTCACCAAAGATCAATTCCATACAACATGTTACTTTCAAACAATCTGAACAATGTGGAGTGAGATAGGTTATATTGAGTGAATAATTGGTCAATAAGGATCAAGGAGAATCTCCCTTGAATAATGGGTATATTATGTTAGAACCATGTAAATAGCGCTATATATCTAAGTTAAGCATGCATTAGATCAGAGACGAATTGTCATATGCTTCAAATTTCACATTCAACTTCTACTGATATGGTCATTTGCAGCCCAATGGCTGATAGCATTGTTTTGAGAATGTGTATGTGTATTAATCATGAAAAATAGGGCCTGCTGTGGCGCTTCTTCAAATGCCTCTTCATGTCTTAAGAAGTTGCCTTTTGAAGACTTGGATGTGGAATGATGATTTAAATCCATATGAGAGAGCTGTTCCATTGAGGAAAGAAAGATATGCAAGCGTTAGAATTTTTATCTGCATCTGTACTTAGTCCGACTGCAATATTTTGGATTCTGAAGGATATCTAGGCTGTTGACTTACTAATCATATAAAAATTCAATACACAGATGTTGTATGCCCATGGCAATCCTGATATGGAGAGTCCATTGAATGAGTTGCTCTTAAAATTGAAAGAAATCGGATTAATAGGAAATGAATAAATTGGAGAATGCAATGGTAGATACAATATGTCTAAAATTAGCTGTACCATTTTGTATGCCTTTCAGGAATTTTCCTTTTGTCCGTAAGGTGGTCACATTTACTCTCAGCATTTTTTGCTTCCAACCTGTGCAAGCTAAGACAAAAAAAATGCTCATAGAAGCTTTTACAAACGAAGTTCAGCAAAATGTATACAATGCTTTCCTACTGTCTAGTGCATCATGGTGGTTGGATACAGGAGTTTTCTTCATTCCCACTGAGCAGCAGTTCATTGTCCTGTATTGTCTCCCATTCTTGGTCTAATATGTGATTTCATACCCACGAAGTAAATTTTCTCTGATTTGGTTCTGCCTTTTCCTTTCCTCTGGAAAACAAAAGTCGCTACATATTTTTATAAGATCCTTTTTTTTGTCATAGTTTATAACTTCCTTTGAAGGGTTAATTTGCTAGCTTTGCTTAATTATATATTTAGCCTGCATTTAATGATCATTATGTAGCTCCTAGCTACGTATCTCATGTTCTCTTTTATCTTGCAGGGATCGAACTAATAGCATGGAGGATCCAGATGGAACATTGGCAAGTGTTGCCCAGTGCATTGAGCAGTTGCGGCAAAGTGCTTCTTCTGCTCAAGAGAAAGAGCATTCTTTGAGGCAGTTGCTAGAACTTATTGATACCCGTGAAAACGCTTTCAGTGCTGTTGGATCTCATTCTCAGGCTGTCCCAGTGCTTGTTTCGCTTCTCCGTTCAGGATCCATGGAAGTTAAGATACAAGCTGCTAATGTTCTGGGATCTCTTTGCAAAGAGAATGACCTAAGGGTAAAAGTTCTTTTAGGAGGATGTATTCCTCCGTTGCTTGGTCTCCTCAAGTCCAGCTCTGCTGAAGGTCAAACTGCTGCTGCAAAGACCATATATGCTGTTTCTCAAGGTGGCTCTAAGGATCATGTTGGATCAAAAATCTTCTCGACTGAAGGGGTCGTGCCGGTGCTTTGGAAGCAACTACTGAAAGCTGGAAACTTAGTGGATAGCTTATTGACAGGAGCTTTACGGAGCCTGTCCAGCAGCACAGAAGGATTCTGGTCTGCTACAATACAAGCTGGAGGAGCGGATATCCTAGTGAAGTTGCTTATAGATGGACACTCAAGCACTCAGGCAAATGTGTGCTTTCTTCTGGCCTGCATGATGATGGAAGATGCATCTGTCTGTTCTAATGTCTTGGCTGCAGACACCACTAAACATCTTCTCAAGTTATTGGGACCAGGAAACGAAGCTTCCATAAGAGCAGAATCTGCAAATGCTCTCAAGTCTCTTTCTGCTCAATGCAAAGAAGCAAGACAGAAAATTGCCAGTACTAATGGGATTCCTGCACTGATAAATGCTACAATTGCTCCATCCAAGGAGTTTATGCAAGGTGAGTACGCCCAAGCACTGCAGGAGAATGCAATGTGTGCTCTTGCTAATATTTCTGGTGGTTTATCATATGTCATCTCAAGCCTTGGTCAAAGCCTTGAATCATGCACCTCCCCCGCCCAGGTTGCTGATACGTTAGGAGCTTTAGCTTCAGCTCTCATGATATATGACAGTAAAGCAGAGTCAACACGAGCATCAGATCCTATGGTTATTGAGCAGACGCTAATTAAGCAGTTCAAACCACACCTACCATTTCTTGTGCAGGAACGTACAATCGAGGCCCTTGCCAGTTTGTATGGCAATCCCATTCTCTCGCTTAAACTGGCAAGTTCTGATGCCAAGCGTCTGCTTGTTGGTTTGATCACTATGGCGACCAATGAAGTGCAGGATGAACTTACACGAGCTCTTCTCACACTTTGCAACAATGAAGGCAGTTTGTGGCGTGCTCTTCAGGGACGTGAAGGTGTTCAGTTGTTGATTTCTCTTCTCGGGCTTTCTTCAGAGCAGCAGCAAGAATGTGCAGTTGCATTGCTTTCTCTTCTGTCTAATGAGAACGATGAAAGTAAATGGGCGATCACTGCAGCTGGTGGCATACCTCCACTTGTTCAAATATTGGAGATAGGATCTGTCAAAGCAAAGGAAGACTCAGCATTGATCCTGAGGAATCTTTGCAATCATAGTGAAGACATCCGTGAATGTGTAGAAAGTGCAGATGCTGTCCCTGCTTTACTATGGCTATTAAAGAATGGAAGCACAAATGGAAAGGAAATCGCAGCTAAGACTTTAAACCATTTAATCCACAAATCTGATACGGCAACCATTAGCCAGCTCACAGCATTACTCACCAGTGACCTGCCTGAATCTAAAGTATACGTTTTGGATGCACTACGGAGCATGCTTTCTGTTGCTCCTCTTGGTGATACCCTGCGAGAGGGTAGTGCTGCAAATGATGCTATTGAGACTATGATTAAACTATTGAGCTCTAGCAAAGAAGAAACTCAAGCCAAGTCTGCATCAGCCTTAGCTGGAATCTTTTATCAAAGGAAGGACTTGCGTGAAAGCAGTATTGCGGTGAAGGCCCTTTTGTCTGTGTTGAAGCTACTAAATGTTGAATCTCAAAACATTCTCATGGAGTCCTCCCGTTGTCTGGCTGCAATTTTTCTATCAATTAAGGTGAACAAGGATGTAGCTGCTATTGCCAAAGAAGCTCTCCTGCCCTTGGTTGTGCTAGCGAACTCCACAGAGCTGGATGTTGTGGAGCAGGCAACATGCGCCTTGGCCAATCTTATATTAGATAGCGAAATGTCGGAGAAAGCAATTGCTGAAGAAATTATTTCCCCTGCTACCAGGGTCTTGCATGAAGGCTCGTTTGCTGGAAAGACCCATGCTGCTGCTGCAATTGCAAGGCTGCTTCATACTCGTCAAGTTGGTGCCACCTTAACTGACTATGTGAATCGCTCTGGAATAGTTCTTGCATTGGTTTCTTTTCTAGAATCTACTAACAACGATCCAATTGCAACTTCAGAGGCACTGGATGCACTTGCACTTCTATCAAGATCAGGATCCAGTGGGCACATAAAACCTACATGGGCTGTTTTAGCTGAATTTCCAAACAGCATCACCCCTATAGTCGCCTCAATTGCCAATGCAGAACCTTTGCTGCAGGACAAAGCTATTGAGATACTATCACGACTTTGCCATGATCAGTCTCTTGTTCTGGGTGATACAGTTGCTAGTGCCAGTGGATGTGTATCATCAGTAGCAAGAAGGATAATAAACTCAAAAAACAGGAGAGTTAAAATTGGAGGAACTGCATTACTTATTTGTGCTGCCAAGGTCAATTACGAGAGAGTGATAGAGGATCTAAACCTGTCTAGTTCTTGCACTCATCTGATTCAATCTCTGGTCACCCTTGCCAGTTCTTCTGAATCTTCTACTCTGATAGGCCAGACACTTGATGATAAAGAGGCCTCGATCCTCTTCAGACATCATAAAGAGGAAACAGGGAGTGGTGAATCCGATACAAGCAAGGTGACAGTGATTCATGGTGTAAACTTGGCGATATGGCTACTTTCTGTGCTTGCCACTCATGATGAAAAAATTAAGACTCTGATCATGGAGGCTGGAGCCGTTGAGGTCCTCACGGACAAAATCACACATTACTACTCACTCTATTCCCAGGTATGATTTTTCTTTTTTCCAAAATTTGTTTGCTTCAGGTAATCATAAGTTTGTTGATATGAGCGACAATCGTGCAGATTGAAGATAAGGAGGACAGTAGCATATGGATATGTGCTTTGCTTCTGGCAATTTTGTTCCAAGATAGAGATATCATTAGAGCAAATGCAACAATGAAATCAATACCGGCTCTGGCAAATTTACTGAAGACTGAAGAGCCAGCAAACAGGTACTTTGCTGCCCAAGCAATTTGCAGCCTCATCTGCAATGGAAGCAGGGGAACTCTGCTTTCTGTGGCAAATTCAGGTGCAGTAAATACAGGTGCAGCAGGTGGGCTTATTTCATTACTCGGTTGTGCTGAAGTTGATATATTCGATCTCTTGGAATTGTCAGAAGAGTTTGCTCTAGTGTGCTATCCAGACCAAGTTGCTCTTGAGAGGTTATTCAGAGTTGAGGACATTAGGGTGGGGGCAACTTCTCGAAAAGCCATCCCTGCCCTTGTGGACTTGCTGAAGCCAATTCCTGATCGTCCAGATGCGCCCTTCCTGGCACTTGGGCTTCTGACCCAGCTTGCAAAAGACTGCCCCTCGAACAAGATAGTAATGGTTGAAGCAGGTGCTCTGGAAGCCCTGACCAAGTATCTTTCACTGGGCCCACAGGATGCGACTGAAGAAGCTGCTACTGACCTACTGGGAATCTTATTTGGCACTCCTGAAATAAGGAAGCATGAATCTGCATTTGGTGCTGTCAGTCAATTAGTAGCAGTTTTACGTTTAGGTGGAAGAGGTGCACGGTACAGTGCTTCTAAAGCTCTGGAGAGTCTTTTTTCTGCTGACCATATTAGAAATGCCGAAACTTCAAGGCAAGCTGTTCAACCTCTGGTTGAGGTTCTTAGCACTGGTTTAGAGAAGGAACAGCATGCTGCTATTGCTGCATTGGTTAGATTATTGAGCGAGAACCCGTCGAGAGCTCTAGCAGTTGCAGATGTTGAAATGAATGCAGTGGATGTCCTTTGCAAGATCCTTTCTTCAAGTTGTTCGATGGAGCTGAAAGGAGATGCAGCTGAGTTGTGCTATGTTCTATTTGGTAACACAAGAATCAGGTCGACTATGGCTGCAGCTCGCTGTGTTGAGCCTTTGGTCTCTCTCCTAGTCACCGAATTTAGTCCTGCTCAGCATTCGGTTGTTCGCGCATTGGAAAAACTTGTTGAGGATGAGCAACTGGCAGAATTAGTTGCTGCACATGGTGCAGTTGTTCCGCTTGTTGGCCTTCTCTATGGCAGGAATTACTTGCTTCATGAAGCTATTTCGAGGGCTCTCGTGAAGTTGGGAAAAGACAGACCTGCTTGTAAGATGGAAATGGTGAAAGCAGGAGTTATAGAAGGCATACTTGATATCCTCCATGAAGCACCGGATTTTCTTTGTGCTGCTTTTGCAGAATTGCTTCGGATCTTGACCAACAATGCTGGCATTGCCAAAGGAGCATCTGCAGCTAAAGTGGTAGAGCCCCTTTTTCATCTGCTGACAAGACCGGAGTTTGGGCCGGATGGCCAGCATAGTGCATTACAAGTTCTTGTCAATATTTTGGAGCATCCCCAGTGCCGATCTGAGTACAACCTTAGTTCCCACCAGGCTATTGAGCCTCTCATCCCTTTACTCGATTCTGCAGCTCCAGCTGTCCAGCAATTGGCAGCTGAGCTTCTTTCTCATCTGCTTTCAGAAGAACACCTCCAGAAGGACTCAGCAACACAGCAGGTAATTGGTCCCCTCGTACGAGTACTTGGTTCTGGGATACATATGTTGCAGCAGAGGGCTGTAAAGGCCCTAGAGAGAATAGCACTTGCATGGCCGAATGAAATTGCAAAAGAAGGTGGAGTTGCAGAGCTTTCCAAAGTGATATTGCAAACTGACCCTTTGCTTCCCCATGCTTTATGGGAATCTGCATCTTCTGTTTTAGCCAGTATACTGCAATTTAGTTCTGAGTTTTATCTGGAGGTACCTGTTGCAGTGTTAGTAAGGTTACTCCATTCTGGCTCAGAAAGCACAGTAGTAGGTGCTTTGAATGCTCTCCTGGTTTTGGAGAGTGACGATTCAACTAGTGCCGAAGCAATGGCTGAAAGTGGTGCAGTAGAGGCTCTATTGGAACTCATTAGGTCTCATCAGTGTGAGGAGACGGCAGCAAGACTGCTGGAAGTATTGCTGAATAATGTTAAGATCCGAGAAACAAAAGCTACCAAATCTGCAATCTTGCCTTTATCACAGTACCTTCTTGATCCACAAACGCAAGCTCAGCAGGCCAGACTACTTGCTACTCTTGCACTTGGTGACATATTTCAGAATGAAGGTCTTGCTAGAAGCACAGATGCTGTTTCAGCTTGTCGTGCCTTAGTAAATGTGCTTGAAGACCAACCTACTGAAGAGATGAAAGTGGTTGCTATATGTGCTTTGCAGAACCTTGTAATGTACAGTAGATCGAACAAAAGGGCAGTTGCAGAGGCTGGCGGTGTTCAAGTTGTATTAGATTTGATTGGTTCAAGTGATCCAGAGACATCTGTCCAGGCAGCAATGTTTATCAAGCTTCTATTCTCTAATCATACCATTCAGGAATATGCCTCAAGTGAAACAGTCAGAGCTATCACTGGTGAGACTTCATTGTATCAGATTTAGGATTTATAGGTTTTCTTTTTGCGAATTCGAGAAGCACCAGCATATGCATGTAATGACACTTTAGTATTTTCATTGCTGTTTTTTTTTTTTTTTTATAAACAAAATTCCATCCATCATAAAGAGAATGAACAGTTCGGCATCATAGGTATTGCAACTTCCTCTGTCATTTTCTGACATTTGTGATATTTTATCAAGATTGTGATGATGGTTTCAGTATTTTGTAAGTCAATCCATGCGGCAATTTTGATAGCTAGATCATGTGCCACAGTGCAAATAATATTGCTGTAGGTACAAAATTGTGAAGGACAAGGACATGCTAACTTCAAATTGTCCTAAATCACTAATTTATTTGGTCACATCGAGAACCATGACGGAGAATCTATCATCACAAGTTTCGTTATGCAATTAAGAAATGATAGAATCTCTGTTGAGGCATGAATATATAGCACATGTTCAGAAAAAAAGGTTCTCTCTCATTCATTTGATATTAAAAGTCCACCTAATTGCAGCTTACGATGCCTTGAATAGCGTAGTTGAATTTTAAGTTATTGTATTGTCAATTTACCACATTGATCTAGTGCCGCATTGCTCTGACCAAGTCCTTCAAGTTGGAAAAACGGTTGCACTGTGCTAGTAATTTGCTTACATGGCTATTTCTCTCTCTGTGCTGCTATTTGTGGCCTTTGCTTCTATTCTGACATCTTTTTACCTCTTTAATGTTGTCCTTTCACCTTGCAGCTGCCATTGAGAAGGATCTGTGGGCGACTGGAACTGTCAATGAGGAGTATCTAAAGGCTCTGAATGCACTCTTTGGCAATTTTCCACGTTTACGAGCCACTGAGCCTGCAACACTTAGTATTCCTCTTCTGGTTACCTCCCTAAAGTCGGGTTCTGAGGCAACTCAAGAAGCTGCTCTAGATGCACTTTTCCTGCTACGGCAAGCCTGGTCAGCATGCCCAGCTGAAGTTTCAAGAGCTCAATCGGTGGCTGCGGCAGATGCTGTTCCCTTGCTGCAATACTTGATTCAATCTGGCCCGCCTAGGTTCCTGGAAAAGGCTGAATTTCTGTTGCAGTGTTTGCCGGGGACATTGGTAGTCATAATCAAGCGTGGCAATAATATGAAGCAGTCTGTTGGTAACCCTAGCGTTTTCTGCAAGCTCACACTTGGCAACACATCACCCAGGCAAACTAAGGTTAGCTGGATATACTAATCTATTCATCTGTTGCTCCTTTTATCATGGTATAAAGTATAAACAACAAATTGTTGAAACTCATTATAAACTGCCAACTACCTTTGTAAGCAGTTTGGGCGGAAGCTGCAAGTTTAAATAGAATTTGTTTGGCCAGAGCCTATCTTCATTTTGCATATGAAGTTCTCCTAGCCATCTTACAGTATGAGCCCTCTTGCTAGTAAGCATCAAGGAATTATAGTACACAAAAATCCTTCAAAACAAAATCTCCATGAACCTCTGCCATGTTTTTACTTTAAACTGTATAAACTTGGGTTTTTGTCATGCTGTTCTTGAGCTGGCACTTGACAGTTGAAATCACTCTTGCATTCATGATTTTGATGTCGACTTGTTTTTGTTCAGACTCGCTGAACAGGGAAAATTTGTTTGGTCTTTGACCTGAAAATAATGCCTGCGATTTGGGATGCCTTTTGATCTGTTAACTACTGCCTAAACGACTCAAAAAATTAAGTAAAATGAGTTTCCAATCTCTCTGGTCAGGGAACTGTGATATTCTTAAGTTCCTAAATACCAGCTATAACTTTTCCTCCTTCCAGGACATCAAGTTCTCTCTTCCAATTCTTCCATCTAAAATTCCTTCATTAGTCAGGTCATCGTATCTAATTGCCTTCTTTTATTGATGCCTCAGTTTTTTACTGGTGCTAATTTGGTATCCCTGCAAAATCTCTTCTTTATAATCAGGTTGTTTCCACTGGTCCAAATCCGGAGTGGGAAGAGAGCTTCTCATGGTCCTTTGAAAGTCCTCCCAAAGGCCAGAAGCTTCATATTTCCTGCAAGAACAAAAGCAAAATGGGAAAGGTAACTTAATTATGGCTGCTGTCTCTAATAACAGGAATGTGAAAGGTCTAACTCTTTATTCAGTTGCTAATTACTCATGGCCGGTGTTCTCTGTCTTGATGCAGAGTTCTTTCGGGAAAGTGACAATTCAGATCGATCGGGTCGTGATGCTGGGGGCTGTCGCTGGGGAATACACTTTGTTGCCGGAGAGCAAAAGCGGCCCCTCGAGGAATTTGGAGATCGAGTTCCAGTGGTCGAACAAGTGATGTTTATGCCGCAGAGCTCATCGTTCTTCTCCGAAGCGAATCTCGGAGAGGGACCCGTATTCGAGAAAGGAATTCTTTTACGTAAGAGTTTTGGCTGGAGTACTTATAATGTCTTGTACATACGTTGCTGAAGTGGGGGCCTTTTCCAGAGTTTTGCTGCTAGTGATTGTTTCTGTGTAACATAGTCAAGACAAGTCAGTGTATTCTTTTGTAACTTGATGTATTCTTTTTTACTTTCTGGGTGAACACAATGGACAGAAGAACGGAGAGAATAAACCATATTTACTTGTATATCTCGACGATACTCCGTCTTAGCGACTGGTATATAACGAGGTCGCTTCTCGTCATCCTCGTCGATGATATTCTCAGCTGATCCGGGGTCCTGCAAAACTCGTGTTTCTGCAACTACTTCAAGACTGTTTCCAAGACTGAAATCGTCGTAAGTTCCGACGGATTTGTCACGATGGTTTCGTTTCGAATATGTGTAGTGTCTAGATCAGATGATGCAAAGATGTGGGAAAAATCAAATTCTTGAGGTCCCCTTGACTAGGGAATCATCCTGTCGCTTCCTTTGCCTTAAATATATACTTGCAATTCACACAACTTGTACACAAGGACAGCAGTTGCAGAACATTCAAATGCTTAATCTTTAGTATTGAAAATGGAAAAATAATTATTCGATAATAGCTGAAAGTCTAGTATGGTATATTATTACTTTCTCACCAAACATTTATTTGTGGATAATACTGATGGATTGTCTTCACATATTTGGAATTCATATTAAATATATTTCTCCGATCGAAAGTTTTCTTTTCAAAAGCAGCTTGTGATCGTGGCGTGTGTAGAAAATTTGATAGATAGCTTCTTAAATGCGCACATCGGGGAGATGTCAAATATAAACTAGTGGAGTCAATCGATACCGTACAAGTTTTCATTTTCATTACAATTTAGAAATATTTCTCTCTTTCCACATGTGTAAAATCTCTTCATATTGTGTTAAAAAAAATTTCCCATTAATTAATAATTCAAAAATATTAAAAGAAATTAAAGGCAATGTTTTGTACTCATGTACTGCAAGCGCACTTCATGTTGCTATGGCATGGGAGTCGTCTTCAAATTTTGTAGTGCGTATCTGATCGTGTCATTATATATCTATGACATATCATAATTAGATAATATTATCGTATGGTTTCATCTATACTAATATAGTAAGAGAGAGGCTTAAGAGAGATGTATTGAAATTTGCCATTTGGCAAATTTTTTGGGGGAGAAAGTGTAAAAGATAATCTAGAATTCCACCAAATAGATGAAGGAGGACAAAATAATGAAAAAAGCCAAAATAAAATACTTCAATGTCGAAATGCGAAATATGAAAGTATTTCCAGACAACAAATATATGATAAATTTATGAATGTCAATTAAAATTTAGCTCAAAAATGAAAATTCTTAATCAATCAACAAATAAAAATATTCATTATAGTCCTGTAAAAAATAAACTGTATAATTGTTACTATTAAATATTAATAAATAATTCATTTCTCAAATGAAAATCAAAATGAATATTTTTGGTCAATTTTAAATATATTAAAGTTTGAATATCACTTGAGATATATTCAAATTATATTCCATATTTGTTGGAAATTAACACTATCTACCCCCTGGATGCATGGGTTTTTGCTATGTGATCACAAATAAAATTACCAAATCTCATATAACCACATAAAAGAGTAATTAAACTAATTGAGAAGATGATGTTATATTATAAATTACATTTATATTAGTTACATCTAATATTCAAATAGTTAATGAATCATCATCCTAATTAGGGAAAATTTCGATTAAGGGCCCGAAATACTTTCATTTTTTCAAATAAGAGCTTGAAGTGGACTACGTTTCAATTAAGGGTCTGAAGTGGCCAAAAAATCTCAAATAAGGGCCCGAAGTGGACCTTGTTTCAATTAAGGGCCTAAAATGACCAAAAAATTTCAAATAAGGGCCTGAATATAAGGGTATTTTTAGTCTTTTCACTTTATTGATTAACTAAAATAAAATATTAAAAAATGAAAAAAAAAAGATTTGAGGAAGTAGGCAAGGGGCTGCCGCCCCTTGCTGCTGCCACCGCCTCGTCGCCGGCTCAGCCAGGGCCGGCGGGGGCTCGGCCGGGGCCGGTAGGGGTCGCCGGCCCTTGGCGAGGCCGCAGCGACCCTCGCTGACCGGGGCGAGGGCCCGGCGACCCCTCTGGGCGGGCTGGGGGCCCTCCGCCCCAACTTGGGTGAGGGTCACCGGCCCTCACCCAGCGGTGGTGGCCCTCAGCGATGCTTGGCGACCGTCGCCCAGCGTCGCCCAGGGCCACTGTCGCTAGGCGAGGGCTGGCGACCCTTGCCCAGGTCGGGGCGAAGGGCCCCTAGCTCGCCCAGATTTGGGCAGGGGGTTGTCGCGACCCTCGCCCAGAGGGGTCGCCGGGTCCTTGCCTCGGTCGGCGAGGGTCGCCACAGCCTTGTCGAGGGCCGGCGACCCTTGCCGACCCTGGCTGAGCCCCCGCCGGCCCTGGCTAAGCCGGCGACGAGGCGGTGGCAGCAGCAAGGGGCAGCAGCCCGTTGCTTTCTTCCTCAATTTTTCTCTCTTTTTTTTTATAAATATTTTTTTTTTTTATTAATGAAGTGAAAAGACCAAAATACCCTTATATTCAGGCCATTATTTGAAATTTTTTGGCCACTTCAGGTCCTTAATTGAAACAGGGTCCACTTCGGGGCCTTATTTGAATAAATAAGACCACTTCCGACCCTTAATCGAAATTTTCCCTCCTAATTATTATGTTATGAAAACTATTATGACAACAGTATGCATAAATATATCACCAATATATATATTAAGCTATAGTAGGAACGATGCATTAACTAGTAATCAATCTATTATAATGACTAATTATAGAGTCAATCATAATACATTATGCATAATTAAATCAATACGATTACTAAATGAGTACGTTATTAATAACACCATTATTTTAAGTATTATGATTTATAGTGTAAAAGTATATTTTGTTACAAGTAATGTTATTCAACACGAACATAGTGAAGGAGAGGAAAGATGCACGGGCAATTTAATAATTGTTATATATAGCTAGTCTAGCTCGTCGATCTATAACAGATGTAAGTATAGTCATTAATGCTAAAATCTAGCATCAAAGCAATTGCAAGAAATTATTTTTCCACATGCGACCCCTAATTAATTCCCTGCGTACATCTAATTCATACAAAGTCGAGAGAAATAGAGATCGAAGTTCCCACCTTCCTAAGATGTTTCAACAGAGTTTTCACATCCTCTCCCGTTCCCTACCTCGGCCCGCGCCGTCTTCACCCCTCGGGAAACGTGAGTTTCTCCGAGCTTGTGGGATTCAAATGGCCATTCTAAGGCAAAAGCACTCAATAATAAGCACTTATACAACTCAAGTTATGGCCATAGCTTTTTAATTGGATAATTACACATATAGTCATTGAGCTTTGGCTCGATGTGTAATGTCGTTCATGAACTTTTAATTTATTCAACGTCGTTCCCAAACTTTAATTTGTTTAATGTGATCTATAGACTTTCGGTAAATGTTTAATCTAGTCTATGAATTATGTGAAAATATTTTATGTTATCACTTAATTAATTCAAGTTCGGAGATAATATCAAACAATTTTATATAGTTTATGGACTAAATTGAATATGCATCAAAAGTTCAAGAATCATATTAAATAAATTAAAAGTTCAAAAATGACATTGCACATCTGATTAAAGTTGATGGATCATACTAAAAAAATTAAAAGTTGATGGAAGACATTGCATCTTCAAAACAAAGTTTAGTGATTAGTTTTTCTTTTATGGAAGACATTGCACGAACTTTCCCTTTTTGTTTTTTCAATGTTCGACGCGTAAAGCAACCGGAGGGAGGGGACCACCTACACGTGTCGCTCCTGCACAGCGCCACTCTCGACCTGTGATTTGACTTGATTGCCCCTACTGTCCGCCCCTAATCACCCCCTCTCGTCAGGAAGATGCCCCCTATAAATTATATATAAAAATTTCCTTTAATTACTCGTTAAATAACAAAAACAAAAATCCACGTGGCTCGGCTCGCATTCCGATACCTTAACACGCGCGCTCACGGACCCAGCTCCAACGGTGCGCACTGTGCACCTCCACCTTCCTCCTCCTCCTCCTCCTTCTTCTTCTTCATCTCACTCGCAAGCTCCCACCTTTACACCATCTCCACCGTGCTCACAGTCACAGCTCAACGCATCATCATCTCTCTCTCTCTCTCTCTAGGTTCCCTCATTGTCGGCATTTGCTCGCGCGCAGCTGCGTCGCGAGCTCGAGAACCCTAGATCTCGGCCCGCTCCGGCCTCCCGCACCAGCCTCCGATCGCTGCGCCGCGGCGCTCGCTCTCCTCGCCGCCGCAATGGCGACCCTTTTCTTGCCGGTCTCGCTCCTGCTGTCCTGCCTCGCCGTTGAAGCGGCGGCCGCCGTCACCTTCTCCTCGCGGCTGATCCACCGGTTCTCCGACGAGGTCAGGGCGCTGAGGGCTCCCGGCGGCGGGGCCTCGAACGCCACTGGCCCGTGGCCGGAGAAGAGGAGCGTGGAGTATTACCAGGTCCTCGTGGCCAGCGATTTCCAGAGGCAGAACATGAAGCTCGGCACTCACTATCGGTTGCTCTTCCCTTCCGAAGGGAGCAAGACGATGTCGCTCGGGAATGACTTCGGATGGTCAGATTCGCACGCCCTTCTCTTTGAATTTGCGTTTTTTTTATATTTATTTTATAAGTAAGGAACGTCTCTTTCTCTGCTTGTGATTGTATAGCTTTAGCTTTCCTTGTGTTGACTCGTTGGTCTGCTCTACGAGACGACCGAGTCAATGGACCATGGTTGTCGCCATGTATATTTAAATCGTTCCTATTATTATAAGGTGACATATATTACTGCTAAATTGATTCAGATCGGCATAATTTGAACAGCACTGTTGGTTTTTTCGCTGATTTTCTAATTCTTGGATTAGTTTCCTTTTATTTCATCGTACTTTGTCAATGGGGTTCGGAATTTCTGGTCGATAGACTATTTTGGGATGGATTTGGTGTTCAGGGACTGAAAACGGGAAGGACGATGAGTCGTCGAGTATCTTGTTAAGATTATCTATAAATCTTTCAATGACAAAACTTACTCCCCTAACTCCTACTCTGGAAAATTTTTCTGGGAAATGTGCAGGCGCTTCGAACCATTAGAATTAGATTACAGAACACTTTTACATAGCATAACATGAGGATTAAGGAACAAAGGAGACATTGAGAATGCCCATCTAAAGGATTTTACAATTTGAAAATGTCCGTGTTGATATTAGCTGTTGAGTTTTCTGTTTGACTCTGGTATGTAAGCAGATGCTTAACCTGCCTGCCTCTGTGCTTACGGTTGCCCCTCCTTTATATTCTGAGCCCTATATGCTCATGTAGCCATTTAATGTGATTTATATCAGTCTCAGATGAGACAGTCCCTTGTGATCCTTATTGTTCATGGATCTCAGTGTAGCTTCCAATTTTCAGGCTACACTACTCCTGGATTGACGTAGGTAGTCCAAGTGTTTCTTTCCTTGTTGCATTGGATGCTGGGAGTGATCTTCTTTGGCTTCCATGTGAATGTGTGCAGTGTGCTCCTCTGTCCGCCAGCTACTATAGCAGTCTGGTAGTTCTTCTCCTTACTGTATTATAATTCTAGTACGATACATTTGTTTCCTACTGCTGTCTTTGACTTGTTTTCAGCTTGTGTTTTCTCTATTAATTTTTGGTCTTTATGGTTATTATTAGTGTAGGCGTTATGCGAACTATATCCTGTGCAGGAGTCAGCATGTCCTTATTTTGTTTGCAGCATCTGTGCATAATACTTATCAGGAAAGTATATGGTTTCCTCTTTGTAGTAATCGCTTTGCCCTTGAGTAGCAGGTTTTACATTAGGAAAAGAATAAGTTCTTGAAAGTACTTAGGAAGCAGCTCTCTGTACTGATGAGGTAAGATATAAACTTCAGGTGAAGGATTGAGTATTGGAACCCTTTTGATTTTACAACGATACTTATAAACTCAAGATAGTTGGACGTAAATACAAGAACGTATCCAGAGGATAGGAAGGAGAAAAATGAAGACTTTGCAGGGTCTTATGCCATTATTAGGCAAACTTTGATTTGGGAAGCATGACAGTAATGTAGTTAATACATGTAACAGCTCACCAGCCACAAGCAGTGCTATTTGTGTGGTTCTCAGTTGAACATTTGCTTTCATGGAGTCATGAGATAGTGAAGTTCCAGTCTTAAGTTCGTAACAGTTTTAGCACTTATTTCCGATGATTGATTGGCAGGTGCTCCCTTGTATTTGGGGCAATCTATTGTGCAGGATAGAGATCTGAATGAGTACAATCCATCTGGTTCCAGCAGTAGCAAGCACATAACTTGCAGCCATCGGCTATGTGAACAGGGCCCAAACTGTAAAAGTCCTGGAGAATCATGTCCATACACTGTTAATTACTACTCTGAGAATACATCAACTTCTGGATTACTGGTGGAAGATATACTACATCTTGCCTCAGGCAGGGGTCAGGCATCAAATAGTTCCGTATTGGCTCCAGTTGTTTTAGGGTGTGTTTCTTTTGCCGATTTTCCTCTTTTAGCAGTTTCTTTTTCTATTTTTATTAATGTTTGCACTGTCTCTAGTAGCAATGAAATGTGACTCTGGTATGGCCTAATCATTTATGACTTTTTTTTCACATGCTTTTGAACTCAGATGTGGTATGAAACAGAGTGGGGGTTACTTGGATGGTGTTGCTCCTGATGGTCTGATGGGGTTGGGGCTTGGAGAGATCTCTGTTCCATCTTTTCTTGCTAAAGGAGGATTGGTTGCCAACTCATTTTCACTGTGCTTTGATGAAGATGATTCTGGGACAATTTTCTTTGGGGACCAGGGTCCAGCCAACCAGAAACATACAGCTTTTCTACCTTCAAATGGGAAATAGTGCGTAATAGAATCCTCTTTTGATCTTTGGCTAGTTAATAATGTACACTTCAAGACATGATGTCATGTTGATGTTTAGTTTGTGATGTTTCTCATGATTAACTCATCATATTGGTTCAGTGAGACATACATTGTTGGGGTTGAGGCATGTTGCATTGGAAACTCTTGTCTTAAGCAAACAAGTTTCAGTGCTCTGGTAGATAGTGGCACATCATTCACATTTCTTCCCAATGGAGTTTTTGAAACAATTACCCAAGAGGTACTTGACATCGATACTATTTCTGTGTGGTTATGTGAAGTTCAATATGTAATTTCAATGTCTTTTAATAGTTTGACAGACAAGTAAATGTAACTCACTCTAGCATTGAAGGATATCCTTGGAAGTATTGCTACAAACCCAGGTGAATGTGCTTGAGGATGAGTTGTAAATGCTGCTTATCCCGTCTTTAAGTATGTTTCTGTAGATTGACATTCTACTTGTTTCGACAGTACAAAGGAGAAGCCGAAAGTTCCCTCTCTCACGCTTGTTTTTCAACTAAACAACAGCTTCGTTGTCTATGATCCTGTTTTCAAGGTCTATGGCATGGAGGTATGTATTGTTTGATTTTTGTGATGGCAGGCCGTCTAAACTAGATTCGCAATGTATCACATGTTCATTAGACAAGACCAATAATAAACTATGCTCATCAAATAAGTTTGGGTATGTGAGGTGAAAGTTGGTGTCTGATCAATTGGGGCTTTACTATCTGCAACACCAAGTGCACTTGTGAAAGTATTGATGCACTGCAAAAAATTGATGTTCATTCATCGTAATTCACTCAACAGTTCGTAGGTTACTGGTTACCCCGCCTTTCTGTTGGAAGAAGGCTGGTTATGTGTCTTGATGAATGTAGGATTGCTTAGGTAGGATGCAATGAGAACAAGTCAAGATATTGAAAGGGTCTTGTTAACTAATGCCTCAGTGGCAATTCATTAAGTATATTGTATAAAAAAAATTTTAATTTTCAAATAGTGATTATATGTATAGTTATTGTATTGAAAACGATAATCTTTTTTGTAATAGTCACTTATCAAGTTCCTGTACTCGTTTGCAAATTTCCATATGGAAAATGTGAGGTTGACAGTCCTTTGAGAAATCTTTTTGGGATAAACAACAATGCTTGTTAAAATGATGGCCATGGGAAGTGTAGATTGTGAAATGTATCAGTAAAGCACAATGGTTGCAAAATTACTATTTCAATTTGTGTGTATCTTGCATATACAGAGTGCTTGATCATCTCCTTACAGCAGAATTGCAGTTCTTGGTTTCTGTGGAATATGATCTCAAATCCGGTTGTTTCTGTGGGTTGCAGGGGTTGGTGGGATTCTGTTTAGCCATACAGCCAACTGATGGAGATATCGGAACAATTGGACGTAAGTGTTCCCTCTGCTCATGCTACTCTTTCTCATATTTTACATGCTGTTATGTACTTATAAGATTTCCATGCAGAGAACTTTATGATGGGATATCGTATGGTATTTGACCGGGAAAACTTAAAGTTAGGCTGGTCACGCTCAAACTGTGAGTTCTCTGGCTTTTTTTATTCATCGTCTTTAGTTAATTGCCTCATCACTTATTTGCCTAGCATGTGTTGCTACTACCAGTAGTAACCTCAAGTCTTCTTTTCACTGCCCCTCTTTTCCTTATACAATTGTGATACTTCCTATTCAGATCCACATTCTTGCTGGTTAGGTTTGCGCTGCTTATATATCTTACTACTTAAAACTTGCATAAAATCCATTTGAACTTGCGCAGGCCAAGATTTAGATGACGATCGGAGTATGCCTCTAACACCAAATGGCAGACCCCCAAACCCGTTACCCACAACTGAGCAACAGAGCGCTCCTGGAGGGCATGCGGTGGCGCCTGCTGTGGCTGGGAGAGCGCTCTCCAAACCATCGGCTGCTTCAGAGAAGCTCATATCATCCCACTTACGTCTAATCAGTTT
Organism: Metrosideros polymorpha var. glaberrima; assembly: GCA_001662345.2. NCBI lineage: Eukaryota > Viridiplantae > Streptophyta > Magnoliopsida > Myrtales > Myrtaceae > Metrosideros > Metrosideros polymorpha. The sequence goes on from BCNH02000009.1 coordinate 2,736,391, forward strand.
AATGCCGCTTTTGCTGCTCTTGCACTTTCTTGCCACTTTCCTGCCGATAAACGAACCCTTTTCGCTCATACCCCAAAACTCACTTCGCTGATGATGGGTCTTACATGTAAATTTTTCTCAGTTTTGTAAGGGAGTAGTCGGGATGGGAGCTTTGTCGTCGTCAACCATTGCCTGTCAGGTTTTTGTGTTTCTTCTGGGCTGGTGGTTGATAATGTTATTGTATATTTGTCATGTCTTATAAATATTCCTACTGTCTTCTTCCATCTCATGTGTCTTCCACATTGGCCTTATTCATCATATTTTTTAATCGACTGTGGTTTTATTCTGCGTCTGTTGAGGCACTCGGTCGTGCTCAGGTTGTTCTTGTGGAGGCTGGAGCTGAAGAAAACGGCAATTGTGGTCGGAGAACAGAAGACTGGTTGTCCCACATTCTAATCATTTGCTTAACTGTAAGAGACAGCCGGATGATGGTTTTGAATTTTTCCTAGGCTCTACTATTGTGCGCAGGATGTCATTAGAATCTGTCAGGTACTAGCGCGTGATTTCTCAGACAAAACTCCATGACCGAAAAGACTAAATTGCCCTCCATGCCAAGCACAAACCCTAGTGTCAAAATCCCCATTACCCTAGTTCCCAAAATCTCCCACACCCATAAAGCCTATGTCAATGTATACAAGAAGCATGGACAGTAAGTTGATGTTTAAACTCAGGAGCTTGGTTTCTGTACTTGGTCTAGTAATGCTCATGCTCTGTTGCCACGTCCCATCGAACCTTCAAGCCTTTTCCCTGCAATTGTCAATGATCAAATTCACTAGTATAATCCGACTCAATAGGCCCATTCGATCACGAGTAACACGTGACGACGTTCGAATCACAGGTCGAAACAAACTTTACGACCGATCGCTTTCATATTCTGCCGGTTCGGTTTGCCACTACTCTCCATCTTTTGTCAATCTGCTCACACTATACAAATGTACGTGTGACTTTCCACATTGTATGCATGCATCAAAGTGCATGCTGATGATGCTATAAGGTGAGCAATTATTGGGTGGCAAAGAGGGGAAGCGCACTTGCATGATTGAAGGTGCACGATCCAACACCAATAGAAATCTACGAATTTTCCAAAAGCTTTTTTGCCCTTTTGTATAAGACATACAAAGCCTCCAAGCGCAAAAGAGCAATGCGCACTAAAAAGTGTGGCGGAATATCGATCTTCCTCGTGGTTTTACTTTTCGGCCTTGCACGTATTGAGGTAGAAACAAAGTGGCGGTGGGGGAGAATATTGTTTTGTGCTCTCTTTGTTGATGGAAAGCAGCTGTAGAAGTTGCCAAAGCGGCTGCCTTCACGCTCCTCACCAACCTTTTTCTTTGTCGCTCTATAGTTCTCAAAATCGGAAATTCGACCGGACTGAAGGAGGGTAGATAAGAACTTGACGTGACGCGATTATGACACAGAATACAAGGATAATTGTCCGAAATGTCATAAACCTATTGCACGGAGGCCAATTCAGTCCCAAACCTTTCAAATGTACAAATTTAGTCCTAATCCTTTTGAAGATTTTCCATTTTAGTCCTAAACCTATTATTTGGATAATTGATTGGAATGACTAAATTGACATAATTGAAAGGTTAAAGACTGAATTAACCACCTTATTCATAATAGGTTTAGGAATTTTTGGACAATTTTCCCTAGAGAACACGAGTAGTGGACAGTAACAAGCAAAATAGCTATATTGACACAGATATCGTTGTGATTGATGACCTACTCTTACTGATGATATTTCTGACAGGGCCTAATACCCTAAAAAACTACAAACTTTAGCCCCGATCTCAATTCTTCCCTAAACTTTTTGTCTCATCAAACCCCCAACTTTAGGTCTAGTTCTAATTATACCATAAACTTTTTTTGTCTCATAAAAAATCCTCAACTTTAGGTCAAATTTCAATTCTACCCTAAACTTTTTCTTTGTCTCATAAAAAACCCAACTTTAGGCTAAGTTCTAATTTTACCCTAATTTTTTTTGTCTGATAAAAGATCACCAACTTTTACTCTTAAGTCCCAAAATCTCCCCTCCAAAATCGCCCTTAGTGATCTTATGTGGCATTTCCACGTCAATACTCTAGTTTTTCTCCAAATTTTATATCCAAGAAGACGTCTTTTGGAGATAAATTTTCATATCAACACAAACAACATCTTCTTGAATATGAACTTTGGGTAAAAACTAGAGCAATTAAGGTTAGCTTTCTTCAATTGCTCTTACTTTTAAGAGAGTCTTCCTTCCATCTTGCTTGGAGATCTTCAATCTCTTGTACTCATGAGTGTTCCATCTCTCGCGGTCAAAAAGTTCGCGCTTATGACACTCGACTCGGAACGCTCGAACAACTTGTGCCTGCAAGTTTTTCATCTCTCAATTGTCAACGAGAAATTTTGGACAAAGGGTTAACAGGGGTAGATTTGTGATTCAAGTAAAGGTTAGTGTTTTTTCAATGAGACTGAATTTTTTTAAAGGTAAAGTGGGAACTGGACGGTAGAATTGTGACAAACCTAAAGTTGGGGGTTTTTCATGGGACCCAAAAAAGTTTGACAGATTTATGGTTGGACCTAAAGTAGGAGGTTTTTTTAGGATATTAAGCCTTTCTGATAGAGACAATGGGACGATGGACTGATTCATAGATAATAATGTTGAGGTACACCTGTTAGGACGCTAGGAGAAAGAATCATATGATAGAGAATTGCTATGATATGGTATAATTAATGTATCGGTTACTTGCAACTCATTGGCTTGAACTTTTCGATAGAAAATGAATCTAAGTTATGTTGTGACTTAAGGTTGAGTTCTCTCTGGATGATTTTCGAAAGTAAGGTGTTGAAATTTTGTTGGGCGCCCCCCAACAAATAACGCATTGGAATTCGAGACCACAACATCACATGAGAATGGGATTTTTTAGTGGAGAATGTCAATTTTGAATTGATCTATCCGGAGTTATTACATCTTGTTAGATTTATATTTGCAGTAATCGGTCAGACAAGTCAGATACATTATGTATATGTATAGTATGTTAGAGAAGTCTAATCTCTAAGTACTCTCTAAGTACATTATTATACCCTGAGTTCGTAGTTCAATTACAATAGCTTTTCTTTTCTACAAGCGTAGACTTTTGACTTAATTAAATTCCAAATATCTTTGTGGAGTCATTCCAATATCATCAAATTTAAGGATCCAACATTTATTTATTTGTGCTTGCTCTTAGATGATGGATCATAATTGCCTACTAAAAGTCAATCTTTTAATATTATTGTAGTTGTTTGGCAATTTTCAAATATGATGTGGTAGCGTGAAGTACCGAGACAATAAAAACTCCACATAACTCATCGATAGAGACTAAAGAGCAGGGACAACAATGCTTTGTCCGATTGATAGCTCGGATCATGTTTTTTTTTTGTCAATTCCCGATCGAAGAAAATCAGTCTTTTAATTGAAAAATTATAAACCCGAAGATCACTCATTTTATATTTAGTCAAGTATATACGTAGATGATGTGTGCGTGACTCGTAAATTTGTAATCTATCAATTAAAAATACGATTGGAGAAAATTTCGTGAGAAAATGGAAAATATAATCCTTTGGAATACTCTTTTGGGAAAATGAAATATAAGATGAGAAACGTGAATAATGAAGCAAGATGACAAGTTAAAAGGGGCTAGCAGCCGACTCTCTCACTTTATTTCCATTCTAACTTATGTACTCAATGGGCAAAAGATAAAGCAAAGTTAGATAGAACTGCCTCCTTTTGTACCCATCGTGACAGGCGGCATCGAGTTACAACTTTTTCTGTTGTACGTCTTTTCTGATTTATATTTTTCTTCAGATTGTCTAGACAATTGGAATTCTTCATTAAAAAAAATTATGTATTTTCAATTTAACGATATTAGTCTCAAGTGTTTTATTCCATCGACGAAAAAACAATCCCCCTATCCATGTCAACGCCCATGTAACTCTGTTAGAAACCCAATATCAAATATCGGATAAGCAAATGTAGTACCGGTTTCGAATCGGATAGTACATGATCTAGTTCTATAAGATATGACACAAACAGTAATAGAACCTGTCGTCTTTCATATAGAGCCACTGAAGCGGCACATCGAGCTACAACTAGACAATTTCATCCTGTATTGCGAGACTTGTACGACAGAGCTTCTTGTTTCAGGTGTACAATTTGTATACCTTATGGTATTCCGACTTGGCTTATGAAGTGATAGTGATAAGAATAAATAATAATAATGACGGAGTAGAAATTGTTAGGAGGGAATTTGTGTACATTCCTTCCCTTTCGTGAAGCCCTTCAAAATCACTTTTGTTAATGCTGAATTTTACTGCCATAAATCAGCCTTTACATTAAACTCAGAGAATTAATATATATCAGCTAGCTCCAGCTGGAAAGGTTTGGTATCTTCCCAATTTTACTCACAATCCGCGTCTCGTACTTGGTGCAGGTTCACTGACTTTTAGGACTGCCAATATGATTCTGCAGAGCTTAAATAGATCTTTTCCAATGATAATCTTGGAATAAAGATAACATCCAATAAAGTTGATATAGCCTGTATATGGCAACTTACCATATGCAGCACATTGATTTGACAAAACGATCAGCCATTTACTATTTATTTGAAAAAAAAAAGCAACTATTCAACAAATCTTGACCGTTAATGTTGAGATATACATGTGAGTGAAGTTCTGAATTAGATAAATGATGTGATGTGGAGTAGTTAATATATCTTAGTAACCCATAACTTATTGACTTAAATTTCAATTGAATATATTAATGAGCTCAAACTTGGACTCTCTCTTGGAGGCGAAAGGTATATAATTCGTTGTCTACCTGAACATTGACATATCTTTAAAAAAAATGAAATAAGTATACTAGAAGTCTTAAAACTTATCACAAAAGTGCAAGTGAGTCCTTTGATTGGACTAATATAATAAGTTTTAGGACTTGATTACAATTTTTGAAAGTTTTAGGATTTAATTACATTTTCGTGACAAGTTTTAGGACTTTTAATGTACTTACAAAAAAAAAAATTCTTGATTATGAGTACTTCATTGATATAAATTTGATGGGTTCCATATCTAGGTTAACAATGCGTTGGTTGTCAATCAATTTATGTCTAAATCAAATACAAAACGTCATTAGTTATGTCAAAATATTGAAATTTAAATGTATGATACAATTATTCGTATTAGATATACACTACACGACATGTTTAACACATTTAAGAAATGGTTTTTCATATATAACTACATAAGAAAATTCGTTTGGATAAAATTAACTTGTCAAAATATTCAATTAAATATGTTTATATGTGTATGTGAATGAGTTAGATCAACCCGCTCACTTCATAAGTTTTTATTATGCGGGATCAAATAACTAAATTGGCACAAACACGACTAAACTCAATCCCAACATTTTTGCGACTGTTATCATTTGAACAAAATATGGAATTGATTTAATCGAAACGACAAAAAAGAGAAAAATATAAGATCGATGGGAAAAAAAAATAAAAAAATAAAATGGTCGATGCACAAGTTGGGGTGTTGCGTGATTGCATAAATTAACTTTATAATCTTTACTTTTGGTTGCTGAAGATCTGCAAAATCTCATTCACGTCTGATATTTTCCCAATCTGAGTAAAAGTACAAAAGAGTGGAGCATGAAATTCACTGTCGTAGCAGGTGAAGGTGAAGCCTATGGGTCGCCTCTGGACTTTTGCATCAATCACAAGAAGATATCCTCTAACTGATCTCGACCTCGGTTGTTCTATAAAAAGGGAAAAAAAAATATATTTTATGTATCGGTCAATTACAAAGTTAATATAATACATAGTCGAATTAATTGAAATCTTCGTCAGATTTTCATCTTGAATAACTTTACTTTTAAAATTTTAAAACTTTTATTAATGATCAACTTGTCTCTCTACGTGTCATTATCACGTGATGCATTCGATGCGCGAAATATCTTAACAAGAAGAGAGACCTTGTACACTCGTGCCTAGTGTTTTTTCTCTTTTGGATAAACTCAATTGAATCATGATTCATCTCAACTTTCTCTTATTTTTGAATTTCCCCCCTTTTCACTTTTCAAAAAATTATATTTTGTATCTCAAGATTTTGAAAAACATGCGATTTACACCCCAAAGTATGGAAAAATCACAATATATGAATATATAAGGTGTAAAATGCATACTTTTTTTTAATTTCAGGGTGCAAAGCGTAGAATCTTGAAACTAAACAGTACAATATGAATTTTGGAATAGGCCTGTGTAATTTTTATTGACTGAAATATAGATAATTGTACTACGAATTGTGTGGTGGAAGGAAACTTATATTATTGACAATTTTATCATATTAAAAGCATATGTATCATATCCTTTTCTAGGGCATTGTATTTGGAGGGCCCTCACTTATTAAACAGTTTCTATGTATGTCAAGTTAAATCAGGGATGTGACTTCATTTTAAATTATGAACGACCAAGATTTTTTTATTTTCATGATGAAAATGGAAAGCTTATTGGATGGAGTGGTGGGTTCGGTGGATAATTATTAATTCATAAAAAAAAGTAGTATTATTTTCTCCTGAAAATAATGGTGGTATGCAGGTGCAACGACAGCTACGTGACAATTACACATTCATATATTTTTCTTGTCCATATAATAAAAATAATATTATTGGACGTGAAGAGAGATACCAAGATTCAGCAGGCGACAAACCTATAACTCCAATAATCACCCACATAATTTAATTGGTTTCTTCAACTCACAAGCAAAAGCTTATTCTTTGCCAAAGGATGACTTAACATTCAACATCTCATTAGTATTTACTTAATGTGATTTCGACTAATCAAGATCATGGGTCGATACTCCGAGTTCTCCTTCCACTCGTTAAGTTGCGAGTTTCCACTATCCTCTTCCATTTTTTTAACGCTCAAATTCCCCTTCACGCCAAAACACGTATGGATTGAAATTTTTAGATGCACTCGAAGCATGCAAGCTTACTCCATCTCAACCATTGAATAATATGGGTCTCACGTGAGACTCGCATGATCTGATGATTTGGATGAAGTGAGCCTACGTGCACTGAATCTAGGCAATACCTGCTCATATGAATACTATATATTATATAAGGGCGCAAATGCAAGCTAATACACACTTGAATAGAGCAAAAATATAGAACTTTGGAGGAGCCTAGGAAGCTTCATAATTTCAAACCTAAGAGACGTTGGCAAACTTTAATATTCCAGCTGTTTTCGTTTGGCAGATTCCCACCAAGAAAGTTGATGGACACGGATGTTGAACCTTGAAGCAATTTAATACTAAGGAATGGAAGGATTCAAGCTCCTTTATTTTATGTAATGTTCTTATACTTCTTTCCATGCAAAACCGAATAGTATATGCTTGGCCGGTCCACGCCAAATAATCTCCATTAGGAGAATTTCAAACCTAGAATTTCTCCCTACAACTTCCATAAAAAGGCCCTTGTGCACATTTTATAAATTCGCCATTGAGCGATCGATTAAGTCGTAACTAGAAGAAGTCGAAGTTATTACAATGCGATTCATAAATTTTTTGCACAAAAGTTGAATTTGGACTCCTCATCGACCTTTACTCGTCCGTTCACCCTTTCTTCCACTTGCCTTAATATTCTTCTTCTCATCCCAATCCCTGATAGCTCAAATCATTCAATCATTGAATTGCACGATCGACCTCCAGGGTCGACAAGTCCAGAAAAACCGGATGTCTTCCGTTTAGATCGCACCCATTACATGTAAATTCCTCCTGGTTAGGGTCATCTGTAAAGGCCTAAAGACCCGAACGCGATTCATGTATTTCTCGATAATCGGGTCTGTGTGCTCGCGGCCATGCTAAGTCTAACACATTGTGCAAGCTAAATTCATGAATTTGGCATATATTTTGGTCTGGAGGAGTTTGCTTTGGTGGCGCCATCAGCTTCCTATGGAGCGACCCACCGACTCGTTCGGAACGACGGACAAGCCCATCGGAGGGGAGACAGCTGCTCCAGCTCGG
>BCNH02000009.1:2744696-2786796 GCA_001662345.2 Metrosideros polymorpha var. glaberrima
GTTGCTCTAAAAACCTACTCTTGTGTCCAGCTCTTCCTTCTTTTTTGACTTGGAGGGATAAGAATGGGGGAGGAAAAATGAAAAATAATTGCATTCTCTTAATTCATTGCATACGTTTTTATACGAGAAAATAGCGCAAAAAAAATCTTAAGTCATGCTCACTATGACCAAGGTCCAAACTTTTTCGGTTACAAAAACCCTTGAACATATACCAGGATAATGATAATATTTCCAGTCATAATTTCGTTGAAGACAATCGTTAAAAATCCTAATGGTAGCTTACACGGGCAACGACAAGCATACGAGCCCAAATTGGATTCTTCATTAAATTTTTTCCAAGGAGAAACGATATGATTTTCGCTTCACTAAAACAATGTCGGATTCACGTCCACTCGGTTTGCATGCAACAATTGTCCATGTAAGCTGTCGCATAGGTTTTACGGCTGTCTTTAATGAAACTATGACGAAAGGTATATTTGTCACATTGGTAAAAGTTAAGGAGTTTTTTGTGATACAAAAGAAGTTTGAAGTATCGATATCACATTGGACATAGTTTAAGGTTTTTTTATAGTAGTTTTCAGCCTTATGAATATATCCAACTCATCCGGCATTGCTTATCTATGAAATCTATCTCGATGTCAATCCATCGAGATTGATTCAACCCCGGTTAATGCTGGACATGTACGATGGTCTTAGGTTGGGAAATTTCATCGCAACAATTTTAACTAGATACCGTAGCTTTTGTAAAGTATTTGACAAATATCTCGCAATAACTTTTAGGAAACCATTTCGCCAACCTTTTAAGCTACCGCAGCACAATTACAGTTCAGCCCACCGGGTCTAAGAAAAAAAAAATGAAAAATGAAAAAAGCAAGTAGCATGTGAATGTGATGAAAGAGAACATAAGGGCACCATCCAAGAAGGTCCAATGGCACGTTCCTCATATTCTTGCTTGCCTCATAAGGACATATACCAAGTAAAACCTTCCCTCCGTAGGCAAAGCCCCATCTTTTGAGCATATAAAAACTAGTTGGAAATCAATGTTCTGCAACAACATTGTTTAAAGAGCTGACGAATATCTTAAGACAGCATTGTCGGAGACGACGACCAGCAAATATCGAGGTTCCATGATGCATCGTTCAATCCTGGTCGTGGGTCCCCGCTCAAGAAATGCTTTGGCGCATTGGAGAGCCTTAGCCTATATATAAGAGTGGCCTTGGTCGTAAGGGAACATCCTCTTACTCGTAGACAAGTAAAGAAGAAGAGGAAGAGAGCCTTGGAAGCACTCTTTCTTGGTTTTGTTGCAAGGCAAGAAAAGCATTCTTTGGAGGGAAGTTCTTCCCTTGCGATTTCTCGCGAAGTGCCTTTCTTGAAATCCCCACCGCTTTGACCTACAGAACCCATCAACATCTTCGCCTGCTTTTCCTTCTCCATCGGCTTTGGCCTGTTAGAATCCTCCATACCCGAAAGAACTTCTCTTTTGTCCGAGGCTTTCAGCTTCAGCACAGAGAGAGAGAGAGAGAGAGAGAGAGAGAGAGAGAGATGGGTGTTGCAGGGACATTGGAGTACTTGTCTGACTTGATGAGCAGTGGACACAAGCACAAGAAGCGGAAGCAATTGCAGACAGTGGAGCTGAAGGTGAGGATGGACTGTGATGGCTGTGAGCTCAAGGTCAAGAAGGCCCTCTCTTCTTTAGATGGTGAGTTCAAGTTCATCTAGTCCTTTTTGAACACTAAGTAAAAAAAAGAAGATTATGAATTGGTCACACCCAAATAAAAAAAATAAGAGAGAGAGAAAAGAAAACACCTTCACATTCAATTACTGTAGTTTCCCTTTAAATTGGTTCAAACTACAGGAGACTTTTCTGTTTTTCAAGAACATGATTTGTCAACGTAGGATCGTCCAGTCAAGGGGAGTATTGTAATAACTGGGGCAAAAAATTGCTGGTGTTGTTCAATGGTGATTGCAGGAGTGAAGACAGTGGAGATAAACAGGAAGCAGCAGAAGGTGACGGTGAGCGGGTACGTTGACCAGAACAAGGTGCTGAAGAGGGCCAAGTCGACTGGGAAGAAGGCGGAGATATGGCCCTACATACCCTACAGCGTGGTGGCTCACCAGCCGTACATCGCCCAGTCCTACGACAAGAAGGCTCCACCCGGCCATGTGAGGAAGGTCGAGCCCACCGCCCCTAGTGCCACCGTGACCCGGCACGAGGACCCTTACATGACCCTCTTCAGCGACGACAATCCCAATGCTTGCTCCATCATGTAGGACTAGGAACCCGAATTCATGACGTACGTGCTTCGCAAGTTTGTCGAACTCAAAGCAATCGTGAGATTAGCGGTTCTCGCGGTTCGGTTTGCGGTCGATCACACGAGAGGAAGAAGTATGCAGCCCCGAACATGAATTTCGGATTCGGTGTATAGCCGGGTGTTGAGATTTAGGCAAAGTCGGAGGAACATTGGGTCGATTAGGGTCAAAATTATTGTTGTGCATCCATCTTTGTTATGGGTGCTTAGAATCTTGGGAGTACTTGCTTGGTCAGTGTTGTGCCGTTTTGTAGGCTAGCGGAGTTTCTAACCTCTTTTCTTCTACTTCATCAATGTCTATGTTGTCCTGTATTTATTGTAGGGATCTGTTGCTCCTTCGGGTCATGTAATGTGGCAAATGATAGTGTATGCAATGTAGCTATGCTCTGTGTTTTCCTTTTTCGTCCTTGTCGTTTGTTGCATGATGTGATATCACGCTCCCTCTTTCATGATTGGATGACTTCGTTTTCGTCCCACAGCTGGACCTGGAAAATTATAGAAAATAGTGCAAGCTGGATGCAATTTGGTGATCCTGAGTAGGTTGCTATGTTTAGGAGCTCTGACCCAATTACAAAATCAACCTGATCTGCGATGAATCTTCACTCAATTATTTGAATAAGTTCAAATAGACTCACCGAAAAGAAAGAGAGATTCAGAAAGATCAGTCTCCCATGGATGCAACGTCCGGAACATAATCACTATACCCGAAATTTATCTATTGCGACGTGCCATGCGACATGTATGCAAGTACAAATATTCGACCGAATGTGATCTTTAAGACATTGGTAAGCTTAATTAACTCATGCCGGGTCTTGAACCTGTCTGAAAGCGACAAGGCAGACGTCATAAACCAAATTCCAAGAGCAAGATGATATGGAAGATAGGAATGGTTCGAATTATTTCAAACTCATTTGGTTCCAAATGAGAGCTAGAGGAAAAGCAGAAAAAGGGCAGATTCTTCATGTCCCACTGAACCAAACACAAGAATCAATCAACTTTCTTTTGCCCTCCAGCTTTCTCTCTTTCTCAGGACACTTTGTTGGAGCCCAAGGAAGAGTAAAGACTAGTCACTGTGAAGACAGCAGAGATTCAAGGGAGGTTAATCAGTAAATCTAAAGATCCAGTCTCTAATGTCTCAAACCTCTTTTTGACAAAATAACACAAATCAGAACTTTTAACAGCATTTAACATCCAAAAAGACTCCCGACAAGTAATTCAAAACCTAGACAATGCTTATACTTGTCAAAATTCTTGCCACAATCTCTCATGTCGCCAACGGGTCAAAATCTTTCGAGAAGAGCTGAAAATGACAATCATCTACAGAAGTTGCATCTACGTGCATATGCAGGTGCATACCGTACGAATGCACTATGACTAAATGGAATACTTAATATGCGAGTAACCCTGCCGCTTAAGCTAGCGGATATGGGGTCAACCGTCTACATGGAAATATATCAATTTAACATGAAGCTTTCATCTCAACACTTATTTATCAATACATCCAGAGCGCAGAAGCTGATTCCGTTACAAAACCCAAGTTGCTCCACGCGTGGATAGATGTACCACATACCAAAGTGCAACCAGGATGACAATTGCACCATTCAAGGCAACGAAGATGGAGGGCTGGTGGCTCCAAGCCAGCCAGGAAACATGTTAGCCGGGATCTTCATATTTCTTTTCTGGACAGAAGTGACAGGTGAGAGACATAGGCTGTATGTTTGTCAATGTGAAACGGATTGTCTCCTTCACATTTCTTATCATCTTGGGGCAGATTTCGTTCTTTACTTCCAAAATGAAACCTAATCACAAGCAAGCAACCAATCTCAAAACGGATGACAAAATAAAAATGTCCAACATCTAGCTATTTCTTTCCCAGAGGCCTATGAAAAATACAATCTTCATTGAAATGGATTTAACAAATCAGTTATCCAGTCAGGCAATAGGTTTAGAACAAGGTAAGTAGCTTGACGTATATTCAGGACTTATGACCAATGGCACCAAATGTAGGGCCAATTATACCACCTCATCCTCTTACATGCTTTCATAGAACTAGAGTCATTTAACTTCAGTACCTCACATGAGTCGAGAGTCTTTATGTAGAATGGACTCAACATCAAATCTTAAATTTGTCACCCATGACTCCATACAAGGATCTACTCCACATCACCAAAGATCACTTGTGGACTCCATACAAGGATCTCCATCCACATCACCAAAGATCACTTGTGGGGCTTTTCATTTCACCATGCGACTGAATTCGTTGAATGTTAAAGTTTTCGACAATCATTTTGAAACAGAAAAGGCCATTGCATGCAGATGAAAAAATATACCCTGCCATCAATTACAAGGAATTGTCCATTTTCCCCCTGCCATTTTTATTGGAAATTAGAGAACTGGTAAGGAACCGATTAGCATTTTTTTTCTGTCTTTTGGTTTTTTGAAAAATTAAAGAATGGTCTTGTAGAACTAGAATCAACAAATGCAGCTTATTTCGTCTTCCAACTAAATGAAAAAAAACTCATATTTCTTTCAGGATTTTCTGTACTAAAATATGAAAAGGCCAAAATTTCACATATAAAAAACAATAGACCAAGCACGCTTTTAGGATCAGGAAACCGGAAAAGGCAAAATAGTTTCCAGTACAAAAAACTTGAAAACTTCACTTACTTTGATCATTTGAATCGGACTGAACATTAGTGGAACATCCGACAGGCAGCTAGCCTACAAAGGACTAATTGCCTGGCAACAAGAGGACCTTGAATAAAAGAGATATGTGCCAGCTTGAGTGCAAGTACGGCTGATAATTCATATTGGGGTGTTATAATTGTGTTTGTAATTCATATCAATTCATGTAGACCTAGAATATCATAAATTTCGATTGTACATACTAAATAATTGGATTGTGATGAGAATGTGTCAATTTGTGTTAACATATAAAGTTAAGCGTGTCATGTCGTGCCATTTTCGGGTTTCCTCTATGTAATTCAGGTTTTGTCTCATGTTGCAAATGGGTCGTGTCAAGCATTGCCAGTCCTAAGTGCAAGTTACAACAGCAGTTGTTCCAACTATTGCCTAGCTTCCACCATAACGTCTTTTTTTTTTTGTATAGACCTTGACTAGCCATTCATTACAAATGGTACCATTCAAGAAATTGCTAAGGTGATGCCCTTACATCTTGACTCTTACTGACTACATAGGAAATGCTATAAGCCATATTTGTGATAAAAATTCACATATATTAAATCTCCAGGTTCATTCACTAATCGCATCAGGGGTTCAATGAGCAGGAGGGAATTGATAGTAAGAAGAATAGGATGAATGACCTCAACACACCTTCAATGTCCTCAGATTTACTTTATAATGCAGTGAATTGGACTGGCCTCACTTTGCATTTCCCGAGTAGATACCAACCAACTTTATGTCATAGAGGAGAGTCGCATTGGCAGGTATATTGCAGTCACCTACGCAAAAATTCACATTCTGAGCTTCCAGTTGGATGATTTTATAACCAGGCATGGGGTTTTGCGTATATACTTGAGTATAAAATACCCAGGGAAAATGTCTTGATTCTGAGACAAGCATGTGTGCCGTATACAAGTTGAAAACTAGTTGTACAAGGTGTTAACTTACAATGGCCAGTAGTGCCGTTTTCATGAGAAAAAACAGAGAGGCCTAGGGTGGGATTCCCTCAAACAGAAATAATGTCAAAACAGAGAAGATGCAAAAAACACTCAAAACAACTCCCTGTTTAGTATACTCTTCTTCGACCACATGAGCTGATTTTTGCTTCTTGAAGGAAAATAGCTTTAAGCTTTTAGTATAACTAAATGATGTAAGTTTAGTCCGCAAGTATTGTAAAATCACCTGAAAAGCATCCTGCAGGTTCTGGACCATATGCCAACAGTGGAGGAATCTGAAGCTTACGTTTACCTCCTACGGAAATTTGGCAGGGTTATATTTTCTATAAACTGAAAAAAAGCCATAGAATTCAAAATAGACTATATATGGCCTTCAATGTCTTACCGACTTGCATTGGTGGCACCCCAGCACCTCCTAATATCCCCTGGTCAAGTCCTTTGATTACCTATGCAACCAGAGCACAATTTTTAGTTAAATTCTTACATGACTTGCTAGTTCTCTCAAGCCCCTATCCCCCCTGCTGACTTTCGTCCTAGTCATGAATCTTAGCCTTATGATTTACATTAAAAGATACAATCACATCATTTGGCAACCAAGATTCACTACTAGACGTTGATTTCTTAAAAATACAAATATACTAATAAGTCGAACTTTGGTTTCTATTAGGCAAGTGCATATCATCAAGAAATATGAGACATGTTAAAATAGACTATCAAAACATAGAAATTTGCGCATCAACCCACCACCCTCAGGAATGCATGTAAAGTATCAAATGAAGCCTTAAATAAGTCAAAAAGTGGACAGGAACTGCATACACAAGAACAAAAAAGAATAAACCAATAGAGAAAATCAAGCTCTTCTATAGATTGTAATCTAGATAAATAATGCCATGTATATTCATTATCATAGCCATTATTGAATGCCTTTGACGAAGGAAGAAGATTTATTAAGTAGAAGTAACAAGATGTCCAAAGAGGGAGTGTGGGTTTTAATTTGTCATCAAGGTGACACCAGAATTCACGTACAAGAGAACCATGAATTGCAAAGAAAAGAAAAATGGTTAGACTTCTGGAAATTGAGATGGCATTGGAAGAGATTGCATCGGAATGTGTCCTTACTATCTAACCAATATTCAATCTTGGACATCATAGACTATATGTCCAGAAAAACTTTCCTCTCTCCAGTGGGCTGCGACTTCACATCTGTATTTACTTTGTATTCATTACATGGGAAGCAAAGTACTCCGTATATGAAGTTGCTCCCCTTGAGTTCCAATTATGTTATCATGTGAAGGAAAGACTTACGCAATAACAGTCAGCACATGCAGCAATGGGATTGATGGTAAGAGAACAGCATGATGAAATTTTGTTGCCAAGTGAGCATTGCAATTGCTTTGAATTTCTGCCAACTAAGAAGTTATTTCATTGACCTATTGATGACCAATGATTCGAAACTAAAAGAAGCTCAAGAAATAAAGAGGAAAGTCTCGTACCTTTCCAACACCAACACGCATAGTAAGAGGCCTGGCACGTTTATAGCTGCTATCAAAGACTCTGCCATCTGCAAATCGTGCAGTGTAGTGAATCTGCACGATAAACAAAGATGGCATTATGGAGGAAGACCTTGCGTATAGAGTAACTTTCTTTCTGCTTTAAGGCAATAGAAGGACACATAATACCTTCTAACCTAATAAACTGAGTTCTTTGAAGATCAAGTTAAACTGACAGACGATCTTTTACATAAATAACGTTGACCATGATTTTGAGACTATACACACTGCCTGGATTTTCACAAAGGGTTTGGCAGATTAAAATCACTCAAAGTTGGCCTCACCCCCATAGTATGAGCCACGAACAGAAAAAGAATCAAGAAATCATCTCATCACCATCGGCATGCCCTTGAAGCTTCAGCATTCTCGATTTATTCTGTTCTGTATCTAAAGAGCACAACTATCGTCCTAAATGGCAAGACCTTCTACAGTGAGGTACAAGAAATAACATGAATTAAATATTACGTTACGATCGGTGTTCGGGATTCAAACACTGGACGTGACTGGCATCACCCCTATGATAAATTAGTGTGTCATCAAACCCCGTGACCACCTATTCCACAAAGCTTGTAACTTTCAAGCTCATAACATAACTTAATTGTAACCAAGCAAATTATGCCTTTCTTTTCTTGTGTTAACATGCCTTTCACATCTCCACATAAGTCTGAGGATATATATAAATGAGAGGAGGAAGAAAAGAAAAAGAAATGGGCACAAAGACTAGCCTAGTGCACCGACAGGTCAACCCCTTTTCAACCCATGTGCTTGAAAAAATCTGCAGTAATTTTAATTGCATATACCAAACGAATTATGCGTTCTATTCTCTCTAGATTATGAATTCTGGGTTCTATTCTCTCCCAATCTTACTAACAGGTGGGAAGAGAGATGCAAAAGAACACAAAATGGCATCCATCTCGTAGACAATTACACTAGTTAAAGAGAAGCAAGTACATCTGATCCCGATGTTGCGACAATTCCATCCAATATTAACAAATTACACGATGTCTTGTGAAAAATAGAATATATTTGGCCTTTCGAGTTGAATGCAGATACAAACCAAGCCAAACAGAAACAAAGAAGTCAATCAGTTCACTCACGTTGACGAGCTCACCACGAGGGACCTCCTCGCCGGCACCAACCACGACGTCGCAGAAACCAAGCCCAGAGCGAGCGAAGCTGAGCTCGCACGTGGGCTCGCCGACGGTGGCGTAGTACTCGATCCTGGTCGCGTCGGCATCCAATGGACTCAGGGCCAGAACAGACGCCGCCAAGAACCCAATACCCACGTTCAACGCGAACGTCTTCGTCGCGGAGTTCGGGTCCACGCACATCCTCGCGTTTTTGGCATGCGAGGAACAAGAACGAGAGACGCAAGCAGGAGGAAAGGGAGGAGGCTTGGAAATGGGGGAGTGCTTGGAACTGAGGGATTGCAAGGGGTTTTGGGGTTTTGGAGTGGAGAGCGTCAGGGTCGAGATCGCCATTTTCGCTCGCTTCTACGATCAGACCAGGAAGGAGGAAGAAGAAGGAGCGATGAAGAAGATGATGATGCTATCCGAAGAGTTGGGAGTTTGTATGGTTTTTGTGGTGGCTTTGCCAAACAAAACGACCAAGTGGCAAAGTGGGACCTTTGAAATTGGATAAATATTTCATTTAGGCACCTTTATAAGTTGTGAAATCTTTATTTATTTTTTGGATAAGTGTGCTGGAAGTCTTAAAATTTGTCAGAAAAATATAATTGAGTCTTCAAACTTTTAAAAAATGCAATCAAATCATAAAACTTGTCGGAAAAATGCAATCGAGTCCTAAAACTTTTTAAAGTACAATCAATAAAAAGACTTGATTAGACAAATTTGACAAGTTTTGAGATTTAATTGCATTTTTTTAAAGTTGTAGAACTCAACTGCACTTTTTGAAAGTTTAATGAATAAATTGCCATTTTAAAATAAGTTTTAGGACTTTCAATATACTTATCTTTTATTTTTAATAATATGGATATTCAAACCTTGATTCGATTAAATTCCAATAAATTTATAATCCACCCCATTCATGTGCATTGGACTCTATATGTTAGATTGTGAGCTGATCTCTCGATATAATGTAAAGTAGGAAATACAATGATTCGAAATATGGAATTCACCGCTTTAAAATTGAGAGACTGATCGTTTGACTAATCACGAAGAGTTTCACATAAAAAAAATTTAAGACAAATGTCTAGGCTAAGCTAAGGATTATGTTGACATACAAATTATGTTTGCCTTATATTTAGTTCCTTGGATTTTGTTTAAAAAATATACTTATAAGTGACTAATCAATATGATTTTCAATGCACTAACTATTCTAATGAAGTGTATAATTATTGGCGGAGGACTCGAATGCAAAAAGTCTTTTTCTCTCCCATTGTCTTCTTTAACTTTCAGCCATGGGGAATGGTTCAAGCCCCTCTCACCCTCCCCTCCCTCTCATGTTGATTTTGTTTGTGGTTTATCGTTTTTTACTTGTTTTTTTTTTCTTCTCTCTTGATTTAATATTGGGAGCTCTCTTCTCTCGGTATAGTTCTAAATTCAAGAGCTTGAGCTCTCCAGATGCAGTTTTATATTTGGTAACTACTCTCCCCCAATCTAAATATACTTTTGGGAATTTGATACTCCTCTGCTCTATCAGTATACAGGTCTTTTGCCTCCAGTTTCAATGGTGATCACAGGAACTCTGGCATCTTGCTAAACTACAAAAATTTACTCTTCCACATATTAAATATATGAAAATGGTGTAGAGGAAGCCAAACCTAAACACACACTGCCAACTAGCAATGTTTTGTAGTTATTAAAGAAAGAATTTCCGGTGTGTGCTCATTACTAATGAAGATACGAGATCTAGTAATCGGCGATCGATTATTTTGCTTAACAAATATGTTCTTATTGCTAGGAAAATCACTAATGTTATGATTGTTAGGAAAATCTCCTATATTGTTTGGATGATGATAAAGATAATTAAAAGCTATTAATGCGTGTATTGGTTGAGTAGTATCAAGTGATATATGCACAAATCAATATGCAAATGTGTCATAAACAACATCAAAAGTTTGATTTGCCGATGTTTGAGGTGAACAATATATTAGGCGTTGAAGATGTCTATAAGCTAGAAGGATATTTAGATAAGGTGAACATCTGAAAGGATCTTGATCAAGGGTGAACAAGTCGAGAAAAATAGAGATGTTCGTTATGGCTTTGAGGTATAAAGATCAAGTAAACAGTTAGATGGACTTCGTGATGGTAAACAAGTCTTGAACGGGGATTTTTAGCAAAGCTTGGAAAGACTATAAAGATGAACAGCTCGGTAGAATCAAAATTGCCAATGTTCTTAGAAGAATCAGAAGAAAGATCAGTTGATGTAGATGTTTATGATGATCTTTATGGACTGAGTAATATCCATGGTGTTATCTATCGGGTGAAAATTGCGAAATGTCCATGAAGATTTTATTTAAACAGCACCAACGGACGAAAAGATCAGCTGGAGCCAATATTTATATCGAAGCTAGAATAGCATGTCATTAATGATATCTGTTGAACGAGCATATGAAAATGTTCGAGATTATAGCCGTTGAAGGGTGAATCAGGAAGTCAATTAGGAAGCTAGAATCAAGCGACTATTGGAGATGTTAGAAGCAGTCAGCGTAGGAACAACACCAATGGATCTTTAACGACTAGTTGGTCTTCTGAGCATCTCCAACGAGAAGATTGAAGATGACTATTTAAGAAAAGAGTTTCTAGGTCAAAATATTAGAGAGCACAATGTAGAACCGAATTATTTGCTTGTAGCTGCTCTCCATGTTAATGTTTCTTTGTTCTCTTTGAAAGATCTTCATTGGGATAATTTTGCCATAGAGTAATTGTGCGAGAGATCAAGTGTACAAAAGTAAGTGCAGCAACTGAGTCTTGATAGTGTGATCTATCATGTAATAGGATCGATGCTTGTCAATTGTAACTTGTTGAGCAGATTACTAATGTAATCTAGCTTGACTTGTGACTGTTAGTCTTGAGAGTGGACGTAGGCTTGTAGATAAAGCTGAACCATTATATATCTGTTTGCTTATTTTCTAATCTCTTTTCTATTAGCAACACTTGTTTGTTACTATCACTATCTATTAAACAGAAGCACGTGCACATGTTTGAGTCGATATTTGAGTTGATGTTTGAACTTAAACTTGTTATATTCCACGAATATTTTTTTATAGTGCTCAAACAACCTATTCACCCCCCTTTACCCCAGCACTTGTGGAAGGAGTGGGTGCTTAATCTTGCTAGTGCTTCATTGATCTTCTTTGTTTTTGGATTTGGCTTTATTTTTGCAGTATTATGGATTTTGCACTATTTTGATTTACGTTGCCATGAAGTTTACGTACTTATGATGTATCATTTTGAATAATGAATACAAATTTCTATTCACAAAAAAAAGGATTAGTGCATTAGAAGTCCCAAAATTTGTCACGAAAGTGAAATTGAGTCATAAACTTTCAAAAAGTATAATTAAGTCTTAAAACTTTCAAAAAGTATAATCTAGTCATAACATTTGTCAAATTGGTCATATAAAGTCTTTCTATTAATTGCATTTTTTGAAAGTTTTAGAACTAAATTGCACTTTCTTGATAAATTTTATGACTTGATTGCACTTTTCAAAAGTTTTAGGAAGCGATTACACTTTTGTGACAATTTTTGGAACTTGATTGATTTTTGAAAGATTTATGATTCAATTGCACTTTCGTGACAAATTTTAGGACTTCCAGTGTTACTTATCCAAAAACAAAATTGTACAATTAGTGCTTAAAATTGAAAATTTTCCTTAAGTATTATGCTTCGCAAGTGTCATAAATTAAGGGTAACTGTTGGTAAGGCCCTATTTTCTTCCTCATTTTAGTTTTTTGGTTAAAACTGTTGACACCTACATTTTAGTTGATCCATTTAATTATTGAAAATTAGGGATCGATTTCGGCACCTAGCCAAAAATATTAATTTGCATATTAGCAATAGGCCCCCATAAATAGCATTTTAATGGACTCAGGCAAGGAGGATTTAAGCTTAATTGTATAAAACCCACAAAGTGCAAATTCCGACCATCCGGTTCACACTTGGTCCCGAATTCCTCTCCGCAAATTCCGATCCTCCTTTCCTCGATCGATTGAAAGCTCAAACGAGCTTAGAAAATCGCGAACCAGGTACCACAACAAGAGTCTTTGCGCGTTATTTTCCAATGATATGTGGCTTGTACGCTAACGTTAAGTATAGCTTCTTGAGTTTGCCTTTCTTCAAGCTACTGTCATTCGACGTCCTGTGATGAAAACCGATAATTGTTGACATCCAAAAGCGGACTTCCTGTTGTTTGATCGGCACGAAATTTTTACACAAGCTACATTGATGTATCGATTATCTCCCGTCAAAATTTCAGCCCAATCGGACCAATATCCTGTTGATCGAAAAATTTGAGTAGCAAGTAGTGTGAAGAATAAGGGCAAGTTTGGTTCAACATTTGGAAAGAACTTTCAGCCTAAATGCTCTTTTGCGAAATATTAAACTGTTTGACAAGTTTTTTCAAATGAGCATTCGGCCAAATGTTAGTCTTGGGAAGGCTGAAATGCTGAATGCTGGAAGTACCAGCATTAAGCATTTCTAAGGCTAGCATTTGACCGAATGCTCATTTGAAAAAAACTTGTCAAACAGTTTAGTATTTTGCAAAAGAGCATTTAGGCTTAAAGCTCTTTTTAAATACTGAACCAAACCCACCTAAGAAGCCAAAAATCCCTAATCGATGAGAGAGAGAGAGAAAGAGAGAGAGAGAGAGAGAGGTCACATCTGCCCTGTGGAGAAGAGAAAGAAAGACGCGAAATAGACTCTTCCGAGGAATGAGAAGAAACCCATTTCTTCAAAAGGGCAAAGATTTTTTCGAGCACTCGACGATTGGCTATGAAATACGCATATAAAAGGCTTAACAGGGCGATCATTTACTTCCAAAAGCACGATGAACTTAGGGTGCGTTTGGGAAAGGCTTTGGGAAGGAACTTTGGGCTCTTAAGTGAATTTTTTGTCTTTCCAAAATATCCTCACTTTTTTTTTTCTTTTCCGATCTTGCCCTCGCTTCACTGTTCATTGTCTTCTCTTGCAGGTGGTGCTGCTGCGAGGGGCACCGACCAGCCAGCGAGCTGCTGCTAGTGTTGCGGGCCTCGTCGTTGGACCTCAGGCGAGGCGGCTTGAGGCCGTGTGACCTCAAGCTCAGCCTGGGGTCGCTTGACCTAGGCCGGCCGCCTAAGGTCGCGAGACCCAGGCGGCCATTGGCTTGGGTCGAGCGACCCCAGGTGAGGCAGCCTGAGGCTGCACGACCTCAAGCTTGGCCTGGGTTGCGAGACCCAAGCGGCCGTCGGCCTGAGGTCCCGTGACCCTAGGCCAGTCGCCTGAGGTTGCGCGACCTTAGGCGAGGCTGGGTCGCGTGACCCAGGCCGACGGCCACTTAGGTCTCGCAACCTAGGCCTTGCTTGAGGTCACGCGGCCTCAGGCCGCCTGGTCTGAGGTCACGCGACCTCAGGCAAGGCTGGCGGCAGCTCGCCAACGAGCCTTTCCAGCGAGCAATCGGCGAGCTTCTTCGATGGTAATTTTTGACTTAAAAAAAAATCTTTTTAAAAGGACTTTGTAAAGTGTAATTTTTCTAAACACCATTTAACCAAAATTGTATTCAAAATATGATTTTACCAAATACTATTTGCATTTCGAAAAATCTATTTAATCCAAAGATATTTGCATTTGTTTAAAAGACTTTTCTCAAGATATTTTCCAAACGTAGCTTTAGGAAGGAAGGAAATGGCATTGGAAGTGTAGAAGACGAAGCCATGGATGAAAGTATTGGTTGACAAGGAGAGAAAAAGTGGAATATTTCCTGTCATGTGGTTTGAATCGACGGAAGATCAAGAGACGTGACGCTGTATCTAATGGGGGTAATTACGAATTGGCGCCGAAACCATTAATAATGACTGGCAGAAAGCGAAGCGCCGCGACGCCTGGCGAATCGGAAGCCAGCGGGTCTATCGGAACTGTCAATGTTCATGATGGGAGTTTTCCCAATTGACGGTTGAAGTTAATAATCAGTACACGTCATGCAGCAGATCATCATTCGGGGGTAAGATTTGTCAGATTCGTATGACACGTCAGCAAGAGACGTGAAAAGAAATTTTGGTGTCCGATTGATATTGTTATGCACCATGCTGGGAGATAAGTGTTGGTAACCGGAGACTTGTGTGAGCAATTTTGGAATAAAAGAAGAACATTGATCACAAAGGAAACACATGTCATGCTCGGAAATCGACTGTACAAGGACTTGACACATAGACACAGTTGAAGGAAAATGCAACTATAGATCTCCTAGTATGAAAATATTGTTAGAAGCATTGATCGAAACAACAAACTACATGAAATGTTGTCTGAGTGCTACGAGGAAACTATGAAGACGCATCTCGTGCTCATCGTTGGCTTCACGGCTCTGGTCTTTCTCAGGATTGGCATCCAGTAATTTCTTTTCCAGAGTTTGGCATTCCGTTTCAAGGTCACGAGCAACTTGAGTATGGAACAATATGGCTTGTAAACCAACGCGGCTAGTGGTTTGGAGTCGTTCGAGCTTAAGCACGAGCACGAGCCAACTCTTTTTGGACCGTCGAGTATCTCTCTTCAATGAGATCACACTCTTCGATTTTTCTCAGGTGAATTCTATAAGCTGCTAGATTGAAGTTGAGAGAAAGCAGGAATTCTTTGGTAGCGTACTCCGTTGCCCGACACTTCATAGGAAAAGGCAAGTTAGATAATTGAGTCAACATTGATTTAATTTCTCCTTCAGCATTGGGATTAACGCAAAGGTTAGTATAGCTAGTTGAAAGTAAGTCATCCAGTCTAGCCTATTTGGCTGGGGAATTATTCATAATCCCAAAAGAAGAAGCTTCCTTTGCTAAACAAGGCGGCAGAGAGGCTGGGCTGATATCATCCTCAGAAGGAGAAACATGATCGATCGAGTCTCCATCAGTAGCAAGTCCATTTTGGTCAAGTGGAAGTGATGGGGATTTGTCCCTCTTCATTCTTTTGGACATCGATGATTCATCTGCATTCAGAATTGTAAGGATTAGATGTGGTCACAGTCAGATAAGTAGTGCTACACGAAATGCATACCCTGATCAGAAGAATATTCCGAGGAGTCCATGACGAGATCTTCATCTAGATGAGCGATACGCCGGAACGGGTGAGCCAACGTAGGAAAAAGTGAGCAACCTTGGAAATAATCATTTCAACATGTGAAGAGAACAGGAGCGCGCGATAATCATCCTACCATTCAGCAAAGAGTTCAGTTTCTCCAGGATAATCACGTAGAGGTTTAAAGTTGAACTGCTTAGAAACATGATTGATTATCTCAAGGCAATCGATTAGCGCCGGCTTACTCCGACGTACAGAATTAGGTGAAAAAGGGAACTCCATGGAGTATACAATAGGTGCAGTGACACCTTAGGTTAATCCGAATTGGCGAGCACAAAATAGAGGATTGTAAACTTCGACGCCAGGGTGAAGTTTACCCACGTCTAAAGAGTCCAGGATCAAGTCGACTGAGGTAAGTATGCTCTTCCAGAATAGATCAGGGTCATCCTGGTCAGAGCAGTAGTAATGGTTCACACTCTTGACGTCGACAGCGTTGAAACGGAATCTGAGAGAAAAACTGAATATATGACGGCCTGAGTTATGCTCATTAATTCGAAACAGAAGCTTGTTCGGAATGTGCGCTACGAAGAGAAGTTTGGGCATTCGATAAAGATCTATAGAGAGCAGCTAGTACCAAGCGACCTAGACCTACATCTATACCCCTAGAGAGAGCGTAAGCAAGGTCCACAAATTCATGTGATATTTTAGAGTCCGGATGACAAAAGACATACCGTGACCGCCAACAGAGTATGAAAGCAATCTTCTCTTCAGGATCGATTGTTACATATTTCTTCGTGAATTTGTCAAGGAAAGCTTCGAAAGGAAGGTTCAAACAAGATGGGTCACGGAATTATGTGCAACCATGCGAATTGAAGTTATTAATTTCTTCTAATAGTGAAAGGCCTGTGAGTTCCCACACATCCAACAGAGTAATAGTTGCAGGTCCTATTGGAAAATAGAAACAATGCGAGGAAGGAGACCAAAAACAACAAAGGCTACCAATAAGGCCAAACTCATCAGAATTGAAAGGCAATTTTGGCCTCACGCCAAGTTGATATTGCATTTTCTTGCAATCTCAAGTACCATCGGAAGAATCGATTACTGGAAGGTGGGAATGAGTTAAATCGATAATTTGGAGTCAGCCAAGCATGAGCGCAAATGGAATTCCAGTTGATTGGAAGCACCTCCGTATAATGACAAGGAAAACAATCAGTGAAAACGGATGGAGGTGGAATGGACCCGGAAATAGGGACCTAAAATGGTATGATCGTCTATAGGATCACAGCCCATAGTGGACAAAGACATGCGACCACTCCTTTCATAGCCCTTAAGGCGTTGGAGACGTATCAAACACTTGGAAGCCCTGGGTGCTCGATGGAGAATCGAGATTATGTGCCCATGGGGCTATCGAGAATGAGAAAGTGAGCGCAGGATGCAATTCGTTAGCTGGGTCTATATAGACTGCTTCTGATAATGTTGCATCATGTTCAAAAGTGATAAAAGCGAATTAGAAGATCATAATGGACCTTCCAGATTGATGTCCAAGATTAGTTCGAGTAAATGTTTAAAAGCGGAACTGCCTTCTGGAACGGCAAGAGGAGTGCGATTCAGCGATTGAAACCCAAGACCTCGAGAGATCGTAGCAAGAAAATCATGATTCGGGAAGGATAAATCAAGAGGGTGTGCACTGGACAAGGGTTGGTAAGTACAGATGCAGCCATGATTGTAGAATCCAGAATGGGCCGAATAGAGTGCCGTCTACTTTGGAACGTAAGGAGCATGGGTAAGTTCCCTGTACAATGTAGCAAGGATAAGAGGACTTAAAGCAATCGATTTACCAGCTCCGATACCGGAGGCTATGTGCAGAAACTCCTTAGATATCTTTAATGTGGGATTGTAAAAGATGTGCTTCGAAAGCCAGAAAAGCAAGAAAGCCGTGTGCTCTTCATCCGTAATGGGACGAGAGGTGTAGCAGAACTTGTTGAGGAATTTACCATAAGCTAGCACACTATCGGGAATTTGAGCAGGTTTCAGAAATTCAGCAGGAACAATGTCTTTCACGTGCCTACCATTGGGATGAAAGCCGGCTATTGCGTATACGTCCAAGAGGGTGATCGACATGTGACCCCATGGAACCAAAAGCCCTAAATTTAAGTCTCAAGACAAGCTGGTAAGTTGTAAGGCAGTTTCGACGCCAGCCCTTTCCCAAGCAAGTTGTATGTGTAGATCGTTTCTCATTCGAAGATACCAGTGGTGGAAGTCCACATCATAATGCGAGAAACCTCGAAAGCGAGACAGCTCGGTGGCCCAAATATCTTTAAGGAAAGATCTTTGAATGGGGAGCAACTCCCCACGTTTCCGAGGGAAACAGGGTTTAAGGGATGTCGGGATCCTTAGGTGGTCATGGAAACAGGGACCCAGAAGAAGATGTAAGCAGCAGTTATTAGAGTGAGTATCATTCTTTAATTCTTCAAACCTGGTGATGTACTCTGAGAAACATATTTGGGAGAGTCGGACGCCATAGGTGATGACGGAGGGGAAAAGCTAGAGGATCAAGGCTAGGGTTTTGGATGGAAATCGCGAGGTGAGAAGAAATCGAAATTTTGCATGCATAAATATATGTTTCCGAGGTGATCAGGGAGACACAAAGGCATGATTCGAAAAGATATAGTCCTTAATTACGACGATTCATGATCTGCAAGCAATCGAGGAGACGTGTCAAGAGATTGTGGAGTGTCATATGTTGCTTGGCTATGCACAAGATGAGAAAGATGCACGTAGACGAGGTATTATTTTTAAAACTCTTTTAAATTCTTTTAAAATGGGGCATTTGTTGACACAAAAAATAATCTGGCTTGCATGTACTGGGCACATGAGTAAGAATGGCATGTGAATAACATGTGACGGAAAGAAAAATGTGCAATGAATATACAAGTAATGTTATACGCCTGTCGATAAATGTACAACATTTGAATCTATACCAAAATATTTTGATGCCACATATTTGGTTGCCAAAATACATTGGAGAACTAGTAATGGCGTCGATTTTGGTAACAATAACCAAAAAGTCATTCGAAAGTTTGAAAGTGATGAAGGACAATTGAAACAAAGTCGCATATGTTTGGTGGGAACGGTTATTGATGAAATAAAAGGGACCAAGGCGTGCAAGTGGTTAATAAAGTGATCGATGGGTATGTTAAGATGGGAAGTATGCACTTTAGAAGACCAATCAAGATGGAGGTCACATAATTGGTAGGAAGTAGTCAACACCTAAAGGAAAGGGTTGTGGTAAAGTTATGAAAGATCATGGGTAGTTAAGGAAATCGTGGGACAAATGGAGCAGAAGCAGTCGTCTAACAATGAGGAGCAAATTCGTGTAAATCTGAGGACATGCAAGCGATCGACGGGACACGTGCCACTATTTGAAGAAGTTACGATTGAAAGATGAAGATCGTCAGGCAATTGTTGGCAGAAGCCATTACTCGAGGACATGGGATTAAACTGGCGAAAGTTGAGGACTAGAGCATAACTGTTTGAAACCGCAAGGAGGTAGCTATCACCAAACCATTATAAATACCATCAACCATTCATTAGTAAGGCCCCCGCACAAATCAATAAATCTACTACTTTTTAGTATCTTTACTTACCTATATTACACTTACCTTCATTGTAGCTTTAGGATTTGCGTCGTCAATTAAATTCCGGCTTATCTCTATTCTCTCCTATCCCAAGAGTTGTGTCGTTGAGGCATAATTTGGTTTGTGTTTCAAGTTGTGTCATCGATTAAATTCCAACACAATTTGGTCATATCTTCGTCACTATATTGAGTCATTATCGGTCGATTTCGTCGTTGATTAAATTCTAGCGAGATTCGTGTCTGTACAATCATATCCTAACCTCCTAAAAAGTTATTCATCGTATTTGGTTTGGATATTTCATGTTTGGAATTGGTGCAGAATTCGGTCTCCTTAATAAAAAACCGAAAAACAACTTGGTAAAAGATATTTCGTCCCGGGAGAAATTTCTGGCGAAACAGAACGTTACGATTTTATCCTAAAACATAATTAAATGTAGCCAAATAAGCACTTTCTTTCTAAGAGGTTATCGATTTTGGTAATGCTCTGCTTTATATTATAATTTCAATGTTAACCAAGGGCATTGCACTAAATACGGCTATAGTGTGGTGATTCTAATTTCACATGTCACCGATACACTCCTTGTCCGATGTATGTCACTTTTGTCTCCTTTGCAATCTTAGAAGCCTGATAAGAGACAACTTTGTCTGAGTTGTCTGGTCCTAATGTTCATTTCCCTCCCTCATCGTATCAGACAACTTTGTCTGAGCTGTCGGTCAGTTTTTTTATCACCCTTGACATGTTATGCTGTTTTAGCTTCTTCACCATCTCCGACATTATTCATTTTTAACTTATCTTTAATTTAACAAAAAAAGTCAATCCACAACCATTAATTAGCCACATATAAAAATAATAATTTTCTATCCAATTTTTACTATTACTCTCTGCCAAAAATCTCACTTTTCGGCTTTTTGATTGCTTTGGAAAATAAGTCAATAGAAAATGTTTTTATGACTCCGTTTGTTTCTCAAAAAACGAATGATTAGAAAAAAATTTATCAAAAAATGATCGGTTATATCGTTTAGAAAAACGAATGAACAAAAAACTTTTTCATCATTCACGAAAATGTTTAGATATAAATTATTGTTGATAATGAATTTTTTTTTCATTGGTTAATTATTTCAAGTGATATAAGCAATCATTTTTAAGAATTTTTTTTCCAAATCATTTATTTTCTTTGAAATAGATGAAGCCTTAACTGAAAATTCTATGCTTAAATTCAGGAAAATGATTTTCTCTTTAAGGAATTGTAAATCATTTTCTATGATATGACTAGTTTTCGACCCTTGGACCTGAAACTCAATGTTTGGGCACAAGAACCCAACGTTTGTTCTCAAGCCCTTCGCAATGGACCCGGGTCTAACGAGGTCCATTGAGGCCAAGCATGGGTCCAAAGAGGGCAGGCTTGGGTCAACAAAGGTGGGGCTCAAGACATCGACGCCCGTGCCCCAATCTTAGCACCTGTGGTTGGGTCCTCGGCACCCATGACTGAGTCCATAGAGGTCAAGCCTAGGACTCGGCACTATTGCTTGGCTCC
Source organism: Metrosideros polymorpha var. glaberrima (assembly GCA_001662345.2). Taxonomy (NCBI): domain Eukaryota; kingdom Viridiplantae; phylum Streptophyta; class Magnoliopsida; order Myrtales; family Myrtaceae; genus Metrosideros; species Metrosideros polymorpha. The sequence continues at coordinate 2,765,582 of BCNH02000009.1, forward strand.
CCGGCACCCGCTCCTCAGTCCATGGAGGCTAGGCTCGGGGCTATGAAAGCTAGGCTCGAGACCCCAAATCTGTGCCTGGATCCCTAGCGCCTGAGCTCGAGTCCAAGTCCATCTAGGTTGGCCATGGGACGCTAGTGCTTGTGCCTGAATCTTCCAAACATGAGCCAAGGTCCATCGAGGCCAAGGCTTGGGACCTCTGTGCTAGTGCTTGAGTCTCTGGTGCCTAGGCCCGAGACCTAGTGCCCGTGTCCGAGACCAGGTCCTTGGCACCCAAGCCCAAGCCACCAGCACCTGGGGTCGGGGTCCATTAGGCCAAAGTCTAGACCCCGGTGCCCGTGCTTGGTTCCTTGTGCATCATTTGCTCAAATAGTATATGTCTATTTAGGAAATTTAAATCAGATTTTTCTTTCTAAACGACGGAATATATTTTCCGATTATTTTTCAAATTTCAGTCAAACAATTGAATATATTGTAACAGAGTGAAAAAGAGAGAGAACTATGTATTCTTGTATTGATTACCATTACAATGTACAAGGGTACATCTCTATTTGTAATACAATATGTGAACAATTTAAGGAAAAAGAGAGAGAAGATACACGAGGATCGATATCTAATCCGGAATGATTCGATCAATCAAACACAATCGTCTGGATCTTCGCATATCTCCAACACTCTCCCTCAAGCTGGTGGTTGGTATATATCCAAGACACCTAGCTTGCTTAGTAGATATGCATGTTGTCTGTGACATAACGGCTTGGTAAAAAGATCAGCAGGTTGCTCAATGGTTCTAATTCCATTTGCCTTGATTATCCCTTCATGAATTTTATCTCGAGTGAAATGACAATCAACTTCAATGTGCTTTGTTTTTTTTTTATGAACTATGGGATTTGTTACAAGTCTAACTGCCGCATCATTGTCACAAAATAAGTTCGTCGGACTTTTGATTTGCACACCAAGATCTAGAAGCAGTCCTCTCAACCATACTATTTCACATACAGTCTTTGCCATGACTCGATATTCAGCTTTAGCTGATGACAACGATACGATCGACTGTTTTTTTTTGTCTTCCATGATAGTAGGGATTTTCCCAGTTGAATACAGAAATCCGTGATAGATCTTCGACTCATAGGACAGATGGCATAATCTGTATCACAATAATCTATCATTTCCAAATTGCAATCCCGAGAAAGCAATATTCCAAGTCCTAGATTTTTCTTCAAATATTTCACAATTTTCAAGGCTGCATTCATGTGGGAATTCTTTGGATTATGCATGAATTGGCTGAGTGTTTGTACTGCATAGCAAATATCCGGTTTGGTCATAGTAAGGTATATAAGTTTCCCAACAAGCCTCTGATAATTGGATGGATCTTCGAGTGGTGGATTGTCGATCTTTGATGATGTCCCTTTATCATAATTTGCCGAGGTTAATCTAGTGTTTTGTTCAATAGAAATGACCGCCGGTTTGCATCTTGACAATCCTGCTTCTGATATTATTTCTAGAATGAATTTACGCTGACTGAGGGAAATTCCTTGATTTGAATGAGCAATTTCAATACAAAGGAAATATTTGGGAGGTCCCAAATCCTTAATGTGGAAGGTAGAATGCAGATATTCTTTAAAACTCTTGACAGCCATGTCATCATTCCCCATAACAAGTATGTCATCAACATATATTATCAGGTAAATTGACGATGTATCTTTGGTCCATGTGAACAAGGCATAGTTATATTTAGAATGATTGAAACCAACAGCTGTGAGTGCAATAGTGAATTTTGCATACCACTGCCGAGAAGCCTATTTGAGGCCATAGAGGGACTTACGGAGACGACATACCTTGGACTCCCCCTGTTGCCGTAGTCCTTGTGGAATCTCCATGTAAATTTCCTCATCTAGATCGCCATGAAGAAAGGCGTTATTCACGTCCATTTGATGCAATTCCCAATCTCGGAGAGCAACAACTGATAAGAAGGAGCGAATGGTGACATCTTTCACCACTGGAGAGAAGATTTCGTGATAATCAAAACTTTCTTGTTATGTGAATCCCTTTGCTACTAAACGAGCCTTGTACCTCTCAATGGATCCATTAGCCTTGTATTTTATTTTGTATACGCATTTGCATCCAATGGGTTTACGATCATGAGGTAAGGGGACAATATCCCAGGTGTGATTTTCTACCAAGGCATTCAATTCTGCATCCATGGCTTTCTGCCAATGCGGATCACGAGCAGCTGCACTGTAGGAAGATGGTTCCTTTTCTTCGGAGATATGATTAATGCAGCACATGTGGTTTAAAGATAAACGATCGAATGATACATATGAGGAGATGGGATATGGAGTACCAGATGACGTAAAAGAATTACAAATGTAATCTTTGGTCCATGTCGATAGCTGTGTAGTCCATCTGGAATGTCGTGGTAGGGCCTGTTCAAGAAGAAGGTGAGAGTCCTCATCAGCAGGTTGTGTAGAGATAGTATCTGAAGATGGTCTAGAACGCTCTTCAGGAGACAGAATACCATTGTCATTTGAATGTTTTGATGTTGATGGAAGATCAGTAGCACTTGCTGGGCTGGATGCTGTCATCTCTAGAGATGCAACCATCATATATTGTGGACCAGATAAATCTTCCTCAGATAGAAATTTACCATGAGAAACCCAATCCGAAGTCATTGGTGGCACTTCATTTTGAAAGGAGAATATGTCTTCATGGAAGATGACATCCCTACTAATGAAAAAGTCTCCTGTGATGGTTCAAATACACGATAGCCCTTTGTTATGGTGGAGTACCCCATGAAAATACACCGACGAGCACGAGGACCCATTTTGTCTCGCGGTCCAACGGTGGTGGCATAACATAAGCACCTAAAAACTTTCAAATGATTGATTTGAGGTTTCTTCCCAAAAAGTACTTCAAAAGGTGTTCGTTCGCCAAGAATTCGAGTTGGCATGCGATTGATCAAGTAAGCTGCCGTGACCACACAATCTCCCCAGAAAGTTTTAGGAATGAAAACTTGAAATTTAAGAGCATGTGCAACGTCTAGAAGGTGGTGGTGTTTTCGTTCAATTATCCCATTCTGTTGGGGAGTATAGGTGCAAGAACTCTCATGCAGAATGCCATGGGAAGTGAAGAAGAGATTGCACTTCTAACTAAAGAATTCTTTGCCATTGTCTGTTCAAACACGATGGACAGATTTTTTGAATTGATTTTTCACTAAGGTGAATTTTTTTTTTAAATGAGAAAAGACTTGACCCTTTGATTGCATGAGAAAGACCCAAGTTGCACGTGAATGGTCATCAACAATGGTAAGGAAGAAACGCGACCTATCACGATGTGGGGTGTGATATGGCCCCCAAATGTCGATATGGATAAGCGAAAAAATTTCGGAAGCACGAGTATGGCTTATAGGAAAGGGTGCACGTGATTGTTTGGCCAATGGACAATTTTGACAATGAGGGTGAGGAAATGAGGCACTATGACCCAAACGTTTATGAGAAAGAATAACATTATCATCGGTAGCAGCATTACACAATGATTAATAGAAACACATGAGAAGTCAAAATCCTTGGGAAACTTGGTCCAAAAATATAATCCCTCTGAAAGACTACCCAAGTCCATCAGTTTGCCAGCCGAAAGGGCCTAAAATAAACAATTATCAAAATTGAATAGGACATGACAGGAATTGTCCTCACATACCCTTGATATTGAAAGGAGATTGAATTGAAACTGAGGGACATAAAGGACATTTTTAAGGGTAATGGAAGCGGAAAGATTCACTGTTCCAATTTGTGTGACACAAATTGTATTTCCATTCGGAAGTCGCATAGATATGTATGAATCAAGATTATTGTGCGAATCGGAAAAAAAGGCTTCTATCGCAGATAATGTGGTCACTAGCGCCTGAATCAATTATCCATGCATCATATGAAATAGAATTGCAGCAATATGATGTACCTGAGAAACTTGCTTTCTTGTCAGAAATTTCCAGTTGTTTCATGGCTTTCATAACTTGCTGGTATTGATCATGGGTAATTGTAAGCTGAAAGATGCTTGTCTCCCTTTTCTTTCTCCCCCAGCTTTCCATGTAATTTCCAACATGTTTCAACTGTGTGGTGTGGGCGCTTGCAATGATCACAGTACAATTTTTCTTTACCTTTGAAATTTGGCCCATTTCCTTTTTGTTTAAAACTGATCGCTGACGTGGCATCGTGTGGTCCATCGGATACAATTTGCGAAATAGACCAAAAGCCGTCTGTTCTTTGCTTGAATCCTGAGCCGTTGGATCACCCTTTGTATTCTCCTCCGTCGGATCTTCCATCTGCATTGTCTGATTGAGCCGTATAATGTTATCTCTCTTCATCTGCAAACCCTAGCATCCCCCGCCTCTTTCCTTCCTTGCCGTGCGATTGCCAACTTGTTCACCGCTGTTGATGGCTCGCCTGAGCTACAAGGAGTAGCCCCTCGCCGACCTTTACGTGTTCTGTGGAGGTGAGTCGCTGGCTTTCCTCTTGGATAGCAAACTGGTAAATCCGGCCGAGCGTCGGCATAGGTTCCATGGCCAAGATCTGGGATCGAAACGGTAAGTAAGAATCATTTAGTATCAAGAGGAAACGAATTATCTTTTCGTGTTCCTTGATGGCCTTGTACTGATTCAGTGTGGAATCGGGTCCCTCGAGTTGCTCCTCCGCGGCTTTGAGTTCGTTCGACAATGCTGAGAGTTTGTTGAAATAAGCCATGATCGATAAATTTCCTTGCTTGAAGTTTGATAATTCTTGAGTGAGACAAAAAAATTTTGCCTGATCGAGTTTTCCATATCTCTCCTTTATGTTGTTCCACATGGTTTGTGAATCCTCCGTCGGAGGGAGTCCAGCTGCGACCTCTGGAGAGATGCAGTTCCCGATCCAGGTCCGGACGAGCTGGTTACATTTCCTCCAGAGTCGCACATGTCGGTCCTCGGTCGGAATGGGAATAGATCCGTCGATGAACCCGTCTTTATCTTTGGTAACGAGAGCTTGTCGGAATTCTCGAGACAATGATGCATAATTCTCTGTGCCGGTGAGTTGTTGGGTGATGATGCGTAGCTCAGGTCCGTCGGCTGTCGACGTGCACAGCGGGTCGCCAGGCTCCGGGCGACCACTCAACACGGCAAGAGGGAACAGCGTGAACCTGGGTGGAAAAAATGGGTAGGGATTGACTCCTTGACCCGAGGTCGCTGGTTCGGGTGATTGGGCCGCTTGAAGCACTTCTAGCCCCGTAGTTGGGTTACCCTCGCTAATGGTTGGTGAGCTCTCTCTGGGTTGGGAATGCTTGTTGCGGCCTTGACTTGCCGATGCTGGTGGAATGAGCCACAGGTTGACTTGGCCTGACCCATACATCCATGGATTAATTGTGGCCGGTATTGGCAGCCACTAGATGGCTTGGCCCGAAATGGGTTGGCCCTGGTTTGGCACGGCCGGAATCCACTGAATGGACTGAGCCTGAGCCCCGGATCTTTGGTCTTGTGTTTCTTCGGGATTCTCAGAATGTGAAGGATCAATTGGTATGTTTTCTTAAACTTGATTTTCTGCCATGGTATTAGTAAGTGGACGAAAAAAAAAATGTGGGCTAACCTTGTTGTGCCAATTCCCTTCCCAAGGTCTCAAACGTGTTTTGCAGGTTCATTCTTCTTGCAATAACAGGAAGAGGAAGAGTGGGAGGCAGAAGGTAATTGGTAGAAGGTTGCAACAGAATATATGCGGAAGCTATACCAGGAATGTTGAAGGCTCTGATACCATGTAACAGAGTGAAAAAGAGAGAGAACTATGTATTCTTGTATTAATTACCATTACAATATACAAGGGTATGTCTCTATTTGTAATACAATATGTGAACAATTTAAGGAAAAAATAAAGAAGATACATGAGGATTGATATCTAATCCGGAATGATTTGATCTATCAAACACAATCGTCTGGATCTTCGCATATCTCCAACATATATTGCTATTTTTGATTTCGTGAAAAACAATTTTTAGAATTGTAAAATTTTCCGCAAAACAAATGGAACCTTAAAAAAATAATTCGTGAAAACATATCTTCTAACTTAAAACGCATGCATTTAAATACAAATTAAATTTCAAATATTAAGAATCAACAAGTCACAAGTAACTAAAATATTACTAGGAGAACTAGTCAAAATGTATATTCATTAAGCAGAGAACATCTTTCGACTACAAAACCTGCTAAGGAGACTGACAGGTGAGAAAGGCAACAAACCATGTCGAAACAGATGGAGGTCTCATGAATCTTTTCCATTAGATTACTTCTAAATTCTAACGCTTCGAGAATGTCACTTGACACTTTGTTGCATTTTCCATCTTTATGATATTCATGAATCAAAGAAGACTAAAATTAGGCTAAAGTATACTAGAAGTGCCATAATTTGGCACGGGTGGACATTTTAGTGCCACAATTTTTAAAAAGTACACTTAAGTGCTATTTTTTTTTAAGGGTTAATACCATAAAAAATTCCAAAATGGTATGCCTATGATAAATTTACTCCAAACTATTATTTTGACCACGAAAAACCTTAAATTGGTACATATGTGACAAATTTACCTAAAACTAATTTTTTTGACCACGAAAAATCTCAAACTGGTATATTTGTGACAAATTTACCCCAAACGAATACACTTGTGACAAATTTACTCTCCGTTAGTTTCTGTTAAATTGTATTAATATCACGAAAAATCCCAAACTGGCAAACCTGAGACAAACAGAGGATAAAACCCAAAACTAGTACATCCTATCAACTGTTACATGTTATCAAACTCAGAAATTTGACAGTAAAATTTGACAGAAACTGACAGAGGGTAAATTTGTCACAGGTGTACCGGTTCAGGGTAAATTTGTCGCAAATGTACCACTTTAGGGTTTTTCGTGGTCAAAAAAATAATTTGGAGTAAATTTGTCACAAGCATACCAGTTTGGGATTTTTCGTGGTATTAACCATTTTTTTAAAAGGTAGGACACTTACGTGCCAACTCCGGCGAGCTTGCCGGGAATCCGACGTGCTTGCCGGAAATCTGATGTGGCCTTATTTTATTAATATTTTTAGCTTATGTGGCTTGCCGGTGCTGACTTGGCAATTTTTTAAAATAATATTCTAATATTTTTCAAATATATATATTTTTAATTTTTTATGTCAATTTTCCTTTTTTTTTTTTTCCATTGTGTTCTTCCTTTGGCTCGCCGGCCAGAGGAACAGTCAGCGACGCCATGGGCGAGGTAGGCCTCGCCGTCACTGGGCGAGGCAGACCTCGCCCTTGCCTAGCCGTGGCGAGGCTTGACCTCGCTAGATCTAGGTGAGGTCGAGCCTCGCCCAACAACAATGGCGAGGTCGAGCCCCGCCCAGCGACGACGGCGAGGCCGACCTTGCCCATGGCCTCACCATCGCTGGCCCCTCCAATAAAGCAAGTGCTTTTCTTAATTTTTTTTCTTTTTTTTTGTCAATTTTCCTTTTTTTTCCATTATCTTCTTCCTCTGGCTCGCCGGCCAGAGGAACGGTCAGTGACGACCAACGCAGCCATGGGCGATGTCAGACTCGCCGTCGCTGGGCGAGGCAGACCTCGCCCTCGCCAGATTTGGGCGAGGTCGAGCCTTGCCCAGCGATGACGGCGAGGCTGACCTCGCTAGATCTGAGCGAGGTCAAGCCTCACCCAGTGACGACGGTGAGGCCGACCTTGCCTATGACCTCGCTAGGCGAGGGTGAGGTCGGCCTCGCCGGACCTCCCTCTGGCTCACCGGCCAGAGGAAGGACAAAATGAAAAAATAAAAGGGAAAATTAAAAAACGAAAGAAATAATTAACAAAAGGTTTATGTGGCTTAATTTTTTTTAAAAAATGTCACATTATTGAAAATTCTCTCTGCAAAAAGACACGTCAGCGTTTTGGCCGGAAAATCTTGTCGTTGGCACTTAAGTGTCCCTTTATTCTCCGATTTTGGCACTTAAGTGTATCTTTTAGAAATTATGGCACTAAAGTGTCTATCTGTACCAAATTATGGCACTTCTAGTATACTTAAGCCCTAAAATTTAGAGCAGTTGAGAAACAAAGAGACAGGTAGAATTTTTTAAACTTAAATAGAGTTTTAGCTTTCAAATTTTAGATGAAAGTCATCTATTGTTGTAGCTGATAAGTGCAGTCAAACACGTCAGTCGATGAATGATTCACGTCATTTTGAGGAGAAACAAGAAGAAAGAGAAGTTTACTAACTCGTCATTGAGAACTGAAGACTAGTTCGACAGTCCATCCAGATAATTTTTCTATTGTAGATAAAAAATGAAGTTGGCTATTGTAACCTCTCAAAAAGTTTCTTAAGGTGACAATGTGACGTCACCCACTCACTCATTCAAGGTATTGACCGCTTTTACTTGTATCTCTTACCGAGCCATACGATTTTATCCTTTACTATAATTACATGTATCTAGGTAAGCGTTTTCTCACGACATCATTCACTGAAAAAATAAATTCAAGCCGTAAATTTTCCATAACAAACTTAAAGGATCCCTATCCATTTTGCCCTTGTGGAAGGACATTCTTAATAATCCATAAAGCAACCAAACAGATATTACGTTAAATTGAGGGCAAAATTCAATGTTTAAATATGAAATGCAACCAAACAGGTGTCAACGTCTATGTTTTCACTAATCAAATGCATAACTCCTGATTTAAGAAAATTTGATCTCATTCGAAGTCTTAAAGAAGAAGTTAATCTGATAGTTCGCCCATTAGCCAAAAGAGATCCTAGATAAGGGCTCAAAACATGGTTTCAAACTTGTCTGAGTTCAAAAGTGTTGCTAGGGCATAGCCATCCCATTCCCAACTGCTGTTTTCTGGGTTTTTTTCAATGCTCTGCAAGCTGTCCAGAGCCATATTTCCCTGCTCCTGTTGAGCATTACAAAAGAAAATAGTCAGTAAAAAGAAAATTAGAACAAAATCATAAATAATTTCATACCTCAGCGGTAGGTTTATTCAGTAAGTACACGTCTTCTTGCTTTTCTGGTGATGGATTCCCATGAAAAAGAGAAGCATGATGACCATCATTGTTTCCATCAACATATGAGGGAAATATATTCCTATGAGTGAAATGAAGCAAACAAAACAAATCGACAGCAAAATATCATGGAAGTGAACATCCAAAATATAACGAATTATTTCTTCTAGAATACAAAGAGTGCTGTTGTGAACCATGATGTGATGAGAGAACATACCTCTCAGGATCCACCAGAGCATTGCAGTCCAAATTATCATTAGCACTGAAATTACGACCATTTTGCCAGAACAAGTCGTCGACATTTGCAGGAACATGAGATGTCGGTATTCCAAATGTTTGCTCAATTGAGTTATTCTGACTCAAAATGTTAGATAATTCGTAAGCGCAAAGGAAAAGAGTCTATGGTTGGGGAAACATGCACTTAACAGTCAAAATAAAAACATGCTCAGGTAAATAAAAACAATAGCATACAGATAAATGATTTTCATACCTCAGAAGTAGGTTTAATTAATAAATGCAAGTCTTCTAGCTTTTCTGGTGATGGATTCCCATGATAAAGAGAAGCATGATGACCATCATTGTTTCCATCAACAAATGAGTGATACATATTTCTATGAGTGAAATGAAGCAAACAAAACAAATCAACAGCAAAATAATCAGTCATGAAAGTGAACATCTAAAATATAGTGAATTATTGCTTCTAGAATACTGTTAAAAAGTGATTTATTTACAAAAGAAATCTAGAGTTGTCTAGAAAATGCAGTAGCTAGTGAAGTCTAGAAGAAGGTCGTCAGGCGGTTGTTGATGTGTGTAGAATAGTCTAGCAAGCATAAGAAAAAGCGTGAAGCTTCTAGTAGTGCATACGTGGATAACAATGAAGCAAAAAAAACTCCGAAAGTAGCAGAGAAAGTTGTCTTAAAGTCGGTGATGCAACCCCATAAATAGGCTTGGGGCTTGTTCAAAAGCAATGTGCTTAGCAGACCAACTAATAAAACACTCCTCTTTAAAAGCTTTTGTCCCATTGCCATAATTCTTGCTTTCTCTGTTGAAGTGCTGTCCCTTCCTCTCCTTCTTTAACAAATAATCCACACACACACTTGCACATCAAACACACTCACACGCTTTTGCAAATAGCCAACAGCGGTATCAGAGCCACGTTTTTTTGTGTGGTTTCGAGCATTTGTCCTGCCACCGTTCTTGAAAACTACCCATCCAAACATCTGACAACTAAACTATGGCCACCTTTACATCATTCTCATTTTCCGTTCCCATTTTCGATGGGAATAATTATGATTATTGGAGCATTAAGATGACTACGTTCTTGATGGCCCAAGACTTATGGGACATCATCCAGAGAGGATACAAGGCTCCGGAAGAAGGTGCAAGTGTTCCACCACATCAACTACAAAAGAATGCACTAGCTCTATATGCGATCCGGCAAGTACTCTCGGAGATAGTATTTCCGAGAATAATTGGAGCGAAGATGGCGAAGTAGGCTTGGGATATGTTGCGAGAAGAATTCAAGGGATCATAAAAGGTACGCACAATTCGACTTCAAACTCTGAAAAGAGATTTTGAGAATTCTAAAATGAAAAATAATGAGACTGTCCAAGAATATTGTGGAAAATTTTAAAAAAACTAGTTAATCAAATGAGAGCCTATGAGATGAAATTACTCATTAAAGGGCCATTGAAAAAAAATACTATTATCACTCACTAGAAAATACAATCCTATTGTCACACGGATGGAAGCAACTAAGGATTTAACGACCTTGTCAGTTAGTGAATTAATTGGCTCTCAAGAAGTACATGAGAAAAAACTGATGGCACAAGATGAAGATTCAGTTGAAAGCGCTTTTCAGTGAAAAAGGAACATTCGGTCTCATCAATCTAGAAATGGTGGAAGGAGCTCATGGAGAAATAAAAGAGGAGGAGAAACTATTCAAAGGAAAAAATATCCACCTTGTGGAATTTGCAAAAACACTAATCATATGGAGAAAGATTGTTGGTTTAGATATAAACCACAATGCCGCTTTTGTAAAAGATATAGCCACATAGAAAAAGATTGTCGCTTGAAAATGAATAATCAAGCCAACTATGTTGAAGAAAAAGAAAGTAAAGAAAATACTTTCCATGTAGGCCAAGTGACAAATGATAAGAAAACTGATATGTGGTACATTGATAGTGGATGTAGCAATCATATGACTGAGAATAGATCGATATTCACCGATATTGATACATTAGTGAAAACTCATGTGAAATTGGGCGACGACGCATTAGTCGATGTAAAAGGAAAAGGCACTATCGCTATTGAAACAAATAAAGGCCAAAATATATTCATAATGTATATCTAGTTCCCCAGTCTTGCGCAAAATCTTTTTAGTGTGGGCCAAATGACACAAAGTGGATATTCTCTATATTTTAGAGGAGATGTCTGCATTATTTATGACAAATACAAAAATATTCTTGCCTCTATAGAAAAAGGGAGAATAGGAACTTTCTCATTCGATGGAAATATGTCACTGACATAGCTATGAAAGCTCAACTTGATGATTCATGGTTATGTCACTGGAGATTTGGCCACTTCAATTTTGCTGGGTTAAAAATTCTCCATCAGAAAAGCATGATGAGAGATTTTTCACCCATTTCAGAAATTTTAGATGTTTGTGAAGGCTGCCTCCTTGGAAGACAACAAAGGCAATCCTTTCCATCTGGAGGTGCATGGAGGGCTAAGAAGCCATTGGAACTAGTCCATACGGATGTGTGGGGGTCCAATGAGGACACTCACACCCAGTTAAAATAAATACTTCCTCTTATTTATTGATGACTGCACAAGAATGACGTGGATCTACTTTCTTTTGAGAAAGATCAAAGGTTTTCTCTATTTTCAGGAAATTCAAGAACCACGTCGAGAACCAAAGTTTTAAGAAGTGACAGAGGCACATAATACAACTCAAGGGAGTCCAATAAATTCTGTGAAGACGAAGGAGTCCATTGTCAACTAACCGTTGGCTACGCCCCAGAGCAAAATGGAGTAGCGGAAAGGAAGAATAGAACCGTTATGAAGATGGCAAGGTCCATGCTAAAAGAGAAAGGCCTTCCTAATATGTTGTGGGCAGAAGCAGTCTACATTGTAGTATACCTCTTAAATAGGTGTTCAACTAAAGCAATTCAAAATAAAACTCTAGTCGAAGCATGGAGCAGATGCAAGCCTTTAGAAAAGCATCTCAGGGTGTTCGGTTGCATATGCTACGTCCATATTCCCGTTGAAAGGAGGAGCAAGCTTGATGAGAAGATAGAAAAAGGAATGTTCCTTGGCTACAACGACCAATCAAAAGGCTATCGAGTCTACAATTTAAGAACTAAGAACCTCATGATCAGTCGAGACATTGAGTTCAACAAGAATGCCTCCTGGAACTGGGAGGAAGAGAAGATCGAGAAGAAATATGTCACCTTACCATACATATCACCAACACATGAAGAATCATCAACACATGAAGAAAGTGAAGCGTCGGATTCCACTACTCACGATGTAACACCACTAGCTTCTCCAAGAGTGACGTAGGAAGAAACTACTACGGAATCTCCAATACTAAGGGTAAAATCCTTTAGAAAAATTTATGATACATGCAACTTTGCTTTTTTAGAACCAAAAAACTATGGAGAGGCCTCCAAAGAAGAAGTTTGGGTAAAAACTATGGAGGAAGAAATCAAGATGATCGAGAAAAATAAAAATTGGGAGCTCGTCGATCGCCCCAAAGACAAAGAGATCATTGGTGTCAAATGGGTCTACAAGACAAAGCGCAATGCATATGGATCAATTCAGAAGCATAATGCAAGGCTTATGGTGAAAGGGTGCTTGCAACAACCACGTATCGACTATACTGAATATTTTGCTCCTGTTGCTTGTCTTGATACTATTCGAGCACTTATAACCTTAACGGAACAAAAAGAATAGAAGATTTATCAACTAGATGTAAAGTCCGCATTCCTAAATGGGTACCTCTAAGAAGAAATATATGTGGCACAATCACAAGGTTTTATCATCAAAGACCAAGAAGAAAAAGTTCTAAAACTTAAGAAGGCCCTCTACAAGTTAAAACAAACACCATGAGCGTGGTATAGCAGAATTGATGAATACTTCTCCAAGCAAGGATTCAGGAGGAGTATGAGTGAACCAACTTTGTATATCAAGACCCAAGGTAACTTTGACATTCTCATTGCCTCTCTGTATATGGATGATCTCATATATACAGGGAACAATGAAAAAATGATTCAAAAATTCAAAGAAGAAATGATGAATACATTTGAGATGATCGATTTGGGCTTGATGCACTATTTCCATGGCATTGAGATTGACCAAAATGAAGGAGTCTTTATCTTGCAGAAGAAATATGCCAAGAACCTCCTAAAGAAATTCAAGATGAATTATTGCAAAGAAGTTGCAACACTGCTCCTGATAAATGAGAAACTATTGAAGGAAGATGGAGCAGAAAAAGCTGATGCTTCTCTCTCCAGAAGTTTGATCGGTAGTCTACTATGGGTTCATTTGGTAACGTTTCTGTTCCTGAGAACATTTTCTATTCAGAAATAGTTTTTTCTATTTCTATTCCCTAGATGAGTTTCTAAGCATAGGAATGCATTTGGTAACTGCACAAAATTTCTATTCCCGGAATAGAAAAAGAATAGAATTGCGTTTGGTACGACTCTAAAAATTTATATTTCAAATTTTTTGATTTAGTGATTTTGATCGGCAGCAGCAATCGGCAGCCACGGTGATCGGCGATCGGCGATCGGCGGCAATGATTGGCCACTAGAGGCGACGAGTGGTGGCTGGCGATGGGTAGTGGGTGGTAGCCGGTAATCGACGACAGGCGGTTGTGTTGACCAGCTACTGGAGGTGGCAGCGGTGGGTGATGACTGGCGGTGGTGTCAGGCAACCAGCAATCGCCATCGCGATGACTGCAATGGTAGCCGACAACTGGTGACCGGAGGCGGCGGCGAGTGGTGGTCGGCAATTGGTGATCGGCGATGGGCGGTGGTCGGCAATCGATGGTTGTGGGCGGTGGTGATTGGCAATTGAAGGCGGCAACGGGGACCGGTGATTGATGATTGCGGTGACCGGTCATCGGAGGCGGCAGGGGCAATGGTGGCTGACAGTGGGTGGACTCGTGAGTGTAAAGCCGTACATTAGGTTACGCTAAACTTGTTTCTCTAAAATGACATTGTTTCTTCTTTTGTTCTCGGGAACAAAAACACAATTTTTTTTTACTTCTTGTTTCTGTTCCAAATCTATTTTTGAAAACATTTTTTGTTTCGGGAAACATAAATTGTAAGTAGCGTTACCAAACATGTTTTTGTTCTTTTTTTATTTCAGGGAACAAAAGAACAGAAACAACAAAGGAATAGAAACATTACCAAACAAAGCCTATATCTTACTACTGCAAGGCTAGACATCATGTACATGACAAGTCTACTATCACCGTTCATGTAGAGTCAGAGTCAAATTTATTGTGGAGCTGCCAAAAGAATTCCAAGATATTTACAAGGAACAACAGACTATGGCATTTGGTATTGGCCAAGTACAAAAGCTGACTTCATTGGCTACACTAACAGTGACTTGGCAGGATCAACTGATGACAAGAGGAGCACCACTAGCTATGCATTTACACTGGGTTCCAGAATATTCTTGTGGACATAAAAAAATAAAAGAGACTAAGTGGCACAGTCTACATCAGAAGTCGAATACATTGCAGCTGCCACAATCACTAGTCAAGCAATATGGCTTTGAAGAATACTAGAAGACATTAGAGAAGCACAATCAGAACCAACTTCGATATTGTGTGATAACAAGTCAGCAATTGCTATCTCGAAAAATCCAGTCTTTCTTGGATAAACTAAGTATATCGACATCAAATATCACTTCATTTGAGAAGCTTAGAGTAATGGATAGACTGAGCTCAAATGTTGCAGGACAAAGGATCAAGCTGTGGACATCTTCACAAAGGCGCTACCACAAGCCAAGTTTGAAATACTGAGAAGCATGCTTGGAGTATCGCATAAATGGATCAAGGAGGAGTGTTAAAAAGTATTCCATTTACAAAAGAGATCTAGAGTTTCATAGAAAATGCAGAAGCTAGTGAAGTCTAGAAGAAGGTCCTTAGGCGGTTGTTGATGTGTGTAGAATAGTCTAGCAAGCATAAGAAAAAGTGTGAAGCTTCTAGTAGTGCATACGTGGATAAGAATGAAGCAATGAAACAACAAAAATAGCAGAGAAAGTTGTCTTAAAGTCGGTGATGCAAGCCTATAAATAAGCTTGGGGCTGTCCAAAAGTAATGTACTTAGCAGACCAACTAATAAAATACTCCTTTTTAAAAGCTTTTGTCCCATTGCCATAATTCTTGTTTTCTCTGTTGAAGTGCTGTCCCTTCCTCTCCTTCTTTAACAAATAATCCACACACACTTGCACATCAAACACACTCACACGCTTCCGCAAATAGCCACAAATACAAAGAGTGCTACTATGAATCATGATGTGGTAAGAGAACATACCTCTCAGGATCCACCAGAGCATTGCAGTCCAAATTATCATTAGCACTGAAATTACGACCATTTTGCCAGAACAAGTCGTCGACATTTGCAGGAACATGAGATGTTGGTATTCCAAATGTTTGATCAATTGAGTTATTCTGACTCAAAATGTTAGTTATACATCGTAAGCGCAGAGGAAAAGAGTTTACGGTTGGGAAACATACACTTACAGTTAAAATAAAAACATGTTCAGGTAAATAAACACAATATCATACAGGTAAATGATTTTCATACCTCAGAAGCATGTTTATTCAAAAAATGCAAGTCTTCTAGCTTTTCAGGTGATGGATTCTTATCATAAAGAGCAGCATGATGACCATCATTGTTTCCATTAACAAAAGAGGGATAGCTATGAGTGAGATGAAACCCAAAAAAAAAATAAAAAAAATATTAAAATAATTATTCATGGAAACAAGCATCTAATAAATAGAGAATTAGTTCTTCTGGAAAACAAAAAGTGCTGTCATGAATCATGATGTGGTGAGAGAACATACTTGTCAGTATCCGGAAGAGAATTGCAGTCCAGATTATCAGTAGCACTGGAATGAGGACCGTCTTGCCAAAACAAGTTGTCAACATTTGCCGGAAGATGAGATGTTGGTGTTCCCAATGTTTGTTCCATTGAGTTATTCTGAATCAAAATATGAGTTACACATTGTAAGCGCAAAGGACAAGAGTATATAATTCGGAAACTTACTCTTAAAACTGACTCACATAATGTCTTAACAGAAAATATTATATTGCTAATAATCTTTTCATTGAAACCTAAGTAGTTTGATCATGTCTGCTACTCTTTACTTTTGCTGATAGAATTGTGAGGTTCATATAGATAAGAGGATGTCATTCTCTGTTTGTTTCTTTAAGCTACGTTTTGTGATGATGAAATTTTCCCTAGCAATTGGGAAAATTGTCCAAAAAGTCATAAACCTATTGTAAAATGGCCAATTCAGTTCTCAACTTTTCAATTTTACCAATTTATCAAGTTATTGGTCTCTTTTTGTTTCTTTAAGCTATGTCAATTCGAGAATCATCTTTTCCATAGTGAAATCCCTCTCGGTTTCTATTCTCTTCCATTCCAAAGTTTTGATTTTTTTTTTGTCCCTTCATCTGAATTGATCATGGCTCACAATGCAAGGGAAGTGCGAGGCCAATCATCCTGGAAATCCCAAGCTGCTGAGCCCAACTCACAAGTTGTGCCTCGACGTATCTGCGGAAAACCTAGAGTATTCATTGCTTCCCCAATCTTAAACCAGTCCTCTGTTAAGGACCTTTATTTGTGAAAAAACGAGTTCAGTTTGCTCCCGAAGGGGGTGGGGGAGCTGAGAATGCTGAAGACCGTGAAGTTCTTCCCCAATGAGTTAAAAAAAGAAATGAAAAGGAAAACAATTCGAAAAAAATTGCAAAAATCATTCGCATCAACGCTAGCCGTGACACGTAGAATAGCTGGCGCCACATAAGCAATTTCTGGCCAATTAGGACTAATTTTACAAAATTAAAAAGTTTAGGACGGAATTGAATTGACCATGATTATGACTTTTGGAACATTATCCCCCAACAGGTAGTTTCTTTCCTATATCCTTTGTCTATAATATAAAGTACAGTCGTAGATGAGGCCATAACTAGTTGGTCCATCAGTACATTTGCAAGCAATAACAACACAGTCTGAGCAATCAGGCTGGACGGAGCTCAAAAAATGGAGCCACTTGGTCGAGGCCGCTCATCTCAAAGATATCTTTAATTGGACAATATGTGCCCGAAAACAATATCAGGCCTGGCCAGAAAAAGTGCAGGCTGCGTGGGCTATCAGGTGATCAGGTATAAGTATGCTGACTTGAATCCACAACATATGACTCAATGTATGCTATGCAGACAGCTTTCTACAACGAGACCAGATCTCCAATTCAAATTGAATGATAAACTTGAGAAAATAACATGATATTCCTCCTTTCACTTACCGAAACTGAATTGTATGCCTGGCCTGTTATACCAAAGGGCATGAGTGCATCTCTTGTCACGCCTTGAAGCTGGACGTTGAACGATGGAGCATCACTATGTCGACCTTCGGCATGCCCTTGAGGGATCAGAGCGCCAACAGATGATTCTTGAACAGATGGGAAGCTCAAAAAGGACAGGTCGGTGGGTTTGTTGATGATGCTCTCATGTCCTTGCAAATCTTGGGGAGCACCACCTTGTGTTTGTGGTGCCCCATCGAAAGTATTGTGTCTGCATTTCAATGACGTCAAATCTCTTCTATTAAGTCTACAACAATGACACGAACAATGCCAGGTATACTAAGACTATTGTAATTGAAATTTGCCAAATTAACCTGGAGGGGTTGATCCATGAATCATGTTGCCCTAAATTGTGGTCACTGGTTTGGTGATTCTCATAGTCATTTTCGAAGGGAAATGACTGCTGATGGTTTTTCATTTCCATCTGAATCGAGATGGAACATTCACAAATGTTTGTACTATAGTAATGAACCGATGTCGGATGCTTTTTATTCTGGTCATGCTAATATGGGAGCGTTGGATGGAGGACTTGCCTGAAATCTTGGTGTTTCAGAAAACGAAGAAGGAATATTATTGAGCAACATTCTCTGATACATTTTAAGAAAGACTAGTGAGAACAAAGCAACCTTAATAAAGAAAAATAAAAGAATTTCAAAATTTATTTTTATTGTACAAACTTTTATATCCATCATTCTTTGCAAGCATCCCTTCAGGTGGTTCTCACACCATTCTAATTCAGCAAGTGAAGGATCTTGTGTTGGATCTGGCTCATAATTCCTTCACATACAATCAAGTTTACCATTAGGAATGATAGTAACGTGAAATTTAAGAAAAATCAAAGCAAAGATAATAAAAATCATCATATATCAAGTTCCATTACCTCAATTCTGCCTCCGATATTTCTAGTTCAATTTTTGACTTCTTAACTTGTAACTCCATGTGCTACGAAAAAAACCCAACTTTCAATTACCATTTATACATTGAGGTGGTTCTATCAAATTAGATTCGAAATCAATCAAAGACATGATATGAAGTGAATGAAAACTTACTTTTTTCCTTGAAGTAGTGAGGTTTCATATGAACATAAGCAGCATCAGTCGACATGAAAGTACAATATAATTAAGAAATGAATATTCTACAGGAATTAAAATGTAAAAGATGTAATATAAGAAGGGAGAGAGAGACTTATTGTTTAGGTAATGCAACTTGTTCTCATCACCCTTGATATGGCTAAGATGCCTTAGCTTCTTCACCTTCTCCTACATCAGTCAATTTTAACTCATCTTTAATTCATTTTTTTGGTATTAAGTCAATCCACAAGCACTAACCAGCCACATACAAAAAGAAAATAAAAAAAAATTACTATTTAATCGAGAGAAATGTACCTCAACATGGTCTATGTTGCTGTTGCATCATGTGTTGCAAATCGCACGCATCAAGAACAAAAGAAAGATACATAATTAAGGAGGTGTTTATTAAATTAAAATGGAGAAAAAAAATGATAAAGTAAACAAGAGCATCATACTGATGAATTCCCTCTGGGGGCAAAGTAATATATCGTTGAAGCACATCTTCAATCCTAAAACCCATACAACGAAAGAAAAATCAGATTTGAAAAATCAAGAGTGAACGAATTGCAAATTAGGTAATTTCTTATTAGGTGAACTAATTACCATCCTGTTTTTATAATTGGCATAGAACAGAACCTGTTTCGGCTGCAAAACTTGCTGAGGCGACCAGAGGGTGAGAAGGCGACAAACGCAGCATCTATGTCGCAACAGACCGCTGTCTCGTTGATCTTTTTTATGAGACTACTTCTACGCTTTGAGAATGTCACTTGACGCCTTGTTGCATTCTCGATCCTTTTGATATCCATGGTCAAAGAAGACAAAGGTTAAGAACAATTGAGAAAGAAAGAGACCGATAGAAGCTAGCTTTGGCTTGTGAGGATATCATGCATGTATGTGTTAGAAGCAAGGATTATTTATAAGGAGTGATGGTGTTAAGCATTTAATTGCATTCATGAAATCATGGACACTTAGAGGCCATGAAAGAGGGGTATTTATTTTGCATAACAATACTGTCCATTCTGGACTTTTGAACACTTACTGTAGTTGAATGGACTTAAAAGGCTTCCACCTTACTAGGTATGCAGATTACAAGTGTTCATGAACTCTTCCATAGCTGTAACATTCGTACTCTTTAAGCATTCATACCTGTAGAACTAATCTTATCTGTCAAGTCAAATGTTAAAACTCCAAAAATGGAGTAACTTCTATTTTTTAACTTTCTACTTTCTCTAAATTTTGCGAAATCCATAGACTTTTATTTCATTTGAGACACTAAAATTTTTTCAATATAATCCAACATTGACAATATATTGAATCACATATAAATTTTTTTGATAATTTTCCAAATCTCAAATAGTATTTTTATTTTTTCCTTTAACGGGAAAGTCATAAATAGAAATTACAATTAGCCGATAAGTGCAGGCAAATAGGTCATTTCACAAAAATTTTAGTTAGAGAAAGAACAAAAAGAGAAGTGTACTAACTCGTCACTCGTCATTATGACGTGACGACAAATTCCAAGTCTATTTTTTATTATTTCTCCAATTGAGATAATAAATACATAACAAACAAGGAAGTTGACTATTGAAACCTCCTTACAAGACTTCGTACGGTGATCATGTGACTTATTAGAACAACTCATTTTAAGATATTATCCCCTTTGACTCATATCTGTCATCAAGCCTTATCTTAAAGTATTATTGAAATTTAGCTAGATAAGAACTTTCTCTCACGAGATCATTCATTTTGGAAGTGGTCTGGCTAGAGCACTTTTCATGTTATAGTTCTAATGTTAACCAAAGCTGTTATACTCAAATACTCCTATTGTGAGGTAATTTTATTTTTGCATGCCACCAATACTCACTCCTTATTGCATATATGTTACTCTTGGCTCCTTTGCCATCATAGAAGCCACACAAGAGACAACTTGTCAAGGACCTGATATATAGATAGAAGCTAGCCTTTTTTTTCTTTTTTAGTCAAAAGAAGCTAGCTTTGACTTGTGGGGATTTCATGCAAATTTGCGTTAAAATCAAATAGTATTTATAAAGAGTGATAGTGCTAAGCATTTAATTGCATTCATGGACTCATGGCCACTTAGAGGCCTTGAAAGAGGGGTATTTAGTGTGCATGACAGTCTTGTCATTTATGAAGTTTTGAATCGTTTACTTGAATTAAATGGAGGTAACGACTTCCATCATGCATAAGTAAGAGGGTGAATAATTTACAAAGGGTAATAATCGGTATGCAGATTATAAGTGTTTATGAACTCTTCTAGAGGTCTAGCATTAGTACTAGCAAGTATTCATAGAATATTATGGGCAAAATGGCACTAGAAGTGCCAAAACTTGAATACAACGCTCAGTTTAGTGCAAAATTTTTTTTTCGAATTACTTAAATGTCAACTTTGATATGTTTTGCCAGATATTTGATGTGACCTTTTTTTTTTTATAAATATCTTATGCTGATGTGGCTTGCCATTGCTGACGTAACAAATTTTTTTTTTTTTTATAGA
>BCNH02000009.1:2786889-2819405 GCA_001662345.2 Metrosideros polymorpha var. glaberrima
GTTTAGTGCAAAATTTTTTTTTCGAATTACTTAAATGTCAACTTTGATATGTTTTGCCAGATATTTGATGTGACCTTTTTTTTATAAATATCTTATGCTGATGTGGCTTGCCATTGCTGACGTAACAATTTTTTTTTTTATAGAATTTTAATATTTTTTGAATAATATTTTAATTTTCTCAAATTTTTTTGCATTTTTTTACTATTTTTTCTTCCTTCTCCCTTTGGCCACCGACCGGCCAGAGGGAGAGCCAGCGAGGCTCGACCTTGCCCTCGCCGTCACTAGGCCCATCTCTAAACCCTCGTCCCCTGTTTCGCTCATCTTCTGAAACTCACCAGACCACCAGCAAACACAGACCAACCAAGCGAGTCCGCATATCCGAAGTCTCAACTCTCTCCTTCCGAAAGCCAGCTCCCACCCCTATCTTGTCCAATCACAAGCCCCACCCTCGGACCAAACTCTAAGCGCTCGATCGAGTGGTCAACGATCTCGAAGCATCCAAAGTTGACGGCGTTACGATCAAAGTCGAAATCTTTGCTTCCGTTCTTGAAGCTTGCTACCAGTTGCGAGCCTTCAACCAGGGCAGTCGTGTTCACCGCTTGATACCTAACAATTGGGTAAAGAATGTCAAAACTTATATGTGGCGCTCATTTTAGTGCTAAATTTTTTTTTATTTCAGATAACTTAAGTGCCAACTTTTTTGAAAAACAATAACTTAAGCGCCAAATTTTTTTGTTTTTTTTCGGATTACTTAAGTACCAAAATTGGAGAAAAACAATCATTTAAGTGCAAAACATTTCTTCAATTTTTTTTTTCACTTAAGTAATAAAAAAAATATTTTGGCACTTAAGTGATCTAAAAAAAAAAGTTTTGGCACTTAAGTGATCTGAAAAAAAGTTTTAGCACTTAAGTGATTGTTTTTAAAAAAAGTTGGTACTTAAGTGATCCAAAAAAAGTTTTGGCACTAAAGTGAGCGCCATACACAAATTTTAGTACTTCTAGTGTCCTTTTGCCCCCACCAATCTATTGAGGAGGAATGTGGGGTTGTCGTCGAAGCTCCTGTGATTGTATGCCACGAGCTTCCACATCAGTGATGCCCACGAGGTGTTTGACCAAATGTCTAAGTGGGACGCGTTGGCCTTCGCTTGGAATTGGCTCATCTTGGGAATGATTGTTATGGACAAATTGCTCCCTTTTCGCACCAAGCCTACCCAACTATTGGCGAGGTCGAGCCTCACCATGGCTGGGCGAGGTTGACCTCGCCTAGAGATAGCGAGGGTGAAGTCGAGCCTCCCCAGCGCTCCCTTTGGCCAATTGGTGGCTAGAGGGAGGAAGAAGAAAAAAAGTGAAAAAATGAAAAAAGAAAACCTCAATGTATTAAGCAAAGAAAAAGCAAGGTTTTATTACTATCTAGTAATTTGCAAGATGTTAATTAAGAACTAAATATTGTATGCATAACCTAAACATGTTTCTAAATGAGATTATGCAATCCTAACTAATTCTTTTTTTTTTTTGGATTTTTCTTATTTAAAATGATTTAATTTACATGACATGACTATGAAAGTTTTATGCTAACATGCATTGATGAACTAACATGAAGTTCTAAGCGATATAGAAGCTATATTAATAGCTTAAATGCAACCTATATGAAATCTAACGACATGAATTAGGATTTGTTGGAACGTGTTACTTGCTAGCTATAGAGTTAGTTGTCATAGCTATTAATTAGTGTTAGTTGTCATCCTGCTATCTATTATTACCTATTAGCCACCAATTATCTATTAAATAGGTTTTATCTCTAATTAGTTCTTGTTGTGTATAAATAGAGGCATTTTGTAACTATTGATGATATGAGAAAAAGATACATTAGTATTTTTCTTTTTCTTCAACATGGTATTAGAGCTATAAAATAGGGCCATCGTCGATGAGGACGACAATAACGATGCCGATCTCTTTTGCATCGTCACTTCTCTCCTAAGAAGTGCCGCTAACCTTTGCTTTAACGGATTGCCAAATCTGCTGTCGCTGCTATTATTGTGTCACTCGTTTTCTCTTGCTTACGTCCAATTTTTTTTTCTTCTTGTCTAGTCTTTCCCTTTGATTGTTATGATAGAAGAATCATCAATCACTCAGTCTAATCCCCCATCACTTCTCTCAAAATCCACCAAACCTCATCCTATTCAGATCACTTCCATTAAACTTAATGGAGATAACTTTCTTCAGTGGTCTCAATCTATTGAATGTATATACGGGGCAGAGGAAAGAATGGCTACCTAAAGGGAGATGCTACAGAACCAGCGATAAATGACCCCACTTGGGCTGTCTAGGATGCGGAGAATTCGACGATTATGACGTGGCTGACCAACTCCATGGAAGAAGATATTGGTGCAAACTATCTGGGCTATCATACTGCCAAGGAACTTTGGGATGCCGTGTGTGAGATGTATTCAGATTTGGATAATCAATCTCAAATCTACGACTTAACCTTGAAACTGGGGAAGATGCGGCAAGGAGAGGAAACTGTCACAAAATACTTTCACTCTTTGAAACGTTTGTGGCACAAGCTGAATTTATTCGATGACCATGAGTGGAAGTGTATTGACGATGGTAATCAGTACAAGAAAATTGTAGATGTAGAATGTATCTACGCTTTCCTGGCAAGGCTTCAAGATAAGTTTGATGAGGTACATGGCAGAATACTTGGGAAGTAGCCTCTTCCACCTATTGGAGATGTCTTCTTAGAGGTTCGGAGAGAAGAAAATAGACGGGGAACAATGCTGGGCAAGGCAACTACTGGCGGAAAGGATGGATCATTGGATGGTCCGGCATTGGCAACCTCCGAAGACAAGAAGAGCCGTGTTCTTGCAACTAGGGTGTCTAAGGCAAATGTAAGCAGGATCCTTGCTAACTTGTGAAGATCAAATGGGAAACCTCGTATTTGGTGTGATGTTTGCAACAAACCCTGTCATACACGGGAGACCTATTGGAGGATTCACGGTCGACCGGCTTTGTTCAACCATGATAATAAGCCATTTCAACGTGTGCCTCCTGCAGCTAACGAGGCAACCATATCTCCTTTCAGCAAAGAGCAACTAGACCATCTTCTGCAACTACTTCAAGCTGGGTCTGTATCGGGTAATCCTACTACTTCAATTGCCCACCAAGGTAGAAATCTACAAGCCATTTCCTGTAGTTTGCAATCTGTCCCTTGGACCATTGATTCAGGGGCATCTGACCATATGACTAATATTCCATATTTATTCACATTCTATGTTCCTTGTCCCGGCAACCAAAAAATTCGGATTGCCAATGGGAGTTTTTCGTCTATTGCAAGCAAAGGAACAGTTCCACTTTTTGATTCTATTACACTTCATAATGTACTGCATGTTCCTAAGTTAGCTTTTAACCTATTGTCTATTAGTGAACTTTCTAAAGAATCTAACTATCGTGTTGTCTTTTTTGGTTCCCATTGTGAGTTTCAGGATTAGATCTCGGGGAAGATGATTGGCAATGCTAGGATGAGGGATGGTTTCTACTATTTTGAAGAGTTTTTCTTTGATAAAAAAACTCAGGCGTCTGGAACTTTCTGTTCTCCCTTTGTTTTTAGTTCTTCCGTTCAAAAATAATGGTTTGGCACCATAGATTAGGCCATCCTAGCTTTGGCCACTTGAAACATTTCTTTCCTCATTTGTTCAAAGTTGTGGATGTTTCTTCACTACACTGTGACAATTGTCTTTTTTTTAAGAGTCATCGTACTCATTATAGTCCAAAATAATATCGTGCATCATCACCATTTTATTTAATCCATAGTGATGTTTGGGGTCCTTCACCCATGCAAACAAAAATTGGGAAACGATGGTATGTCACCTTTATAGATGATCATACCCGATTATGTTGGACATACTTGATGAGTGCTAAGTCTGAAGTGGAGTCCTTGTTCAAATTTTTTTTATCAAATGGTTGTGACTCAGTTTGGCACTACTATTAATATTCTTCGTACCGATAATAGTATTGAATATTATAACAGTAATTTTGGGGATTTTTTTTTGTTTAGAGAAAAAGGCATCCTTCATCTTGTCGAATTACACCTGAGCCAAATGGCATTGTTGAACGCAAAAATTGCCATCTCCTTTAAGTATCTCGTGCATGTGCCTAAATACTTATGGGGGGAAGCTATGTTAATAGTATCTTATTTAATTAATAGGCTGCCTACTCGAGTATTAAATTACATTACTCCCTTAGATTGTTTCAAACAAGTGTACCCCACAGCCCGTATTTTTTTTTTAATATTCCTCCAAGGGTGTTTGGTTGCACTGCATTTGTCCACCTCCCAAGTCAGTGTCGATCTAAATTAGATCCTCGAGCTGAAAAGTGTGTGTTTATAAGATATGCACCTAACCAAAGAGGTTACAAGTGTTATAATCCACATACTGGCAAAATTCATGTCACTATGGATGTCACCTTCTTAGAATCATAACCGTTTTTTTTTCCAATAAATCTCTTTAGGGGGCGAATGCCGAGGTTAGTGAAGAGATTTTGTGGCAATCAAACTCTCCTATTCTTCCCACTCCTTTGTTTGAGTCTTCAGAAACACCTTTGCCAAACCTTGATGTGTCAAAGACAGGAGGAGAAAAAAGTTCAAAATCATAATGTGAACAACAAGCTTGAGTTTTAGGTTTATACTAGAAGAAAAACTCTTCAAAAGGTTGCTAATCAGAACTTTATCTTGGAGTCTCATTTGTCTGCAGCCCCCCGAGAGATGATTCTTTACCTTCGTCATCAGGTGATCCTTGTAATACTTTTTTTTCCCTCCATTCCAGTCTCAAATTTTGATATTAATACTTCTAATCTAATCTTGATATGCCTATAGCTCTTAGAAAAGGGGTTAGATCATGTACTTAACATCCTATATCAAAACATGTGTCATACCAAAAATTGTCTCATCATCATAAAGCGTTTGTGTCAAACTTGTCTCACATATCCATTGCTAGAAATATCGATGAAGCTTTGAAGGATCCAAAGCAGAAGATGGCAATAGAGGATGAAATGTAGGCACTTATGAAGAATGGCACTTGGGAATTGGTTGATGCACCGGAAGGAAAAAAGATTGTTGGTTGTAAATGGGTATTTACTATAAAATGTAAACCTGATGGGAGTGTTGAGCGGTATAAAGCTAGGCTAGTGGCGAAGGGGTTCACTCAAACTTATGGAGTTGACTAACAGGAGACTTTTCCCCTAGTTGCCAAGATAAATTATGTTTGAATTTTACTATCTTTGGCTACTATTTTTTTATTGGCCTTTACACCAATTAGATGTGAAAAATGCGTTCTTGAATGGTGACTTGGAGGAGGAAGTGTTTATGAGTTTGCCACTAGGTTTTGTAGAAAATGAAGGCAAAGTCTGCAAATTGAAAAAGTCATTGTATGAACTTAAACAATCTCCAAGAGAGTGGTTTGAACGGTTCAGGAAGGTGGTTAAAAGGTTTGGCTATCACCAAAGTCAAGGGGATCACACTCTATTCTATAAACACTCAAAGGAAGGTAAGCGTGCCATTCTAATTGTCTATGTTGATAATATAATATTGACTGGTGATGACAAAGTTGAGTTGAAAAGCTTGTGAAAGAAGCTGGCTGAGGAGTTTGAAATTAAGGATTTGGGTGTTTTGAAATATTTCCTTGGAATAGAATTTGCAAGATCCAAGAAGGGCATATTTGTAAACCAATGCAAATATGTACTTGATCTGCTCAAAGAGACAGACCTGTTATGATGTAAAGCAGCGGAGACACCCGTGGAGCCAAATTTGAAATTTGAACCAGCCAAGGCTGAAGAAGTGATAGACCGAGAAAGGTATCAAAGGCTTGTCGGTTGACTTATTTACTTATCCGACACTCGACTTGACATAGCATTTGCTGAAAGTATGGTGAGTCAGTTCATGCACTCACTAGGGCCTAGGCATTTCGATGCAATATACAAATTTCTATGCTACCTGACGGGAAGTCCTAGAAAATGTCTAATGTTTAGGAAACATGGACATCTGAAAATTGAGGTGTTCACCGATGTAGATTGGGCTGGAAGTAGTATGGATAGGAGATCTACTTCAGGCTACTGCACGTTTGTTGGTGGAAATTTAGTTACTTGGAAGAGTAAAAAGCAGAGCCTGGAAGCAAGAAGCAATGCCGAAGCTGAGTTTCAGTCTGTAGCACATGGTATCTACGAAGTTATATGGATTAAATGCATCTTGGATGAACTACAGATTTTGAGCTCCACACCAATAAAAGTGTATTGCGATAATAAGGCAGCAATTGCAATTGCTCCTAATGCTATGTTACATGAACGGACAAAGCATGTGGAAGTTGATAAACACTTTATCAAAGAAAAACTTGATAGCGAGCTAATTTGTATGCAGTATATTTCAAGTGATGAACAGGCTGCTAACATTCTGACCAAGGGTTTGCATAGAAGACAATTTGACTATCTAGTGAGCAAGCTGTCTATGGAGGATATCTTCATGCCAACTTGAGGGGGAGTGTTGGAATGTGTTACTTGCTAGCTGTAGAGTTAGTTGTCATAGCTATTAATTAGTGTTAGTTGTCATCCTGCTATCTATTACTTATTAGCTACCAACTACCTATTAAATAGGTTTTATCTCTAATTAGTTCCTGTTGTGTATAAATAGAGACATTTTGTAACTATTGATAATATGAGAAAAAGATACGTTAGTATTTTTCTTATTCTTCAATAGGATTAACCATAAATTAACCCTATTATTTAAACTAGGTGAGAGATTAATTATGTTTCTACAATTTTCTAATAAAAGACTAAGCTTTAGGACACCTAATATGACCTAAGTGACATTATTGAAAGACAATGACTAATGATTGTCGCGACCTCCCCTTCGAGAGTGTGGAAACCACCTAGGATTGACTAATGGCTTACTAAGCTTATATATCTAACACTCAAATCAAATCAAATCAAATCAAATTAAGTAAGAATTAAATAATCTTAACTTAGGCAATTGAATATTCAATCGAGCACGTAAATTAGGAAACTACCTTAATTGACCTTACGTTCACACGAGGACCACGCGCGTCGGGAAAGTTTCACAACGACCGACAAACGGTGGAAGTGAGTAGCGAGGACAAGGATTAATGATGATCAACGGGGTGGCTAGGACTTCATCGGTGTCGGGCCAAAGTCTGCTGGAGGCATGACAGTGGACTGATCGGCGGACATCAGGGTCGCCGGAAATTGCAGGAGGGTATTGAGACAGCGGTGCATTCTGGGCATGGCGAGGAATTGCCAGAATATCGGGTGGAACTGGAGCAGCAGGATCTGGTCGGGTCGTTGAACAGCAGCGAGCAAGGAGTAACAGCACCGTCGAGACGCGGCAACGGCGAGAAACTAGACAGCCGCTGAGCGTGAGGGCAGCGGCCGCGCGTGGGGGGAAGAAAGGACCTCGTCCCTTGAATATTGTCTATTCTATGTGCGTCTCTCATGCGCTCAATTCTCTCGTTTTCTGCTGAGTTCGTGTGTCGACGAAAGGCGCCTGAGCATTAATGGACGTTGAATATTGAAGGAGGGTGAATGGGCGTTGGAGATCTGAAGGTGAGCGTGTGGAATATTGAGCCTCGTATTATCCTTTGTGAGTCTTTTTTTAGCATATATATAAGTGTGGGTCTAGAATTCCTTGTTTATATGTATTTCCTAACTTAAAATGAAATGATTTTATGACATCTTCAGTATTAGGAAACCTCTCTAATATTCCAATGTGACCTAAATTTGACAATGTAATGCTTAATTTCTCACCGAATTTACTTCAATAAAACATTTTTCCTGATTTGGCATTCCCATGTGCCTCCCATATGTTCGGCTATAAGGCTTTCAATGGGTTTGGCTCAAAATCACAATGTCGTGGGCTCAGTAAAATAAATAAATAAATAAATAAGCTTAGAGCTACCCTGTTTGAGTCCATTAACTTCAGTTCAATTAGAATGCAAATCATGTGAGCTTATTACTGTGAAAATGCAAATGCGAATTAACAATATTTTTGTTCAGGGGTCGAGGCTGATCCTAATTTTCTATGCAATAACATGACTAAAATGAGTCATCCAAATTTGGGTGTCAACAATGCGCAATCCATACTTTGACTTTTATTTCATACTAGATACTAAAAATCTTGTAAAATATTGCAACAATAAAAATATATATTAAATATATACATATATTTATAATTTTTTGAAACTTAAATAATATATTTATTTTTAGATTTAGAGGGAAAGCCATAACTATAAATTACAAGTAGCCAATATGTGCCGGAAAACAGGTCAGTCCATAAAACTTTCAATTAAAGAAAAAACAAAAAGAGAAGTTTACTAAATCATCATTATGACGTGACGACAAATTACAGGTCTATTCAGATTATTTTTCCATTTGAGATAGTAAATATATAATAAATAATGAAGTTGATTATTGTAACCTCCTTACAAGACCGAACGGTGACAATTTGACTTACTAGACCAACTCACTTCAAGGTATTATCCTCTCTGACCCAAATTTGTTATCCAGCCTTACAATTTTATCCTCAATATAAATTAATATAGCCAGATAAGCACTTTCTCCCAAAAGGTCATCCATTTTGGTAGTGCTCTGATTAGAGCATGCTTTATATTATAGTTCTAATGTTAACCAAAACCTTTACACTAAATATGCCTACTGCGAGGTGATTCTATTTTCACATGCTACCAATACTCACTCCTTATTCGATGTATCAATCTTTTCTCCTTTGTCATCTTAGAAACTTGACAAGCAACAGTTTTGTTTGAGCTGTTTGGGCCTATCATCAAATCAAGTCGTTAAAAGTGATATTATGTTTTTGTTGGCACATAATTCCAATTGAAAAGTTTCAAAACTAAAGTGCACTCAATACATACTTTTTAGAGCTTTCAGTATACTTATTCCATACGAGTGGATATGTATCTACTTCATCATCAGCAGTGGAAAGGCTTGTTGTGTGTATATCTGTCAATCTTTACACATCTACGTGGAATTATATACTGTCCTTCGTTTTTTCCTTTTATGCAATATACTTTCTTTTTGTGGGGGTAAGTCCACACCCTTTCGCTTATATGATTTCTGTGATTAGATTCTCAGGATTTAAGTTTGAATTACCGAATCCTCTTAACTTACATGGTTTGACCAACTAACTTCTATTGTCATTGACACACTTTATTATACTGACGTTTGCAATTTGAACTTTTATTATTAAAAAGAGTAAGAAGAAAAGAAATGACCTCCAGATGTTGTAGAACAGTAAGCAAAACTAACTACAAAAGGGAATTAGAATTAGGTCAAAGGAAAAAAAAAAAAGGGATCAGAATGAAGACAGAGGAGGGTATTGGAAAACGTCATTAGTAGCCAAATCTAAATAATTAATCTCAAATTACTACGGATCATCAACCCAACAATTACTGTTCTAGAGGCAAACAATGTGAAGAGATACAATTAGGAACGACCGTACAACAATAAAAAAATCAACAGAAATATCCTCTAAAAACTCGCATAAATCCAAAGAACATTTAGAATAAAAAAAAGAAAATTTATATACTAAAAAATTCAATTTTGTTAGAATCTATGTGCATGTTCTATAGATTTAGCAGAGATTTTATTTTTTCCGGAAAAAAAATGCAACTTTAGCGAATATAAATAATTGTATGAATAAATCGGTTATGGTGTCTTGAAGCCTCTTGTCTCCCCACATCCCATGATCTCCGAAGGCAGCTTGCCCACCTTCTCGACACCTTCTTCAAACACCACGCCCATGCCCATATAGAAATGGGACTCTATATGGCAATGGAACAACCAGACACCCGGATTATCAGCGACGAACCTTAGAGCGGTCCACCCGTAAGGATGGACCGCCACCGTGTTCTTCATGATCGGGTTCGCCAAATTGTACTTCTTCGGGTCATTGTCGGCGTCGAATTTGCCCGTCCCATACCCAAGGACCCAGAAATCGTGGCCGTGGAGGTGCCACGGGTGTGTCTCGCTGTTGTTCGCAGTCATAGTGTTTGCATTTTGCAATATGATGTCCACTGTAGAGTTGAACTTTAGTCTATATATCGCGTCGCTAGAGGTGGCGTTGGTGTTGTTCGCGACGCGGTAGATGTCATAGTTGGAGAAGTTGTGTAGACGGTCGGGCGGCGGGTGCTGATCGAACACGTGGTGGAGATTCTCCTTGAGGGAAATCAGGTACGGAGTGTGCGGGAACGTGAACGACACGTTGTTCACGGACCAACGGGTGTAACCATCGATTTTGTTCTGCGTGTTGAGGAACACAATCACTCGGTCTGATTTGAGCGGTGGAGTGTGGACGTATCCCTGACGGGCTTTGATCGCCAAACTCTGAGCCACTCGGGGCACAACGTCGTTCCAAATCGGTCCGGCAGGTGGATTTGTGGGCGGGACCCGCTTTGGGTGGTTCGGGTAGTAATTGAGGATGGCCAGACCGGGAGGGGTCGTGGTCGTGGCATTCCGGCCAACGATGTTGGTTGTGATCCAATAATTTCTTGACGGTTCTTGGTCGACTTTGATCAAGACGGAGTATGTCTCGCCCGAATAGATGAACAGATTTTGGGCTTCGATTGGCTCTACATAGTGCCCGTCTGCCTCAACTATAGTCATGTTGTGACCCTGCAAAATAAAGTTATATTTGTCGTAAGATCCAAGTAGTATATTCCAACGTACAAGTCTTTGCAAATGCTTTATGTAAGAAGCACGTTTATTTTGATTGTATATAAAAAGAAAGTCAAACAATATCTCAAAAGATGTGTATATACGTAAATTGCGTTGAACGTTGTTTGACTTTTATTGGGATAATTGGATATTCTTATTTGCTCATCAAGTGGACACTTATTTTTTAATTGGCCTACATCGAGATTGGCCTTTACGACCTTTCCTTGTATCTAGACCACCCACCTTCTGTTGACTCGAATCAATCTGACGTCTCGTTTAAAAGATAAAATTAAATATCATACGCGACATAGTCAAATTAACATTTCGTTACCGTTCCCCTAATTCTAATTTTGTGAAATATTTGAAATATTCCAACCGAAAAACTTAACTTATCAAGTGGAATCGAACTAACATCTGTATAAGGTCATTAAAGATTCTTGGATGCAACGTTCCAAGCTAATTTAACCCGATCTTTAGTGTGTGATCCGAAACGAAATGTCAATGTGAACATTTTTCCATCTTCAAGACTTTGAAATCATAATAGGTGATGAAAGTTTACCTCAATTTGAAAGCTGAGAGCAGATAGAGCGGTCAAACTTGAAATCCTAAGGCGATACGTTTTACCGGGGATGACTGTCATTACGTACGGCGAACATTCGGGATTCGTCGCGTTACAAGCCGATGAATCTAAGGTTGGAGTGGCCAATTTGGAGCAATTGAACTTTCCCTTTCCTTGAATTAGTAGTGACTACAATTCAAGCAACAAAAGAGAATGAAAAAAGTATGAGCAATGGGTGAAGATGGTGTTTAAGTTTCGAAACTGGGAATTAACTTAAATCACCTGAGGCTCCCCAACCCAAGCGAAGGGAATGGAGGATAAGCCAGCAGCTTGCTCATAGGTGCTCCTGTGGTACCAGTCGTTGAGGATAATGCTCTTGTCGTAGTCGTAAACGAACGGCTCGGACACGCCATCCGGCGGCGAAACCCGGATCGACCCGTACAGTCCGGCCTCTCTTTGCATCCCGTAATGCGCGTGGTACAAGTATGTTCCGGGCTATAAAAGGAAAAAAGTATAATGTCAACTAGAGCTGCCTTGCAAGATGAGAACTTAACCTTGTGCTAGTTGTTTATTCTATCTATTTTTCGATCTACATATGATCAAGTGCGCTTGGGTAAATTTGAGTGACAAAACATGGGGCTTGCTAGAAAGCATTCGATAATCTTTGCATTGTATATGTGGACTCACCCGATCAACGATAAAACGATAGGTAAAAGTGTCTCCAGGCAAAATGGGGCACTGAGTCACACCCTCTGTTCCATCACTCCACGGACTTCCAATCTGCAATTTAATCATAAACTTCTTGTTACAAATCTTCATCAAACACTTGATGGAGACCTTCATGACAGTTTTGATGTGTTCGCTATGTACCTGTCGGATTCCATGCCAATGGATCGCGAGATTCTCCGTCACCAAGCCATTGGTAACTTCCACGACGACGGTGTCTCCTTGCTGTGCAAGAATGGCCGGGCCCGGGGACCTTCCGTTGATGGTGATGACCAGCTTCTTGTAGCAGTCCGGCGACTTGAACTCGTACTTCACGTCCCACTTGTAGCGACGAAATCTAGCCTCCGCCAATGCCATTGTCGCGAAAACACATAAAAACAATGTGATCAATCGACTCATCTTTTGTGCGAACCAAATTGCACACAACTTGTTGAAAATTAGTCGATCGGATGGGGTTTGTGCGGCGACTGTCGACCACAACAATGAGGATGAAAGAAGAACAAGAACAAGAAGTAGTAGGTATTAGAACATGCCACGGCTTTAGGCACTTCGTCGACAAGACAGTGGACGCTCCTTGTTGTATTTATAGTGTCCAAGGAGACACAAGTTAATTATATTATATGTTACGATACTTAGTCTTATATTTTGAATGTACTAGTCAACGCGTTTTGCTAAGGAGTCTGGACCAACGCCATATGTATATATATATCAATCAATTAAAATAGTTGGTAACTTCGATCACCTTACGAAATCAATGGAAGAATAATATACATACGACTTGGCAAAAGACCAAAAATCGGAGGTGGGTTGGCCGGTGGCAGAGTTTAGCAGGCAAAGGTTTTTAACAAAAAAGATTAATAAAAATCGTTTATAAAGTGTAATTTTTTTCTTTTGGTCGGGAAGTTTAGTTTAGTTTTTTTTAAAACAGCATTTAAGTCAAAGTTGCCTTTCAATATGTTTATAAATTACAGTTTACCAAATAATATTTGTAATTTGAAAAAACCATTTCATCTAAAGTATTTTCTGACAAAAAAAGAAATCTGAAGTATTTTGCATTTGGCTTTCCCCAAAATGTTCTCAAAACTCACCCACTATAGGACTTTGTCGCGGTTTGACTTTCCGCCGCTTTCTAATGTTAATTTTTTTTCTTTGGAAAGGAGCAGTGCCATTGCCATATTGTCCTCGGTCAAACTTTAGAAGATACGCCCTGTCCTGGTCTACACCCCCAAATCTAGAAAAGTGGACCTCAATTTAGAAAGGCTTGGAACACCGTCCCTTCCAATAAAATAAGAAAAGTCTCACAAATATCCTAAACTTTGAGATATTAATACCTAGAAACTTTCTTTCATCTCGCGAATACCCCGAGACGTGTACTAGTATTCTGAAAATACCATTTTATCACATAGTCGTCCATTATGGTAGTTTAAAATCTGACGTGGCAGCGTGTGTGGATGACTCGGCAATCTAGCGAAAGATATTTAGTTCATTCGAACAAGTTTAGGGCTATTGATGAAACGACAAAGAGTTTGGGATATTGATGTCCCACAAAAGAAAATTAGAATTTTTGGAGAGCCTATACCCTAAAATAATTTGTCCTCCAT
Source organism: Metrosideros polymorpha var. glaberrima (assembly GCA_001662345.2). Classification (NCBI taxonomy): domain Eukaryota; kingdom Viridiplantae; phylum Streptophyta; class Magnoliopsida; order Myrtales; family Myrtaceae; genus Metrosideros; species Metrosideros polymorpha. The sequence goes on from BCNH02000009.1 coordinate 2,800,507, forward strand.
ATTTATCGTGAGTTTATTTTGTTTTGGGCAAGGGTTTCCGCATTAGAAATAAAAATTTAAAGAAAAGTAGTGCATATGTCCACCTATTTCTCATGTTTCCTAGCTTGAATAGAGCTGTTTGGGTGAATTAGCCCGGATTAGTGAAATTGCAAGTGCAGAAGTTCAGAAGTATATAATCACGTCATATTAACTTCATAAGTTATCGACCAAAAAAGAAAAACTGCATAAATTAGATCAAATTGAACACCTAAAGGTCATGCTATTTCCACAACCTTTTTTTACTAAACCTCACCCGTTATATATTAACTAACCAAGTTAATCTTCAACTTTATAATCATTTAATAAAATTTACTATCATCTTTTCAGTTTGATTAATGACCTATGTTTTACCACTTTCCTATCTTGTTTTGTTTCAAAATTTTGCTTGTTCTTTCTTGAACCTAGGTTGGGGGAACAGCTTACTTTTTCCTCCAAAAGAGCAAAAACAAAGCTTTCAACAAAAAACTCAATTCGGGATTTTAATTCATTTCCCCCTTCCAATCTTTGAACATAAAGACTAGAAAAAGATTAAACAAAAGGAAAACGAAAGAGAAAGATAGAGGCTAAACTTTTTTCCGGGCTCAACTACAAAGAAAGTTATCAATACTGCTATGAGAAGGATATAAATGTTGATGCGAAGAAGTTGCAATTAAATTTGGACTTCCATCAAAATCACTTAAACTTAGACAAAAAGAAAAAAAGAAAAAAGAGAAGCAAATTCAATGTTTTCTAGCTGTTTAAGGAGAAGGATTTCTTGTTATTCTTAACAAAGGGATTACAAGAATATATATATGAGCAAACCCTCCAAATATAAAATGACTATTCTACACTCATAAATATATTTCCTAACACTCACTCTCATGTTGGGATGTAGATATCAAATAAATACAACTTGTTACATAAAAAACTCACTCTACTTCCTCGTAGAGATTTAGTAAAGATATCCGCAAGCTGATCCTCCGTCCTTGCATGTTGAAGAATGATCTCCCCAATTTGAACTTTTTCTCGTACAAAATGATAATCAACCTCGATGTGCTTGGTTCACTCATGGAAGACAAGATTGTTTCCAATATGAGTAGCTGATTGATTATCATAATATAACACCAATGAGTCTGATGTTGACATGCCAATTTCTGACAATAACATCCTTAACTAGAGCAATTCACCTATCACATGTGCCATAGCTCTATATTATGCTTTAGCACTTAATTAGGAAACCACACGTTGTTTCTTGCTCTTTCAAGCAACTACGTCCTAGAAATACGCAATAGCCCAATGTAGATCTCCTATCAGTAAGACATCCAGCCCAATCTGCATAAGACAAACTTGTAGTGTTCAAAAGGCCATAATTCTTAAAAAGTAGTCCTTTACTTGGTGCTCTCTTCCAGTACTTGATAATATGAAGCACAACATCCCAATGAGTAGTGCAAGGAGAACTCATGAACTAACTCACTATACTGATAGCAAAAGATATATCAGGTTTTGCGATAGTAAGATAGTTCAACTTACCTACTAATTTTCGATACTTAACTGGATCATGTAATAATTCTCTATGTTCAGCATCAAGTTTTACAATGGGTTCCATAGGAGTATCAACTGGCTTTGCTCCAAGAAATCCAACCTCATCAAGAATGTCAAGTACATATTTTCGTTGCGATAAATTGATACATACATGTGAGTAGGCAACCTCAATACTAAGGAAATATCGCAGACATCCCAGATCCTTAGTACTGAACGCAGTACTGAACGCTATATGCATAAACTGCTTAAGTCGTTGAATACCATATGAATCACTACTAGTAATGATAATATTATCTACATATACCACTAGAAGGATACAACCAACTGAGAAGACAGAACTAAATTCTTGCTTGAGTCCATACAAAGCCTTATGGAAACGACACACCAAATTCTCCCCTTAAGAAACAACACAGGTGGTTGCTTTATGTACACCTCCTTAGCCAAGTCACTATGTAAGAAGGCATTTTTGACATCCAACTAATAAAGAAGCCAGCCAAAGCGCGTTGCCAGGGAAATAAAGACATGAATAGATGGGAATAGCCACAAGTGAGAAATTGTCATCATAATCAACACCATATGTCTGAGTATATCACTTTGCAATAAGCTAAGCCTTCAATTGATCAAGAGTGCCAACGGGGTGAATATTAATAGTGAAAACCCAATGACAACCAACATGTTGCTTCCTCGAAGGTAAGGAAGTGAGTAGCCAAGTGCGATTCTCGATGAGCGCATTCATTTCATCCTCCATGGCTTGCTACCATCTAGGATAAGCAAGAGCTTCAGTAATACTTCCAGGCAAAGAAACGAAGGACAAGGACGAGACAAAGGTAGAGAAGGTAGGGGATAAACGATCATATGACAAAAAATTGGAAACATAATGAGTATGAATACAATCAGAAAGGCCAGAATAAGGGGCATAGCGATTCGCAGGATGACCAACACAAGAGCGTGTACCTTTTCGAGTACCAATGGGTGGATCAGGATCAGAGGATGGTGCGACAACTAATGATGGAACATATGAATCATGTGTCGGCGAAGGCTGTACTATTGTAGTGGGAGCTACACCACACCGATAATAGGTGCGGTCAGCAAACTGAAATCCTATGGACAGTGCTGGAGGAAGTGAGAGTGGTGGAAATGTTAGTAAAAAACACTTGCCACCATTAGGAATCATCGTAGGGACTATATGATCATTATTATATGGCTAGTCCTCAAAGAATGTCACATCTGTCGCCACAAAGCCTTTTTGAGTACGAGAGTATCCAATAAAGACACATTTCTCGGCATGAGGATCCAACTTATCAAGGCCTTAAGTAAGACATTGTACAAAAAATCACACACAACCAAAAACTCATAGAGGTAATGGAAATGGAGGACAATTTGGTTGTAAAATAGAGAACGGCGTCTTTCCCTAAAGAACAGAAGTTGGAAGCTGATTAATTATGTAGTAGAAGATGGCGGTTTTTGCATTCGGCTACACCATTTTGTTGTGGAATGTATAAACAAGAAATCTGATAAATAATACTAGGAGAATCAAGAAAATGTTGAACACCAGAAGTGGCGGCAAGATACTCTTTGGCATTATATGATCGCAAAGTTTTGACAAAAGTATGATACTGATTCAACACTTCGAAATAGAACAAGCGAAAGTAATGAAAAATCTCAATACGGTCTTTTATTAAGAACAGTCAAGTCATTCAGGAAAAATTCATTCACAAATGTAACAAAATATTTGAAACCAGATATTTGAGAAATACAACATGAAACTCATACATCTGAGTGAACCAGCTCAAATGGACTAGACACACAACTCTAATTGTGAGAAGGAAAAGAGACCCTATGGTGTTTACCAAACTTATAAGCTTTACATTGAAAGGAACTCACACACTCAGACTCAGGAAATAAACGCCGAAGAATGTTTAGTGGCGAATGACCAGCATGACAATGCATCCGATACACATTAGAGGATGTGCGCGTCACAGTTGCAGTAGCTATCACTTTCTTGTCAAGGTAATTAGGCCATTTAATTCATGTCACCCATCATTCATCTGTCCAGTCCTCAGATCCTGAAAGACACAACAAGAAGAGGAAAAGGTCACTGAACAATTTATTTCTTTAGTTAACGAACTAACAAAAATCATATTATATGGAGATTTGAGATAAAGGACAAATAACAAAGAAAGAGAGGGATTCAAATGAGCAACTCCAGCACCAACATGAGATTATGAGCCATCAGTTGATGTAATAGAGACCCCATGAGTTGTGGAATGAAATGAAGACAACAACTTAGAGTTACCAGTTATATGGTGAGTAGCTTTAAAGTCTATAACTCAGGAGTCGGACGTTGTAGAAAGTAAACAAGATGAACTACCTTTTGAGGTTTGTGTTAGAGTTGCAGTAGGAGCTGAAGAGCCTATCACACTAGTAGAATCTGGTAGAGCCGATGAGGGAGAAACACCACCTTTTCATAGGCAACAATATTAGGTCAGAGCTCGGGTTGAAGAGTGTAGCAATAAGCTTATGTATGTCCAGCCCTTTAACAATGATGACAATAGCAAGAGCCACGACCACCCCCATAACTAAAAACCCCATGAGCATTAATATCTCCATCACGGCCTTCATGACCTCCACTTTGAGCAAAATTGCGTCCATGACTACAAGCTTTATGTTCATTAGAGCCATGAGAAATCATAGCACTTATCTCTAAAGCCTTGGTAGAGATCTTTTCAGTAGGTGTCGAATGAAGAGCTCGGGAGAAAATCTCCTCCACTGTAGGAAGGGAGCTTTCCGATGTAATCTGCTAGAGAAGGGAGGAATATTCAGGTCCCAATGCCTTGAGAAACAATATCACTTGAAGATGCTCTTGGTGTTTGACTAGAATAGCTTGATCGTCCGAAGCTGGAATATAAGTATCCAATTGCTGGTAAAGTGTCGGGCAATGAGTATCATACTTAGATAAAGACTAATCTTCGTGCTGAAGATCAAATAGTGTCTCCCACATGTCACACACTTGTGTCATATTATTCTGTCCAGAATAAAGTAAGGCACACTTTTCATAAACTTCCTTGGCAGAGTTGCACTGAATAAAGTGAGGACTAACTTTAGGATCCATACTATTCCATAAAAAAGTAAGGATCATCACATCTTCGACAATTCAATCAGTTGCCTTACTCTAATCGGAGGGAACTGTAGATGTAAGATAATCATGTTGTTTGGTGGCAGTAAGATAAACTTCGACAACTTTAGAACAAGATGGATAATTAGTTCCATCAACTTGACGGAGTTCAATTGAAAATGCATCAAACTAGCAAAGGATCTAGTAACAACCATAAGTGAACAAATGATACGATTGAACCCAAGAACAACGTCACAATAACCAAGCACTTAATCCAATAACACAATCAACAACAAAATAATCACCACAAATGAGGGTTCAATCGAATCACCACTAATCACAACAATTTATCGAAAACTCATAAATCATCGAATTGGTATCGAAGAATGACCACAAACCATTCAACACTTCAAGGATCAACAAGCTACAACAAGAAACCATTTGAGAGCACTAGACAACATCCTTTGCTATCATGATTTTTTTAAAGCTTCATTTCAAACCCTAGCGGTAGAACCTTAGTTTCGACTGAGGCTGCTTCAACGGCGATTTGACAGCAGTATCAATCGAAGGAGGGATGAGCAGTTGAAACCCTAGATGGTGATGGTAGCTTTAGAAACCCTAGGATAGCAAGTTGCATAGCAATGTTGACTCGATTGTGACGAATCAAGGCTTGACTAAGATGGCTGACGATGGACAAGGCTGAATTGAGGCTTGGCAGAGTAGTCGCAGGCTTGTAATGAAATGGAGGAGTCGAGGGTAGTGAATGGGTTACGAGGATCACAGACTAGGGTTCTACCACAGCGATTGCTCCAATGACCTTGAGGGATTAGGGTTTTTCTACGGACTCTAATATCATGTTTAAGGAGATAATGATTTCTTGTTATTCTTAACAAAGGGATTTGATAAGTCTATAAAATATATTTATTTCACCTATTTTAGGCAAGAAATAATGTACCGTTAGTGAGAATATTTGGATTTCCCTCTATTTATTCAAATTTTTCGTGTTTACGCAAAATAATGAGATATGGAGAAAATAAGTAAAATTTGGTAAAAATAAGGAAAGGAAGATGCCATCCACATAAGCTTTAGAAGGTGGAGGCCAAATTAGGAATATTGAGATTTGTTCCCTAATTTTATGGGAAAAATAATCAATTGCCTTGTTTTTAGGAGTCTTGGATGCTATCCTATAAATAGGATAACATTGAGAGCTTGAGAAGACGGTTAGGGTTTTTACTTTTAGATTGTTCTTTTATTGTTCTTGGAGTTTTTCCAATCTTTTGAAGAGAAGACAAAAGTAGTGGCTGAATTCTTGTTCTTTGATTCAGAATGTTGGGTTTAATTTATATTTTTGTTTCTTCTTCTATTACGTTCTAATTTTCTTTTGTTAGGGCTACGATGTAGCCTGACCATGATGATATGAAATTCTCAATTCTATTTTCATCTATTAAATAGATTTTAGAATTAGTCCATTTTTAGTATTTAATTGGTTTATTAATCATCAATCTTTGTGGCACGATATCATTTCTCATCATTATATTACTTGTTCGACACGTTCACTTACATTGAGAATTCTACGAACATGATTACAAGAATATATATATATATATGAGCAAACCTTTTAAACATAAAATGACTATTCTATCCTCACAAATATATTTCCTAATACTAACAATTCAAATTAACAACATTATATCTTCGACAAATTAATGAATTTATGATCATGGAAAGGAAAGATATTTTTATACTTTGAATCATAGTTTTATTTAGATTAAACAAATATTTTAGTTTTAATTGATTCAAAAGGATATGCGGATAAATTAACTAATTCATATTTGGAAACTTATCATGAATATAGAATGTGAACTAAAGAAATGATGAATTAATTTGATTGAGAGAGAGATGTAATGTTAATTATTTATATATATATATATAGAACAAAAATTTGTGATTGAAGTGTAATTTGATCAATTAATGTAATAAGGGTATGTTTTAGCAAAAAGAAAAATAAAAAGGTGAAAATAGCGCCACCCAAAAGGAAAGTGCTAACACCGAGGCATAAGGATCTTAGAACTCATGGTTGTTGAACCATGTAAAATATAATTATCTTATCACAATATTTATTGAAGAATCTGTGTCTCCGCCGCCCAGGCTTCAACTTAATTTGCCTGACCCCCGATAAAATATACGCGCTTCGACTAGTCTTCATCCTTATCTATTACCAAATCTCTTGCAAAAAAAAAGTCAAGTCAACTCTGCCTGCATTTCGACAAAAAAAAAAATAATAATCTCTGCTTGCATGATGCCGAAATTGCCTCACAAATCATGTGAAGATGAAGCGTTTTGAAAAATATAAACTAAATCTATATCCATCTCAATCATTAATTATGTTGACCCAACGGTGATCAATGGTGGGATCTATATAATTTATATTTGAAAGGACATTAGTCCACGTTATTTATGCAAAAACTTTTACGAAGTGTGGGGTAAAAAAGATAGGGAAGCTATTTGTTATTTTTTCACTCTCTGTACAAGCTATTTATTGTTTTCATGTACTATTTCTATGCACAGGAAGTTAGGGGAATGAGATCCTTTATCTCTAATTGTGTTTCCACTTTCCATTACATGTTTTATCATCTATGCAAGCAAGGATACCTAATTATGAAATTTATAATCGGTGTAGCAATAGATAAGAGTTGTTGAGGCATCGACGGCGACACCAAAGGAGGATCCTTGTTTGATGTTAGGAACCCGTCAACCCTAGAGGTTGACTTTATCGATTATGGATTAGACATGTGCGCCGCGAATTTTTTAGCATATCTGGACCATAGACTTAGTCTTGCATGATCCCTAAGAATAGTAGCCAATCTCGTGATCTTGGCATTCATCCATATACCTATAACAGATTTTCTCTTTGAAAAAAGAAAACCAGGATATCAGTAATAATGATGATATAGATGTATTTCTGAAAAAATATTTGAAAAACACGTCAGCATCATACTCAATTCCACGAATTAGATAAGTTTAAGGACTTGATTGCTTTTTTTGAAAGTTTTTTAATTTGATTGTATTTTTATAATAAGTTTTAGGACTTGTGGTGCACTTATTTCTAATTTTATATTGGATCATAGCCAATATTATAATTAAACGTGTATCTTTAGTTAGGTAAATGCATGCTGAAAATCATATGATACAATGTGGGATGCAGATGTTTATGTATTATCAACTTTTTCAAAAGTAAATAAAAGCAAAGTGCGGGTGACGTTGAGCATGAGTATTAAATAAATTGGCAATCCTCACCTTCCACTTAATGAAAATAATGAGAAATTTAGAATGAGGGCAAGAAATTAACACCAACATGAATTTAATTCTTAACTCGTTTCAGTTTATTTTTTACATCTTGTTTTTGGAACATATAACAGTATAAGGATCAGCGAAAAAGAAAATATAGCAATTATGAATAGATCAAGACACCTAAAAGTTCCATTTTCATGGAATGTCATGTAAATCTCACATATTGGATTATCTCTTAAGCTACTTTATTAAATTAGAATTAATTATATACATGTGAGGAATGGTAAAATTAGGTGGACACCGAAAACAAGATGATCGTGTTATTTCACTTATAACAAAGTCAACCGCACAACGAAGACTTGAATTTCGAATTTCTCGGGATATTACTCGGATATAATCCTTATAAATAAATAAAAAAAATCCCACCTACATGGGATATATCCGGATAGAATGAGGATCGTAAAATATGATAAGAAAAGAAGGAAGAGAGATGATAGAGAAGGAGAATGTACTTTTTGCTGAAATCACAAGAGATCCATCCATGGAGGAGAAAAAGAACGAGAGCGCATCAAGCGACGATCTCATCCATGGTAGTCTTATCATACAGTCCAGCTCCACAGTCGAAAACCAGCTTGTGAGCTCCACCGTCGTTTGACGTCGAAGCGCCGCCTAGCCATCGTCCCAATCTATCTCGCCTTCTCTCTATCTAGATTTGCAGATTAATGTGGTCCAATGCTTTAGACTTCGGATATGAGACATGAGACCTCAAATCCAAGGTTGTCGGCCTCAGGGACCCTAGAAGCACTTTTTCACTTCTAGAGTAACTATAATGTGATGACAAAGTCCAGACCTATTCAGATTATTTTTCCAGTTGAGATAATAAATACACGAAACAATGAAGCTGACTCTTGTAACCTCCTTACAAGACTTCGTACTATGACCATGGGATGTACTAGACCTAACTCATTTCAAGGTATTATCCCTTCTAACTCATATATGTTATTGAGCCTTACGATTTTATCTTAAATTATAATTAACAGTAACCAGATAAGCACTTTCTCTCAGGAGATCATCCATTTTGGTATTACTCTCGCTAGAGCACACTTCATATTATAGTTTTACTGTCAACCAAAGCTGTTACGCTTAAATACACCTATTGTGAGGTAATTCTATTTTCACATTACACTAATACTCACTCCATATTTGATGTATATGTTACTCCTGTCTCCTTTGCTATTATAGAAACCTGACAAGTGACGAGAGACTTCTTGTCAAAGACATGATACATATATAGAGGTAGCTAGACTTGTGGCTATTTCATGCATGTCTGTGTTAAAGCCAATGAACATTTATAAGGAGTGATAGTGTTAAGCATTAAATTGCATTCATGGACTTAGAGGCCACTAGAGGCCATGAAAGAGGGGTATTTAGTGTGCATGACAGTATTGTCACCTATAAAGTTGTGTATTTACATTAATGGAATGGAGGTAAAGATTTCCATCATGCAAAAGTAAGAGGTCAATATTTAAAATGAGTAATACTAGATGGGCAGATTTCAATTCTTAATGAACTCTTCCGTAGGTGTAGCATTAGTACTCAAAAGTATTAATAGATTATTAGATATCATTAGTGTTATCTGTCATGTGAAATGGTAAAACTCCTTTTTGGATTTTTTTGTAAATCTTGCGGGATCCATACTATGACAAAAAAATAATATTCCAAAATATTCCAACATTAAATTTAAAAGTTGAGCCATATATAATTTTTTTATAATTTTCTGAAACTTAAATAATATTTTATTTTAAATTTTCATAGGGAAAGCCATAAATACAAATCACAAGTAGCCGATAAGGGTGGGTAAACAGGTCAGTTCACAAAACTTTCAATTTGAGGAAAAACAACGAGAGAAGTTTAGGGGGCGCATGGCAACACTTCAACTCCATAAATTGATTTCTAGCTAAAAGTTGATTTTTCTACTTCTGCTCTAGAAGTAGATTTCTTGAGGAATGGGTTTGATAAAACGGGAGAAAATATCTGCTTCTAAAGGAGAAATAATAATATTATAATATTTTTAAAATTTTTAATTAATTTTAATTTTAATTTTTTTCCTTCCTTCTTACATCATGCATAGCAAGAAGTGTGGCCGGTGATCTATTAGTCGCAAAGCCCTTGCCCGACGAGGGCTTCGCGGCCCTAGCCCAAGTGCACGAGGCTACGGGCGAGGCAACCTCGCTGACCGCGGGTGGCGAGGCCATGGCCAGCAAGTTGCGGGCGAGGCTGCCCTCACGACCCATCGCCGATAGCTCACTGGCCACACTTCTAAGCAAGAAGGTAGAGATAAGAAATAAGAAATAATTAAAATTTTTTAAAAATATTAAAATATTATTATTTTGTCCGACCGGCGCGCCATATCAGCACTAGCCAACCAAATGGACTGAATTGACACAAATGCAAAAGCTTTATGACTCAATTGGCAAAAACAAAAAGTGCTCCAGAGAAAACTGAAATTGCATTAACAAACGAATTTCCGCATCTAGAGTAGAAATTCTACTCTAGAAGTGTCACCATATGCGCTTCGTAGCTCGCCATCATGACGCAATGACAAATTTCAGGTCGATTCAGTTTATTTTTCCAATTGAGATAGTAAATTCATAAAAAAAAAAAAAAATTGGAGTTGACTATCGTAACCTCCTTGCAAGACTTCGTATGGTGACAATGCAACTTACTAGACTAACTCAAGTATTATCCTCTCTAACCCATATCTACAATTGAGTAGCTAGATAAGCACTTTCTTTCGGAAAGTCATCCATTTTTCTATATTATAGTTTAATGTTAACCAAAGCCACTACACTCTATAGGCCTATTGTCTGGTGATTCTATTTTTACATGCCACCAATACTCACTGCTTATCCGATGTATGTCCCTCCTATCTCCTTTGCCATCTTAAGAGTTAGGCAAGGGGCAACTTTGTTTGAGTTATCTGGCCCTAACTATCATTCCCCATCCTCATTGAATCAAGTCGTCACGAACAATAAGATGTTTGTGTTGACACATAATTGTTCAATTGGAAAGATTTAGGAATAAAGTGTACTTATTTTTAGAGCTTTTAGTATACTTATTTTTAGAGGTGACCATAGTTCCAGGATAGAAACGAGAACTGGACCAATTCTAAGTTCTATTGAGACCCGATTCTATTTCCGGTTCCATATTTTTAGGAACCTATACTATGTGATTTGGTTCCCAAGTAAGAACTGGATCGGGAATTGAGAATTGAGAAATTGAATTGGAACGTGTGATTTAAGGTATACGGATGGATAAATTTGCCAACTGCTTAATGAAGAACTCAAGGGTCTTTTCTCTGTGTAAGAAGTTTTACCTTTTCATGCTTCCCCTTGCTTATTTAGGACATGGCTGCTGGAGGAACTTTGGCTGGGTTTGGTTCAGCATTTTCAAAGAACTTTCGGCCTCCAAAACTCCTTGATAAAATGTTGGGGTATTTGATAAATAACTTTCAGCCAAATTTTGGCCTTGTGAATGCTGAAAGCCCAATACTAGAAAGACTAGCATTGAGCTTTCAGCATTTGCAAAGATGAACCAAACCCACCCTTCATCTTTCACCTCTTTGGAATCTGGTTACACAGGCAACCTGGTTTAAGCAGATGAAGATCCTTAGGCAGGGAAGACATACGGTTTGCTTCATTGAGTTGAAGTAAGAATATTGCTACCATGCTAGTTTCACTTCATTTGATGCTAAGAACATTGTTTAGCATGTCTCGTGTAACAAATTCACTCATTTGTTTGGACAGGATGTCAATAGCGCCACAAATGTACATCACACTTTGCAGGGTGCTGTTATCTCCAGCTCTGGTTCTGTTGGCATGCGAATTCAATATCCTTTTGCCATCTCATTCACTATTGTGAATGGGTTGTTCATTCTTTCCATCCTCTCTTTTTTTCACCTTTGTTGCACTAATAGAACTTTGTTAACTCAATACTCTGAGTATCTCTAGAAAGACACTGATGCAGAAGAACTATGTCCTAGGAACTGCCTTTTGAATTGGGTGTTATCTCCAAAGGTTGCAGCATATGGATTTCACAAATATATTAAGCCTTTAAGTCGACACTCCAGAGTGGAGGAGTTGTGTTCGTGTGGCTGTTTATTGTCATTGTTAATTCGACTGTTTTAAGCAGTTGACGGGATCCTGAGTAGACTTTGGAATCTGTGACAAGATAGGTTTCAAATTTCATAATATGTAAAGTAGGTTTCAGGTTCGAAAAGCTAGAGAAGCGACACTGATGGGTAGGTTTTAGGTTCCATCTAGAACCACTCACCTCTCCTTATCTCCAGCTGAGTAGATAATTATCTACTTCAGTAATAGTAGTGGGAAGGCTCGTTATGTTTTTATTTGTCAACCATTACTCATCTGACGTGGAATTATATAGTATTCCTTCTTTTTCCCTTTTCCGCAATATACTTTCCTTTAGTGGGGGTAAGTCCACACCCTTTCACTCATATGTTTTTTGTGATTAGATTCTCAAAGTTCAGAAAATTTGTCCAAAAATCCTAAACTTATTGCACTTTTACTAATTCAATCCTAAACATTTTAAGTTTACCAATTAAGTCTTAAACTTTTTAAATTTGTACTAGTTGAGTCATAAACCTTTTAAGTTTGCCAATTGAGTCCTAAACCTTTTGCATTTGTGTCAATTTAGTCCTAAACCGCCCGCCGACGCTTATGTGAATAATTTTTAATTCTATTTTAACATTTTTTGATTTTCTTTTTTTGATTTTTTGATTTTTTTTTCCTTTCTCACTTTCTTCAACCTCCAGCCAGTCGCTGGACCGGCGACCGGCCAGAGGCGAGGTTGGGTGAAGCTTGCCCCGTCGGCCACTAGCAAGCCCAAGCCTTGCCCACCCCTAGCGAGGCTTGACCTCCTCGTCGCTGGGCGAGGTCGGTCTCGCCTCACCTCTAGCTGATTGCTGGTTCGACGACTGGCTGGAGGTTGAAAAAGGCAAGAAAGGAAAAAAAATCAAAAAAATTAAAAAATTATGAAAAATTATTCACGTCAATGCCGGCCGGCGATTTAGGACTAAATTGGTACAAATGCAAAAGGTTTAAAACCCAATTGATAAACTTAAAAGAATTAGGACTAGACTGAATTAGCACAAATTTAAAAGGTTTAGGACTTAATTGGAAATTTTAAAAGGTTTAGGACTAAATTGGCAAAAGTGCAATAGGTTTAGGACTTTTTTAACAAATTTTCCCTCAAAGTTCTTTTTAATTACATGGTTTGCAGAAGCAATTTTATTCAATAACTGAAGGATCTGTTGTGAAATGTACTCGAGAGTACTTATAGCTATTCAATTAGGATACTCGTTGAGGCTGTTCCATCTAATGCTTTGTGGACCAAAACGAAGATGGGTTTCTAGCTTTTTCATCGGAAACCTAATTTGAAAACCCTAATCTTCCTCTCTTGTAGAGATTTAACAATGTTATGGAGATAGTTAATTAGTAGAAACCTGGATGCACTTGATTTATCATATATATCTGCATGCTACTAAGAGGGATTATGAAATATATATAAGAGAGGGAGAGAGAGAGAGAGAGAGAGAGAGAGAGAGAGAGAGAGAGAGCAAGAAACTAGAAAAGGAAATTAGAATTCGGTCAAAGAAAAAAAAACAACAGGAATTAGAATCACGACAGAAAACGTCTTTATTAGAAAAATCCAAATTCAAATTAATACGGATCATAAAACCGAATGCAACTACTGTTCAAGTCTTATGTATCTAAGAGGCAAACAATGTGAAGAGGTACAATTGAAGCAATTTTACAACAATTAACGAGTAAACTGATATATCCTATCAAAAACTTGCATAAATCCAAAGAAAATTTATCATAGAAAATAAAATTCATGTAAAAAAAAAAGAGTTAAGTGGAGTGGGTCTCGAGAATCTCTAGCCCTACATCACCGAACTTTCGTACCGAGTAAAGTCTAAGGTTGCTAATATCTACACCTCAACTTATACATATTCTATTGATCTTGCAGATATATTTATTTTTTGTATAACAAACAGAGCCTCACACGTATATAAATAAGTGACGAGTAATTTAATTATGGTGTCTTGAAGCCTTTTGTCTCCCCACATCCCATGATCTCCGAAGGCAACTTGCCCACCTTCTCGACACCTTCTTCAAACACCACGCCCATGCCCATATAGAAATGAGACTCAATATGGCAATGGAACGCCCAAACACCCGGGTTATCCGCGACAAATCTCAGGGCGGTCCACCCATAAGGATGGACCGCCACCATGTTCTTCATGATCGGGTTCGCCAAATTATATTTTTTTGGGTCGTTGTTGGCGTCGAATTTGCCTGTCCCATACCCAAGGACCCAGAAATCATGGCCGTGGAGGTGCCACGGGTGTGTCTCGCTAGTGTTCGCAGCCATAGTGTTTGCATTTTGCAATATGATGTCCACTGTGGAGTTGAACTTTAGTCTATAGATCGCGTCGCTAGAGGTGGCGTTGGTGTTGTTCGCCTTTTGGTAGATGTCGTAGTTCGTGAAGTCGTATAGCAGATCGGGCGGCGGGCGTTGATCGAACACGTGGTGAAGATTCTCCTTGAGGGCGATTAGGTACGGTGTGTGCGGGAGCCTGAATGACACGTTATTTACGGACCAACGATAATAACCGTCGATTGTGTTCTGTGTGTTGAGGAACACAATCACTCGATCTGATTTTTGTGGCGGAGTATGGACATCTCCTTGGCGGGCTTTGATCGCTAGGCTCTGAGCCAATCGCGGAGCGATGTCGTTCCAGATCGGGCCGGCGGGTGGATCTGTGGGTGGGACGTGCTTAGGGTGTTTCGGGTAGTAATTGAGGATGGCCTGACCAGGAGGGGTTGTGGTCGTGGCGTTCCGGCCCACGATGTTGGTCGTGATCCAGTAATTTCTCGACGGTTCTTGGTCGATTTTGATCAAGATGGAGTATGTCTCACCCGAGTAGATGAACAGATTTTGGGTCACAATTGGCTCTACATAGTGCCCGTCCGCTTCAACTATAGTCATGTTGTGGCTCTGCAAAAGAAAGTTAAATTCGTTATAAGATTCAAGTAGTAAATTCCAACGTAAGTCTTGATGTGTTCAAGAAGCATGTTAATTTTAATCGTATATAAAAGAAAATCAAATAATATCTCAAAAAGATGTGTATGTACGTAATGTGCATAGAACGTTGTTTGACTCTTTTTTTTTGTACAAGTGGATATTCTTATTTGCTCATCAAGTGGAAAATCATTTAATAATAGGTTAATACCACATAAAACTCCAAATTAATACATCTTTAACAAATTTACCTCAAACTATTTTTTTGTATTACGAAAAACTTCAAACTGGTATACTTGTGATAAATTTACCCTCCGTTAGTTTTCGTTAAATTTTACCGTCAAATTATCGATTTGAAAGACATGTGGCAATTGACAGGTGTACCATGTTTGTGATTTTTCATTTAAATTTATTACAAGTGTAATAGTTTGGGGTTTTTTGTAGTAAAAATTTTTGTAGTAAATTTGTCACAAGTGTACAAGTTTAGGATTTTTTGTGATATTAATGCTTTAATAATTGACTACATCGAGATTGCCGTTTATGACTTTTCCCTGTATCATGACCTCCCACTGCTGGTTTTTTTTTTTTTTTTTTTGGTCTCGAACCAATTTAGCGCATCGATTGAAAAATAGAATAAAATATCATACTCCAAAATGTCAATTTAACATTTCATTACTGTTCCACGAATTTTAGTCTAATGAAAATTTCAAATATTCCAATCGAAAAACTTATATTTATTAAGTAGAACGAAATCAACATGTGTTGAAATAATTTGTTATAAAAAAGATGTGATTATTAGACACGAATAGATATGATTGTTGGATATGAAAAGAAATGATTGCTGACATTAAGAGAGGTGATGATGGGGATAAACTACCTATGCTCAAGAGATGATTTGATTGGTTGTTTGTAAATAGCGCCAAATCATATATTATTCATCACAACTGTTCAAAACAACAACTTTTTCTTTGTAACTCTCTCTTCTTCTCTTTTCACACACAACTTTGACAACACATTCAAGGTTAAATTCCAATAGAGAAATTGAGTAACTATTGAACTTGTTTCTCTATGGCTTTAGTGTATATCTTGGAGGTATATTTGTTCAAAATATCAAAGAACTATAAACTACTGCTTATCTTCATCAGCAATCAAATTTCACCAACATGTGTATAAGGTCACTGTAAATATTTTCGTATGCCACATTCGCTCGTGTGTCATTGAAAATGAAGTGTTAACAATATAGATTTTTCGTCTTCGATACTTTGAAATCATTATAGGATGCGATGAAAAATAAAATAAAACTAGAGGAATAATTTGTAGAAGATGAAAGTTTACCTCTATTTGAAAGCTCAGAGCGGATAGAGCGGTTACACTCGAAATCCTGAGACGGTACGTTTTACCTGGGACGACCGTCAAGACGTACGGCAAACATTCAGGATTGGTCGCGTTACAAGCCATTGGATCTGAGCTTGGAGTGACCAATTTGGAGCAATCGAACTTTCCCTTCCCATGAATTAGTAGCGACTACAATTCAAACGAAAAAAAGAGTTAGAAAAATATGAACTATGAGCGAAAATTGTGTTTAAGTTTTTCATAATGGAGGATATCAAATTAAGTTAATTACCTGAGGCTCCCCAACCCAACCGAAGGGAATGGAGGATAGGCCAGCAGCTTGTTCATAAGTGTTCTTGTGGTACCAGTCGTTGAGGATGATGCTCTTGTCGTAGTCGTAAGCAAATGGCTCGGCCACGCCGTCCGGCAGCGAAACCCGGATCGACCCGTACAGTCCGGCCTCTCTTTGCATCCCGTAATGCGCGTGGTACAAGTATGTTCCGGCCTACGTAGGGTAAAGGTATAATGTCATCTAAAGCTGCCCTTGCAAGATGATAATTCAATCATCTCTCTCGGATCTGTATATGAACGAGTGTCGTTTGGTAGTATTGGGCTGCACAGGCACATATGAGACCAATTCCCATGAATTATCGGATGGGGTGTGGTCAACATGAAAACTCACATGATCTTTCGATTAAGAAGAGCTCCCATGAACATGGGTGAAAGATAATCTTTGCACTGTATACAGGGACTCACCCGGTCAACGACAAAACGATAAGTAAAAGTGTCTCCAGGCAAAATGGGGCACTGAGTCACACCCTCTGTTCCATCGCTCCACGGGCTTCCAATCTACAAATTCAATCCCACCCAAAGTCATCGTCTCATAAACCTCTTATTACAATCTTCATCATACACTTGACCGACACTTTCATAACATAGTTTCAATGTCATTGCTATATACCTGTCGGATCCCGTGCCAATGGATCGCGAGATTCTCCGTCGCCAGCCCGTTGGTAACTTCAACGACGACGGTGTCTCCCTGTTGCGCAAGAACGGCCGGGCCTGGGGTCTTTCCATTGATGGTGATGGCCAGCTTCCTGTAGCAGTCTGGCGACTTGAACTCATACTTCACGTCCCACTTGTAGTGCCGAACTCCAGCCTCCGCCGACGCCATTGCCGCGAAAACACATAGTAACAACACGATTCGTCGACTCATCTTTTGCACTCACGGTAATCAAACTGCACACAACACACAGCGTATCGATAATTGAACCAGCGGACGGTATTCGTGCGGCGACTGTCGACCACAACAATGAGGATTAATGAAGAAGAAGAAGAAGTTGGTATTAGAAGGGGAAAATGCCACGGTTTTGGGCACGTCGTCGGCAAAACAGTGGTTACTCTTCGTTGGTATTTATAATGTCTAAAGAGACACAAGTTGATTATATTACATTGTACGTTATGGTATTTAGTCGCAGGTATTGAATGAACAATTCAACGCGGAGTTCTGCTGTAGATTTTGGACCAGAGCCATGCACATGTGACGATTAATCCAAGATATATACGTTAATCGATTAAAATGCTTGGTAACTTCGATCACCTTGAGAAATGAAATTACTTAATATTCTCTAGGGAAGAATAAACTACACACGACTTGGAAAAAAACCAAAAACATGAGCACTATAAAATGAGACTTTGTCGCGGTCTGACTTGTCGCTACTTTCAAACGTCGTTTTTATTCTTTTGAAAAGAGGAGTGCTAACTATATTGGCCTCAATCGACCGCCTTTCCCATTTTTTATTCAGCTGACTCTCGTACTTTCCACGAAAAAGGGGAGAGAAAAAAGAAATTAAAGAGAAAGAAGCAAACCACCAAGCTTGTGTTCAGATATGCTTCGAATCGAACTCGAGTCAAGGTATTATAATATTTCATTAAAAGGGTCTTGTCTGATTTGCCCTAGACACCATACTTATTCCCATGATGTTATTCTAAATGGAATTTTAGGACCGCCAGATTTCGTCAAGGTAGCAGCTTCTTCTTCATTTCTCTTTCCTCCTATCTTTATTCTTCTTTTACTTTTCGTATTGTATCGAGTCCTATTTTATCTTTAAAAATATTGAGAGTGGGAGGGACAAATCACAAATGTTTTGATTTTACCTCTATTCTTCTTCACCCCTTTATATGTCAATAACTAGAATGAAAAATAATAATAATAAGGAATGTTAATGCAACCGGAACTAAATGATTGATCTTTATCAAAAGGCTTGCCAAAGCCCCAAATCATAGAGTACTTTATATCGATGCCACAGAAAGATATGTTCTTAGATCTTGCATTCAAAGTCCTTTATTCTTTCTATATATTGCAATGCCTAATGGCAATACATATGTAAGTAGTTGAAGACTGCTTGTATTTATGCACGGAACTCCTTCCAATTGAAATGTACAATGACTTAGTAGATAAGATTTTCCTTTTCCTTAAAACCGAAAAAGACATCTC
>BCNH02000009.1:2826708-2860731 GCA_001662345.2 Metrosideros polymorpha var. glaberrima
TGAATGTGGCTTCTGATAGGTTGGACTCATAAATCAATGACAAAGAATCATTACTTGCATGATCATGATTGTATAACCAAGTTTTAAATTTATTGCAATCATTTTTTAAGTGACTTTTCTTCTTATAAAAGAAGCAGCGGTCACTATCTTATTAAAAGATGCTTTCTTAGGATCCAAACTATCAAAATGACTAGCGGCTTCATGAGTTCCTTTATAAGTACGATTTTTGGATCTCATACCCCTTTTGCTATTGGAATTAGAGGCATACAGGAAAAAATGCCATACCATCCTTAGGACGTAATTCCTAACATTACCAAATACATCATACCTTATGTTGAAGAGTCCTTGTAAATGTGTGCCAACTCAGTATTGAACAAGACATAATTTCAAGCCTCTAAGGCTTTCATTATTCATTTAGCAGTGCAGTCAATTGGCAAACTGCTTTTCAAGTGTTTATGTATGGATCACTCTTCATAATAATAAGCAAATCCAATCGCTCTTTTCCCAAGCAACACAATGTGCTTTATCAGGATCTGTATTATCGACAATCAAATTTGCCAGCTTATCATTAATAAGAGCAATATAAACATATGTCAATAATACATCAAATAGAAAATCCTCCTTCCACTTCTCAAAAAAATTGTACCATTAAGAACCTCAATTATTATGGAGTTGCCGTTTACAAAGAAAGTGACTTAAATAACAAATAATGTATACAATTAGCATAATGTGAGTATTTATCTTGTGAGTTATATACATTATCATAAAATCACATTTGGACAGAAAATATGACATGCAGTTATATACTCCATACATGACAGTGGCTATGAAAATTTATTCCAATCATTGTAAATCCATCACCTTTGGGTTTATGAAATATTGGGATTAGTCACTCCTCATGCATATGCTACACATGATACCCTCCATGAACCAATACACAATCAATTCCTTTGGGATTATGACCACGTATTAGAATATGAGAAATCCCACCACAATATGAGATCAATATTTCTCAAATCTAATCAAGTGTGCTACTTTGGCAATCACAACCCAATTGAAACCTTAAAACTCGTTTATACCAGGGATATAAACTTTGTATCTCACATTTACCAGATACATGCAATTTTAGATTCGAGGACATGGGGCTAAATTTGTCACTAAAATTAGATGACATGCCAATAACATTATTCTAATCATTGATACATATTAAATCATATACATGTAATCAATGAATCACACTCTACATATGTTGAATGTGATCATATACATATGAGCTTGCACCTGTACATCCAAAACCATAGATAAATACAGGAAAAAACACAAAAAAAAATACCTAAAAAATACACGTATATAGGGTTATGTACGCGTTTTCATATCCATAAAAGCATCAAACATGTAATATGAACATACCAACTTGTAGAGAACTTCCATACAAGTCCAACGCCGTCGGCCATGCTCCATTTGAAGCCGTCACGCGTCACCTAAGTGCGTAACGCATGAGGCACCTGCATCACACGCAGCCCCAGGTTTTAGACCCGGTTCAACATTCGGTCTGATCAATTCAACCCGGCTCGATCGGTCTAACCGGATGGTCAGCAGGTCAATCCAACGGGTCAACGGGTCGAGTCACGATCAACAGGGTTGAGTCGGAAGTTAATCGGGTTGGGTCACAATCAATAGGGTCGATTATGTCATTACTAACGTCACCCTGGTATGTGCAACGCACACACTAGTCTTTTTGCGCGTGGCTGCATGTGGCTCTCACGCATGTAGGCGCGTATGGTGTCCCCTCGGGACACACCACCCATGGTTTTTCTCGTTTCGATGGGTAGATTCCGAATATGTGATCAAAATCAAATTTTACCTAAGAAAAATTTTGAAAATAGGGCAAATCCGAAGGTTCGAGTTCTAGTCTATGGTAGCTCTGATACCACATGTTTGAAGCTGAAAAATGACACCAAAGATCTCCATAGCTAGAATCTAGAACACAATAATAGATCAAAGGATTTACACACCTGATTCAGGATCCATCGTTCTTTATGCGAAATTGGCGACAATTCAACACAAGTGCTTCTCATCTATTGTCCTCTTGATCACTTGCTCAATGAGACTACCATTCACGTTAAATATCTATATTTGTTCCTTATGTGAGGAATTAAATGCGTCTTAGGGTTAGAGGAGAGACTTTAGAACCATTTATAGAGTTTTTAGATAGATCATCTCATTATGCGCCGGGCTCAACTTGACCCACACAAGTCAATTCCATATTAGACTAATAAAGAATATTTATATCCAACATTATTAGACCAATCCCATAAAAATGTAAATTACAAAATTAATTAATGTAGTCTGCATAATAGAAAAACTCTTACAGCAAGGGCTAGGGAATCTATTTGTTTTTTTTTTCAACTCTCTTCAGAAGCTATTCATTGAGATGATATCGATCCATATGGTCTATGCACTAACTCTGTCGGAGTGCCGCGATCGAAAGGGCTAGGGAAGCTATTAGTTTTTTTTTTTTTTTCCAACTCTCTTGAGAAGCTATTACATATACCCAATCTATGTAGACCAACACCAGGATAACCATTGAATGTGTGGGCACCCCACAGTTCAAGTGGCTCTAATGATATTAGTTTACATAGACCGACTATATAAAATATTGTACCCCCCTCTCTCTCTACAGGCTATTTTTTTGTTTCCATGAGTTATTTATATATACAGGAAGCTAGGGGAAAGAGATCCTTTACCTCTGTGTACGTCTACACTCAGAGTTAGATGTCTTTATCATCTATGCGAAGAAGGGTGCGTAGTTAATTGAATTCATAACTAAAGTATCAATGGTTTAAAATTATTGAGGTGTCTACCGAGACCCAAACGTAGTAGAGGATCCCACAAACCCTATAGGGTCGACTTTTCTGATTATGGATAGACATGTATGTCAGCACAATGATATCTTACTTGGCAAATGTCCACCATAGACTTACGTCTTGCAGGATCTATCCCGCCAATGGTTGAAGTTCATGTTGATGCTTAACGGGTGATAAATATGACACAGCAAAAACAGGGAAAATAAAAAGGAAAAAGAAAAAAAGAAAAGAGACAGAATAAAAATTTCATAAAAAAAATATTTAAAAATTATAAAAAAAAATTTCCACATTAGCGTTAGTTATGCTACATAGGACTATGTCACGTAAGACCACCAGCATCTAGGTCGGCGATTTCCGGTCTAAATTAGCTGGATGGACTGAATTGATATCAATGTGAAAAAATTGATGACTAAATTGGTTTAGAACTGGATTAGTACTAACGCAATAGGTTTAAGAATTTTTCGGTACTTTTTCCTTAGAATCGGGCGATACAAGTACTCAGTCGCAAACTCTGAGAAAACTCTCTTTTCCGTATTTCTTAAAAAATATTGATCAAAACTGTGTGATACTCCGAACATAACAAATAAGTACCCCGCCCTAGTTTATTAACAAAAAAAATTTAAATCTAATAAGATTATCACTAAATGTTAAACAAAATCACCAAAATTATATAAACTTTCTAATCTGAAATCCTAACGATAAGGAAATTAGTAAAGGAAGATAGCCTCCACCTCTTAAGCTAATCAGATAACTAGTCAAAAATAAAATTTAAAACATCTTGATTCAAAGTTAATGTTCTATAATTAAACATATGAAAAAGTGAGATGAAAAATCTCCTTAACAAAAATTAACCGCTTCCGTGCAAATAAAGAAAGAAATGTAAAGCAATTTTTTGCAATAAGTTCAGTAGAGATTTTCTTATATTCTAGAATTATTCAAATTCGTGCTTTTCGGGCCCAATTATACTCAACAATTTCATACATTTGACCTTACAAGATTCTCATGAAACTAGGAACAAATCTCCCAAAGGACTCCTCCAAAACCTTCTTTGCAATTGACACCCCTATCTCTCTGAGTGGTATGATCTAACATGTCCATGAAGAAGCCTAAAAACACTCAAAATATGTCAAATTTTGCCACACACACAAAAAAAAAAAAAATCCTGTATTGATCGTGTTCTAGGCACTGACCCAAAATAAGAATTCAACATGAATGCCAAACCATTGGAGTGCCCGCCGTGGCCGAGCAACTCACCACCGCATGGTTGAGCACCCAGCCTGAATGGACCTATTGGTAGATATCTCGAGGGTGCCTAGGTCCAATTGTTCAGGTTCTCAAGTCATGTTCTTACTTTGAACTTTCACAGTTCGAGCGCCTATTTGAATCAAGTTTTTTTCAAATGATTTTAAACTCGAGATATATCTCGACAAGGAAAATAAATGTGGTCAAAATAAATGAAACCGGAATGAGTATTACCTAGATTATGTTCATCGTATCCCGTCCCCAATAAGAATTATTTTATAAGATGGATTATGGGAATGTGAGGCTGGTCTTAGGTGGAAAGATCCAATGGTCGCTACAACTCGGGCTATGACCAATTTCAAAGAGATTACGTCATCGTTGACCATACGTTGGTCTATAATGTAATGAATGGATATATATATATATATAATATGGTACACATCTTACGTACTCTTTTTATTATTATTATTATAAATGACCATCTTCATCGCCCTTTACTGGGAATCTATCGATTGAAAAATTGACCAACATTAGACCATCGTGCTTTTCATTTCTACAATACAAGAAAACGAGCATTGTTGATGTCTTGGAAAAAGTACCAAAAAGTCTTAAACGTATTGCATTAATACTAATTTAGTCATAAACATTTCAATTAGATTAATTTAGTTCTAAACCTTTTTATATTTGTATAAATTCCGTCCATCCAACTAATTTTGATCGAAAATTGCTGACGTGGTACAATTGACATTGATGTGGACATTTTTCATTTTTATAAATTTTTTTTTTTATTTTTTTCCTTTTTCTTCCTTTCTTGTTTTTGCTTTCCCTAGCTTAGGCAAGGGTAGGCCTTGCCAGATCTAGCAAGGGGGCCCTTGCCCTTGCCCAAGCGTGGCTTGGCGAGTCCGACCCTTGCCTGTGGCTGACAAGGGCGACCAATTAAGGAGAGGCCAGCCCTCATCAACCATGGCCCGTGGTCGGCCACCGGCAAAAAGAAAAGAAAAAGGAAAAAATATTTAAAAAAAAATGTCCACGTCAATGTCGACCATGTCATGTAGAACGGCTAAAGTCTACGTTAGCGAGTTCCTGCCTAAATTGGCCGAATGGACTGAATTGATACTCATGCAATAAGTTTAGGATTTATATTTTACTTTTCCCTCAATGTCTTTACCGTTGCCACATGTACTTCATTTTGTTTTTCCTTCATTTCCTATTTTCCTCAGTCTTTTGTATTTGTCACTTCTTTTGCACTTCGTTTGCTTGTACTCAAATATTTGAAACTACCTAACACTTCAAATTGGTCACGCCATAGAAGATTATGAAACTAGGGTTTCTGTCAATCCTTTTCTCCTAGAAGGACATATATATCATGCATCATGCGGTGATATTTTCCAAGATGTAATTGAAATGCAATTCATATGACAAGGCACAGCAGATTGGTGACTAGTTCTTTTTACGCTCGACTTGTATCGTTGATCCATTCTAGAGAGTTAAACCCTACCCACCGGTGATTACAGCTTGTTTTTCTCTTACTGTACCGAATGGGGAAACTTGTTCAAAAACGTACTAAATTTATTGCACTTTTGCCAATTCAGCTATAAATCTTTTAATTGTACCAATTGAGTCCTAAACATTTTCATATTTTCTCAATTAATTCCATCCAGCCAATTTTGGTAGGAAATCGCTAATGTAGTGCTAGTTGTCCTATATGGGGCAGCGGCGTTAACGTGGCAATTTTTAATAATATTTGGATATTTTTTCATTTTTTTCTTTCATTTTTTTTCCTTCCCTTTTTCTTCTAGCTATCACCAGGAGGCGAGGTCCCTTTGTTGTCGCTGGGCGAGGTTGGCCTCTCTAGTGGTTAGGCAAAGCTAGCCCTTCCCGGATCTGGCGAGGGTTGAGCCTCGCCAATGGCCGGTAGGGTCAGCTTCACCAAAGGTCGGCGAGGTCAACCTCATTAGCCCTTGCCTTTGGCCAGTCACCAAGGCCTGGTGACAGCTAGAGGAAGAAGGGAAGAAAAAAAAAATAAAAAAAATAAAATATTATTAAAAATTATCCACATCAGTGCTGGTCGTGCCACGTAGGACAGTTGGCGTCCACATCAGTAATTTTTAGCCAAAATTGACAGGACATTTTGGCCCGATAGACTCAATTAGCAAAACATGAAAATGCTTAGGACTCAATTGACAGAATTAAAAGATTTATGACTAAATTGGCAAAAGTGTAATAGGTTTTGAACATTTTGAATAGTTTTTCCGGAAATAGCGTCACCCAAAAAGAAATAGCCGAAACTAGAATTCACGGTTGTTCGTCCATGCAAAAATAAATTATTAATAAAACAAAGTTTATTAATGACAGTGTGTTTCCATCTCCGAGGTCTCAACTTGACTTACCTAGCCCCAAATAATATATGTGCTTCGACCTGTCTTCTTCCTTCATTACAAATCTTTTTCTGCAAAAAGTCAAAGTCAAACCTATTTGCATGAGGCCGAAATTACCTCACAAAACATGTGAAGATGAAGTGTGCAAAAATATATAAACAATATAAATCAAGTTCATTTCAATCGTTGTTTGTGGCCAATGACCGAATGAACATAATTAATGATCGAGGTGATATTCGTCCATATAATCTATACAACAACTTTTTTTGAAGTGTGGGGTCGAAAGACTAGGAAACCTATTCATAGTCTTTTATAATTCTCTTAAGACGATATTGCATAACTTTTTTTGAAGTGTGAGGTCGAAAGACTAGGAAACCTATTCATAGTCTTTTATAATTCTCTTAAGACGATATTGCATAGACTATGTTGACGAACACCATCACAATCATTGAATTTATGACCCTCACACAGTACAGAACCAACTTCAAAATCTCACCAATGGCTCAAGACCACTTGCGTAGGTAAAGCCCGCGACTTTACCGATCCATGGCCTCCCGATAGTCAGATCTATGCAATGTTGCCCCGATTAGAAAACAAAATTTACCTGAGATGAAATATCATCCCAACCTCCACTCATATGAGAAATAACATTTTATCACTTGAACAGCCTTGGCTTCCATAAAATCTCTCCTTTAATGAAGCAAATTAGAAGATTAGGTCAACAATTAAGCTAGTTATAGAGGGTAACATACAAGAACCTCAAGTTCAAATGTATTCATGTCAATTATACGGGTGCAAATAAAGACTTACACAATGCACGTGTGGGATCCTAAAGGAAAAACTACAGTTCAGGCATTGATCCTGCATTTCGAGTTTCTCAAGGAAAACGAAGACATTAGTATTTGCATCGCTTCAACAACTATAATGCTTAAAGAACATGAAGACGGTGATCCAAAGGATCGAGGAGAATCAAAGTTCAAACTACGAAAACAAAGCACACACATGAACTAGGTATGAAATCAAACTCCACTTGCCCACTACTATTCCAAACCGAACCCAAAACTCAGCTACAAAAATGCCTTACTCCGTTGTAGAGAGAACGAGCGGTGCGCCTCTAACTTCTAAAGCTTCTTCAATCTTCCTGCAAAATATGATGAAGAGGAGAA
The DNA here is from genome assembly GCA_001662345.2 of Metrosideros polymorpha var. glaberrima. Taxonomy (NCBI): domain Eukaryota; kingdom Viridiplantae; phylum Streptophyta; class Magnoliopsida; order Myrtales; family Myrtaceae; genus Metrosideros; species Metrosideros polymorpha. The sequence goes on from BCNH02000009.1 coordinate 2,834,362, forward strand.
AACAGGAGTCTTTGCTGTAGTGACCGATCTGCATAAAAAGGACTCCTCAATCACGCCATCTCAGGCATCTCCAGGTCACATGATATTACAAAAAACTATATATATATACAACATAACAAGCGGATAAAAGTCATGACAGTGGCTCATCATTCCAAAATCTCGCCTTCCTCTAATTCATCCTCCACTGATGCTAAGTTGCACCCTCCAGGTAAGCCTCTTTTTTCTTCTATACCTTTTCTGGCAAACTCATCATCCAATTCAAGAAAATCATCCGGATTCATTTGTGCAATGAGATTTGAATAGGCATCTATAAGTCCCTGATCGAAGTCAATTTCCATGTCCTCAATAATCCCAGAATCCCCCACATTGGAGGGTAGTGGTTCGCTTAGTCCAGATACATTTCCTGCCAAGGGCCCACTTGATGCTTTTGTATTTTGATGGGAAAATTGAGATTCTCGACTTGAGTTCCATTGCTGCATTAGGTCACATCCCTGCGATTCTAAACAGCCATTATCTTCAATTTCCTCCTCCCTGAAGCGGACACCATGCACATTCAAGTTATCACTTCCGACAGAGCACTGCAAATCTGATTTGGGAGTGACGGCTCTCCCGTCTTTCACAACTTCAAAATCACAACTGAGTGATGGAAGGAAGACGTGTATCGCAGGATATTCTAAGATGACAACATTTGCCAATAGTTGCCTAAGAGGGGTCCTTATGTCCAACTCCTTGAAAGGTGATTTGGGACCCTGGCAAAATGTAGAAATGAACTCACTAAGCTGAACATTTAACTGTTGAGAAGACTGATAGGAAGCATGTAAAGGTGGATGGTCAACTCCAAAGATTGACATCCAATATTGATCTGACGCACCCCCTCCATTAAAGAGAGAGTTTCATAGCATACACAAGCAAAAGGAAAGACTCAACTTCATGAGAACGCTTGAAAAGGGAAAATTACCTTTGGATATTTACGAATAAAAAATCTGAGATTGTCCAGCTGTTCATCACAAAATTGCTTTAGCTGATGGTTCCATGGACCAGGTTTCAGATGCTTCTCAATGATGGTAAAAAGGGTTGTGTCCTCATGTATTCTGCAACAAAAACCATCCTAATCACTGAACATGATATCATTGCTTTTCGGAATGGACAGTGGCACAAATTAATTCTCATCATTAGAGGTGAGCATAGGTACTGCATATCAGCTTTCATCAAGATTAAACTACACACAACTCACCCATGGTCACAAAGAACCACGTCTGTCGAATGAAAGCGCCATTCAATTGTCCAGGAAATAAATTTCTTCCTGAAACAATTAGACAAGCACAGTTTACAGACTAGAAACTCAGAAATAATTCCAAAATCAGATCCCAACTAAATATTTTCATATGAAAAAACATCTAAAAAAAAGAGGGCTCATAGAGGGGGGAAAGTATAACCAAAAGAATGGGACTGCCAGGTCAAGTAGACGGGAAAACTGCTTAAAAATCATAAAAACCATTTCTAGAAAAAAAAAACTGACATTTACGGACTCTTTAAATCTGAATATCCAAAGCGTGACCAAAAAGTCAACACCTAACAAGTCCTGCACTTCCTAATCTCACGAGAAAATAACTCGGCATAAGAGATTAAAACCTAAATTAGCAAATTAGACAGGTTCAACCATGCTAGTTTAAGAAAATGTTCCTCATTAATGAACGTAAAAGCGAAGAAGGAAGAAATTCCTGATAGCATTCTTTCAGTTAAATGCTCCATCCTGAATATTTTTACGAACTGCAACTGTGATCCAGATATAAACCCATATAACAAAGATTCAGAGACAGGTTATGTTATACAGATAGAAGAGCTTATCTTACCCTTCAAGAATACCTCTTTTATCATCAGATGGCTTGATTATTTACTTAAGGAGAAAAAATATGAGAAAAATGAGATCAAATCACCACAGGTAGAGTAAACACTGTCAGTGCAATCACTAAACCCCTAGAGCAAAATTTGATTTTACTCTTTAAAAATGAAATGCCTTCAGAAAGACCCTGGCTGATCTAATATTGTTTACCCCAGCCAAGAGAATGGTCCCACCCAAAATAACGAAAAAACTAATAAACAGAAGAAGAAGAAGAACGCATAAAACCTACCGCAAGAATCAGCCACACATAATGTGCAGGACTTAGTATCTCATCTTACAAAATTGATAGCATAGTATATATAATCCACTCTAAGGTCAAGATTCTGATGCCACACCTTTGCTCATATCGAGACTGATTTCTGCCCCTTTTTGACAGTCCACTTGGAAGGAACAAGAGTTTTGTTCTCCTACTAGCAGCTGCACGCCGGAGATTTTGAAGGGGAAATGGCAACTTAAAAAAAGGATGCACACTTAATTTAGCTCTTGTTCTGTGCGCAGATTCAGTGACCCTCTTCACTTCCTCGAGCAAATTATAGTCTACGTCCATAACGAATTTCAAAGAGATATGAATATATAGAACTCAAGCATAAATGAAAGATTTCTTAAAAGGCGAACATATAAAACAGAAGTAAGCTTTAGGCTTAAGCTAATTTTCTGAGGAAAAGAAACCATTCAGATAAAGCAGGGCAATTACAACAGAAACTTATGCCTAATAATCATACTCACAGGGACAGCAAAAAAGCTACAATTAACAAGCATGCGTGTGCAGTGGAGAGAGAGAGAGAGAGAGAGAGTATACCAGAGAGGAGAACATTGTCATTAAATTGAGAGAGAGGAACGAACTGAGTCTGATTCCTCTTGCCACTGCAGCCAGTACGGTGTTTATGAGCATTTACGCATGGAAGGCTACACGACCGGAAAGAACACCCAGGGCACTTGTATTTTGATGGGTTCTTTTCGCACTCTTGACATAAAAGAGCTTGTTGCTTTGCATGCAGTGTGCTTACTTTTTCTTCTGCCTGATCTCCCATCTCAACCAAATTTTAGAGAGCTGAAAAAATGGTATTTGGAATAGTAAGAGTAATGGGATTGAAAGGACAATGTGATGTATGATGATTTAAATAGAATAGAACAATACAATCTAGTCAAGAATGGAATAGGCACTCCTCCGATTATTTTACTGAGACAATCCTTAGACTGTAAGAATTAGATCAAATGGGAAATAAAGGTAGGTGATAGATAACGATCTATCTTGACCAGTGGATTCCTGGGCCTTGACGAATGGCCATCATTGAAAGACTATATCAGGTGATTTGCATTTGGGAACCTTTTATGATAGGACAAGGAATCTCCGGAATCTCTTATACCCTACCTTATTTTGTCAATCACAAGATATAAGGCAGTACATTGTCAAAACCATCCTTTCTGGTTTTTGGCGGTAAAAACAAATAAATATTAACGACAAAAAATACCTCTGTGTTTGCAGTCCACAAGAGTAATCTTATAATTATTAACCCTCCATACCAGACCGCTTGTAAAATTGCACACTAGCAATCATTAAAACACTACATTTATCTTACAAAGCACGACCTCAAAAATGAAACGATACAATCACACATCAAAACCATGTGCAAGAAACATCCTTCTCTGATGTGGGTGCCAAACGTGGGTACTTGTCATTGTATCTGACTTTTCCAAGTTGCCAGATCACAAATAAAAGGTCTCAGGGAATGAGTGTCCAAAATTTGGATACAAGTGCAGGGATATATTTAAAATAGATGATACGCACACCTGATGATAACTATTACTAAAGCATAGTGTTAGCATTAACTTCATCTCACTTATTCCAACAGGCACAGCATTTTGAAACAACATTTTCAGAATCAGGATCCTGGGCAGGATCATTGTGACGTCATCAAGGAATGGATAGAGGATTATAAGATCCTACCAATTTAACAAACTGAGGCCAAATTGTGAAGTTTTCACCCAGTTCTGCACACTTAGATACACATCAACACTAAAACAAGGGCACGAAGGTCAAACATAGGAACGCTGTGTGAAGTCCTGCAACTCCCATATCATTCGTTTTCTCTCTTTTTCATTGTGGACTCCTCTGTTCAACTATGGAGAAGGCCCAAAAATTTCTCTTCTTAACATCCTCCAGCCCCTCCTGGCTTCTTAACAAAAGAATTTCCACCAGCACGAGAAAGGTTGTCAGCATCGGCATCCTACTTAGGATCGAACAGTGGATCGTAAGATCCTAAAAATTACACAAACAATACAAAAGTCTTGGATTACCATATGGAACTTATTGATTATGACCACTGTATGACAGTAAAACTCCAAAATAGTGTAAATTTTAAGTTTATGACATCTTTATACTATATGAGCCGGGCCATAGTGACATTGAACCTAACACCAGACCGATTCTGCTTAAGTGTCTGACTTCCGCTAGGCTTTGATGGAGGAACAGGTGGTTTGGGGGGAGGAGACCTCCGACAGCAGAAGTTGGAGTAGGTGTGCACGCTCTCATTTTGAGGGGCTTGAGAATGAGAATCATGGGTTGAAGACATCTTATCGAATACTAATAATAACAACATTAGGAACAGAAACAATGTAACAAGAACGACAAATTAAAGTAACTAAAATTGAAAGCGAGAACAATATCTCAGCTCAGCCCATGCACAACCAGTCATCAACATCAAGTATCAACCACAGTCAGAAATTCCCATTCAACCAACTAATATCACAGCCCATCCATCCACCATTCTTTCAGTTCACAACATCTAGAATACGCTAAACGAACTCTAGTTTAAGATTTATACCCTTTATAATCACCGAAACAAATCCTTCCACGCGACTCCTTTCTCGTTGTTTTCGTCGTCCAACGTTCGGCACGATTCAGTCTGTTCAGCATTCACAAACAACACATGTAATTTGTCAGAAATCATATTTATTAAATAAAGAACAGAACTTTCGGCTAAAAAAAAAAAAAACCCTCACTGTACTAGAACCTGTAAAAGAGTGAGTCCCGGCGGCGCCGCCGTGTCAGTGCGTCCAAGCTTATGGAGGGCCTGGAGGCGTGAACCGTCTTCGTCGAAGCTCGCGGAGGCCGATGCAAACAGAAGATACGAGAGAGAGCGTCGCGATTCGCTATCGTTCTTGTCGCGGCGTCGAAGCTCGTGCGGTCCTGCACTCGTAGAGATGTGCTTGCCCGTGACACTCACTAGACATTAGTGAGAGAGAGAGACTGTGAGTGGTTGCGAGGTGCAGCGGGTCGCGCCGTCACGGTGGGTCTCGCCGGCCGCGCGGTGTTGGTGCTCGACGGCGCGGCTGGGAGAGAAATGCGAAAGACAGGCGCGCGGCTAAAGAGAAGGGCTCTTTCTTTTATAGATCATATATTTCTGAAGGCCGAACGACCCGAATTAAGAAGAACCGGATCCGAAATCGCTACCCGAACCGACCCGACCCGTTTTCCTCCCCTTTTCTCCTCTGTGTGCAGCGCGTGGGAGAGAGAGAGAGAGAGAGCTCGAAAACTACTCCGAAGAAAGCCATGGAAGGAGAAGCTCCGAGCTCACCGCCATCCCTCGACGATCCACTGACAAACCCATCCTCCTCCTTCTCGTCCCTCAATGACCTCGCCTACGAGCTCTCGTCCCTCGAGGACCTCGCCAACCGCGGCTCGTGGCGGTCCATCCTCGACAAGGTCGCTAGCGCCCGGTCCCTCTCCCTCCTCCGCCACCCCCACGACCACCTCGCCTACCTCTGCTACAACGCCCTCGCCCTCTCCAAGCTCCGCCGCTTCGCCGACGCCTCCGCCGAGCTCGACTCCGTCCAGGATCTCGACTCCTCCGAGTACAGGTACGAGTCCTACCCCCAAATCTACCCGGGCCGGTCCGGTTCGATGGTGCCCTTTTGCCTCCGGTGGCTGAATTGCGTGATTCCGATCAAGTCGGGCAGTCGCCAGGAGGGCTTGGATCGGTTCTATGGGCTTCTGGATTTCGTTAGAGGGAAATTGGAGGAGAGAAGAATCAAGGGTTTTTCCGAGGAGGACGAGTCGGTGAGGGCTTGGAGGAGGAGGGAGGTCTTGGTGATGAATAGCATCGTGGGTAATCATTTGAGTCACAAGGAGTTCAGTGTGTGCTTGGATTTGATCAGGGATATGTTGAGGAGGGGTTATTCAGAGGACCCGGTTCTGGTGTCCAGGTTGGGGTATATGCAGATGCAGGTCGGGGATTTGGAGGGTGCAAAGAGCTCATTTAAGCAGATCGAGAGAATGGCGAGTGAAGGGAAGGATCGTGGGTCATTGAGTGAGGTTGAGTTGAAGAATCTTGTGAATAGAAATAAGGCCTTGGTGTATTTGGTGGGGAAGGATTATGTGTCGGCTGTGAGGGAGTATGAGGAGTGTATTGAAAGAGATGATTCGGATGTGGTGGCCATCAACAATAAGGCGCTTTGTTTGATGTATTTGAGGGACTTGTCGGATTCGATCAAGGTGCTGGAGAATGCGCTTGAACGGGTTCCTACTGTTGCTCTGAATGAGTCTCTTGTGGTGAATCTGTGTAGTATGTACGAGTTGGCATATGTTAATCATTCAGATATTAAGAAGAGTTTGAGTAATTGGATTGTGCGAGTGGCTCCTGATGATTTTGATTCTTCCTGTACAAGGATTTGATGGTACTTTCTCATTTACTGTCACGACATTTTGCTTACTCATGTCATCGATTCAGTGAATGATATCTGAATATGCTTACTTTTTTTTTTCTGAGAAAAGAAAAGAGTAAATTACCTTAGTGTATCATCTATATTGGGTCTATGCTAATGATAATGTGGATATGATTGTCATATTTATGGAATCAATAGAATGACTGTTTTGTTTCCACATCTCTAATCCCTTGGTAGAATTGTGATATGTTTTGGAGGACATTCTCATGTCATTGGTTAGAATATGATTTCGTGATGTCCTCATTGACTTGAATATAGATGGAGTCCCTTGTGTCTCTATCTTGTGCTTCTCCCCTATGTATGATTCCATGTTGTCCAATCTGACTATAGATGAGGTCCATTGTCGTGTCTCCATGTTGCACTTCTCCCTAGGGGTGATCGGTTCCACAATGGGTTGTTTCTCACCCTGGAATTGGGAACTAGACCAGACAGATATGGTTTTCAGTTGTGGAACTAGAATGGACCCTGTCCACCTTGGAATTCGACCGGGTTAGGTCCGGTGTGTCTTTTTTATGGCTTTTACTATACATACTTTGTCTTCAATTTTCTTTTAAGGTGACTGTGATTAAAATACACACACACACACACACACACACACACACACACTTTGGGTTGGTTCCACTGGTTCGGTCCAGTCGGTATGGTTCCTCCCTAGGAACCAGGAACCGGACCGGTTATTTCTTGGTTCCTAATTTTTGGAATCAAGAACCAGATTGAGTCCCGGGGGAACCACTTGGCTGGTCTGGTCCGGTTCCTGGGTTGGACTGAGACCGATGCATACCCCTACTTCTCCCCAATGTTGTATTGCTTAAGGAATCGGTCAGGATGTATAATATAGATAATTGAATTATTAGATGCTCCATATACTCTTTATGTTATAGATACATATTGATATTACTATGGAGTCTGGGCAAAATATTGACCTTGTGTAACCTAGGTTATAAATGTGTAGGGCTCCACAAGCTTGTTTGACCATAATAGACTACACACGAATGCCTCCTATGTGATGGAGAGCTTGGAAGTGCGATAAGGCTTGGTTTGTTAGGGTTCATATAGCTGACCGCACTTATTGGGATAAGGCTTGGTTTGTTGTTGTTATTGTTGTAGAGTGGGTGAATGAGAGGCTTTTGTCATTCTTATACCATAGATGCCGAATAGTCTTGAATAGCTTTGTCTTGTGAGAGAAACTCAATGTTGGTTTCCAACGCATTAAGTTAGAAAATCCAGAAATGAAGCCTGCAGAGGCTGTTAATTATTCGCCCTCTTTTTGTTCTTGTAATCTTTTAGTCCTTTGAGGTGCACAGCAAACCTTTCAATTCTTTCCTTCACTGGGTCAGAGATTGGTAAAACGAGTGATATTTTTACAGAAAATCCACACTCCATAGATTTTGAGTAGGGCATCTAGTTGCTGGTGTAGCTGACCCATATATATGCTCCTAAATGTTGTACATAAGTTTCTTGGAATTGCATTTGTGAGCATTTCTCCAGGTAATTGTTGAATGTATCTCCAAATTTCTTTAGCTTTAGCTTAGCTTTGTATCTCTGTCAGACGAACTGAGTTTTGCTTCTATTTTAACAGTCCTGGACATCCGTTTTTTCCACCAGCTGTTGCTTCAGAGTTTCAGTGTGAACAGTTGCTTATAGAATGATACCATTATTTTGACGAATGAAGTTTACAACTAGTATAACCTCTTTACAAATCCAAGAGTTCAGTCATTTATTGTCAATCTAGTCTCACTGTTTCATATTATGAAGGTGCTTTATTGCACACTAATATTGACATATTGTTAAGTTCTCCTTATATGTCCAGAGGTGCAAGCTCATGGTACCTTCGCCTTGAATTTTGTGATTACTGATTAGAACAACTGCCAAATTCTTTTCTTACTAATTGTGGTGGATCCCTTCCATGCATTGTTTTGTGCTATTATGCTGTGTGAATACCTTCCTTTGAAAGCGATGTCTATAAAGTCGAGGTCCTTTTGTGTGGTTTGTGGTCATGTTTTGCATCGTGAGATAACATCTTTTTTATAGGAGCATCTTGCGAGTCTTCTTTACCTATTGTTTTTTCTTGTCTCGTCCTCTATCAGCACCATGCGAACTCAGATACACTAATTTCTAACTCAATCCTTTATTTGAATATCTACTGATCCACTGAACCATCCTTGCCTAGGCTACACGCATATTATGTACGTTGGATGCTTTTTTTTTTTTGTCAAAATGTACATTGGGTGCTTGACAGCTTTGCATTCTGGTGGATTCAGCGATAGAAGTTGCATCTGAGAGAAGTTTCTCTCAAGCTTGATTATTAGCCTACTGTTGCGATATGTTCGTGAAAGACATGGGATGCATTTCTCCTTTTAATCTTGTATCGCTTGCATTCTGTGAGTGAGATCTCCTTGCACGTTGTCAGACTTACATTTTTGTCCTTCCCCTCCTTATTTTTCACTCCTGCTTAATTTATACCTTGTCCTTTAGTGAGAGTGCATTTCATATACTCTGTTGTTGAATCTAGCAGCTACTTAAAATGACTAGTTTTCTATGTTTCAAGTGGTTCTGCAACTTGCCAAATGCCCGTGCGCCAATGCAATGTCATGGGTGTTTGGTTGTTTCAACCCTTAACCAATATGGTTTCAAGCTTCTTGTTCTATCTTTGATGGCCTTTCATCTATATTCTTCTGCTGTTCTTCTGTGTTATGTATATGTTCAATATTTTGGTTTCAGGGAAAGGAGGAGAAAGAAAATCTCTTTGGGATTAGCAAAGCAACTCGATGGCTAAGAAAGCACTTAAAAAGAGGATTTTTGGATGGATAGGCGAGGTGGAAAGGTGAAATGTAAAGGGTGTCTTGCATTGGAATAGAAAGTTATCTCGCTGCATTCAGATACTGGCTCCAACTTCGAGGGAGTGGTTTGATTTCCACATGTCGTAAACCATCTATGTTGACAATGGTGAAATTTCAAGGAAACATCCAAGGCTGAGTTGAGGAACATTTTGGTTGGATATTACTAGCATGGTACATCTGTGACACTGTTTGAGCTCATTTTTTTCCTGTCGATGACAATCTTTTCGATTTTTTTCAGAACAAGGATTGTCAATGACAATATATGTATGTAATGTGCCGAGACCGCGCAAGTGGATGTCTCTCTCTCTCTGTCTCTCTCTGTCTCTCTTCATCTTCTCTAAAGCATGTGAATGAGTTTTCAACGAGAGTCTAATGCTGTAGCCTTAATTAAAATTTCATTTGAATGAAGGATCAAACATGAGTTATCCTTTGAATTATGTTTTCTGACATTGATTACACTTACCTACCATCGCTCTTTTGGGTCGAGCTTAAGGAGGAGCGGTTCCTTACACGTCTATTTGGGTGATCTGACATGCACTTTGGAGGTCGGATCGAGGCTGATGCCTGTCCCTCTGTGTTGTTCATAACGATAACTCGTAAGAAGTCGATTGACCTTTACCTCGCTCTCTGTTGTTGTGTCGTAGGTCATGACATGAGCAATGAAATAATTAAATCTGGTGTGTGAAACATGAGTGGTCAAAATGGTTTGTTGGAAGGTTAGATTTCTGGGTTTGTTACAAAAATCGTTCTTTTAATCTATTATGTAACTTAAATTAGTCACAGTTGAATGTGAAAAGCTCCAGCAGGAATCTGGCATTTAGACAAGTCCCGGGTTAGCGGAGCAGTTGTAAGCAGAAAGTCCCATGTAAAGTTAACCGCTCGGTCGCCAACTAAAAAGCGTAAGCGAACCGGTCAGTCTCAAGTCACCTACTCTAATGAACCGGTCGTTACCGTGCAACAGTGGTGAGGTCAGGTTACAGCATTCTCACAACTCTCTCTGAAAAATACTGGACTAATCAATCGAGCTACAAAGTACAAAGCCAAAAATAAAAAGAGTGTATTTCGGGCAAAATTTATAATATTATTTAAGTTTCAGAAAATTATGAAATAGTATACGCAAATTTATGGGTGAATTTTTTTAGTGTTATGAAAGTGTCGTGAGTTTTGGACCTAAAAAACGTCAAAATGCGTGAGCTGCAAGATTTAAACAAAGTAAAATGTTCGAGTCAATTTAGACAGTTCCTGAAACACATTTTTGGCTGAAATAGAAGAACAAGGTTCGCCCTCCAAATCAACTTTGATTCTCCAGCATGCTGCTTATATCTCGCCCAGCGCCTTACGTCAATTACTTCACACGACAATGACATATAGAACGGTGCACCTGGTAAAAATAAACACTTTGCAAATTCAAATGCAGACTCGGCACGGTACTTATACACCGCGGGCAGTAGGATCGACTCGTCACACTGCATCGGCCATTGGCACGTGGGATATTTTCTCCAAGCAAATACCCACAAGCACCCATCAACCGCCAATGAATCCCTGCATTTGATCGTCAAGATAAAAGGTAGAGTATGATATGTTATATCCTATCATGTGTTTAGTAGATGTCCAGAATAAGATAAAGGGAGATGTAAATGGGATATAGGGGGATAAAATTATTCTAGGGAGTAGATGGGATAAGGTGGAATAGGATTTCACTTCCTTTTCTCTCTTTCCAACCTCTTTGTCTTCACCCTTTGCCATCGCCCTCCATCGCCACCCATCGTCGTCCCCAACCCCCACCACCGCCACCCACCCTCGCCGCTAGTCGCCTATCGCCTATCGCCATCACCGACCGCCTGTCGCCTCCGCCGGCCAGCCGCTCGTCGCCACCGTCGGCCACCAACCACCGCCACCAGCAGCCGATGGTGGCGCTACCAACTAACCGCTTCTAACTATAATTCTCTCTCCTTAATCTCCTCACTGTCACCGCCACCACCAAAGTCTCGTACGCAGCTATTTTGAGGAAAGAAAAAATTTAAATGTAGCCTTAACTTGTTCATCCCTAAAATGTCTTGTCGTATATCCGACTTTAAATCCACAATTCACCAAACAGTATATATAACATGACAAAATCCTAGGATTTCTTATCCTACCATATCCAGTCCTATCATAACAAAAAATTCGGACGACCAAACGCAGCCTTAAATCATGCCAGTCTCAAGCGAGTCCTACCAAATCCAACGGCAGCTTGTGGGTCCCACCGACAGGTTGGCCCACTACGATGACATGGCGGCCGAGGCACACATCTGCTCGAAATCCGGACCGTGGATTTCCAAGGCAGGGACCCTAAACCGGTGCTACCTGGGCGGTCAACACAGTCGTCGACCACTGGGAGGAAGTGTTCAAGACGATTTGGAAGAGTGTCCCGAAAGAGAAGAATAAAACAAATGGAGTTGGGATTTTGAAGAGGGCTTCTCAACAAACCCTGGGGCTTTGGCTCTCCCACCAACCCCTCCACCAATTTCTTTTCGACCCAATACTATAACAAGCGGTGCTTTCCCTTCACATTTTGCTGACGAGCCCACCAACTGCACCAGCGAAAAGCTCGAGCTGAACCCACCAACCTCCCATGGCTGCTAGTGCTGGTGCTCCCTCTGGCATTGGCTTTTCGCAGTCTCACGCACATCCCAAGCAGCAATGCCTTATGTTTAGCCACTCGAGTTGGAGCGGTGCCTCCAAGTTTGTGTCCTTCCCTTCCAGTTTCTCCCTCAGGTACGTCTGGTTCGTTCCTTTGATTTATTGTTTTCGCTGGGATATTTCAAGTTTTTTATTCTGGGTTTGTGTAGAAACGCAATCAGCTTCTGTTCTATTTCGAAGTCGATTGATCCTTTGTGTTGTATGATGATTGTGGTTGGTTCTGGATCTACTTCTGCGAATATGAGATTACGTTGATTGCTTTAGAAGTTCAATTTTTTTTAATGGGAATTGTATTGCATAGTCCCCAGCAGAGATGTCCAGATGTGGCTTTGAATTTTTAAATTGCAGTGGCAGATGAGTTAAGTCATTCGCATATTAGTTTGCTAGGTATCGGCCGCAATGACAATTAAATTGTGGCGGGGGGTGATGGAAATTGGTGATATCATGTTAGTTATCGCTTATCCATGGTTGATCACCATGATCCTACTAGTAAAAGGAAAGATGAAAAGGGAATTTGTAAGAAAAGAAAGAGCAGATGATAATCTATAATGTTTGTTTAACCAAAAGTTGCATGACCAGCAGTTAACTGGTGTCAATATGATAATGTATGATATGCATTTCATTGCGGTTTGCACAAGATGAAGGTTCTCTATGGCTGTTTAAGCAGTGTATTGACTCTTGAAAACTTTCGTCTTGCCGTAGTTTAGTCAGGGGGTTGTTGGATTTCACTGCTGACGATCCTTGTGACTTGCCAGATCTGTAGATAATACTAAGGAATTACAGTTGCCTAGAATAACTGTAGTGGTGAAAGCACAAGCTGGTCCAGGACAAATGGACGTCGATCTCACTCTGAGTCCAAGGGTGAATTCTGTGAAGCCTTCGAAAACGATTGCTATGACTGACCAGGCGACTGCTCTTTTAAAAGCTGGTGTACCTGTTATAGCGTTAGCAGCTGGAGAACCTGATTTTGATACACCTTCTGTCATAGCAGAGGTAAAATTTTGCAAGTCCATTAACTATCTGATCTATATGATTGAGTGAATTATTATTAGCTTATTTAACTTTTGTTCCGCAGGCTGGAATTAATGCTATTCGGGAAGGTTATACAAGATATACACCAAATACAGGCACATTGGAACTCCGCACAGCGATCTGTCATAAGCTAAAAGGTTTTTCTCTTTGTTACTCACTCCCATACCATCTAAAAGGACTGATCAATGGATTGACATTAAGTCCTGTGCAGGACATTTAGTTATGACAATTACTAGTTATTTCTTTGCTTATTTATGCTTTCTATATCTGTTTTAGAGGAGAATGGGATCTCATATACACCAGATCAGATTGTCGTTAGTAATGGTGCCAAACAGAGTGTTCATCAGGCAGTTCTGGCCGTCTGTTCTCCGGGAGATGAGGTCTGCCCATTGCTTAAGGAAATCATGCTTGTGAATTTTTTTTTATCATGATACATGTTCAGTTATTTCCTTCTTTTAATTCCAATTCCACAAGTCATCAATGCTGGAGTGACGCAATTTTGCCTATTGTTGGAATCTATGATAATATTTGAACTTTTGGAGTAAATTAGCAGTTGAAAGCAGCTTTAAGCCACTTCTTGTTTGATGCAATGTCTTCTGATAGGTGACATAACTTTACATCTGTGAAGTTATTGAGTGATGACATCTTGGCCATATAGTCTTAGTAGGTCGTTATGAATCTGGCTGAAGAAATAATTCCACACCCTGGTTATCAGAATTATAGTCTCTTTGTCTTAAGTCTTGCTCCTGTCACCTATTCATCCTCTTGAAAACACTAATTTGATTCCTACCCATGATGGAGCATATCATGAATGGCCGGGCATGGAAGACTACTTCATGCTTTAGGCATGTGATTTGGCCTTCTTTATTAATAATATCTTTGCAGTTCTATGAAAATTCTGAGATACTGTTGGGTTTTTTAAAATTAATATACGCTAAAAGAATATGACATTGTGGCCTAGGCATAGTCTTGTTTGCTGTGGTGCAGCAAGTGATGAATTCATATGTAGTTTCATTTTGAAATTCCAATAAAAGGTTATGGAAAAGGATATTGGCAATGGGTATATGTTCATTACAAGAAAAAGATGTGTAAACCCTGAAGTTCAAAAGTTGAATATGGTGAGTATGAAAGGGTCAATCGTATTAACTTCTCTAGTGAAGTTAGAGCAAGAGAATTTCCCCAATCCAGATGTAGCCATCTTACAGATACATATCTTATATCACTTAGGCATCAAAATCGTTCTTTTCAATCATCCAGTCTAGGCAGCTAGTCATTCTGTTCTTATCCAATGCACAAGCATTCTGTTATTCTAACCCTTCTGTGACATTCAGCTTTTTTTGCCTGTCACTTTTAGTCTTGTCACAATAATTTTCCCTTATGAAGTCCCCATCACTCTTGTCTTGGCCAATGTATTGGTTTCATTAGTCTCTCCCCTCAGATGATGTTGGTCATTGTAACCATTTCTTTGATCCTTGTCTACGGTTAAATCATTTATTTGCATCGCTATTTTTTCTTTTCATTAATTTAAGTCACCTGTACTTTCAATTTGCATGAAATTTCCTTGCTTAATGTTTCTTGGAAGAACGTTAAGTGCTGTTCTTCTAATTATGGTTTTGTGTTTTTCCCTCGTGTATTTACGTATTACAATTCTTGTCCCAGGTTATAATTCCAGGTCCCTTTTATGTGAGTTACCCTGAAATGGCAAGGCTTGCTGATGCCACACCTGTTATTGTTCCAACAAGCATCTCTGAGAATTTCTTGATGGACCCTAAGCTTCTTGAAGACTCGCTTACTGAGAAATCCAGGCTTCTGATTCTTTGTACTCCGTCAAATCCAACAGGGTCCGTATACCCCAAAAAAATGCTTGAAGGGATTGCTAAGATCGTCACAAAGCATCCCAGGCTTTTGGTATTAGAAGCAGACTAAGATTTCCCTCATGCTCCTTACTTATGTTCGATTGAGTTGACAGTTAATGGAAAAATTCCATGCAAACATTTCAGGTACTGTCCGATGAAATATATGAACACATTATGTATGCCCCAGCTACGCATACAAGTTTTGCATCTTTGCCAGGCATGTGGGAGAGGACACTCACCGTGAATGGGTTTTCTAAGGTATTTGGAAGCTTTTCCTTCTCGAGAACTATTCGCCTCCTAAATTTTAATCTCATAAAAACTCTCATTTTTCATCTAGCTTTTGCTTCTATGCTAGAATATATTCTACTACATGTGCCCTTATAAAAGTATCTAATTTTAAAATGTTGGAACATCTATAGGCCTTCGCAATGACTGGCTGGAGGCTTGGTTATATTGCTGGTCCGAAACACTTCATTTCAGCGTGTGCAAAGATTCAGAGCCAGGTATAGTGCAGCATCAAAAATCTAATTTTTCATAGAAAGAACACTCTGCAAATGATGAAGCTGTCAATGGAGGTTGCCTAGAAGTTGATTAGAATTAAACGTGGTAGAGAGGAAATTTTATGTCAATGAAGAACTTTATATCACAGAGAGAGACCATTGGTTTCTGACACCCAGTAAGTTGAAGTAGACTTAACATTGGATGAAGCAAGTTGTTAAGGTGGTGGCCAATTTGTGTAACACAACCTCTTGAAGTGATTGCTTTCTGATTCAGTTCCCCGAGGTTTGTGTCTGGCACCATCTATCAGCATTGGGCAGATGGCTGAATGTGTTTTGCATTCTTGCAGTTCACTTCAGGTGCCAGTAGCATATCTCAAAAGGCTGGACTTGCCGCTTTGTCGATGGGATATGCTGGAGGCGAAACTGTCGCTACTATGGTAAAAGCTTTTAGGGAACGGAGAGATTTCTTGGTTAAAAACTTTGGGGAACTGGAGGGTGTGAAGATTTCAGAACCTCAGGTACTAAATTAGAGATTGACCCAGCATACAAACTAGTCATTCTTATTCGGGCTTCCTCTGGCCTTCTGTGTTTTGCTGTTTCTCAACACTTTTCATTGCCTTCTCATATTCCATGTGCTTCTATATGCAGGGAGCCTTCTATCTTTTCATCGACTTAAGCTGTTACTATGGAGCTGAAATCGAAGGCTTCGGAGAAATTGACAACTCGGAGTCACTTTGCCGATACCTGCTTGACCGGGCCCAGGTATGTGTCATTCAAGTGCTTGTTCATCTTCCTCTAGCTGCCGGAAAAAAAAAGAAAAAAAACTTTTGCGGATGTGTTTGTACTGAATTCCTATCTTGCCCCTCTCCACAATGTTAACATCTGCAATGCTGAGAAGATGTAACATCCTGGCGCCGCTTCCAATTAACTTTCGGGAAATTTTCCCAACGCTATTTTGTATAGGTTGCGTTGGTCCCGGGGGGTGCATTTGGGGATGACACTTGCATCCGCATCTCTTATGCCGCCTCCCTCGCGACTCTACAAGAGGCTTTCGGGAGGATTAAGAAAGCACTTGTCGCGCTGAGGCCCGCTGTCCCGGTCTGATGATCGCAGAGTTGCCGCAGCATTTGGGACACCTTACCCGAATTAGCTGCAGCTGTTGTACTTCCTATCATAATCATTTGATCAATAGACTCCGTTGTCGTAATCTTTTTGTTGTCGCGTCCCTTGTTTTCTTAATCATAATTAGTCAAAGATAAGAGGAATGATTGGATGCAGATTTAAGAAATATTCTCTCTTAAATGTATAATCTCTTTTCATTCCAAAAGAAAATGACAATGTACATTGTTATTTCAAATTTATCACTCATAAGTGACATTTTACTGTTGAAGTTTTATTCCCCTGTTGATGCTTACGAAAATGGATTTTTCTATACGAAATCCGAATAAAAAAGGGAAGAAAATAGTGTTATGCATCGTGTTGTGTCGAATCCCACCCTTTTATCTATTTATACCATTATCACAGGCGAAGTGAGATTTTTCGCTCCATTTATTGTATGAAAAATGAACGTTTTGAAAATATTTTTTAAAAATGATTGCTTATATCGCTTAAAAAATGAATAAACGGGAAATATTTTTGCCCTTCACAAAAATATTTAGATATAAAATTATCGTTGACAATGAATATAATTGTCATTAACTAATTATTTCAATGGATATAAATGGAGAATTCTAGGAAAATATTATCCAAAATTTTTATTTTTTGTGAAACAAGCGGAACTAAAAAAATTGAAATCTCTTTTTGTTTCCTAATTTATGCGGGACTAAAAAGATGTATATTCAAATCATATGAATGATAGTTATACAAATCAAGCATATGGCAGCACGCGGTTGCCAACATCGGAGTCCAAGAACCGGCGTTATACTTGAACTCATGCCCGTCCTATCAAAGTGATCATGATTTTCTGAAAAGATGGGGAATCAAACTAAGTGACTCAACAAAATGCTGGGGGGCGAAGCAATGATTAGCACTTTCACTATAATGATTCTCAGCTTCCCTAAATTACTACTTTATTTTATTTATAAGATGTAGAGGTAAGTGGTTTTAGGTTTTAGGTCCTACTTCTGTATATATTCCATCGAAAACTTATAACTTGGAATCTACCCGTTGAAACGGGTTCTTTATTTTTTAAAATCTAGAACCTACAATATCATAGTCAATTATAAATATTGCCAAAAATTATAATTCACACTAGTTGTTCTAAATTATACACTCAACATCGGACGCTATGGTATACCACGAGATCGCATGAAGATATAGGCCAAAAGTTTGTAAGTTTCAAATTTCGAGTTCCACCTACTTAAAACCTGGATTTATTGATAAAAAAAAAAGTGCATCTTAGATTCATAAAATCGGATAAATGATAAATGAATTTTAAAATTCAAAAATGAAAAACAACTTTTATTTATTTATATCTTTATCCTTGAATTGAAGTCATAACTATTTCATTACAAGATTTCCATTTGAGCATAATCTACGAAAATCTCTGTTAAATAAAAAATGAACACCTTCCATTTTGATTCAAAAATAAAATGATAATAAAGATTTTTTCTCAATTTTTTGAACCTGTAACCGTTCCCCTGACAAGACGATCTCCCTCCGTCCGTGGACTTTCTAACCCGAAGAATGAGAAGCCAGCTCTCCATGAGGATGACTTCACGTTTGCTTTGCTAATGGTGCTGGTGACATTGGCTTTCTCACAGTCTCCCGCTCATCCGAAGCAGCGAGGATTTAGCCATTCGAGTTCGAGCAGTGCCTCCCAAGTTTGTTTCCTTCCCTTCCAGTTTCTCCCCTCTGGGTGCGTCTAGTTCATTCTTTTGCTTGGAGTTCTCTCTGGGAAATCTCGAGTTCCGATTCTGGGTCAGTGGGGAAACGCAGTCAGCTTCTGTTCTGTCTCGAGGTTGATTTGATGCTTGTGTCGTATGGTTTGGGTAGTCATGGATCTCCTTCTGTGAGAATGAGAATGCGTCGACTGCTTTAAAAAGTTCAAATTTTTTCTAGTGGGGATCGTATTGCATAGTCGCCGGCAGAGATGTCCAGATGTGGCTTTGTATTCTCATGTTGCAGTGGCAGATGTGTTAGTTCATTCGCGTATTAGTCTGCTAGATATCCGACGCGATGGCAGTTAAATTGTGGCGGGGGGAGAAGGAAATTGGTGATATCATGCGAGTTATCGCTTGTCCACGGCCTTAGGTCGATCGCTCTGATCCTACTAATGAAAGAGGGAAGACAAGGAGAAAAGGGAATGTGTAGGAAAAGAAAGAGTAATTTGTAATTTATGCTGTTTGTTCAACCAAAAGTTGCATGTCCAGCATTTAAATGATGTCGATGTGATAATGTATGTTATGCATTTTGCTGCGGTTTGTGCTCGATGAAGGTTCTCTATTGCTGTTTAAGCAGTGTATCGACTCTCGAAAACTTTTGTCTTGCCTTATTTTAGTTGGGGTTTGTTGAATTTCCCTGCTGATGATCCTTGTCACTTGCCAGATCCGTAGATAATACTAAGGAATTACAGCCGCCTAAAATAACTGCAACGGTGAAAGCAAAGTGGTTCAGGACAAATGGATGTTGACCTCACTCTGAATCCAAGGGTGGATGCTGTGAAGCCTTGTAAAACAATGGCTATACTTGACCAGACGTCTGCTCTTTTAAAAGCTGGTGTACCTGTTATTATGTTAGCAGCTGGAGAACCTGATTTTGATACACCTTCTGTCATAGCAGAGGTAAAAATTTTCAGGTACCTTAGGGTTTGTTTGTTTTGCAGAAAATGAATGATTTGGAAAACATTTTTCTAAAAAATGATAGGTTATATTGCTTGGAGTAATTAGCCAACAAATTTTTTTTTCATTATCTACAACAATTTATGCTTTAACTTTTTCGTAGACGATGAAATTATTTTTTGTCCATACATTTTTCTAACCGATACAAGCTATCATATTTAGGAAAATGTTTTCCAAAACATGGGTTTTCTGCCAAACAAATGGACACTTAATCATCTGATATTTATAAGACGGATTGATATTAGCTTCTTTCACTTTCATTCCTAAGGCTGGAATTAATGCTATTCGGGAAGGTTATACAAGATATACACCAAATGCTGGCACATTGGAACTCCGCACAGCAATCTGTCAGAAGCTAAAAGGTTTTTCTCTTTGTTACTTCGTTCATTGCCATCTAAGAGGACTTATCAATGGGTTTATATTAAGTCCTGCGCAGGACATTTAGTTATGACAATTACTGGTTATTGCTTTGCTTATTTGTGCTTTATAAATCTGTTTTTAGAGGAGAATGGCATCTCATATACACCAGATCAGGTTGTTGTTAGTAATGGTGCCAAACAGAGCATTCTTCAGGCAGTTCTGGCCGTCTGTTCTCCAGGAGATGAGGTCTGCCCATTGCTTAAGGAAATCATGCCAGTGAAATTTTTTTTTATAATGATACATGTTCAGTTATTTCCTTGTTTCAATTCCAATTCTATGAGTTATAAACACTGTAGCGAGGCAATTTGCCTATTGTTGGAATCTATAATATATTTGAACTTTTGGAGTTAATTAGCAGTTGAAAGCAGCTTTAAGCCCACTTCTTGTTTGATGAAACTTTTTCTGATAGGTTACATAACTTTACATCTGTGAAGTTGTGATGAGTGATGACATCTTGGTCATATAGCTAAGTAGTTTGTTATGAATCTGGCTGAAGATATAATTCCACGCTTTTGTTATTGCATGCTGTTATTGAATTATAAAGTCTGTCTTAACTCTCACTCATGTCACCTATTCATCCTCTGGAAGACGCTTACATTGATCTCAACCTATGATAGAGTATGTCATAAATATCTGGGCATGGAAGTCTACCTGCATGCTTTAGGCATGTGACTTGGCCTACTTTACTTCTAATATCCTTGCAGTTCTATGGAAAGTCTGGGATACTTTTGGGCTTTTGTTTATTAATATAAACAATATTCTCGAAGGATGTGAAATTGTGGCCTTGGCATAGATCTCTTTTGCAGGTAATTAATTCATACATTTTCCTTTTGAAATTGCAATAAAAGCCAAATGGAAAAGGATATTGACAATGGCTATATGCTCATAATAAGAAAAGGTGTGTAAACTCTGAAGTTCAAAAGTTGAATATGGTGAGTATGAAGGGATCTCTTTTGCGGGAATTTTAAGTTCTGTTCTTCTAATTATGGATTTGTGCTTTTCCCTTGTGTATTTACTGACCACATTCTTGTCCCAGATTATAATTCCAGCTCCCTTTTGGGTGAGCTACCCAGAAATAGCACATCTTGCTGACACCACACCTGTTATAGTTCCAACAAGCATCTCTGGGAATTTCTTGATGGACTATAAGCTTCTCGAAGCCACGCTTACTGAGAAATCAAGGCTTCTGATTCTTTGTTCTCCGTCAAATCCAACAGGGTCCGTGTACCCCAAAAAATTACTCGAAGAGATTGCTAAGATTGTCGCAAAGCATCCCAGGCTTTTGGTATTAAAAGCAGACTAAGATTTCCTTTGTGCTCCTTTTGTATGTTCAATTGAGTTGACAAGTTTTGGAAATATTCCGTGGCAAACTTTTTAGGTACTGTCTGATGAAATATATGAGCACATTGTATATGCCCCAGCTGCGCACACAAGTTTTGCATCTTTGCCAGGTATGTGGGAGAGGACATTCACTGTTAACGGGTTTTCTAAGGTAATTCGAAGCCTGTCCTTCTCAAGAACTATACGCCTCCAAAATTTCAATCTCATAAAATTTATCTTTTTCATCTAGTTTTTGCTTCTATGCTAGAATATATTCTACTACATGCTCTTAAAAATATCTGATTAAAAATGTTGTAACATCTATAGGCCTTCGCAATGACTGGATGGAGGCTTGGTTATATTGCTGGTCCGAAGCACTTCATTTCAGCTTGTGCAAAGATCCAGAGCCAGGTACAGTGCAGTATCAATATCTATTTTATAGAAAGAAACAATGTGAACTGATGGAGATGTCAATGGAGGTTGCGTAGGAGTTGCTTGGAATCAAACTTGTAGAGAGGGAATTTTATGTCATTGAAACTCATATCATGGTGAGAGCTTTGGTTTGTCACCCAAGGATAAGGACAACATAAATGTCATAACTTTTTTTTTTTTTTAGTCACTTAAGTGCCAAATCAGTGAAAAATCGCTCATTTGAGTGACTATTCCCAGGATTCACCCTACGTGATCAAACTAAATTATGGCTCCGACATGGCTTTTTAAAACAAAATTGAAGTCCAACGTGGAAAATTTTTTGTCTGATATGGCATAAGTAACCAGAACGACAATTGTTTAATTTAAAGCTAGGGTTCGACCAAAAAAAAAAATTAAAGCTAGGGAAAACTCTCTCTGTCTCTCTCTCTCAATTTCAATATCTCTAATCTTCGACTGTGGCGGTGTGTTCGCATCCACTGTTGCACTTCCCATGGAGGAGCAACCGTCCTCTTCATTCATGGGAGGGTGAGGAGGCGTGGATCTGGAGGGAGATGTGGGACCAGACAGAGGGGCAATCTGACGGTTGAGAGTAGAGGACTGAGGTTGGGAGAGATTGGGGGAGGAGGGTCACGGTGAGGAAGCAGGATGGGGTCAACTTCAAGTGATCAGATAGTGGAGGATTGGCTATAGCACTCAAGTGAGCGTTGTACAAAAGTTGTGGCACTTGTGGTGTTCTTATGCCTGCCATTTACTATGTTGAAGTAGACTTAACATGGGATGATGCAAGTTGTTAAGGTGGTGGCGGATTTGTGTAACGCAACCTTTTGAAGCGATTGCTTTCTGATTCAATTTGCCCAGTTTTGTGTCTGGCACTATCTATCAGCATTGCGCGAATGGCTGAATTTGTTTTATGTTGCAGTTTACTTCAAGTGCCAGTAGCATTGCTCAAAAGGCTGCACTTGCCGCTCTATCGATGGGATATGCTGGAGGCGAAACTGTTGCGACTATGGTAAAAGCTTTTAGGCAACGGCGAGATTTCTTGATTAAAAGCTTTGGGGAACTGGAGGGTGTGAAGTTTTCAGAACCTCAGGTACTAAATCAGAAATTGACCCAGCATTTGAACTACTAATTCTTATTCGGTCTTCCTTTGGCCTTCTCTGTTTTGCGGTTTCTCATCACTTTTTTGCAATTTTGTATTCCACGTGCTTCTATATGCAGGGAGCCTTCTATCTTTTCATCGACTTCAGCTGTTACTATGGAGCTGAAGTCGAAGGCTTCGGTGTAATCAATGGCTCGGAGTCACTTTGCCAATACCTTCTTGACACGGCCCAGGTATTAATCATTGAAGTGCTTGTTTATCTTCCTCTAGATGCAGGGAAAGAAGAGAACTCTTGCAGATGTGTTTGTACCAAATTCCTCTGTCCCTTCTCATCAAATTGTTAACATCTGTAATGCTGAGTGGATGTAACATCCTAGTGAATCATAGTGCTGCTTTAAATTGACTTTGGGAATTCTTCTCGATGCTGTTTTGTATAGGTTGCGTTGCTCCCAGGGGGTGCATGTGGGGATGACACTTGCATCCGCATCTCTTATGCGGCTTCCCTCGCGACTCTACAAGAGGCTTTCGGGAGGATCAAGAAAGCACTTGTCATGCTGAGACCCGCTGTCTCGGTTTAATGATCACAGAGTTTTCGCCGCGTTTTGGGACACCTTACACCAATTAGCTGCCACTGTTGTACTTTCTATTATAATCATTTGATTGAATAGACTCTGTTGTAGTAATTTATTTGTTGTTGTCCCCCTTGTTTTGTTAATTATAATTAGCAAAGATAAGAGGAATGATTAGATGCAGATTTAAGATACATTCTCTCTTAAGTGTATAATCGCATTTCATTCTGAAAGAAAATGTCAATGTAAATTGTTTAAAATAGAACATAGACGGATTACCAAGCAGCGGCACTAGTGTTAAATGACACTCTTCATGCGACGTGGGACTTGTATTTAGATGGAGTTAAATTAATGAATGAACAAACAGATGATTAACACATGGGAACTCCCGTATTTAATTTGGTTGAGTTTTGAAACTAATTAGACAAGACAATTTTTTGGGAAGCAGGATCATTTGTTAGAAGCCAACTATTAATAACAGCATCAAATCCATCATAGGTAACACTTTACTGTTGATCGTAGAATCGCTTGCATCCATTAAGAGGAAGTTCAAATGCAATGATCACTCCCTCCAATCCATGAATTACTACTACAAGGATTGAGGGCCCGTTTGAAAACTTTTCTTGCCAAAAATTTTATTTTGATAAAAATTCATTCTTATGAGAATCAATTCTGGTAGAAAATGAGAAATTATGTTTATCAAACGCATCCTTATTCTACTTCTGCTTTTGGCAAGTTTACCAAATGGCATCCGAGGATTAGCGGCCAGTGACTGGAGGATTGGTGGCCAGTGGCGGCGACCGGCGATCGACAGGTGGTAGCGACTGGCCCGAGGACCGGCGACCGACGGCAGCGACTGGCCTGAGGATTGGCGGCCGTCGCCGATCACTAGCCCAAGGATTGGCGGCCAACGGCGGCGGCCAGCGAAAGGTGGCGACCGACGGCGGGCGATCTGTGACCGGCGGCGATGACCGACAGCCTACGAGCGTGAAAAGAAAAATGAGAAGTAAAAATAGAAAAGAATCACTTTTGGCAAAAATTAATTTTAGTCCTAAAGAATCACTTTTTTACCAAACGCAATTCTTATTCTGAAGTAAAAAACTGCTCCAGAAGTCATTATCTACCAAACACATTTCTACTCCAAAATTACTTCTGGAGCAAAATTAAAATTTCTGGTAGATTATCAAATGCACCCTCAAAGTCACTAAGCAGAGGTTGAGACAGATTAAACGCGCTATGCTTATGATCTGAATCAGAAACCAACTCTCTAGGAGGATGACTTTGCATTGCTGGTACGGTTCCGAATCACTGGAGCTTCTTCAATTATTCAGGATCATACTCTTCGACACATTCCGGAGTGGAAGGCTCGAAAGCATCCGTGTGTCTTTGTATGTGTGTTTCTTGAAATATTTGTTCTGCTTTGTCCAACCATGGCTTCATGTATTTCTTGGTAGAGTGACTAGTCTTTGACCCATCATAGCGAGTTTCAATTGGAGATAGCGAAGAGGTTCCTACAGAGACATGGGAATGACCACCTAGGTTCATTGTTTCTCAAGGTTCCAAGCGGTACAACAGTTTGGCCAATGGAACTGGAGTGGAGTGATGGCATGGCTCGGCTTGGCCAAGGTTAGCGGAAGTTCACAAACTATTACTCGATCGATTTTGGCCATTTTCTAGTTTTCAGATGCGAACTGAGCTTGGTCTTCCATGTCATGATCTTCGATACGAGCGCTTCAAAGATTGAATATCCCACAGCATGGGCAAATCAGAACCGGAATATGAACTTCCTCTGCTTAAGAACGAAGAAACTGATGATATCTCGGCCAAAATTTCAGAGAATTGTCGGCCTAGCCCCAAAAATTAGGAGAAGATGGAAGTCAGCATCAGTCTTTGGCTTCTTGAAAGGTGAAATCTGGCACGGTTAGTGAAGATGGTCACTATTCCTATGAACATCGATTTCCTAGTAACATTTGAGTCTATTCGTTGGCTCATTTTACTTTGGAATTTCATTATCTTATTTTGGATTTTAAGATGAATTTATATAAACAATGTACAGGCATGATCAGAAAGTCTGCGAGCAGAGCAATCAGGCCAGTTGCTCGTAGATCCAATGTGCCATGTCCTGCTGCTCTCAAGAGGGCCAGGGATTTCAAATGGAAGCATCTTACGTTCATACTATCGCGACCTAAATTTCGCCGAAATCTAGGCTAAAGGTTTACTAAGTTACTTAACCAAAATTAACTAACTTAGCTCATACTCTCTCAAGTCCTACTTAATCGCAACTTAGGTTCATTTAATTTTCAATCAAAAGATGTTCAATTTGGAGTCGCCACTAATCATTTCTTGGTAGGTTGATTAGATACCTAAATAAAACATTAGGGAGATAATACTTTATTTTTACGAATCAGAGATTTTTAAGTCCGGGGACTTGATTACGCTAGATAATTATCCAACGCCCTTTTAGTACCGTTTTCATCTCATGAAAAAATGTTTGGCATGCAACTTGGATTATTTTTTAGACTAAAGTCCTAACATGTGAAAATGATCATGCGAGTACGCAAACAGATAAAAATAAATACTCGATAAACCAAAGTAATAAATAAATTGCAAAGAGGGAAATATGACGTACCTAAATGCTGCAACCTAATCCCTAACGCTTATTTCCAAAGCGTAAGACCTAGACTAATGCAATTAATTTGGAGTTTTCACTTATTTAATGAAATGCAATAAATGCAACTTTATACTAAAGTGCAATGCAACTATACTAAATGAAAGGCATTAAATCAAATGACATGAATCTAATGACGTATGAAATAAATGTCACACGTTATGGTCCTAAACTTACATTTACTAAATAACGGGTAAAATGTATGCAACTATACTAAATGGCATGCATTTAATTTAAGCTATCAAACTAAATTAATGAACCTAGACATGATACTATATGAATGCACCTAGTCATGAAACTAAAATGATCCTAGACATGATACTAAGATGAACCTAGATTAAATGACGTACCAAATACATGACACGCACATGAATGTTTATTTTTGGTATTTTATAATTTTCTGAATAAAAAATGCATGAAATTCAAACTATCCTAAATGAAGATTATCTTTAATATTTAGGAATTAATTGAAATTAAATCCCAAC
>BCNH02000009.1:2861053-2898283 GCA_001662345.2 Metrosideros polymorpha var. glaberrima
GGAAAGATATCCGAATGATTTTAGCAAAAATAATTCAAACGACTACTAAATTTGGAGAATCAAATCTAAATGGCTATAGATTGGACGATCCAAATTTCCATGCGAGGAGGCGCGATCTTGTGGTTAAGATCAATCCACGTTCGCACGTTGTCGAATAAAAGGAAAATCCTTTTATGAATTATTTTTTTATTTTAGAAAATTTTTCATAATAAAAAAAATCAAGTTAAATTTGGAAATCTTCTAAAATATGCACATTTAGATCATATAATTCGAAATTAAGTCATATTATCAATAAGGCATATTCAGATGAAGAAGTTACCTAATTTGGACTTGCGAAAATTGATTTTTATTCTTTAGAAATCGCAATCCCCAAGCTAGGGCCAGCCACCGTTGATCACCGGACCCCCCACAAAACACAAGGGGACCACCGAACAACCGTAGAATGCTGGGACAGTGATGGAACAACAGCAGGTCGCCGGATTTCACTTGGACAATTCGTCGAACACCTTGCGTGTACTTGGTTTACGGACTTCCGCGGCTTCATCTTCGAATGGGCTTCAATTGGGGACACATCTGGGACTTCAAGGAACACCACTGGACACTTGGGAGTGGTCGTCGTCGGCCGGAGTGGCTCCGATCAGCGAGCGAAACAGAATCAACCCCTGTTTTTGTGCAAAAACAAGGGCTGCAACAGGCCCTGTTCGTGGACTTGGCTCGTCTCGGTCGTGGCTCTTCTTGGCAATCGGCTTAGACATATGTGAAGAGCTTTACACAAGCTTCATTTTGACTGCTCGTGGGCCTCGGGGGACGATCGGAATTGATCGAAAATCACGTCGGAAGTTGGCCTGGCAAACTGGAATTTCTGGGTTTGGTGTGCGAACCAGCGACTGGGGGTTTTTCTCGAGCTCAGTTCTCCGCGACCGGTGATCTTCTAGACGTGCTGCTTAGATGGATACGAAGTACTCCACACAAGCTTCGTATTGATAGGTGGCTCACGGCCGGAGGAGCAGCGATGAGGGCAGGGCAACGGCGACAAAGTGGCCCGCCGGTTGGATGGGAGCCCGACCTCTCTCTCTCTCTTCCCTCTCGAATTTGGTGCCTCTTTTTTAGAGAATTATGACACACCCCCCCTTTTCATTCAGAGGTATAACGGGGTATATATAGACAAGCTCGAGGGTTTTCTCAATTTTTGGGTATTTATGGTTTAGTCCCCGAACTTTTGGATATTTGCAAATTGGCCACAATCGGTGAAAATCTTTTCAATTTGGCCCCTAATTTGCTCAGCCACCCAACCAGAGGACTTGGTCAAAATTTGACTTCTCCATGGGTTTATTATCTATTTCGAGCTTAATTCGGCCTTTTTCCTAATTAATTATGATTTTTTTTAATAAATGGCTTTTTCCCAAATAAAGAATTAAAGTGGGTTGATTTAAGCTCAAATTAAGTCTAAAAAACCCTAAGGATTCCGGTCACCTATCCCCTATGCTTGGCCGAATTTTATAATTAATTTAGCCCAGTTCGTGCATTTAATTTCTTTCTGATTTCGCCACCCGATTCGATTTTAATGCAAAAGTGTATGATTATGCATGTCGAAATAATTATAAACCTAAATGCAATTAATTTAAATATTTTTGGCTAGGGGCCAAGTCGACTCCTAATTTTTATGCAAATTAATTACTAAAATGAATTTTAAATTAATCTTAAAATGGGGTCAAAATTTAGGTGTCAACACATACCCGTAATGTACCCTAGTTATATAAAAAAAACTCCACCATGGTGAGATTCTTGGTGACCTAGTTTCATCATTAGCATCTTCAAAACTCTGAGACGGCGTCGTCTCCTTAGTTCTTGAAACCTTGGAGAGTACATATTTGGGGTTATTTTTCCTTATCCTCCTACTTAGAACGTTCATGCCTTGACATGATCATGACACCAATTTATGTTAAGAAGGCTAATAATATCTAATATCGGTTTATAAAACACTTATGCAGAATGTATCGGCTGAATTTATGCAGGCTTGTATCAAGAGAAGCGTGCAGGATGTGACGCTTGAGCACAAGAAGGATTCATGGACAATGAAGTTAATCGAGTTTTCGGGAGACCGTTATCTCGAGGTTGTTCTGCCTTCGCAAGAGGAACTTCTCTGTGTGAAGAGACGTCTGCGTGTTCGAACTGACTAAGTGGAGTGGCCCCGTGCTCAAAGTATCTATATTCAGGAGTTTTTATCACACTTAGGAGTGGTATATTACCATCATAATCAAGTTTCCTGGAGAACACAGCAGTCAAAAGTTATCTGAAGGTTGTTCTGCCTTTGCAAGAGGAACTCCTCTATGAGATGTCTGCGTGTTCGAACTGACTAAGCGGAGTAGGGCCTTGCTTGACACTTTCAGGAGTTTTTATTACACTTAGGAGTGGTATATTACCACCATAATGCTTGGCATCATTTTGGAGAATGACATCCATGGTATTATCAGCTAGACATACTATAATATGATTTTTTCCTCTCTTGTTGACAACCAATGGATCTGTAAAATGAAATGTGCTTAAGAATTGGGCTTAGGTGATGGTGAATGAAAGTGATTGTAAAGTTTCTATTTACTTTTCTTCTTTAGTTGTACATTGTTTTTCTGTTTTTAAGTTTTGACTGTTGTTAAAAAAATGAAAATAGAATATAGTGAGTTTGGAATACAACCCTCACGTCATATATGATCATGCATTGAAACTACAAAGTTTACTTAATAAATTACTTACCTAAGATAACTTTTCAATGGACTCATTTATTATACTATATCAATTAGTGAATCATATTCTATATAGATTCTTCTCTCTTTTCTTAATGGCTAGTGGGGTAAACTACGTCGTCCATATATATATCAATGGTAAGTTCTCATGAGCACAAGGACCCTCAGTCCTACCACCTTGTAAGTCCGAGAAAATGCTCGAGCATGGATATGGAGGGATATAAGGACAATACAAGTATCATAATTTTTGTATGGTGTTTACTTGAGTATCATATTTTCTTTTCAATCGCTTGAGTACCATGTCAGTGCAAATCATTCACTTGAGTCTTTATGCCTGCAATTCGTCCTATATGGCTTTTTAAATTAAATATTGACCATGACGTAGCTTTTTAAAAGGAAATTGAAGTCCAATGTGGAAAATTCTTCATGTGACATGGCAAGAGTAACTAAAATGACGATGTTTAGTTTAAAGTTGGTGACAACTCTCTCTCTCTCTCTCTCTCTCTACAAAGACTGAAGGTGCAAAAAAAGGCGACAACTTGGACGGAAACAATTGGGGTTTGGTGCCAGAGTAATGAAACTTGCTTGATAGATTGTGTTTGGTGAGGAATAATGTGGTTTTGTGTCCACTGACCGACAAAATCAATTATTGTTAATTCAAATGGGTGTGGTTGTAGGGACCAATTGCTCAATTTGTCGTCTTTTTATGTTGTGGTTCTTAGACATAATCTAATTTTTTTGTCTTGGGTGCAGTGGTGCAGTGTCAGCATGGGTGACACCACTGCACCCATTAGTGTTTGCTATGGTGGGGAGTTTGTTATTAGGGAAACCTGGTAAGAGCTTAAATGAGGATTTGAGATACCCGTGTGATGATAATGGAGTTAAGGATCTTGTTTACTATTATCTCCATGGTGAAGATGTTCTTGTGTTTGTTAAGTATTATGGTGATGAAAATGAGAAAAAACTAGTGGTAGATGGTATTGAATAGAGGACCTAAATTGCTGATGGATCTGGTTTAGAAGGAGATATGAGTGTAGAGGAGATTGAGACAAGGCATTGAACTCGTGTTTTAAAGAGAATTGAGCAAATTGAGATATCTAGATTTGGTGTTGAAGACACACTTGGTGAAGAAGGGACTAGAGTAGGGCGGAGTTGCGAAGTTGTAGGGTACGGTTGGGAAGTTGAACTGTCTGGTGATGAAGATAAGGAACCTTTGGTGCATACAAATTGCTCGAGTGATTATGATGAGAACGAACTTGCACAAACAATGCAACAATGAGGGAATATCAGCAAAGGAGGAACGCACCACTTGGGGAAGTCGATAAACTTGTGAATAAGGAGCAAGGAACTCCAATGGCTGGTGGTCATGAGATAGAATATGAGGAAAGTGGTGATGATGATGGTGTTAGCTCAGAGGATGAGAATGAAGATGGTGATGTAGTTTTGCATAAAAAGAAAAATAT
The DNA here is from genome assembly GCA_001662345.2 of Metrosideros polymorpha var. glaberrima. Classification (NCBI taxonomy): domain Eukaryota; kingdom Viridiplantae; phylum Streptophyta; class Magnoliopsida; order Myrtales; family Myrtaceae; genus Metrosideros; species Metrosideros polymorpha. Next base: position 2,865,258 of record BCNH02000009.1, read on the forward strand.
GTATCCTTCTTATGATCCAACCGGAACAAGTCTTGCATTTTGCATACCTATAGATTTGATGATGCAAAATAACTCTAAGAGGCTAATGAAAAGTATTCAATTACTGAACAAAGGACTATTGAATTTACTAGAAATATCAAGGAATATGTCAGAGTAGAACATGCACAAGAGAATTGTCCATGGAAGATACATGGAGCACTCGGTACGAAGACATTCAAGAAGGAACATAACTATGGCAATGTGTAAATATAAAAAGGTAATTAGTGTATGATTGGCCAAGCACTACTTCAACACCATCAAGGCCTAATTAGAATTCAAGAATCTTTAATTTAGTGAAGGAGCAAACAGGGGTTAATGTGTCTAGAAATCGGTGCAAAAGGGTCAAGTACAAGGCAATGAGTACATTGATGGGTACGTACAAAGAACAATATGCACATATTTGGAAGTACGCTAGGGAATGTAAGCTTCGAAACCCATGTGGTAGAATTTGTGTAGAGGTCGTAAAGATGCCACTGTCTGATTTTTGGACTAAATTGATTGGATGTATATTTGCTTTGATGCATGTAGAAATGGCTTCTTGGCTAGTTATAGATGAGTGATAAGGTTAGATGGATGTTTTCTAAACGTTTTATGCAAAGGACACCTATTGGCTACCATTGTGACAGAAGAATATTATCGTATACTTCCACTAGCTTGGGCCGTCGTGAAGGTGGGGGAAAAAGACACTTGGTTCGAATTTTTGAAAATCTAATCCCGACCTTGGCATAATTGATGGGAGAGCTTGGGCATTCATGAGTGACCATAAAAACTTAATGTTATTAAACTATTGTCTTTCTAATAGCATCCACATTTGGTTGCTCACAAATGTTTGTTGGTTTCAACTATTGGAGGGATTTGTTGCTACATTAGCTCAGTTGAGCCTATATACCGAGCATTGGATGTGTGCGAGACACATATATGCAAATTGGGCGAAGAAGTACAAAGGCAATGAGCTTTTGTAAGTAATTTTGGCTGGTTACGAGAAGCACCAACATGGTAGATTTCAGAATTTACAAAGAAGTTTATTTGCCTTGTCAATTGAAGCTTATGAAGCACTCTTCCAAAGCCTTCTTCAGTAAAGAATTAAAGTATGAGGCATTCAATGGCAATGTAAGAGCCAAATGCAAATCGATCATCAATATACTTAAAGACATAAGGGATACAAAGACAAATAGATGAAAGTCTAAAGTGAACAAGATAATGTGGTCCTAGGATTGCTAAGAAATTGATGAAAACATGGCTGTTAGTAAATTTTGTTATCCAATTTGGAATGAGGATGATCGAAAAAGTAAAAGGACAAGCAAGGCTAGTGGAAAAATTAAGTGCTCACATTGCCATAAGAAAAGGCACAATAAGACTGGTTGTCCATCTATGAAGAAACAATAATAGGGGACAGCTCAAGCCAATAATGTAGAGGCATGTGAGGAGATAATAAAAAGCAATGCTGCTAGGCCAACTTTGTCCAATAATGTATAAAAGAGGAGTAAATGTCAAGTAAGCTGTTTGTTTTGATTATTGCTATTTTATTTAATCTTTTGTCATTGTCTGCCATCTTTTATATTAAAGGACTTTTGTGAAGGCGAAAAAATATTTTGTCGACTTAGGAAAAGCTAACAAAGCATTAGTGTCCTCAATGAATATTAGCAAAGCAGACTTTGCATCCTCCAAATGGGTCCCATCCTTTTGATAGCAAGATCTCTGGTCACCAATTTCTCAGCTCTCAACCTCTCACCCTCAACGAACTCAATTTGGGCTCCTCTTCTCCCTCCATGTGTATCGAACTCTCGATGAGCTTATAGCCATGGAGGCTCGTCATCTCCAAATTTGAAGGTGCCTTGTTGTCGTCAATGGCAACAAAACCAAGCTCACATGGAGGTTATTACAATCTACCAGGATGAGCTCGACATTGGCACTAGCTCCACTGTTATAATAAACAAACTCAAGTGTGTTTGTGAATGGAGAGAGAGAGGGGATGCAACGTCCGTTGGTGGGTCCGACGATGATAGTGGCACTATATAGATATGTTTGTCAACTATATGGTGTTTGCAGGTGCGTAATATTTATCCTCATTTTGTTTAATTATTTTCCCGTTTAGTAAACTATATGATTTTTTTAGGGTGAACTGTATGTTAATTGCTACTTTGGCAATAACTCACTTGTCATGATAAAGAGACTCAAGAGTGTAAGTGTATGAGAGAGAGAGAGGGGATGTAATGTTCATTGGTGGGGCTGACGATGACTTTGGCACTATATAGATATGTTTACCAACTATATGGTGGTTGGTTTATCCTCATTTTGTAAAAATATTATCACTCTTAGTAAACAATATGATTTTTTTAGGGTGAACTATATGTTAATTGCTACTTTGGCACTAGCTCCATTGCTATGATAAAGAGACTCGAGAGTGTTTTCATATGAGAGAGAGGGGGGCGTAACGTCCATTGTTGGGGCTAACGATGACAATGGCACTATATAAGAGATGTATGTAAACAATATGGTGATTGGAGGTGCATAATTTATCATCATTTTGTTAAAATATTTTCTCTTTTAGTAAACTGTATGATTTTTTCAAGGGTGAACTATATGTTAATTGCTACTTTTCACTAGCTCCACAGTTAAGATAAAGAAACTCAAGAGTATTTGTGAGAGAGAGAGAGAGAGAGAGAGAGAGAGAGAGGGGGATGTGACATCCATTGGTGGGGCTGACGATGACAGTAGCACTATATAAATATGTTTGTCAACTATATGGTGGTTGGAGATGGGTAATATGTTGGCTTTTAAGTAACATGCATAGATGAAAATAAAAATAAATGCAGCAGAAATAAAAACCTATACATGTACCTCCAGAGGAGTTATTTGTGCGTTTCAATAAAAAAATCATATTAACATAAGGGGTTTAATGAATTACCTCTCATAGCGTGCCCAAATCAACTTAGTTTAGATGTTCTTCAGTTTGAGTCTTACAAACATCAGATCTATAATTCAGACACAACACCAATCGCATGTCAAACGGAAGAAAGAATTCTCGGGTAATCAACATTTTAATTGTGCTAGCAATCTTGTGGAGATAATTCTCCACGCTCTTGATATTTTGATCACGGCAAAAGAGAGTAAAATCTTTTTACATTTTACGCATACAAATTGCATACGCTCATGCACAAATTGTACACACTATTCTTTCGATGCCCTCTTGTCTTCTTTACCTCTCCCACTATTCTTTTGCTGCATTCTTTTCTCTTTATATAGAAGAGCTTGTGGTCACGTAAAAAGAGAAAAAATCATTATTACAAGAAAAATATGAGCTCATCGATGCCATCATTACAAGGAGTAATATGAGCTCATTGATGCCATCATTACAAGAATAGTATGAGCTCATCAAAATAAGGTCATCATTATAAGAAATAATATAAGCTCAATTGTCGTAATTATAAACATATTTGCAATATTGTCTTTCCTGTTCAACGTCATTCTGAATTGGTTATGATGTGTGACATTCCTAGATTCATCACTAAGTCGGCAGTAAGACTTATACTAACACATTAGTACTTTCGAGAGAATTGATTGTCCCAATCAACCTCCAGGTCTTACAAACTATTATTGGCATATAGCAATATATCATGGCTACCCAGATAGTGTGAATGCTTTAAGAATATAATGAACCTGTTAGCCTCGGTTATAGTGTAATTCAATCCCTTTATCTAACTATGTCCCGATCGAATAAAGACTATGAAATATTTGTCAAGCCATCAATTTGATTATACATATAAACCTAATCGACATGCGTTTAATCCAAGACATAAACAATTTATTCTCAATTCCAACCCTGGCCAAAGATTTCAATGCAATGTCTCGATTAGATTGTATAGGACATCATGGTAGTACCTTGCAAGTAACAAGCAGACAAATTCCATTTTGCGAGCACGTGTAACTTCGTATTTGAACAAACTATGATCATCAAGTATAAAGACGGATCGATGAATCGATAATATACGCACTTGTAAACCATAGCCCTCCAACATACAAGTCAGCACTATGCCTCAGGTCTAAAGATTATTTACACAAGACTAGAGCAAGAACGATTAGATATTGACCACGTTAAAAGCTTTCAAGTTACTAATCATTCTATGTGTGTCATGTTTAGTAAACTTGTTCGATACAAGCACCTGTGCTCTAGCTTGGGCATCACAACACCAAATGACTCTTAACTTGTTATTCATTAAGTATCCAATACTTAATGGTGAAGCTAAGAACACACTGATCTCAACAAAATCATTAATATGCACTTAATGATCCATCGACTGGGGACAATTTAAATATTTAGTCTAACTATGAATCGGTCACACATATTTTTAACGTCTCAAGAATAGGTCTAGTCATAGCTGATCTTATGAAATCATTTATATATATAATTGGACAAATGAATGAATGTCTTTGCCATTACTTTAATAATAACATTAAAAGTACAACTGAGATCCCTAATATGTAACTATGACATGGTTGCTTTAGGGTATACATCAAACAATCTCCCACTTGCAATAAAGCAAACCTGTCTAGTACCTTAAACACATTTTATTAATGTGTCTTTCAAAAGAAGATTGAGTAAGGCTTTAGTGAAGGGATTTGCCACATCTTCCGCAGAGGCAATTTTCTGCAAGGTGATGTCACTTCTCCTAACATTCTCCCTAATGAGATAGAAGCTTCTCTCAATGTATTTGGATTTCTAGTGAGACAGGTTCCTTAACTTGAGCTATTGCTCCATTGTTGTCACAAAACAATATACTCAGTTGATCAATGGAAGGAACTACTCCAAGTTCACAAATGAACTTCTTCATCCAAGTAGCTTCCTTCGCTACTTCAGAAGCAACGACATACTCTGCCTCAATGGTAGAATAAGCAATTATGTTATGTTTGGAACTCTTCCAACTAACTGCACCACCATTAAGTGTAAAGACAAACCCATATGTAGAATTATAATCATTAGAATCCAATTGAAACTCTCCTTTTCCATACATCAAGAATAAATCCTTAATCCTTCATAAGTACTTAAGGATATTCTTGATTGTTATCCAATACTTTTCCCCTATATCAGATTGATATTTGCTAGTGAAGCTTATAACATGCGCAATATCAGGTCTTATATATAGCATAGCATACATTATACTTCCAACAGCAGATGTGTGAGGAATCTTCACCATCCGCTTTCTTTCTTCAGGAGTGTTAAGACACATCTCCTTGAAAATACGAATTCCATGCCTAAGAGGCAATAATCCTCGTTTGGAACATTACATGTTAAAACGTGTAACACTTTGTCTATGTATATAGACTGTGAGAGGCCAATCAATCGTATTGATCTATCTTTATAGATCTTGATACCTAAAATATAGGTTGCCTCTTTTAAATCTTTCATGGGGAATTTCTGTGACAAAAATAGTTTGATCGATGATATTATAAATACATCATTCTTGATTAAAAGTACATCATCAACGTACAGAACTAGAAATGCAATTGCGTTGCCACTAACCTTCTTGTATACATAAGATTCATTCGAGTTTTTGATGAAGCCAAACGATTTGACTACCTCATCAAAATAGATGTTCCAACTTCTAAAGGCTTGTTTGAGTCCATAAATAAATCGCTTAAGCCTACACACCTTATGACTTTTATCATTGAATTCAAAACCCTGTGGTTGTTCCATATAGATGTCCTTCTTGAGAAAACTATTTAGAAAAGTTATTTTGACATCATTCTAGAATATCTCATAATCAAGGTGTGCAACTATAACAAAAATAATTTGAATGGATTTTAGCATAGCTATATGTGAGAAAGTTTCATCATAATTGATCCATTCTTTTTTACGATATCTTTTTGCCACCGGCCATGCTATGTAAGTTCCAACTTAACCATCAGCGTTCATCTTCTTTTTGAAGATCAATTTGTAGCAAATTAGTACAATACCATCAGGCAGATCAACTAAAGTCCAAACATCGTTGCAATACATTGAATCCATTTCGGATTTCATATCTTCTAGCCATTTACCAGAATCAATGTTCGACATTGCCTCCTCATAAGTGTTATGATCATTAGATTGATCGCTATCATTCACAATGAATAATGGTTCAATGTGTTCAACTAAGTGTCCATAATGAATAGGTGGACAAGACGTTCTCGCACTCCTCCTAAGAGATTGTGTATCAAAAGCTCTCACCGAATTAGAGATCGATGTCTGAACTTGATTGTTTGGTACTTCATTGTTTTATTCTTGTAAAACTATTTCTTCACCCATCACCACCTTCATGGATGAACTGATCCTCTAGAAAAGAAGCATGCATCATGACCAAAATTTGTTGGTCATAGTGAAAATAAAAATAATATCCAATAGTCTCTTTTGGATATCCAATTAAACGACCTTGTTCAGATCTAACCTCAAATTTTTTTCGTTTTCAACTTCTTGACGAAAGCTAGACAATCCAAAATCTTAATATGATTAAAACTTGATTTCCTACTATGTCATATCTCATAGGGCGTAGTTGGAACAGATTTGGAAGACACTCTGTTCAGTAAATACACAGCCATCTCAAGGGCATATCCTTAAAGGGATATAGGCAAATCGGTGTAACTCATCATATATCGCACGATATCTAACAAAATGCGATTTTTTCTTTCAGATACACTATTTTGTTCTAGAGTTTTAGAAGGTGTCTATTGTGATAAAATGTCATTATTTTTAAGATAATCTAGGAATTTAGTACTAATGTATTCACCTCCTCAATCAGATTGAAGAGCCTTAATAGACTTTCCAGTTTGTTTCTCAACTTTAGCCATGAATTCCTTGAACATTTTAAAGGATTCAAATTTATACTTCATTAAGTACAAATAACCAAATCGTGATTGATCATCAGTATAGGTAATGAAGTAAGAATAACCACCTCTAGCAGTTTCATTAATTGGTCCACATAGATCTGTATGTATCAATCCCAATATGTCCCTAGCTCGCTTACTATGTCCAACAAAGGGCGCTTTGGTCATTTTCCTTAAAAGACATGTTTTACAATTTGAGTATGGTTCAAACTTGGATGGATCAATATATCCATCATTATTTATCCTGTCGATTCTATTTTCTCCAATATGACCTAATTGAAGATGCCAAACATACTTTAGATTTGGACCATTTATAGGATATTTATTAGTTATGACATTTATATCATCATTATTTTGCTTATTAACATCGGTAATTGCATTACCGGACATTATAATAGTATAAAGATTATTGGTTAATAAACCAGAACCAACACATCTTTTATTGTGATAAATAGAGCATATATCATCAGCAAAAGAAAATTATGAATTTTCTTTTGCTCAAACAAGGTATAGAGATGATGTTCCTAACAACATTCTCATAATGCAAAAAGCTTTCAAAACCAATACATGTCTAGAAGGAAAATATAAATGAAAAATCCCTATTGCTAATGTAGTAACTCTTGCTCCAATTGTAAATGTCAGGACAATCTCATTTCGCCCCAACATTCTGCTTATTTCTAGATTCTGCAAGGACATACGAATATGTGAGGTTATAGCAGAATCTAGAACCCATAAGCTGGATTTAGGACTAACCATAATATTAGTTTTAATGAGTATAGACATTATACCTTCGTAAGATTGGTCCTTAGGCTTGACCTTCAAGCTCGCGAGATATTTCTTACAGTTTCTTCTCCAGTGCTTCTTGATATCACAGTAATGACATTTCTCTTTTTCAACTTTGGGTTTTAGTTGCACAGCAACTTTCACAGCCTTCTTCTGTTTCTTTTTCTTCAAAACAATCTTACTATTTGAAGAAGAAGCCTTAGCCATAGCCATCACAATGGGCCTTGAGTTATGCATTTCCTTCTCATAAACTACCAACATGCTATATAACTCAAAGAGAGTTTTCTCCATTTTATACATGTGAAAATTTTGAACAAAATCAGAGAAGGAATCGAGCAGAGATTGGAGGATCAAATCCACAACTAATTCATTATCCATAATAAGATTTAGCCTAAACAACTCTTTAATGTGCCAAATCATTTTAAAGCATGATCATTAACCGATGATCCCTCAACCATCCTCATACAGTACAATGCTTTAGATATCTCATATCTAGAGGTTTGACCATTTTCATCAAAATATTCCTTTGAATGCAATATAATCGACCTAGCATTGCTCATAGTCTCATACTTCTTCTGTAATTCATTGTTCATTGAAGTAAGCATATATGACTTAACTTTTAAGTCATCATCACACCACTTATCATAAGTGACGCACTCCTCTTGGGTCACACTCCCAAGGAAAGAGTCTGGTATATTTTCATCAAGCACATACTCGATTTTATCTGAATTGAGAACAATTCTCAAATTCCTCACCCAGTCAATGAAATTGGGTCCAGTCAAACAATTCTTGTCAAGTATAAAAGCAAGTGGGTTTACGGTCACCATTTTCAAAGTAATAATATATATGTGCGGAATTGCACCCACTATTTTTTCGATGCCCCTTTTCTTCTCTACCTCTCTCACTATTATTTTGATGCACTCTTTTCTCTTTATATAGAAGAGCTTAGAAAGGGAAAAACCTTCATTACAAGAATAATATAAGCTCATCAAGGCCATCATTACAAGGAATAATATGAGCTCATCGAGGCCATCATTATAAGAATAAAATGAGCTCATTAATATAATGCCATATGAGATAATCAAGATAAGGCTATCATTACAAGAAATAATATAAGCTCAATTGCCATGATTGCAAACATATTTACAATATTGTCTCTCCTGTTTAAAGTCATCCTAAATTGGTGATGGTGTGTGACATTCCTAGGTTCATCATTAAGCTTGCAGTAAGACTCGTACTAACACATTAATACTTTCAAGAGAATCGATTATTCCAATCAACCTCCAGGTTTTACTAACCATGAGTGACATCTAGCAATATACCATGGCTATCCAAATAGTGTGAATGCTTTAAGAGTATAATGAATCCGTCAACCTTGGTTATAGTGTAATTCAATCCCTTTGTTCAACTATGTCCCGATCAAACAAAGACCATGGAATATTTGTCAAGCCACTAATTCGATCATATGTACAAACCTAATCGACATGCATTTAATCCGAGACATAAACACTTTATTTTTTATTCCAACCATGGTCGAGGATTTCAATTCAGTGTCATAACTAGATCGTATAGGACATCATTGTAGCACCTTGCATGTAACAAGGAGACAGATTCCATTTTCCACCTATATGTAACTTCGTATGTGAACAAACTATGACCATCAAATATAGAGACGGATCGACGAACTGGCAATATGCGCACTTGTGAACCATAACCATCCAACATACAAGTCAACATTGTGCCTCATATCTAAGGATTATTTACACAATACCAGAGCAAGAACGATTAGATATTAACCACGCTAAAAGCTTTCATGTTACTAATCGTTCTATGTGTGTCACGTTCAGTGAACTTGTTCAGTACAAGCACCTGTGTTCTAACTCAAGCATCACAATACTCAATAACTCGTGACTCGTCATTCTTAAGTATCAAATATTTAATAGTGAAGCTAAGAAAACATCGGCCTCAACAGGATTATTAATATCTACTCAATGATCCATCGACATGGAATAGTTTAAAAATTCAGTCTAACTTTGAATTTATCACACATATTCTTAACGTCTCAAGAATAGGTCCAATCACAACTGATCTTATGGAATCATTTATATATATATATATATAGTTGGACAAATGAATGAATATGTCTTTACCATTAATTTAATAATAACATTAAAAGTACAACTGAAATCCCTAACATGTAACTATTTCGTCGTTGCTTTAGGGCATACATCCAACATAATATTTTTCCTCATTTTGTTAAAATAATTTTCTTTTGGGAAAAGGACAATGTGAGTGCCAAAACTCTGCACGGGCGGATACTTTAGTGCCAAAATCGGAGAAAAAATGAACACTTAAGTGCCAACGGCGAAATATTCTAGCTAAGTTGCTAACATGGTATTTTTGGGCAAACATTTTAAATGATGTGGTGTTTTTTTTTATAAAAAAAGGAAAGCCATGTAGATGTCTATTTAGATGTGAAAGGAACAACGTCGTTTTAGACATTGAGGCAATGGACGACGTCGTTTAAGACGTGCAAAACTTGGCACTTAAGTAATCACTTTTTAATCACGAGTGACACTTAAGTGATCACTTATACCATAACTTAGCACTTAAATGATCCTTTTTTAACCACGACTGACACTTAAGTGATTACTAAATACAACTTATGAAACTAAAGTAATCACTCGTGACAACACATATATGCTGGTTTGCAACAAAGCAGCAAAGAACTCATTCATTCATTATTGGTTTACATTCAAGAACAAGCAAAGAACAAGCCACAATACAATGACTCAAAACAGCTGATCTTGTTGGTTTATATTCAAGAACAATAAAAAAAAACAACTCATTCACTCATTCCTTTGTCTTGACCTCCTTAAAAGTGCAAAAGAAGCAAGCCACAATACATAAAACAACACAAACAAGAAGTAAGCCACAAGCATTTTGTGGACAACACAAATTAAATAGGCTACATTTGACCAAATACAAGTGCCTTTTCTTCTCGTCTCGAAGCACTTTACATTTCATTATAAAGTAGGCTACACAACATAACAACAACACTACCAATGCTCGCTAACATTTTCTTTCAATTTTCATCCTTGAAACTTCCTTCTTCAAATGGTTGGCAAGAGATGCTAAAACTTTCATTTCAACTTGCATTGAGTCAACATCGTCCAACTTGTCCATGAACGTAGTTGGAGGTTGATGCTGTCCATCAAGTAGGTCCAATATCACCTTTGTCGCTCGGCCGAAGAACTTCGCACCAACCCATTTGAAATATTTGCACTTCGAGCCTTCTCTATATCTGGAGCATCCATGGTATCTTCTCTTGGGATTCAATCGAATCCATGATGTTCTTCTTGGACTCGGTAACCTACAATAACAGAAACACTCGCCTTCTCTTTCGCTTCGTTGAGAGGAATTTGAGCTGCTGCTAAAGGTCCTGCTCTCCATTTTCAAGATTCAATTGTTAAATTTGGGGGTAAACCGAAATAAGACATTAATTTGCATTTTAGGGCTTGGTTGGGAAAGAAATTGGGGATTTTGTTCAAATTGACGGATTTAGGGTTCTTATTTGGGGGAAGATAGCTAAATGACATCGTTTCATGTTGAAGGAGCTTATTGGACTTTCCAACGAGCCACATAAACTGAGTATATTAATAGAATAACGCTACGTTAGATTTTTAGCTAGGCTCATCGGAGTTGGCACTTAAGTGTCCTATATTTAAAAAAAAGTGGCACTTAAGTATCCATTTTGAAAGTTTTGGCACTAAAGTGTCCACCCGTGTCAAGTTTTGGTATTCGTGCTGTCCTTTTTTCGTTTTCTTTTAGTAAGCTATATGATTTGTTCTAGGGTGTACTGTATGTTAATTGCTACTTGTTGACAGCCAAATTTTGGCATCCCATTTAGTCAATAATTGCATAGAAAATTAGGGATCAAGCTTGACCCCTAAACAAAAATATTAAGTTAAATTGCATATACACATTAGGAGTATTTACATTAGTAGTTAATTAATCCCATATGATTTGCACATTAATTCGATTGGCGGTGGACGGGCTTAAATGAACGGTTCATAACTTGATTGGATTAATTAGACTAAGTCCATAAAGTGAAAGATTGAAACAAGCTTATTGTTTTCTTAATACGGCCAAGTTTGACACAAATTTGGGAGAGATTGAGTACAATCTTCACATGGGATCGTAAGAGGCATGAAAAATCATTAAGGAGGAATAAGTACCTTTATTAGCAGAAGGCAATATTGGTCAACTTGGAGCAGAAGAGTGATGGTCAAACCACCATATTGATAGCCCAAATTGTTGGCATGAGTCCTGGCGACGAGTATCTTAGTGGCGTACTTGGCAAGCAGCAACACTAGGGGATTCGCATTGTGCCCATTCTTCATCAAAACTAGTGATTTTCAGACTGCTTCCCTTGCTAAATTCCTACGCTCCTACAAGGACACATAATCGGAATAAAACAATGCTTGTGTACACTTCATATATAGTCCATTTTGATAAGTAATGTGCTCCTACATCGTCTAACCTGGCTTCCAAGCCGAGAAAGATAGGTTTGATCGCCTAGAAGGTTCTCAAACAGGCCCATCATGAACTTCACCCTTAAGATCCTCTCGACAGCGTTGTCAATCCGTCTCATGAGGATTCCTTTGGCAGTGACCAATCAAGTCAGGGTATTGATGAACACCGTATGATTGAAGGGAACCATGACCTAGGAGCGAAAAGTGGAAAAAAAAAGTGCTTGCCCATTAAGATTAATTTGGCTGACAATGGCAGTGTTATTATATAGAATTGTTTGTCAACTATATGGTGGTTGGAGGTGCGTAATATTTATCCTCATTTTGTTTAATTTTTTTTTTCTCTTTTAGTAAGTTATATGATTTTTTCTAGGGTGAACTATATGTTAATTGCTACTTTGACACTAGCTTCACTATTATGATAAAGAGACTCAATAGTGTTTGTGTATGAGAGAGAGAGAGAGAGAGAGAGAGAGAGAGGATGTAATGTTCGTTGGTGGTGTGGATGATGATAGTGGCACTATATGGATGAGAGAGAGAGAGAGAGAGAGAGAGAGAGAGAGAGAGAGAGAGAGAGGATGTAACGTCCATTGGTGGTGCAAACGATGACAGTGGCACTGTATAGATATGTTTGTCAACGATATGGTGGTTGGAGCCTAGGGGTGCGCAATATTTATCCTCATTTTGTTAAAATATTATTTTAAAGTAAACTATATGATTTTTTCTAGGGTGAACTGTATACTAATTGTTGCCATTTTACTTTATGCCCGCATGTACATATTATGAATGTGTATCTTCACCGAATGGAAGGTGAATGTTCAATATTAACACCAAATATTTGTGCATATGCGGATAGAGACAGACCGTATCCTGTGCAAAAAATGGTGCGAAAGAAGTTGATGAGTGACGTGCATTTGCGTGTACCATTCTAAAGAACATATTAAACGAAAAAACAGAATTTGAGAGGATGTAACGTCCATTGATGGAGCAGACTATGACAGTGGCACTATATAGATATGTTTGTCAACGATATGGCGGTTGGAGCCTTGGGCTGTGCAATATTTATCTTTATTTTGTTAAAATATTTTTTAAAGTAAATTATATGGTTTTTTCTAGGGTGGACTGTATGCTAATTGTTGCCATTTTACTTTATGCCAGCATGTACATGTACCTTCACCGAATGGAAGGTGAATGTTCCATTCAAACGCCAAATGCTTGTGCATATGCGGATAGAGACAGACCAAATCCTACGCAAAAGCTGGTGCGCAAGAAGCGGACGAGTGACGTGCGTTTGCGTGTAACATTCCAAAGAACATATTAAACGAAAAAACAGAATTTGAGAAGCCCACCCATTTGCTTATTTTAAATATTTCGGGTACTCTACCTAATTTGTTTTGGTTTCGTCAACACACATTTCAAATTGCCGCCATGTGCCAAAACACCGAGGCACATGTCATGAATGTATTTAATTATAGACAATGCTAAAGTTTCGCACATGGGTTAATTAGGGGTTTATATGTTTTTTATATACATATGATCACCCTCCATCTATAAGCTTAAGATACTCACCGGACATTTTAACATGATATCATAGTAATCTAGCTTGCACATGAGAGGAATGTTCAAATTGTTAGAGTAATTAAATATTAAACCACGCATTCATCTAACACCTTAAGCTTTTAAAACAAGTGACAATGGTCCCATAAAATCTCACATGGTATCAGAGTAGGAGGTTCTAAGTTTAAATCTTTCTAGGTCCATATTTGCCTTCCCAATTGTATATTTTCACGCTTAGTACTAGGCAAAAAGATCAGACTAAGCGTGAAGAGAAGTGTTAGAGTAATTAAATATTAAACAACGCATTCATCTAACAACTTAAGTTTTTAGAATAGTTGGCAGTATTCTCATAAAATCTCACACAAATATCTCACTGCTTATATACAGCTTTGAATTGGACATTGTAATTGACTGAACAAAAGGAATGCGAAGGTCAACGTACACCCATAAAAATCGATAGCACAGGCACTTGCACCTTCCGAGAAGCTACTCCAAATATTGACGTGATCGTAGACTTCGAAAACTTAAATGAGAAGTTCGTGAATCCCTAGGCGCGATCGACCCACCGACAAATTTCATATTAAACCATATATAACAGGAACTCTGGGTCTATTTAAACGGCCCAAAGGAACTTCCACTTCCCAACATCCGAAGAGAGAAGCTAATCTGGTACGTTCATCTCTAATATCTCTCTCAATTTGTTCATGGTATTCCTACAATTGACAACACATGCCTTCTGTAATGGAACTCTCCATCTAACGGTTTTGTTTGAACTTTCAAACCCATTTTCTTTTCTAAGCAAGAGAGGGGGATAAAGAGTTCCAGACTTCTCCGATGGAGGCCTTCAACACCATTGCCAGTAACGTCCTAACAGTAGAAAGATCCGTCCCTATTGCAGTCCTACCGGAACAAGACACGCCCGGAGGCTCTGTTTTCTTAAGTAGCATCGATAACGTGGCTTTGTCCATCATATCGACCGTTTATTCTTTCGATAGGAGCAACGCGAATGTGACAGGTGTGATTAAGCAAGCTTTGTCCAAAGTTTTGGTTTATTACTATCCGCTTGCAGGGAGGTTAGCCAAAAACTCTCAAGGGAAGTTGACTGTTGATTGCCAAAAAAAGTTAGGAGTCCCATTTGTGGAGGCATTGGCCAACTGCGACATCAAAAATCTGGGCGATATCCAAATCCTGGATTCTGATATTTTAGGAAAGCTTGTTTACAGAGACCCTACTGGAAATATGCTGGAAAGTGGACCCCTTCTAACAGCACAGGTGAACAATTTCTTTTACCTTTGACTGGTAATGATTGACAACGAGAAAATTACCAAAAAAAGTCATAAATTTATTGTGTTAGTATCAATTCAGTTCTAAACATTTCAGTTGAACCAATTTAGTCGTGTCACGTAGGACAGCCCATGTCCATGTTAGCAGTTTGCAAACTAAATTGACCAGATAGACTCAATTGATACAAATGTAAAAAAGGTTTAGAATTAATTTGGTCCAATTGAAAGGTTTAGGATTGAATTGGTATCAATGTAAAAGATTTAAGATTTTTCTGGTACTTTTCCCGGTTGACAACACTATACATTCTAGTTTCTTTCGCTTTCTCATCTATTATAATGACGAATTTGTTTTGGTAGTCATAAATTCACATGGGACTAGATAATGTCACGTTCCACATGCATCCTTGATGTAGTTCGTCACTTCACTTAAGATAGAGTGACTATTTGTGTTTATAATTAATGCGTTAACTTATTCCAATGTTGTTGCTGAATTTTCATTTGGAAAAAGTCATCTAATTATAAACTATAAATTTCTTCGTAACTTCCAATAATTGAAAAGTAGATTTGACCTGTCAGTTTTTACAATAAGTAACTTCTCTCTACCATTCTGACCAAAAAAAAAATAAATTCTCTCTAGCATGTTTAGCAATCTTTTAGGTGGAAAATCTAAGGGTAAAATTATTTTTAAAAAAAAGTCTTATACCTTTGACATTTGTGCTATTTCAGTCATAAATCTTTCAATTGTGCCAATTAAGTCCTAAACTTTTTTCATATTTTGCCAATTGAGTCTATTCGATCAATTTTGGTAGGAAATTGTTGACATGGACACTGATGGTCCTTAGTGGCATGATCGGCGTTAACATGAACTTTGTTTTAATAATATTGCAATAATTTTTTGAAATTTTTATAATGTTTTTGGTTTTTTCTTTTCTTCTTTTGACTGAGTGTCGGCGACCTCGCTTGACACTGAAGGAGGGTGTCGCGACCCTTACTGGATCTGGGGACGGCCGGCCTCGCTTGGGCATGGGTCACCCTCGCCAGATCTAGCGAGTGAGCGAGGCGACACTTGCCAGATCTAGCGAGGGTGACCCTCGTTCAGGCGAGGCTGGCCCTCGCTTGATCATGGCCATCATGGGTGGCCTCACCCAGGCAACCCTCGCCCTAGCGAAGCCGTCCCTCGCTTGTTGCTAGATAGGGCAGCCCTCACCAGATAGGGCGAGGGCGACCTCACCTAGCCCTCTCCACCCATCGTCGGTTGTCGGCCATTGCTTGAGACCAGCCACCGGCAAAAAGGAAAGAAGAAAATAGAAATAAGAAAAAAAAATCAAAAACTTACCTACTTTAGCATCGATAGGCCACATAGGATGATCGATGCTAACTGGACCACCACATCAGCGTTTTTTGGTCATAATTGACCGGATGGACTTAATTGGCATAACGTGAAAAGGTTTAGAATTCAGTTGGTATAATTAAAATGCTTAGAACTAAATTGGCATGTGTGTAATAGGTTTAGGATTTTTTTGGTAACTTCCTCAAATCTAAGTATTGGCATATTAGTATAGTAAGTAGGTGGTATGAAACTTATTTTCTATAGAATAATAACTACCATATACTTACAATTAAGATACAGTTCATAACAATATTTCCAATTTATCGTGGCAACTGTCAAGTCTCGCAACGAGTTTGTAACAATATTCCATAGACGTAATACCTTTCCATTAAAGATAGTAACTCTCGATTTTCAACTTATCACCATTAAATTACTCCACGGATGTTGTCCCTCCCATAAGAAATCTCATTACTCTCATCTCGCTTGGGTCTGGTCAGTAAAAATGTTGTGATGTTATTATAAAGACCAGGTGCATTTACTTTGGGTCCATCTCCAACAATGATGAATGCAACCACATTAGACTCATCGGATTCAATGTTTTTTGGGATGTAAGGAGCATTCACTCAATCCATGAAAGAGGGCCATGCAAGCACTTATAAGTTACCATTCTTGCATTTAGTATTGGGATATTAGTAACTCGGAGACTGCATAAACAGGTGACAAGGTTTAAATGTGGAAGTTTCACTCTAGGGATCGCAATTCACCATTGCATGGTCGACGGTATATCCGCAATTAATTTTATGAACTCATGGGCTGAGTTAGCAAGAGGTAAACCATTGTCCCTTGTCCCTTGTCATGATAGAACCATATTGAAGTCACGGGTGCCACCTCAAATCAGCGATCTTTATGACGACTTTGTTCACGTGAGTGATGTATCGGACCTCACGGCATCATACGAGAGAGAGCAAATCGTGTTTCAATCTTTCCACTTTGATGGTGAGAAGCTGGCGACCCTAAAGAAAATGGCAACGACCGATGGACATGCTATGAGCAGCTGCTCCAACTTTGTTGCGCTCGTGGCTCTAGTATGGCGGGCTCGAAGCATGGCACTCAAGATGAAACCGCACCAACTATCGAAGCTTCTCTTAACGGTCGATTTCCGATCAAAGCTAAGAACATCAATGCCAGATGGATACTTTGGGAATGCCATAATCGCACCTTGCTGTCTCTGCACAGCCGGACAGTTGATCGATGAGCCGATCTCTTTCGCAGCGGGAAAAATAAAGAAGACCATTGACAGGGTGACAGAAGACTACGTGCGGTCGTCGATCGACCACATGGATATGTACCAATTTGATCCTTACTCAGTGAGCTCACTATTGATAAGTTCATGGTTGAGGCTGGATTATGGCTGCATAGACTTCGGATGGGGAGGGCCAAGGCAGCTGGGCACCGGCAACCCGCCACGGAATCTCTGCATGTTTATGAGGGAGGAGACTGAGAGTAAGAAGGGCATTGTGGTGGTGTTGGGTTTGCCACTTTCGGCTATGAGCACGTTCCAAGAGTTGGTTCAAATATAAACTCATTACCAGAGATTGAACACCTTCAAGAGAGCTCACTTATTATTCCAATAATGCTAATTATTCATTTATGTTTTTTTGTAAGTGCAAACAATGCTACTTAGCCATGGTTTGTTTTTGCTTACTCATTTTACTATTGATGTATGCAGCATGTTCCCCCTATTCTCTTTGTTGAAAATATCCTGCATCGTTTGAAAATGAGTTTATATGCTATTTATATACATGTGATCTTGTCGTGGCCTTCCAAAAAGGAAGTCCAGTGGATTAGTAAGCCCAAAGACTTAGCACAGACTCTCTCAAGCCCTACTAATCGCAACTTTGGGGTTTTGATTTAAAATGTTTAACATGCAAATCAATTCAATTAGGATTCACCACTAATCTATTACAAGTCGATTAGAAATTTAAGTAAAGCACGAGAGAATACTCTACTTATACGAGAGATTAATGGAAAAGGGGACTTGGTTACGCTTAATTAATCTAACATCCTTTCGGTACCTTTTTCCCTTATTTTCAAAAATATTTTTGCAAGCAGTCTTGGTCGATTTTAATCCTGAGCCACTAACATGTAATGGGTGTTCATGTGGATGTGCAATCAATATCGTAACACTCAATAAACCAAATCAATAAAATAATGCAAACCTCAATGCAAAGCAAATCGCAACTTCACTCTGATTAATTTCCTAATTTCTACAAGATGTAAATTAAAAATGCATCCATAGCCTAAATATGACTTCCAACTGATTATGCAATTCTAACTAATTCTTTTTGGGTTTTTTCATTTATGAAAACTCATTTATATGCATTTTAATCTAAGTTTAGTATGCATGAATTATTAGACTAATGACATATTTTTTTTTTCATTTATGAAAACTTAGTTATATGCATTTTAATCTAAGTCTAATATGCATGAATTATTAGACTCATGACATGACCTAATTTTAACGATGGACAAAAATTATCAACTAATCTAGCATGACATGCAATATAATTTATACGAGTCTAAACATGCAATAACTAAATGACATGAAAATTATGATGTGGAAATATGATGACATGGAAATAATGACATGGCAATAACGATGACGTGGCAATGTTGACATGGCAATGATGCAATTTATTCTATATGACATATTCATGCTATTTTTATGTTTTTCTTTTAAAGTTAAAATAGGAAACTCATAGACATGTGATTACCTAATTTAAATTAGGAAATAATTTAGATTAAAACCTATTCTAAATTAGGAAATTTCATAAAATACTACATGAGTCCTCGATATGCAATTCTAAACTAAGAAATAAACATGACTGCAATCTATCCTAACATGCAATGGAACTTTTTTTGGTATTTTCAAAATATAAAATTTTCCTAAATCAAGGGCACGCAATAATATTCCTTATATTCACAACTCAAAATAGGAAATCAATAGTCAAAAAAGCAAACTTACCGGCTCGAATTATTGATTATTAAGATTTTTATTATGAGAATTCTCCTAGTCGGAGGATGCCTAATAATTTCAATTAAAGCAAGCTTAGACTCAAATAATTCAACTTAGGCAATTATATATTTGAATTTAACTTAGTTTGAGCAGTTACCTAATTTGCCTTCAACTTCGAGAAATTGGGGTGAGGAGATGCTCACGATGACCGACTATGGAGATGCTAGCGGTGATCGGCGGAATTGCTCCAGCAAGGGCTCCAATGTGAGGAATCGATAGTAAGACGAAAACAGCAACTTGAGCCTTCCCGACCACCAAGAAACCTGCAAAAAAAATAAAAAAATAAAAAAAAATAAAATTCCAGCGCTAAAAGAGTGCAAGAGGACGCTTGGAGTTGTTATGTTTGGTGCTGGATGTGATGTCATCGCCGGTGAGGAACTGGCCGATGGCAGAAACTTGCTGGTTGCTCGCTGCAGACGTTGCTTGGTGGGGTGCTGGACGAGGTTGACGCGGTGGCAGGGGGTGCGGCAAGGCGATGTAGCTGAGGCGCAGCCGGCACAGACTGAATTATCGGTAGGAGGTGGCTGGTGGCTGAACTCGCGTCAGGTGGTTGCTACGGTGATCGCCGGATGCCAAGAATCTTGCCGGGACGCTTCTGGTTGATGCTGGCGCGGCTGCGTGTGGGCGGGATGTCGTCGGTGAATCGATCGGCAACATGAAGCAGCAGAAGAGACGCGGCTGGGGAGCAGTGGCTTAAAGATGCGAGGTTGCGTCCCCCTCTCCTTTTTTTAGGAGTGACGTTCTCTCTTTTTGTAGGCTCAAATTTTTTTGATCTTCTCCACTATCTCTACTTTCTCACTTCAGAAAATATGGCACTCTTACCTTCAGGAAATCTAGGGATATGTTCCTCCACTTATCCTGAATTCTATTTTCTTTCTTGTTTTTACTTTATTCGACCGAGTCTTGCCATCCTCACAAGCTGCGAGATTTATTCTTTCCATTTTATATTTGGCACCCCCAAGCAATCGTGTGTGTATGCCAATTCTCAAGAATGACAGATCCCCCGTGAAAAATTCAAGCATGTTAGCAGCATTTT
This sequence comes from Metrosideros polymorpha var. glaberrima, assembly GCA_001662345.2. Classification (NCBI taxonomy): domain Eukaryota; kingdom Viridiplantae; phylum Streptophyta; class Magnoliopsida; order Myrtales; family Myrtaceae; genus Metrosideros; species Metrosideros polymorpha. The sequence continues at coordinate 2,885,752 of BCNH02000009.1, forward strand.
ATCCAACATCTCATTAAAATTCGAGATAATGATATAAATAGTTTCTAAACTTTGACTCAAGTGCAATGTGGTCTCTATACTTTAGTCCACTATGCAATGTGGTCCATGAACTTTCAATTTATTCAATATGATCCCTAAACTTTTAGTACATGTTGAAGTTAGTCCCTAGATTATAGGAAAATATTCAATATTATCATTCCATCAATTAAAGTTCATGGACAATATTGAACATTTTTGTATAGTCTAGGGACCAGATTGAACATGTATTTGAACAAAATAAAAGTTTAGGGACAACATTGAACATTGAGCCAAAGTTAATAGATTATTTGTGTTAGGGTTAATACCAAGAAAAATCCAAAATTGGTACACTTATGATAAATTTACCTCAAATTAATTTTTTTACCACAAAAAATTTCCATACTGGTATATTTGTGATAAATTTACCCAAAACTGATATACATGTAATAAATTTACCCTCCGTTAGTTTCCGTCAAATTTCACTATCAAATTACTAAGTTTGATGAAATGTGTGTCAGTTTGGGGTTTTACTCTCCGTTTGTCACAAATGTGCAAATTGGGATTTTTCGTGGTATTAACCGAATTTAACAGAAACAAATCAAGGGTAAATTTGTCACAAATATACTAGTTTGTGGTAAATTTATTACAAATATACCAGTTTGAGGTTTTTCGTTGTAAAAAAATTAGTTTGGGGGTAAATTTATCACAAATGTACTAGTTTGAAGTTTTTCATGGTCAAAAAATTAGTTTAAGATAAATTTGTCATATATGCATCAGTTTGGAGTTTTTCGTGATATTAACCTTTTGTGTTATTTTTCCTTAAAATTCGTATGATATTGATGATTTGAGAATATGTGACAAACAATTCAAGAAGCTGTCATCATTTGAGAATATGATGATTGATGTGAATGTATCCTCAATTTTAGAATATGATGGATCCAACTCTCACCATTTGACAATGACAATTCGTGAAACTGTCACAGCTTAAAAAAAGTATCAATTGCTATGAGGGTTCAATAAACAACTGAAGAATTACTATATCTCAAGGGCTTTGGACCCTTACACAACAAAAGTTTTCTACCTTTTGGAAGAAATAAAAAGTGAAGATTGCATCCTAGTCCTCAAGAAACTATACATCCCATATTATCACTCAACCATATGCCTGATTCAAAACAATTTTTGCAAATGAATCGACAAATCCCAAGGTTAGTCGACTCTTAGAGTTGACAAGTCTTCTCCACCTCTCTCCCTCACATGTGAGTTGTGTCTCACGAAGACTTTATGTATGGTTAATCAATTATAAAAAGAAAAAGAACAATTGGCATGTCTTAATTGAGAGGCTATATAAAAATCTCATCAAAGCTCTGTGAAATAAATTGACATGTCTAAATGATATTTAATTGATCGATGTAACATGTATTCTTTCTTCTTGTAGAGCCCTTTAAATGATATTTATTTGGACCCTTGGGTACTTATAAACCAAATCTACAAAGACCACATACGAATCTTTTCGTCTTCTTCTAAACCTTTCTGTTAATCTACAAAGATAAAGATACAAACATAATCAAAATGAGAACTTTTTCCGCAAGCAGTTTCGGATTGAAACTCTTCATCTACTAATGAAATAAAAGTAAATATCGAGAACAAAATATAGATATATTTCCCCATCTCAAACATGTTTATCATTAAAAATAACATGTTCGTGCATTAATTGGAATATTTTCAAAGTAATAATTGCACATAACACAGAACGGTTAAAGTTTATTTAATTGGTTACTTATAAGGGATAATCATACAAATGATCTCCAAACTTTGGCTAAATATGCAATGTGGTCCATAAACTTTTAATTTTTTTAATGTGATCCTTGAACTTTTGGTAAATATTCAATCTAGTCCCTAAATTATATGAAAATATCATATGTTGAGGATAACATTGAATATTATGATATTTTCATATAGTACACAGATTAAATTGAACGTGTATCAAAAGTTTATGAGCCACATTGAATTAATTAAAAGTTCATGGATCATAATGCACTTTGGGCTAAAGTTTAAAAATCACAATGAACAAATTAAAAGTTTAGACACTACATTGCATGTATTGACGTGATTGTCATTTTTCCTATTTTCCCTACTTTTTTATTTTTAGGTGGACCCTATTTTCCCTATTTAAAAAGGGCCTTTTTAAGAACACGAAGACCGTCAATAAAACTGTTTTACCAACCCCCATTCATTCTCTTCGATTTTCGCTTCACCCAACTTCACCTTTCACTGTGGCCGATGAGCTCCGATAGAATCAAAAGCCACCTCGATGAATGTTCTCTTGGCTCGTATGGCTTCGTGCTTGTTCCTTCTCACCCGAGATCATCATGACTTCAGACTATGTTCTTGAGACGTTTCACTTCATCGAGTCTCGATTATGAGTCCTCTGACCACTTTTTTTACTGCTACAGTCGACTTGAGAAGCCGTTGAAGGATGATGAATGTCTTGACTCGCCGGAAGCGGTACGAGCCGCCGGAGACTCCTCATTTCTTCAAGATCATACTCTCCGACACTCTCCAGAGTGGAAAGCTTGTATGTACTCTCTGCTCGTGTCTCAGTTCTTGTTTTATTGGGGGAGTTTCAGTGCTTTTGTAGCATGAGTATATATGCTTTGTTACTCTGTCCTGAAAATGGCAAATTTCATCAGTACAATTTTTTATAAGCAAGGACATTAATGTGCACCTGGTTCATACGAGCTCAGTTCATCGCTGTCTCACGTGGGACTGGCATGATCTAATGATTGGGTGTGGTGCATTTCCCGAAGATCTAACCGTGGTGATGCATTGGGTTCACATAGACTTGAAATTTTATCGCAGATGATACCAAAGAAGTTCGTAGCAAGATATGGAAACCGCCTGCCAAACCGATTGCTTCTCAAAGTTGCAGGGGATGCAAATTGGCCAGTGGAACTAGAGAGGTGTGACGACAGGGTATGGATTTGCAAAGGATGGAGGGATTTCTTGGATTATTACTCTATCAATCATGGACATCTGATAGTCTTTAGATATGAAGGGGGCTCAATCTTTCACGTCCTAATATTCGATAAAAGCGCGTCTGAGATAGAATATCCCCGGAAACTCGAGATAGCTCCTGAAAAATTGTCAGACCCTGAGATGGTCGAAATCCATGATGTCTCAACGGAGTTGGGGGAGTACATCATTTCGCCTAGAGAAAGGAGGAGGGAATTGAAGTCGCCATCGTGCTTGGCTTCACCTAATAAGCTGATGACGAAATCCGATCTTGTTAGCGAAGATCAGAATAAGTCCCGTGCCCGTTTGCCGACGCCACATTATGAAGCCAAAGGCTCTCATTCGGGAGATAGAAGGACTTTGAAGCTGAAGAAGAACGTGCGTTCGTATTGTTCGTCACGAGAATATGGTGGTATGATTTATTTCCCTCAATATAACTTCGTTCCTCTTTCGATTGTTCAGATGATTGAATAGGTCTCTTGCTTCACTTTTTTGCAGGCAGGATCAAGGAGTCTGGAAAAAGAGCAACCCCTTTCGAGCAGATTCATCTGAGATCTAGATGTCCAAAACCTCCTGATGCTCTGAAAAAGGCCAGGAAATTCAAATCGGAACATCCTTCTTTCCTCACCGTCATGCGGCGCTGCTATCTCAAGCACTCTAACGTGGTAAGAACTTATTCATTACATAAAACAGAGATTGCACGACGTTCTCATGTTGACCTCGCAACAAGACTCTCTAACAACATTATTAGAATTTGGTGTTAGTATTTGGTATAATTTTGAATGTGAAAGAGCGTGCATGTGTCCATCGGGCTTCTGGGCAAAGGAGCAACAACGGAACAAGATGGTGTATTACAAGTGGTGATATGCATGGGATTTTCTAGTTGGTCTGTGTACATAAAAAAACTGTAGAATGAGGCAAATTCATAGACTTTGCTCACCAACTTAAGACACATTTACAGCTACATGTCTTTGGTTTTTTCCATGAAGCTTTTATCCTCATCTTGATTTTTCTTATTGCCCAAGTACTTAGTCAGAGAAGCGAGGGAAAAACAGTACTCCTTTATCATGTCCCTAAGATTAGTTTCATTGTGCTCAAAGTGGTTTTTACAAACATGAACTTGATCAGCATGTACCTAGTGGATTTATGAAGAGCCAGATAAGGAAAAGCCTGGTAGTCGAAGACGCGACACTCGAGTTTCGGGGCAGGTCATGGACCGTGAAGTTCTTCAACTATCCAACTTACTACAGTGGAAAGTTCTCGGCTGGTTGGGTCATGTTTGTGACTGATAATTCCTTGAGCGAAGGAGATGTTTGCGTGTTCGAACTGATCAAGAAGAATCCGATGGTCTTCAAAGTCTCCATTTTCAGGCGTGCCGGTTAGGCACGGAGCGGCGATTGTGCGTGCCGCTGAGGAGGGCGCATTTTGGTAACATCCTCGCCTCTCTCTCTAACTGGAACATTAGATCTAAGTTATGAAGATGCTGGTTGAAATCCGATCCTTTCCCTTTTCTGATCGGCACAAATGGTTGTGGAATCATGTATGTACCAGACGGTTTACTTTGATGAAACATCGAATCGGGTGTGCATTTTGTTTCGATGGAAACAGTGGAATCTGATTCCGAATGCTCCTTTTCGACAGCTTACGTCTTGAAAATTGTTTGGGACTTTTCCTCTCACGCACTCGTAAGAGCCGGCTTACACTAGGTCCAGTTACTCCCACCTTGCTATGTATGTTGCGTTATATATGTTGCTATAACTCCTTGTACGGACCAAGAAGCCAAGAGGACAGAGTCCATAGTAGGTATTTTGCCACGTATGCCTCCATAGGAGGTGATCGTTGGACAGGTCAGGACCTGCCCAGGTTCAAAGGTCGGCTCGCCATGTAAGGATGTTGCTCAAATTCGCCTCTTTACCTCTCAGGCCTCGGCAAGCAAAACAGGCTGCCCGCTGGCTGATCACTTTTACCATCCTTATATCATTTCTTGCCTCTCTCCGGTTTCTTTCTTCTACTGTCTTTAGTGTGGCGGGGTATTTTCTACCTAGAAGGCTTCTTTACTTGTATTGAGCAGATCAATTTTGTGCTCTGAAAGTCCAGTCCTGTTGATTCGGTGCTTCGTTTTGCACATCAATCAATCAGTTAGCACGTCAATTTGGATAGAGTACTTGACCTTTAGAACCGTGGGAATTGAAGCAATGAATAACTCCAGCTACCTCTGCACTCAGGCGAACTCAGAAACCTGTTTCCTCTGTAGGAAGTGTATAAATAAAGGCCACCAAACCCTACTATCATCCTTCCATGAAAGTAATTGTTCACGGTCATTTTGAATGGAATGTTGTCAACACACGTGGCAAACAACGGACCTAACGTAAAAAATGACAAATTCAATGTGAAAAATTCATGTGTGTTAATAACATTCCGTTCAATATCTTGTTAAAATGCATATGTGTCAACATACATGACAAGCGATTGTTACAGATCTGGCGTGAAGAATCTGACACATCAACATGTATGCATTTTGACGAGACATTAGACAAAATGCTCAATGGAAGGTCAACTTGGGTCAAAAGCACCATTTTGAGATTTTTATTGAGACAGAAAGTTGTTTGAGGTAAATATGTCATGGATACCAGTTTAAGATCTTTTGTGATACAAACTTACTTTAGAGTGAATGTGTCAAATTGATACCAGTTTGCGAATTTTGAATGGTTTTAACCCTTTACAGAAATAGTACTTAGCAAAAAGTTACTCGGGTTAAAAAGGGGAATCTCTCTACGAGGAATTCAAAGGAAAATTGAAGGAGTTACCTATCCATTAATCAAAAATGAAATTTCTCGGAAGCTTCAACTTTTTTTAACTAAAACCCGCAAAGTGTGTTCTACAAATTCATCCATCAAACTTCCCTAGCCATGTTTATCTCTCATATTTCTGTCCACACATCTAACTGAAAAGTCACCATCTTTAGGACAAATTACTAACGTCCAAATTTCGTTACTGGATGGCACCATTTTTCCCATTTTCCTAATCGAAGACATAATATGGAGTGGCTTGATTGAAAAGAAAAATCAAACTTAAGTTACTCAAAAAGTCAAATTAGATGTAGAATGACAACATTCCATTTTACAAGTAAAGAAAGAAGTTGTGGTCCACGACTCTTCACCTGCTAAGCACCACAAATATGGATGATATAAACAAATCCCAATTTCCATTTTGTGACGATGATGGGACTGACATGTGCATTTGTATATTGTATAAACACAGATATGGAATCGAACTTCAATATGTATAATGGAATGAATGGGCGTTATCTTGTTCAAAGCTGACAAATGCACTTATCCTAAGGCCCCCTAAAATCAGTAATATCAAAAAAAATCCTGACCCAATCTTCGCAGGTGGTCTCACTCTGGTTTGATTCTTTCTCCTCCCCATTTTATAATTATCTAAGAAAGGTCCGCTCTCCATTTTATATGGTAATTGGGGGAGATTACTCTTTAAATAAATGGCTTTGACATTGTTTTGATTCATAATTATTTGAGGGGGAAAATTCCAAATGAGGGCATGAACATCTTCTCAAATAATGGCTTGAAGTGAACCTCATTTCAAGTAAGGGTCTAAAGTGCTCTTATTTTCACAAATAAGAGCCTAACTCTAGGGAATTTTTGTCCTTTTACTTTTCTTTTTTTTTAATACAAAATGTATTTTAGTTATATTAAAAATAAGAAAAAATACTAAAAAAAAAAAAAAGATGTGGGCAAGGGCTCACAGCCCTCACCGCCGCCCCACCATCGTCAGGATGGGCCAGCAAGGGTGGAGGAAAGGTTGGCGAGGGTCGCCAAGCCTTGACCAGGGGCTGGCAACCCTCACCAACTGTCGACGAGGGCTTGTAGCCCTCGCCCACATCTTTTTATCCTTTTTTGCATTTTTTAAAATTTTTTTGCTTATTTTTAATATAACTAAAATAAATTTTGTATTAAAAAATAAAAAAAGTAAAAAGATGAAAATGCTTTTAGTCAGACCTTTATTTGAGAAAATGATAGCACTTTAGACATTTATTTGAAACGATGTCTACTTCAGGCTCTTATTTGAGAAAATTAAATCACTTTAGACCCTTATTTGAAATAAGTTTCACTTCAAGCCTTAAGGAAGGAATGACGCTACTTCTGGATGGACGGTGGTTCGATTGTCACCATGGGACATAGACAAGAAACCGTGTGGAGGATGCTCATGCGTGAGTGACATGATAACTTGTGGGTTGGTCATCTCAGATGGCGATAGAAGATGAGCTTCATGACATAATGTTATTACTAGCCGAATATGAAGAAGGATGTGATGAGCTACACTCGAACCAATCTTATCTATCAACAAGACAAAATTGATCAAGTCAGGTTGCTTGAGCTACACTCAGTCCTGACACAACCATGAGAGAGTGTGTTGATGAACTACATCACGTGCTTACCTAAGGTGGACGAAACTTTGCCAACATTGTCGTAATGGATCAATATTTGAGGTATGTGTTGCGGAACAATGCCAAGAGATTCAAGCGCGAATATCAAAGGATGAAAGCAAAATAAATCATACAAGACACAAGATATACGTGGAAACCCAAAACGGGAAAAACTATGGAGAGAGAGATGGGTTTCATTATCTTTAATAATGATTACAAAATCAAAATGTCAAAAAAAACCTCTTAGTGAGCAAGAAGATAGAAAAAACAAAGAAGAAGGAAAACTTTGAAGCAAAGATCAGATTTTGCTAAAAAGCCTCAGATATGTGTTGCGCAACATATTCCTTTTATAGTCCCTCTTTTAAAAAACCTAAAACAAAAGGTGCATGGTTCATCATGCCCTTGTTACCTATTTTAAGTCAAAACTCAACAAATCATTGGTCTTTCTTGAAGGAGGGGGGATCGTAGAAGTTCCATACCTTCACCTAAGGAGATTAACAAGAGAAAGTCCAAGTTCAAGCTCATCAACATACTCAGTTTGACTCACCTTCACTCAAAAGCCGAAGCTAATGAGTTATAGGCTAACTAAGATATATTAACTGTTGTACACCACACTATTTATCCAATGTAGGACTTTTCTAACATAACTCACATGTACATCTTAATAATCTCCTCTTTACGTGTGAGCTTAGTGTTAAGTCCGCTCCTTCTTAATTCAAGTATCATTTTGCACCAACATATCTCAACTTGAATCTTCATCAACGTTCACCTTCATCCCTAGTCTCTTCCACCAGACCAAACCATAAAGGCTGCCATCGGACCCATATTGCTACACCACAGTGCTCACCACCTAGAAATCGCGTAGGCTACTAGATTCCTTTCTTGAGATATTCACCAAATATCGAAACAGATTGGGGGGGCTCACCAATCAACCGTCGGCTTTGATACCATTAGTTGGGAGCACGCAGCAGAAGTCCGATACTTTTACCTGAGGAGATTGCTAAGAGGGGGGGTCAAGTTCGAGCCCGTTAACATATCCAGTTATATTCACATTTACTCAAAAGCTTAAGCTAACGAGTTATGGGCCAACTATGATGTATTAATTACTCCACATCACACTACTTATTCGATGTGGAACATCTAACACAACTCACATGTTCATCTTAACAGTATGCAACGTTTTTTTTCCCGCTATCACGCATAGCACGGCCGAAAAGACAACCTCCTTGTTCTTTCATCATGTAGTGAAATCCTAGAGTATGCCCTAGAGCATAGTTAGTGAGCGTAACTCTAGATTCACTGGCCATTTCGGTTCAAATTTGTTCAAAATCATGGCAATATTTGAGGCACTATATGAGTGCACTACGTGAGTGCCAATTAGAAGAATTGGGCGAACTTGCTCGATACCACCCAATATTGCTTCGACATTAAACAGAGCTCTTCTTCTAACAAGAACCCAATTGAAGTGGTGACAAGCCACCAGCCGCTCACACAATGGCAGTACCAGGTGCCGAGAAATGCTCACAAGCCTACATCTTTACCAAAGATTTGAGGCAAAACATTGATATTACCTGACCTTATCTCGAGAAGGCCTCCAAGTGGATGAAAAGTAGGCCGATAAATAGGGAAGGCTAGTCAAGCAATCAATAGGCGACCTGAACATGTTGAGGATCCTTTTGAAGCGGCTGCGATACCTTAAGAAGGACTAGTGCCAATGCTGGAGAAACTGGACAAAGTTGATGGGATAATTTGAAGGCGAACACCCACAACTCACTCAACTCCAAGGAAGAGAAGGAGATGAATAGGTTTTGTTATTTATTTCACCTTTAACAAAATGATCACAAGATTTTCTTTTATATAGGCTTGTTACATGACTTTTAATCTTATTATTAAATGACTCATATATATATTTAGCATTCCAAAGAGATAGATTCCTGGGAATTTACAAAACATTAAATTAGACAGAAATACGAATAGGCTCATTACAATAAAGACTCTCCTCAATATGTGCACCATTCTTGGGAGCTGAATAGACATCGACATCAAACTCATAAATCAAAACTAGTCCACTGAATCGATAACTCGTCCACTAGATTGACAACTCGGAAGTCGATCGACAACCATGAAATCAACAATATTTATGAATTTGGTCCAATTACTAACAAAAGTTGCTTATTGGTTCAATTACTTACTTGGTTAAGATCCATAAGGTGTTTCATGTATAGCTGCTTGAAGCCTTTTCATCAAGACATGGGGGACTGGATGTGCAACGCACCGACTCGGCCAGGTTTAAAGCTGAACTTTTCCAATGGGAAATGTTGTGGAGAAGATCCTAGCCAAACGGACTACTCAAGACCATGGGAGCCCAGCAGAAGGATAATCTAGTTGGAGTGGAAGGGCCGAGGAATCGAAGACACTGGCTAGGAGTTGGAGGAGGACCTCAAACCACTCTCTCACCACAAAGAACAAGGCAAGCAATCAAGGACGTTGCCGAATCGAGTGAGGGAGAGTGTCACAAGTCCTTTGTGAATGTTTTGATCCAGGCTTGTCTAGGGCGCATTGTCCATGGCCGCTTTGGTCAAACATGCATCAACATAGTGAAGGAGTATTTAAACTTTTCATAGTTTTCTTATTTTTCATGATTTCTAGATGATGCCATCTCAAGTACTTGTATTGTCTACTACTACTTAAAAACATAACTTATAAAGCTCTTTAGCAAGGTTCTAACTACTCAAAGTCTTCTATCCTGATAGTCCTTTGATGTATGTTGTTTGTATAATTGTTGATTGATACAATTGAGTAGAACACTTTATCATGACATGCTTTATTTCTTACATACAAACGATTGTGCAAAAAATGCTTGCGCCCTTCATAAATGGGCCATTATGCGCTTAAGTCGGCTAGTGTACTACTTGTGGTTGAGGCTAGTACACCGCGCGTAATTCTTTGAATTGAGGCAACTTTCCAAACCATGACACAAAGGCACTTGTTGACTTGAGCAAATAAAAAGAGTTTGTCAGTGTCAATACACCGTCTCTCTCGTGTTATTGTATCTAGTGCATTAACCCTCAAAGCATTTATTTATCAATCGTTGGAAAGTTTGTATACCAAATCATTTGATAGACTATTACTAGGTATTGAATACAACTTACTGAAACATCCATTTTCAATGTCTCATAGTTAATACACTAATTTTGAAGACCAACATTGGGAGGGTGAACGCTCAACCTGAGAGGCACGGGATCAGGCATCATCATTACACGAGAAAGTCGGGCTATCAAACTTTGGCTCAGACTCAACTCGAGTTGAACATTTCTATGTGTTATGAGCGGAATTGGGCAATACATTAGACCAATTGTTTGTTCGGCTCGAGCCTGCCCAATGGTCCCCTTCAAATAGAATTGCTCTTAATAAAGAGGTAAATTGAGCTTTCCAAAATAGAAAGTCATTTCCCTAAATATCTTTGGCCATGGTGTATTTGCTCAAAGCAAGCGCAGTATAGTTGGTGATATTTTGTGTATTTTTTTGTAAAGTAACTTTGGAATTAACCAAAAAAAAAAAAAACCAGAATGAGCTTTTGTTCATCTCTTTATACTTATTCTTCCCTTCTTTCTTCTTCATTGCACATGGCCAAAATTTTCCCGAATGAACAACCATAGCGGAGCAAGCAAGGATCCAAAAACTGACAAACACCGAATTGAGGAGGCAACAAAGAGAGAACGTGAATGGGAGAAATTTTAGATAAACAAACCCCTCTCTCTCTCTCTCTCTCTCTCTCTCTCTCTCTCAGCTTTCGTAATGGAGGGGACAAAAGAGCCAGTGGTTGGCAATGCTGACTAGATCGAAGGAAGTACAGACACTTTTCGGGAGCCTCCATGATGGTGTTGGATGTGTGTTGGACACTGACATGTTCAACACGTGGTCAACAGGTGTTAGACATCTAACACATGGTTAATGCTTTGAGACACGCGAGTTCATCATCTCGACATCCCATTCCGGCACACATAGAGTCAATTTTAAACATTTTCAATAAATTAGGGGTCAAAATGTAAATCTATCAAATATATATATACTTAAGTCATTTACCAAGCCAGCCCTAAGAAAAACCTAATCGTGAATCTCTAATAGAAGAAGAAGAAGAAGCTCCAAAGACTTATTGGAATGAAATGTAGTTGAATTTATCAATTCGAAATAATGAATGATACTAACAAATGGTGAATTAATGTTTTTAGTGTAAATTCATTCTATGCTCTTTTTTTTGTTATTTATTTATCTATGGATTTAAAAGTGATAATTTATCATGTATATATAAAAATATACATTTAATTTACAACGTTTTTCAACGTGTCGAAATTATCTATTTTTTAAAAAATGACATGGTGGCATGTTGTGTCGTGTCATGTCACGTTTCACATGTCGCGTGTTGGTGTCGGTATTACTTAAGTCGTCGCTCCTTCATTTGTCCCCAACTGTCCGGCCCTCCATCCACATCCTTTCCTCCGTTGTCGAGAACGACTTGCTCCCTTCTCACCATCAGCACCAGCCGCAGGAGTGCCGAATCGGTCGAGGAAGAGAAGACGAGGAGGTGGCAGCGGAGGGCGGAGAACCCTTGGCGAAGACCCCAGGTGCAGTGACCCAGATCAGTGCAGAAGATGCACAATGGACGGGTGAGGACAAGACAGGAATTTGAAAAGAATAGCTGGGGCAATTTCGGAAGAAAAAGAAGCTCGTGAACTTTGGAAGTCTTAAGGGGTGCATGGTAACCATTCTGGAGTAGAATTTCTACTCCAGAATGGCTTTTAGAGTAGAAATGCATTTGTTAACGCATTTTCACTTTTCTACTTCTAGAGTACTTTTTCACTTTTAGAGTAGAAATGTGTTTGTTAAAACTACTTCCTTTTTTTTTTTGTTCCAGAATGAGTTTTCTACTCCAAAATGAGTTTTGAAACCAAAAAGAGAAGTAACTTTTTTTACTTCTTTGGAGAAAGAATAACTTCTGGCTTCTCTTCTAAATCGTCCAAACCTTTTGCATTTGTACCAATTCAATCTATTTGGTCG
>BCNH02000009.1:2898361-2908908 GCA_001662345.2 Metrosideros polymorpha var. glaberrima
TACCACACACATTTTTACTCCAGAAATCAACTTCTAGAGTAGAAGTAGAAAAATCAACTTCTAATCAAAAATTAATTTTTGAAGTAGAATGATTACCATTCACCCCTTTACCCTCCAAAAATGCTAATGAGCCTTAGAAGACTTTCACATTGATACGGTAGGACCCGTCGTCTCCTACCATTCAACGCTGACTGTACTCTGCAAACTCGTCATATCTTAACCACCTTCTCTTCCAACTGTTACTATTTTCTGATCAACTTTGAATCTCCTTCTCATTTCACTCCGATCATCTCTCCATGTCTTCATCCACTCGCTAATTTCTTCGACCCATCACGTAGTTCCGAAGGCCAATCCAAGTGCAGAGCCGCCGCCATCTTCTTATTCTTCTCCACACCCACCTCTGCCATTCTGGTGACTCGTCTCTCAGCTCTGGAAGTCCTTTTTTTTTTTTTTGGTCAGTTGCAATGGCTGCGAAGATTGGGTCGTTCAGGCACAGCTTCTTGGAGAAGAGCAAAGAGAGGCTCCTCTCCAGAAAAGGGTACTCCGACTTCGGCCTGAACAGCACGGATGATAGCAATTATGGCGTCAAATGCAGGTGCTTTAGGTCGATCTCGGATGGGATTGTGAACTGCTGGAAGTGGTTGAAGGATGTTGGGGTTAAGCTGTATGAGATGGGTCGTTCCGATCCTCGGAAGGCCGTCTTTGCCGCGAAGATGGGCTTGTCTTTGGCCCTCGTTTCTCTGGTGATCTTCTTTAAAGAGCCTCTCGCGGATGCTAGCCAGTACTCCATCTGGGCGATTCTTACTGTCGTTGTGGTTTTTGAGTTCAGCGTAGGTATTATTTTTGTTTGTTTCAGCTCTTTTGCCCTTTTTCGTTTGCCCTGTTTTTGAAGAATAAGGTTTATGGTTCTTATGAATGAATCACGCCGTTTCATTTTCAGCCGTATACTTTTTTGGGGGGCTGTAGATTTAATTTTCAAAGGGTGTTGAGTTCATTTTTTTGCTGTTGAAGAACAAGGGGAGATGGTGAATGTTGTTGTTTTGATTCCAATCCTTAGGTGCAACCCTGAACAAGGGATTTAATCGGGCTATTGGGACGTTATCGGCAGGAAGTATTTCTCTCGGCATTGCGGAGCTATCGGCCAAGACCGGTGATTTGCAGGAGTTTATCCTTGTAATCAGCATCTTTATAGCAGGTTGGCATAGTTGGAATCAAGTTACTCAATAGCTGAGTTAGATTCTTTTTCCCCGGTTGATGTCTTGCGATATGGCTTATTCTGATCTTATGATGTTATTTGCCATGTGGTATTCAGGATTTTGTGCCAGTTATGCTAAGCTTTACCCGACCATGAAGTCATATGAATATGGGTTTCGGGTATTCTTGTTGACTTACTGCATTGTGATGGTATCTGGGAGTTCTTCAACATTTTTCGAAACGGCTTTTTACCGGCTAATGCTCATCGCTATTGGAGCTTTGATATGTTTGGTTGTCAATACCTGTATATACCCAATCTGGGCTGGGGAGGACCTGCACAAATTGGTTGTCAAGAATTTCAAGGGTGTAGCTACTTCCTTGGAAGGTTTGATCAATCTCCTATATCTAGAACAATGGGTTAATATTTTCTTGTTCTCATGAGCATTGATTTGCGTCACACAGCCATTCAACTTTTGTTATTGTTTAAAGTTTGCCACTCTGTCAAATTACCTTTAAATTCAAAAGCCAGACGAAGATATCCTTTTCGAGTATGATTGCTAGCACTAAACTTTTGACATTGTTTCAATTTTTTCCTCTCAATATTTGATTGGTGGCAGTGATGGAAATCAAAGTTCAGTGGTAATATGGAAATATCGCTAAAAAATTCAATGATCAACGAGGATATTTGCTCCCTATTCTGTATGATTACTAAACAAGAGAGCTCTGTGTGCTAATTTATATGACAAATTCATTCAGGGTGTGTTACTGGATATTTGGAAAGTGTGGAATATACTAGAGTTCCTTCGAAAATACTGACATACCAAGCTTCTGATGACCCACTGTACAATGGTTACCGAACAGCTGTACAATCTGTCAGTCAAGAGGAATCGCTGGTATGCTCTTGCCTGCTTCTTTTTATCAGTTGGGAATCATAACCAACCTTTTTGTAATGGCAGTTAGATTTTGCAAGATGGGAGCCACCTCATGGCCCATATAAGTCATTCAAATATCCTTGGAGAAACTATGTGGAAGTAAGTGGAGCTCTGAGGCATTGCGCTTTCATGGTGATGGCGATGCATGGCTGCATTCTCTCTGAAATACAGGTAATATTGTGCATTCTTGCTCGACCTCTTCTGATTTTTTAATAAAGATGCAGCTTCAGATTGCGTCTGACGTAGTTAATCGCATGAATTCTTTAGCCTGCCTGTGTTTGTGTGGCATCTTTCTCCTTTGAGTTGCACGATGATGTCGAATGAGCTTCTGATGGAGTCTAAGACTCTAGAGGGATGATTTCCATTCGCTGGTTAAGCATATCTGTGTTTTCAGTGTATTCTTATCCCATCTCATTGGCAAGTAACTAATCGTTAGGAAAAAATTCTCATTGGGTCCTTACTTTTTGAAGTCGCCGGCAGAAAAGAGAAAGGTTTTCAGGGATGTGCTTCAAAGGGTTGGCACTGAAGGAGCTAAGGTATTACTTGAGCTTGGAAGCAAGGTCGAACGGATGGAGAAATTAAGCCCTGAAGACATACTCTTACCAGTGCATGAAGCAGCCGAAGAACTGCAGATGAAGATAGACAAGAAGTCGTACCTCCTTGTTAATTCGGAGAGCTGGGAATCCGCAGCCAAGCCCAAGGAACTCGAAGATTTGGAGAACATCCAAGATTCTAAAGATGCTGAAAATAGACAGAGAGTGATACATTCGTTGAGTGATATTTGTTGGGAACCACAGTTCTCAAATGCGGCTGTCAATTCACCGCTTCCTGAATTTATTTCCTCAGGCAGTACGATTAAGAGGGCGTCGTGGCCGCGTCTCTCGTTTAACGCAAATCCTTTGCCCAACGAACAGGAGTCGAAAGTATATGAGAGCGCTAGCTCCTTATCTCTAGCAACATTCGCTTCACTTCTTATTGAGTTCGTCGCGAGGCTTCAAAATCTTGTGGATGAGTTCGAAGAGCTTAGTGAGAAGGCAAATTTCAGAGATCCAGAGCCGCAACTGGTGCCCAATGAAGACATTGGCTTCTGGAGTAGGCTTCTGAGGCATTTCAGGTTCAAAAACTGAGACAGGTCAATCTTACTTCCTGGTTGTATTTGATATAACGTTTGGAATTTTGTGAGTGTGCTTAGATAATACATGGCTTTGCCTGTGTTTCCATAAGAACGGAAACTAAGGTTGTGCCAAGAGGCCATCGCGCGAGGGTCTCTTACTATTAGTGGGACATTTTTTGTCACTCCCCACGATCATATAGTAGGTTTTGTTGAACTTGGATCTTATGAGCAGAGCACATATGTCGTGAGTATGGGTAATTTGTTTGATGGGATGATCGGCTCTGATCGCATTATGTTTCGGAGCTCGCTAACAAAAGAAGGGATAGATTCTATTTCCTTTCGGCCTCATTATTAGAGAGATTTTGTTGGAGGAGTTATCCTTTTCTATGGTTATCTCTGCTTCCTGTGCTCTGCATATTTCACAAAAGTGGTTCCATAACATGTGCTACTGTACTTTTCTTGGAGCAACTTTTGTTGAGGAACTAATTAGATGCATCGAAGAGAATGTCTCTGTCCACTAAATGGAGTTTGTTAGATAGTCTACTGAAAACCCGATGCATATTACTTTGCGCTTCCTGGATCTAAACTCAGTAGATTTATAGTTCTTGTGCTAGTTCTCTTGCATTCTTGCCGTGGCGGAAAGACATTGCAGATGGTTTGGTTTCTCTCTGAGTGGTAGGTGAGCTGCAACATGAATTCTGCTCATGGTTGTCTGCTACGTCTGAAAACTGCAAGAACGGCGGAATTTTTCAGTAAGTTTGTTGGTCTCTAAATTGTTTTGAAATGTCCAGTGTCGTTACGTTTAGCATTGAAGAAAAAGCCTCAGCAATCAGATAAAATCATTCACTTAACATGGGCAATGTCGTCTTCTTTGTCGAGTTCTTGATACAGACCATATGAAAGTGAATGAGTGAATGATTGGAGACGATTAAGTTTTCCACGATGGCTATTTCGCAAAGATTTCGGTGCTGGCCTTTTCCGTTCTTCTCGTCTTTGTATGAATTTTTCTGGGGCAAGTGACACTAAGATCGCCATTGAAGAGGATCGAGTGGTTGAGAAGGATCAATTAACCTTATCATGACTGAGCAAAGAGAACCATCTTGTCAATTTTGCTGGTCTGAAATACACCGAACAAGACTCAGTGGCGAGGGATGTTATCTACAGCACAGGAAGCCCACCTATTATAGACAGAGATAATCTTCCATTGGTGTACGACCCATACATAAGCGGGCCCACTTAATGACACGTGGTAACCTCTTTTTTGATTAATCACAATTATTTTCAGCACACTAATTAAAAAATTCCCTTGAAAAACTAATTGCTTCTAAAGACAAGGCGCACCATCGGCCATGGTTAACATTTCACTGTACGAAAATCATTCGGATCTCTTCTTTTTGACAACACGTACCAATTGTTAATCATAATTAAGTCAGTTTTTATATGAAGTTGAAGGGAGAAGGACACTAGAAGTGCCAAAAGTTACGTACGACACTTATTTCAATACGAAAAGTTTTTATCGGATCACTTAAGTGCCAAATTGGAGAAAAAATGATTATTTAATTGCCTCCGGTGATAAATTCCGGCCAAAAGTCTTACGTGACATTTGTAATTAAATGTTTAATCCAATGTGGCATTTTTGATTATGTATATAAGTATGTGGCTTTATGATGAAAAAGAAAAGCCAACTCGGAAATTCTGGCCCTCTCTCTCTTCCTTACAATCAAATGACATTGTTTCTCTTGCCTGGTCTCCCTCTATCTCGAGCTCCTCCGTTTCTTGCCAAAGTTATTCTCCATTGGGCTGGTTTTTCGTACTTCACTCATGTCGTCCATGTCCTTTCATTAGAGCTTTGGAGGTGGTAGCTCGTCTTGGCCAATTCCGATGCTTCTGGTTAGGGAAGCTTCTGAGGCGCACGAAGCTGTGTCGCTCCCTATTTTGTGATGCGATCACATATAAACTCTTACTCGGATCATCCTCATCGATGTTGGTGGCTGTTCGTTGCTTTTGGTATCATTTTTGAAAGAGTACCGAGATTACTCTTACTCCTTTTCCCCTCGTTGCGCGTTTGAGAGCTTCAACGTGGTTGAATCTCCCTCAAAGGTTCTTCCACCATTGTCGATCCTACTCATCATTGCTTCTTGGAGACTCTAATCACCAAACCGAGGTTTTTGATTAGATTCATTAATAAGGGAATGCTTCTGCCAGTTTGTTCTTTGAGTTGGGAATTTGGTCAATTTGGCCAAATTAGGTTTTCAATTGGGGATTTGGTCCATTTGGCCAAATTAGCATTTTAGATTGGGAAAAATCATGCTAAACGACATCGTTTGGGGTATAGATACCGAATCAAGTTGCTAGCAAGATCGGTCTGAAAAATTGATAAAGTATTACCATGTTGGATTTCTGGCTATCTAGATCCGAGTTGACACTTAATGATCGTTTTTTTTTATTTATAAAAGTGGCACTTAAGTGATGTGAAAAAAACTTCTGGCACTAAAATGAGCATTGTACACAACTTTTGACACTTTTAATGTGCCTTTCCCGAAGTTGAAAGCATGATAGTTTTTGTTATTTTTCAATTTTTTCTACCTGCACTTTTTACATTGGGGATTATCTTGACTTCTTGTCCTTTCATGAGAAAATTACTAAAAAGAACATAAACTTATTGTATTTATGCCAATTTAGTCATAAACATTTCAATTTAGTCAATTTAGTTATAAACCTTTTGAAGATTTACTAATTTAGTCCTTAATCGCTAATGTAGACACCGGCAATGCCATGTACGATGGTTGGTGCTAACGTGGGCAATTTTTATAATTTTTAATTTTTTTGAAATGCCCTCAACTTTTTTATAATTTTATGTTATTTTTTCTTTTTCTTTCTTTCTTTTCCTCTTTTTTCTTTGAAGTCTAGCAAGGGTCATCGCCACCCTTGCTGGTCATAAGCAAGGGCCAGGTGACCCTCACCAGGCTTAGAAGAAAACAAAGGAAAAGAAAGAAAAATAAAAGAAAAAAGAGAAGAAAAAATAAAAAATTACAAACAAATTCATAAATTTTAAGAAAAAATTATAAAAATTATCCACGTCAGTGACGACTATACCATGAAGAACGACCAATGTCCACATCAACAATTTCTAGTCAAAATTAGATAAAAAAACTAAATTGGCAAATTGTGAAAAGTTTTAGGAATAAATTAGCCCAATTGATAGGTTTATGACTGAATTGACACAAATTTATAAGTTTATGACTTTTTGGTAATTTCTACGTGCTTTCATTGCCAATGTGCCAACACAAAAGTAATTCCTTGCATGAACAATTCATTCATCTTTGGTTACTAAACAACTAACGCTCCACTGTGAACATCTTTTAAATAATTGTCATTAAATCCCTTTTTTTTCTTTGGACTTTTGTGAGATTTTATTTTCTAAATGACAGTGAATAAATGAGAATTTAATTTTCAAAAAATTTCGTGGTTTAAAATCGATCTAATGTGCAAGAAGACTTCAAGAATTTTTTATTTCGAAATTGGAAGATGCCGGTTTATTTGTGATAAAACATTGTTTTATTACGAAGGTATGTGTAATTAAAGCAACAACATAAATTAATAAAATGCAATAAGATGTTTCAATTTTGACACTCTATACTTGATATTTCAACTTTATAAGTTTCCTATTTTAGATTTTGTGATCAAATAAATCATTGTGGTTAAATTTACTTTACGATTATTACCAAAATTAAGATTTATTTGTGCATCAATTTCATATATCACCGGTACACCTTTATAGAATAAGGTGCACCAAAGGTCTTATCACTAGCGTTTCTTGAATTTTATAATCCCTGAACTCTTCCGGTTTTGGCTGACGGAACCACGTCCAACATTGAACGGCACAAATAATTTCCAATATAGTGTGTGTTTGTTTGAATGAAAGAATTTTTTATAAATAAGTTTTTTGAATTTTAATGTGTTTGATTTGCTGAAAATGATTAGTCAAAGGAAAATTATTTATGCTAGAAGAAAACGTGCATGCTTAAAGTCAGAAAAATGAATTTCTTGACCTAAAAAGGGAAAAATGTTTTCCTGAGAAATAATTTCACGAATAGTATTTTCTTTTGTCATGAAGTTTTCCCCGAAACAAAGCACACCCTTTAAAAGCTATTCCAATTTCTGCAAGATTTCTAAAATACAAAGTGATGTTGCTTCACAAGTGAGGGGGCGAAAACCCAAGGCAATAACTCAACCCTCTCTAAAAGGTGGTAATCCCTCTGGGAGGGATAATCCCCCTCCTCTTCCAAGCATTAACCTTTCTTCCCCCTGAAACTTGGAATCAATTCGCAATCCAAGCCTAGAATCGAGACCTTATCTGTAAATAATTAGCATTCCATTCAGAATGTTCATTTCTTCCCATGACTAATTATTAATTTGTTGCATGTTTTTCATGACAGAGGGGAAAATATTCTCTCTCTCTCTCTCTCTCTCTCTGATATTCCAAACATTGCTCAAGGCATTGTCTATGAATCTTTAGGACCAACCACGTCAATGGCCCAAAAAGGATGTATAGACTTGAACTACAAGCAAATCAATCTACCATCTGAAGAATTCTCTTCTTCTACCCGTACATTTCCTCTCTTTCTCTTCTTCCTCCAACGTTGATCATATTGCATGACCATCAACAACTATTTAAGTGCTAATGATATGAACGTGGCATGCATATCGCAAAAAGTTATATCATAGAAATATATTCCCATGGAAGCCACTACTTCCAGTCCATGCAGCGGTTATGCCACGACCGAAATCGTCTTCTTCGACCTCGAGACGACGGTGCCTAGGAAATCCGGACAAGGCTTCTCCGTGTTGGAGTTCGGCGCCATCGTTGTCTGCCCACGGCAGCTGGTCGAGCTCAAGAGTTACTGCACCCTTATCAGGCCTCGGGACATCACGGCCGTCGGGACAAGATCGAGTCGCCAGGGAGGAATCACTCGTGATGCGGTCTCCAGCGCACCGTCGTTCCAAGAAGTGGCTGATAAGATATTCGACATTTTGAACGGCAGGATCTGGGCGGGCCACAACATCCAACGCTTCGATTGTGTCCGGATCAAGGAGGCATTCGCCGAGATTGGTAGGGATGCGCCGGTTCCTGTCGGGTTGATCGATTCTCGAGGAGTCTTGACTGAAAAGTTTGGGCGCCGAGCTGGTAATATGAAGGTAGGTCCGTTTGTCTTGTCAAGTCCATAGATACCTGACTATGAACTTGGTCCTGACCAGCGCGCTTTGCGTTCCTAATTGTACCAGATGGAAACCTTGGCTGCTTATTTTGGGCTAGGACAACAAAAGCACAGGTAATTAAAAAAAAAAAACCAACAACTTAAGAAAAAAATTACGATCAATCTGAGTTCATTCAAGTTATCATGTCCAACCCTAATCAAATCCAAGACACCTTTCCTCAATCAGGAGTCTAGACGATGTTCGGATGAATTTGGAGGTCGTCAAGCATTGCGCGACCGTGCTATTCCTGGTAACGACATTTCTTTCGAATTTGTCAAATGCTTCAATTTCAAGTTTCTTCCACATGCCGCATTTAGTCGATAAAATTGATTAATTGATCCGTGCTAGCTTTAGTAAAACATTAACACTGATTACCAAATTTTGCGCGCAATGTTCTTGGAGATAATTTGATTTGTTAATCCAAAAGTGGAGAAAAATACAATGTTGCTACTTCGTTTAATTTCACAAAAATAATAATGATGATGAATTTTTATGTCATTTATATGCAATTTTAGTGAACATTCTTAGCACATTAATAAATTCTCCAATTGATATATTGAACTGCGTAATTTTAATGACATTCTTTAGAGAGAAAGAGGAAGTTAGAAGTCCCTGGGAATTCTTCCTATAAAACATGTAGCACAATGAGGACAACAATACATTTGGATATCGCTAGGTTAATCACGTTTTTTACTATATTAACAAGGAACCTTTTTTTCTTCGAAAAAAAAAAATAAAGCTCGATAAAATGACATAAACTCTGAACAAATCAATTTAGATAAAAAAATTGCAAAAGTTTCCTGCTAAATTGGTTGCAGCTAACGGTGTACTTATTTTTATTCTTTTATATCGACGGCTGGTTTTATTATTGCTAAAAAAAAAAAAAGGAATCGAGCCTGCCTAGCTTACTGAGGGGAAAATGGCAACCAGCTCCAAGTATGATTACGAGAAGCAGAAGTCACAACCAACATAAGATGACTTGCAGAGGAGAAGGCAACAACGTTATCAGCCGTAAATCTCCAACATCTCTAGGGTATCAAAGAGCAGTCCCCTACGGCAAGGCAAGCCTCGGAAAGGTTTGATCATTTTCTCAGTTCCGATTAGCTGAATTTCGTCTTCTTCCTCGGAGATTAGCGCTCGATACGGGGTTGCGTTTCCGTCTCATCAAATGCAAATCAATCTCACGTTCGGGCTGTCCACCAGGGCTTCGATTCGCTCGTGTTCTAGCTAGGGTAACAAAATTACTGAGATAAATGAGAAGACTAACAATGCTAGACTATGCAGTGTGTCCCCTCTCGGTGTCTGACAAATAATTACAAGTAGAGAGAGTCTTTTTTAACGTGGATAGCAAGATTTGATTAAAATCGTGCGTTTGGATGTTTCAACAGATGACAGAGAAAGTGAAAAGTCTCTTGTACACAGCCCAGGGAAACCAACCTCTCAACCACGTACTCAAGCATTCTCTACTCAGATAGCAGTGCGACGAGTTAAGCTCTACAGCGATTCACGCCGCGTTCTTCGAGTATCAGAGAGGCGAGAAGACCAGAGAACTATTCAGCTTGGTTGATGGAGTAGGTTGCTGAAGACGGGCAGCATCACTATTCCTTTCGAATTTAGATCGCTAGCTGTATAGAATTCGTGCCTTTCTTTCCGTCTGGGAAATTAATCGCGACAATGTGGCATAAAACGGCACGAGATCATCCTTTAAGTTACATTATGGATCAATTCTTTCGAATAGTGGCTTCCAAGTTGTGTGGCTAATGCAGCGGAATCAAAGAACGACATGTACAATCATCCTTAAAAATGTCTTGGGAGTTGAGAGCAATACTGCAAAGCCAAAAAAAACCCGAGTGCAACGAGCTTACCAAGGGCCCGTATGAAAACAATTCTTGCAAGAATTTTTTTATTATGGCAAGAATTCATTCTTTCGAGAATTTTTTCTGGCAGAGAATAAGAATTTATGTTTATCAAACACACCCTCATTCTCATTCTATTTTTGGCAAGTTTACCAAACGGCGCTTGGGAATCGGCGATCGGCGACTGGCGGC
>BCNH02000009.1:2951134-2963698 GCA_001662345.2 Metrosideros polymorpha var. glaberrima
AAATTCCACACACTTTGGCTTGTTGTGTATTCCCTACAACCAAATTTTGAACCAAAGAAGTTAGTTGATTGATTTTGTTCTCAAGGGAAGATGTACTTAACTCATTAACCCTTCTCAAGGGTTCTTGGTAAGACCCAAATTGTTGGGAATTGGCAGCCATGGTAGTAATTAAATCACGAGCAGGTTGGGGTGTCTTGTTGACAATGGCCCCTCCACTTGCGGCATCCATCATCTTTCTCTCCATGGATAATAATCCTTCATAAAAATACTGAATAAGGGCCTGATCTGGAATTCCATGTTGGGGACAACTTGCACACAATCTTTTAAATCTCTCCCAATATTCATGGAGAGTCTCCGTATCCTGTTGCTTAATCCCACAAATTCCTCTTCTTGTTCCAGCGGCTCGAGAGGCAGGAAAGAACTTGTCAAGAAAAATATTTACCATGCCTGTCCATGAAGTAATAGTCCCAGGAGGTAGATAAAATAGCCATTCCTTGGCTACATCAGCTAGAGAAAATGGAAAGGCTCTCAACTTAATTTGCTCTTCCATTACTCCTTGTGGTTTCATGGTGGAACAAACTATATGAAATTCTTTGAGATGTTTATGAGGATCTTCATTCTCTAAGCCACGAAAAGTGGGCAGCAAGTGGATTAAACCCGATTTCAACTCAAACGGAGCCTCCATATTTGGATAAGTGATGCATAAGGGCTGTTGATTAACTGGAGGAGCCGCTAATTCTCTCAGAGTCCTATTTTCTTCAGCCATCTTTTCTTCTTGATCAGATTCGCTGGAAGAATAAGGCAATTCAGGGGGTACTTCCTCTTTAGGCGCTGAAATTGCAGATGAAGACGCTTGTTTTCTTAATTTTGCTTCTTTTCTTAACCTCTTAGCTGTCCTCTCTATCTCAGTATCGTACTGGAGTTCACCTGAATGAACTTGAACTTTGATAATCCCTTGCTAGATTAAAGAGGAGTTAGCCACACATGGCTACAAAATGCGCAAAATAGAAAATAATATGTTTCTGAGTTTTCCGGAGTCCCCCTTCCCCTCTTGCGTTCAACCTCTTAAATAAAGAAAAGAAAGTCTTGAAAAAGAAATTCTATCCAACATGGAAAGAGAGAAAAAGTAGGCAAAAACTTTTCCACAATCGGATCTGGAAAATATTGGCCAAATCACGTCCTCAAATTCTGCACCAGTTTTGAATCCGCGCAATCTTAAGCCGTGGGCACGACTCTCTACACAGAATCTGGAAAATAGATCTTTTACATGCAGAATCCCAACCAACAGCTCAAAAACACATCAAAAGCGTCCAAAATCTTCACGATTGCATCATTCACCATCACCTAACCACAAAATTTGAAAACAAATCAATTCCACTCTATTTATTCGAATATTTGCCCAAAATACCACAAAATATAATCAAAATATAAGTCAAATATACACATCATCACCAACTCAAAGCCCTAGCCTCTAGCTGAAAAAAAAAATGTGCTCAAGAGGGGAACCTATGGCGAGATGCAAAGATTGAAGGCTAGCGAGGGAGAGTGAAGCAACAAGGAGCAGTTGAAGCAAGAGCGAGGGAGAGCAAACCAAGAACAGAGACTTCGGTCAAGAAGTGTAGGGCTTTTAAAAGGGGCAAATGTGGACTTTTAATAAAACAAGGGAAACCGACTAAATTTCATTAATCCATGACTTCAGCATTCTGAAAATGCTTAAGCTCAATGCTGGAGAGACCAGTATTGAGCTTTTGGCCTTCCCAAAGACAGCATTTGACCTAAAACTTCTGTAAAGCAAAGAATTAGAGATGTATTTGTAATCAAGTTGTCAGATTAGAGATTATATCCACATCATTTGATATAAATTTATTTGGCGCTGACTTTCTTGTCTTGTTTTCGGACATCAAAATTTGTTTGTGTACAAAATTTTTAGCAAGTCCGGTGGAACATCTCTACCTCTTATCTCTTTCCCTTCACATATCATGGCTCGGAAAATTTCCCTTGAACAGCAAATCGCAAGTTAAATAAGCTCGAGTGAGTAGATTTTTAACTTGATTTACCGTAATCGATAGACTGCAAGCCTAATCAAGCTCATTAATACCCGCCAAGAGGAAGATGAACCTGTGGTCGACTTCACACAACGATGGCGAAATCTCCATGTTAATTGCAAAGATCATCTCTCCAACCCCTCTCTCATTGAAATATGCACTCAAGGCGTGCATGTGGAGCTCTACTTAAAGGCATCAAGCCAATATCCTTTGACGAATTGATGACAAGAGCTCATGACATTGATTTAGTGTCAAAGCTCACAACTACGAAGATGACTCAACCGACGAAGAAGAGGATAATGCTTCAATAAACTTAATTTCTGTCAAAATCGGAAAAAAAAAAAAAAATGAAAGCTGAAGGCTTTGAGGATAGGAATTCAAGTCCCAAAACTCCCGACTCGCATATAAAAGGCGGATGGTTGAGAAAGAACTTCTAGCCATGCCTCTCCATGCGCCTGGCCTACCCTTTGCTGCACGAGACACGACTTGTGAGATGGGGGGCATCATTGACATGCGAATTTTCAAAAGAAAAATCGAAATATATCATTGCCATTTGATTTAATCAGGTGATATTTGATTTGATTGCTACATTATAAAATTTTGTTGGAAGAGATATTGATATTGATATATTCTGTGAATATATATGTGTCATTTCGATAGTATTTTGGTAGCTTCCAAGATACTCTTTTTGGGAATGCAATTGAAAGATGATACCGTGGGATATATTCAATATTTTTTTTGGTCGAAGGATATATTCAATATTATCGTGTGAATTTGATTTCACTATCTTTTGAAATACAATTTTTATTTAAAGAAGGAGCGAGCAGACACACATTAAAAAAATATACGAAGATGCACCAAGAACTCTTTGCATGTATGTAAAATCTCACTCTCAAAGAGAACATTATTGGGGGATCGTCTTTTGTTTAGTGATTTCTTAGAAGGGTAGAAAAAAAAAGATAGAATAAACAACAATTTTGATTCTTTGATTCTGTTCTCCAAAACAAAAAAAGATGAGAATCCTGTTTGGTAACAAAAATAAATCTAATTAAAAAAATCTCTAATTCTGTTCCCTGAATCAGTTTTGGAGTAGAATCAAGAATAAAAAAAAAATTTTGATTTTGTATTCCAAAATCACTTGAGAAACAAGGGAAAAATTGCCAAAAAATTTCTAAACCCATTGCACTTTTACCAGTTCAATCATTTTGTCCGGCCAATGCTAATTTGGACAATTTTTAATATTTTTAATATTTTTTTTTATTTTTTTCTCTTTCTCTTCTTTCTTTTTGCTTCTCTTCTTTTACATGAGGAGGCAATTGAGATAAACATGCTTATGAAAAATATTGCGAATAAAATGGCAAGGGATCACAATATGCCTGAAATTCCACAACTTTGTATTTCTGACTTTTTTAATCTTGTTTTTTAAATACTTCGCAACATTTACGTTTATCGTAGCAAGCAAAACATTTATGTATTCAACGTAAGCAGGTTGGCATGCTGGTTATATGACTTTCGATGCCCTAGTATATTCAATGTAATCAACATTTATTTCTTATTCCCCAAGCTATTTGGATGCCATGCTAGTTACGATGGATCATGCCTTTGATGGTCTTGTTTATGTTTAGGATTCAAATTTGTTCCTTCGTATACTTGGGTAAACACCTTCAAGGAAGCAAGCTTGGGACACAAACTATTAACCTCTTTAAAACTGTCGAGGTCATACATGCCCTCGGGTATGGAACTCAGATTTCAGTCACAAATGTAGATATGCTCGAGGAATATGTTACCGAGCATGTAGTGTGTTATCAATTCCAGCTTTGGGCAACACAAAATCTACGGGTGTTTAAGGGAAGAAGGTAACTTACCTGCGAGTGTCATATACTTGAGCTTTGTACGGCAGCCAATTAAAAGGAATTGGAGAGTAGAAAGTATATCACACGCCACATAATAAGCAGGTGAGGGATTCACACTTGACATCTCCCCATGTGCCAGTGGGACAAAAGAAGAAAAGCCATTGATATCCCCCACTCAAGCCTCCAAAAACATGTAGTCAATAAGATTTTCATTTATCAAAGCTATATAATCAATTTAAGTTGATTAAATAGACTAATTATGGATTATGCACGATCTAAGACCAAGTGGTATTCATTTTATTAGTGATGCTATATAGGTTGACTTTATAGTGACAAGATATAATTATTTGACTTAAATGAAAAGAATTAAGAAGAGAAATTATTCTCGAGAACATAAATTATGTGCAATTACCAAACACGTTTATGTTCGGGGAACAGAAATTTTGTACAGTAATCAAACACGTTCTGATTCTCTGAAACTCGTCCAGGAAACAGAATTAGGAAGAATCAATTCTGAACAAAATTGATTTTTTGGATCATAATTGTTGCCAAACGCGCCCTAAGGGCAAGGAGAAAAGGAGCGGGTACTCAACTAGCCTCGTTAGCTACATGTGCCCCGTATGGCACGGATACAGATTTTCGTCCCCGATTCGTGTTGCGCTTAGAGCTGACAATTCGAGTTTTCACAATATAAGTATTTTGATATGATTGCAAAATGTTCGTTATTAAAAAAAAAAACTATCAATTCGTGTAGTTTTCAAGTTAAGCTCGCTCTGTAACTTGGTCCATCATGAGTTATCTTCGACTTTTTTCGATTGTGGAAAACTCATCCATTTTCAACAATCTCCCTTCTCAGTTAGTGTAGTATTGTTAATCCCTCTTACTGTTCTTTATATTAAAAAAGAAACGGCTAAAACTAGTTGCCATCATCAAATTCAATCTTGGTCTTCAGTACTTCGTGCGAATTATATCTCTTGCTCTCAAAAGAATTAAGTTTTCATTGTCTTTTACTTTTCCTTTTAGCCATCAAGTTTGTCTCTTTTAACAGCTAATCACTAAAACATACTTAAATTTAATTTGATTTATTTGGGATAAAAACGACGAGAGTATTCGACAAAAAGAAAAAGAAGAGAGATAATTGTTACATGAATGGTCATTCAAAGAGCCCAACTCCGTAAAATTCATTGGTGGAAATTGGGCCTCCGGTAGACCTATAAGTATGATTAATCAGCTTATATTTCCTATAGATAGTTTACTTACCTTTCGATAGGGCTATTTCCACCCCTCTTTTCTCTCGGTCGAAGGGCTATTTTCATCCTAAATGTAGCTAAAAACACCCCTTTTATCATGCCGTGACCAAAGTATCCTCCAAGCAGATGAAGATATGAAAGGGGATAGAAATCAATGGCTATCTAAAAACAACGTTATCCGACCTGAATCTCACTTCAACTGCATGGATCTGATAAAGAGCAGTCCATAAATAATGTCAACTATCATTTCTAATCCTAGTTTCTTTCTGTTCCTCCAATTGTTGCCTCTGCCGAATCTAGTCGCTGCCGTCGAAACACGGCGACCTCCTCCACCCCACTACTACGGGTGAGCTTGTCTGTCTTTTTCTCTCCTCGATGTGCAAGCGTCGTGTTGGCGTGTGAAGCCAAAATTAATATTAAGAGCTTTTTTTTGTCCTTTTCTCTTCTTTTAACTTTTAGGTTAAAAGCTGCCCTTTTTATATAAGATATTTAGAAACGCAGAAAAGAGTCAGAAATATTAGTGCAGAAAAGAGTCCGCACTATTAGCGCAGAAAGAAAAACTGTCTCTTATAAGATGCCTCTTATATATAAGCTATTTAGGTTAACGCAGAGAGAGAGAGAGAGAAAATAGAGAGAAAAGAAAAGGAGAGGCCATGACGGCTTAGTAAGTGTTCTCAATCTCTTTTGCCCTGATCTTGAGAGAAGATTGTGATTGTATTCCTACTTTCTTCGAAATCTAGTGGATTCGCAGAGTGCCTTTGTGTGGAGACATAACCCAAGTTTGGGTGAACTTCGATAACAAATTTTCTGGTGTGTTCATCTGATTTTGATCTTTTATTATTATATTTCGCAAGCATAAATTGTTTGCTTTGATTATTTTTCTGGAATTGAGGCGCGATTCCTAACAACTGGTATCAGAGCCTAGGTTTGCTAATAGAGAATATTTAGGGTTTTTCGGTGACATTTGATTGAAAGCAAACGGTATGGCATAAGATAAAATCAAAATCGACAAGTTTAATGGGCAAGATTTCGAATGGTAGAAACTCCAAATTGAGGATTATCTTTATCAGAAAGATCTCTATGCACCACTTGAGGGTTGGAAACCCAAAATCGCGGAAGTGGATCCGACAGTAGAATCAAAATGGAAAATCCTTGATCGAAAGGCATTGGGTGCTATTCGTCTAGGGCTGACGAAAAAGATAGGATACCACACCGCGAAAGCAAAGACTGCAAAAGAAGCCATGGATATTCTGACGAATATATATGAGAAACCTTCCACATCAAATCAGATATTTTTGCTAAAGAAACTGGTTAATATGAAGTTATCTGACAGAGGTTCTGTGGCAAAACATATTAATAGTTTCACGTAGGTCACAGGTCAGTTGGAATCCGTAAGCATAAATCTGGATATAAAGCTACAAGCTTTATTATTTTTATATTCCCTTCTCGAAAGCTATGATACTGTGGTGCAGGGGATTTCGAGCACTATAAATGATGATTTAACTCTAGATGATCCTGTGAGCGGTATTATGAATGAAGAGATGCGAAGGAAAGTCTCAGGTAGAGATAATTTTTCGACATCTTCATCTTCGACGGCACTAGCAGTGGAGAATCGTGGGAGAAGTAAAAGTAGAGGAAAATTCAGCGAGCGTGGCAGGTTACAATCAAGGGGGAAGAGAGAGATTGCAAAAGATGAGTGCTGGTTTTATCACCAGATTGGACATCGAAAGTTTCAGTGTGAAGCCTACAAAAAGAAGCAGTGCGATAAGAATCAAGAAGTTAATGTGGTTAGCGATGAACCTTTGCTAAAGAATTTGTATTTATCTACAAGGTTTGACTTGACGATAGACAAGTGGTTTGTTGACTCCGGTGCTTCTTTTCATTGCACCTCGCAAAGGGACATATTTGTTGATTATGCTAGTGGAGATTTTAGGCAAATGGTTGTAGGAAACGGCCACATGTGTCCGATTGTTGGTAAAGGAACTATGATATTGAACATCTCAGGTGGAGCACGTCTAGTTTTACATGAAACTAGGCATATCCCAGAATTAAAGAAAAATCTGATTTCAACTAGTAAACTTGACCAAGAAGGTTTTGTAACAAGCTTTGGATGCGAAGAATGGAAGATAACCTCAGGGGCAAGAGTAGTAGCAAAGGGAAAGCATACAGGTACACTTTACCTTCTCCAGAGAGACAATATCAATGATATAGTTGCAACTACAGTGACTACAGGTAATTTGTCTACTCTTTGGCATTATCATTTGGGACATCTTGGTGAAAATGGTGTAAAGCAATTACACTCAAGAAAATTACTTCTAGGTTTGCAAAAAGTTGAATTAGAATTCTGTGAGAATTGCATTTATGGAAAATAAAAAGCTGTTAGTTTTCAATTGAATAGGCAACAAAATAAAGATGAAAAGTTAGAGTTGGTTCATACTGATGTGTAGGGACCAGCTCAAGAACTCTCTTGTGGTGGTAAGAGATATTTTGTCACTTTCATTGATGATGCTACAAGAAACACTTGGGTCTATGCTCTCAGAGAAAAATCAGAAGTATTCGGGGTGTTCAAAATGTGGAAGACCATAGTAGAAAAAGAAATAGGTTATCAGATTAAAGATCTGAAATCTGATAATGGTGGTGAATACACGAGCAATGAATTTGCTAAATACTTAAGCCGAGAAGGTATACATGGGTTGAAGACTGTTCCAAGAACTCCTCAAGAGAATGATGTAGCTGAGAGGATTAACAAGACCATTCTAGAACGTGCAAGATGCATGAGACTACATGCAAGTCTTTCGCTATATTTATGGGCTGCTACAGTTGATGCAGCTATTTATCTGATTAATAGGTGTCCATCTAGTGCGCTGGATGGAGAAATACCTCAAGAGGAGTTGTCAGGTAAAAAGATCAATTATTCATATTTAAAAAATTTTGGTTGTATTGCATATGCTTTGAATGACAGAGAGGACAAGAAAAAGCTTGATGCTAAGTCCCAGAAGTGTGTCTTTATTGGATATGGTGGTGATGAATATGGATATAGGCTCCTTACCAAAAAACAAATATGGATATAGGCTTTGGGATTATGAGAATAACAAAGTCATACGCAGTCGCAATGTGGTATTCCATGAAGAAAAGATGTATAAAGATCCTCAAACAAAGTATGAGAAGGCAGTGGAACCAGAATATGTTGAGCTGGACACTATACCTGTGAAGAAAATTCCAGCAGATCAGAGTGCATCTGAAGAGGGGGTTTAAGATGAACCTATTATCAATGAACAAGAAGTTCAAGAGGAACGCAATGATCCGGAACAAACTAACGACCCTGAAGTACCTGTTTTGAGGAGGTTTACACGTGTGAGAAAGCTAAAGGTAATTTTTGATCCATCGACAAATATTGTTCTGAACCATGTCTTATATACAGATTCATGGGAGCCGGAGACTTATAATAAGGCAAAGAAAGACACATCTCACATGCAGTGGGAGCGTGCTGTGAAAGACGAGATAGGCTCGTTATTTCAGAACAAAACTTGGGAGTTGACCGAGTTGCCCACTGGTAAAAGGGCTTTGTTAAACAAGTGGTTGTACAGGATCAAAAGTGAAGCAGATGGTAGTATCAGATACAAGGCGAGACTTGTAGTCAAGGGCTTTTCTAAAAAAGAAGGGATCGACTACTCCAAGATATTTTCACCTGTAGTGAAGATGACATCAATCAGAGTTCTACTGAGTATAGTTGCAGTGGAGGATCTTCATCTCGAGTAGTTGGATGTGAAAATAACGTTTTTGCATGGTGATCTTGATGAATAGTTATACATGGCGCAACCTGAAGGTTTTGAGGTCAAAGGTAAAGATCACATGGTATGTCGCTTGAAGAAAAGCTTGTATGGCTTGAAGCAAGTTCCGCGACAATGGTATTTAAAATTTGATGGTTTCATGGAAGAAAAAGGATTTACACACTGTGAGGCTGATCATTGTGTTTATTTTCGCAAGTATGGCGATAGTGATATTGTATATCTCTCTTTATATGTGAATGACATGCTAGTGGCTAGCTCCAATATGAAGAGAATAGCAAAATGAAGAACATGTTGGCATCGCAGTTTGCTATGAAAGACTTGGGAGAGGCCAAGAAGATTTTAGGCATGAAAATCATCAGGGACAGGAAAAATAAGAAATTATGGTTGTCGCAGGAAGACTATGTGAACAAGGTGTTAAAGAGATTTAACATGGATAAGGCAAAACCAGTTGCAACTCCTCTAGTGAGTCACTTCAAACTTTCAAAGGACACGTGTCCTAGTACTCAAGCTTTGAAAGACGAGATGAGAGCAATGCCATATGCATTAGCAGTGGGAAGTTTGATGTATGCCATGGTGAGCACGAGACCAGACATTGCACATGCAATGGGAGTGGTGAGTCGATATTTGCAAAACCCAGGCAAAGAGCATTGGAATGCAGTAAAATGGATATTGAGATATTTAGCAGGTACATCAAATTACTCTCTTTGTTATGGAGATACATCTCTAGAGTTGCAGAGTTATGTGGATGCAGATCACTCGGGTGATCGAGATAGTGGTAAGAGTACCATTGGAAATGTCTTTATAGTTGCAAGTATAGCTATGAGTTGGGTATCTCAACTACAGAAAATAGTGGCTCTATCGACAACGGAAGCAAAGTACGTGGCGATCACGGAAGCCTCTAAGAAAATCATGTGGTTACAAGATTATATGGAGGAGCTACATCGAAAGCAGCCAGTGAGCACACTGTGGATTGATAGTCAAAGTGCAGTACACTTAGCAAAGAATGTAGCTTATCACTCAAGGACTAGATATATCAAGAAGCGTTATCATTTCATTATGTCGGCGTTGAAAGATAATGAGTTAAAGCTACAGAAGATTGATGGCTTGAAGAATCCTGCTGACATGTTTACCAAGGTAGTAGACAGAGAGAAGCATACTTTCTGTACTACCGCCATTTGTATTACTCCATGTTAATTGATGAGAAGTAACGTAGAGGCACAAGTTCTAGTTACTAGTTTCTGAAGAAGATGGATGCAAAATTGTTTGGCGCATTGGATATATTTGTCTTCAAGTGGGAGATCGTTGGCGTGTGAAGCCAAAATTAATATTAAGGGCTTTTTTTTTGTCATTTTCTCTCTTTTTAGCTTTTAGGTTAAAAGCTGCCCTTTTTATATAAGATATTTAGAAGCGCAGAAAAAAATATGAAATATTAACCTAGAAAAGAGTCTACAATATTAGCGCAGAAAAAAAAAACTGCCTCTTATATATGAGCTATTTAGGTTAACGCAAAGAGAGAAAATAAAGACAAAAGAAAAAGAGAGGCCATGATGGTTTGGTGAGTGTTCTCAATCTCTTTTCCCATGATCTTGAGAAAAGATTGTGATTGTATTCCTACTTTTTTCGAAATCTAGTGGATTCGCAGAGTATCTCTATACAGAAACGTAGCTCAAGTTTGGGTGAACTTCGATAACAAATTTTCTGATGTGTTCATCTGATTTTAATCTTTTATTATTATATTCTGCAAGTGTAAATTGTTTGCTTCGATTATTTTTTTGGAATCGCAGTGCGATTCCTAACACGTCGAGCTTTGCGCCATCAACGACTCATCAAGACAAGAAGACGACTGAGCCAATGCGAGAGTCCGAGAATGTCGGAGAAAGAAGAGAGAAGGGGTCGAAAGGTATTCTGGTCATCGTACCATAAAATGGATGTTTTTAGCTTCATCGAGGGTGGAAATATCAAAGGTCATGTTTTTCTTTTATTTACTTCCATTTTTGCTGGTGACATCGACCAGCCCGATCACCTACTCTCAAGACCCGATCGCGTGGGCTCAATATGGTTAAATCTTTGGCCCTTAGCGTTTGGACCCAAGAGCTCGACGGTGGGAGTGAGGTCCTCGGTGACCGAGCCCTCGACAACCAAAGTCGCATCCTAGACGTCCAAGCTCACAACATTGGCCATTAGATCCACAACCTAGCCCTCGAAGTTAGAGTTACCCGGGTAGTCGGACTCAATATTCAACGCAGTTATGAATTGGAAGAACGATTTCAATTCTAAATTGAATCTAAATTTATGAGATATAGTTTACAGAATATTCTACGTACTTATGTTGGGGGGCGGACTGGGATTGCAATCCTTGACCCCACCTGACTAAGCAAAGCACTGTCTTGCGTCGTTGTACCTCGCCAATATTGTGCACCATTGGTGAGGCACAATGACGTGCCCGTCCTCACCGCCATGGGCAAGACGGTGCCCAGTGGAGCATCGCCGGACGGGGGACACAATGCTCCTTTTTTTCAAATATCTTCGAAAGTTTTCTTCTATATGAATAACCTCTCTCGAGAGCGGCGGTGAGGTGGTGATAGCCTCTGCGGATGCAATGGGGCAGCGTGGATGTAATTGACAAATATGAGATTGAAGAGGGGAGATAGGAAATAGAAACCTAGAGGAGCTAGGATTTAGGACCATTGCCATAAGAGAATTAGGATTTATGTACATTCTATTAGGGAATGGAGAAAAACACAAGGGGATTGTTGACATGCTCTGGGATCAGCAAAAGAAAGATGGGGCTGTTGACTCTTCGATCCTAGATATTGTCAAGATGTTGCATCAGAGTAAACTAGCAAATGTGTTTTTGAGGCATACATTCAGAGAGGGCAACGAAGCTGCAGACAGGTCTATGCTAATGTCGAGATCTCGAGGCCGCGATTAATGAAACGCAACAGCGACAGAGTCCAGGCATTTAACGTCATGGACGCTTCAATGCGTCCTGGAATCTAGTGTCTCTGAGAACCAACTTCTTCATCACACACTGCCCACCTTTTTCCCTCTGTCTTACAGGAATTGTCTCCATCTCCACCATCTCCTTTTCAGTTTCGGTTTGCGTGCGTGTGTGGTCCTGAACTGGTGTGGCTGATAAAAAATTCCTTCAACAACCAAAGAGAGGAGAGGAAGGAGATGGACGTGCGTTCGAGAAGAGGCAGAGAGATGAGCCCGAACAGAGCCAGGGTTTCCATGCGTCCGAGAGATTAGAGACCGCAGAGAGGTATCACCAAGCAATGCAATCCAAATTTTGCCCAAATAAACCGAGTGATGAGCGCAGTAGAGCGGAATTGACAAATGATTCAAAACAAGCATGAGCGCGCCTATACTCTGCATCAATAAGAAAAGGGATAAGCGCATTGAAAGTCTTAAAGGATGAACCGCATCTTCGGCATCAAAATCAACCAAAACAGAGGAGTTTCCGTCCCACAAAAGAAATATGTAGAGAACCTCCCGATGAAATTCAAGATGAAGTACTCCAAAATAGTTGCAACATAGCCTGTGGCAAATGAGAAGCTACTAAAAGATTAGCATACGAAAACTTAAAAATCTTATGTCGAGGATCAACTACTCGTGGGACGGA
>BCNH02000009.1:2982760-3004312 GCA_001662345.2 Metrosideros polymorpha var. glaberrima
TATCTTCTTCTTCTTTTCTGTTTTATTATCCAAGGACACGAGCACGACACCCAGTTGCCTAGAGGTCCATGCTTGCAAGACTCATCAACCTGTTAAATCCGAACTTTTGACCTATGCAAATAACCTTGACTTAAGTTTACCATTTAAGAAAAACAACAGAAAAGAACAGAAAACTGCATATGAGCATGGAGGGTGGGGAATATATCGCGAACCAATATTGCATGATCACGGTCCATGTGAGCCTAAAGCACATGCACCATCGGATCATACGGAACTTATGTGGGATCCACCTCTTCTAACGGTGCATTTGAATTAGGCCCACATGCACCAATCATGCCTAAACTTTTCAGTCATCATGCAGCTAAAATACGTGGTTGTTGACCTCTTGCATTAAATGAGTCTAGCATTTAGTAGAAAGGCCGCGATCTGGAACCAACCCTATAAGATGTACCAGGAAGTATCCAATGCCTTTTTTAAATATCGTAGCATGATGCATCATATGGTTAAGAGAGTAGATGCACTCCAACCCAATCTTCTTGGAAGAAGCTAACAAATCTTATGAGATACACCACTTATCCGTTTTGTTCTTGTTTTTGCTTGGAGGATCGTTTTGTGGTTAGTAGGGGTGAGCAAAGAAATCGAGAACTGCTCGGAACCGGATCGGACCGCTTAAGAACCGGTGGGTACCGGTCCAGTTCTCAATTTCAAGTGTGGAACCGTCCACTGGGACCGAACCGGTAATAATGTGTATATTATTAATTATATATACACACGAGCAGTTGGGATTTCCTATCACCAATCAATTACAAGCGTTAATTTCCAACCAATATGAATTACTTGTTTTTTGGGTGTTACTGGCTATTGCTTTTCAATGCACTACTGTGATCTTTACCTTCATTAAAGTCAAGTTTCTTTCCTTAGTGCTTTGTGATGACACTAGTTAGTTTATAAGCCACATCGAATTGAAAGATTCTTTGAATGCATATATATATATATGAAAATTTCTAAATCCCTAATTTAAAATTCGCTTGTCTCGTCTCAAACTTTTACTCTCTCACTCTCAACTCGATCTCTACTTTCTATTCAAATTCTAAGTGTCTCACTCTCACCTCAGTCTCTTCATCTCTATCTCTGTCTCTCAACTCACGACCTCGACTCCCATCGGCATAGGGCCTCGACTCTCAACACCCATCAACTCACGAGGATCGGATCCATAGACCCACTCAGGAATCGGATCAAACATGGTTAATTTTCTAAGTGGGTCTATAGAACTATCAGGCGGTTTTCTATTTTAATTTTTCGAAAACAGTCCTTCAATGGTTCTCAATTCTAGAATATGATGATGTAAATCCTCCATCTGAATCATAATTACCCCTACCTTTAGTGGATAGTGATTTCTTAAAATGGAACGGATAAAGAAAGGAAAATTACTATTCCAAAGTCAAAAGTAGGCGAGGATAAAAGGAACAGGCACTTATCACATCGCGATACTAAATAAGGGTTTTGGGAAATAGGCAAGGATTTGACACAGCACGTGGAAGGAGAAAAGGATCAGGTCGCCCGTTACTCAACGTGTGCCCCATGTGGGCTGCCAGTTCCCATTCCAATTGGAGATGACAATTCGTGTTTCTGTGTTGCACTCGTATCGGTTACCGTGCCATTATAAGAATATTTTGAAACAACTACAAAATGTTATTTTGCTAGATCTGTTAATTCGTATGAGTTTAGAGTTAAGTCTGCCTTTATCGATTTTTTATTTCACTCTGTAAATTCGTGTTACGTTTAAGTTGTTCTCTTGCCTCGCGTTAGGGACTGCCACCTTAGTTGCATGTTGGAATTTGACACTTTAGATTGTGTTGCGGAATAGTGCGCCGAAAGTCCTAAATCTTGAACATTTTAATTTATTCAATTAAGTCTTGGGCCTTTTTTTTAAAATATCACAATCAAATCCTTTCGATAAATTATTACATGATACTCGAAAATAACCTATAGGGCATCCTTAAATTGCACTTTTCCCCATAAGCTTTAAGACATAATTGCATTTTTTACAAAACTCTTAGGAATTAATTGAACCAAATGAAAATTTTAGGAATCAATTAGACTTTTTGTTAAATGTTTAGGACTTAATTGAACCAACTCAAAAATTTGGGACATGATTGCACTTCATACATAATAATTAGGACTTGTTGTGCAATTCTCACAATTGTATTGTTACGATCCGACCATTCAACTATGTCCCTAACAGTCTAAGTGATATTATCCATATAATGATCCATTTAATAGAACTACTAGA
Source organism: Metrosideros polymorpha var. glaberrima (assembly GCA_001662345.2). Classification (NCBI taxonomy): domain Eukaryota; kingdom Viridiplantae; phylum Streptophyta; class Magnoliopsida; order Myrtales; family Myrtaceae; genus Metrosideros; species Metrosideros polymorpha. The sequence goes on from BCNH02000009.1 coordinate 2,985,054, forward strand.
TCTTAAAGGGATTTTTCTACGGTCTCACGCTAAAGTATATATATTTTTTTATCTCATTTAGTCATTACTCATTAATAACTTGATAATTTTATACAAACATGGAAATATAACTCATAAGGAATCCCGTTGAAAAACTATTGTTTACAATATTTAAATATTTAGTGAACGCGTCTCAATTTCAATGGAGCGGATATTTCAGCCGATTGACTTGAATGTTACTAATTTCTTATTATTAAAAAAAACACGGCGAAGAATATTGGTACAATATATTGATATAAAATATAGGACTAAATAGAGATTCAATCAAAATGCATCATGAGTCGTCTTCGACTTTTTTCCATCGCGGAAAACTCATCCGTCTTCAACAATCTCTTCTCAGTTAAGTGATGTATAATTCCTTTTATGATTATTTTTCTTCAAAAACAGCTTAAACTAGTTACTATATCGATATTTCTCTCTTACTTAATATTTAAAAAATTAATCTTGATCTTGAGCACTTCATGCAAGTGATGCTATCAAAAAATAAAAATAAAAACTTGCATTGTTTTTTTTTTTAATTTCTTTTTTGCAATCAAGTTAGTATCTTTTAGCAACTGATCATTTCAGACATACTTAAAATTATATCTGCGATAGAAAAGATGCGAGTAGTTGACAAAACGAAGAGAGATAATTGTAACAGGATTGGCCATTGTGAGAAGAATAGCTCGGCCATTCAAGGAGCCAAAATCCATTGGGGAAATTGGGCTTCTTTGTACTATGATGGATCTCTATTTACTACTCCTATAAAGGTCCTAATTTTCTAAAAAGCCAGAACTTTAAGTCTAATCTTAATTGTACTCCGAATTTTTTTTTTTGTCTAAAAAAAGTTCTCAACTTTCACTCTAATCCCAAATCTGCCCATGCATTAAAAGATCGTCGCTAATTTCTTCAAAATTACCAACATTAGGGGTAGTTAGAGAGTCATTATCAGAACCTAGCTTATTATCAAAACCTGCATTTTCATCAACACCCTCACATTTGTATAAAGAAATAGCGGCCTTTTGATGTTGATAATTTTGAAGAAACCGATGGCAATTTTGTACTTTTTTTACACACAAAAAAAATATATTCAGTGCAAAATTGAGATTTGACCAAAAATTGGTGGCCTTTAGGGAATTGGCCCTTTTCCAAAGTGACCACATCTTTCTCAACTTTTGACCTCACTACACTTAGGGTGGGTTTGATTCAGTTTTAGGAATACTGAAAGCCTAATGCTAGAGGGTCCAACATTTCTAAGGCCAGAATTTGGCCAAAAGCTACTTACCAAATATCTTAGCATTTTCTCAAGGAGCTTTAGAGACTGAAAGTTCTTGGAAAATGCTAAACCAAACTCACTCTTAGTATATGACAAACATGAGATTAAAGAGCGTGAAAGGAAATCCAAACTTGGAGAGCTAGGATTTAATATCATCATTTCTAAGACTTTTATCACATATTCACATTTACTAGGACATTGTCCATATGCTCTCAAATCAACAATAGAAAGACGGGGGATGTCGGCTCTTCAATCCAAGACACTATCAAGATGTTGCGTAGTAGGGCTGAGCATAGTGGACTACCCGTACTGATCGGAATCGACTAGTTGGGTCCGATTCCTAGCTCCATTAAATTGGAATCGGGATCGGTCGGTTCGATTCCCAATTCTAGGGGGAATCGAACCGACTAATCCTAAATATAGACCTAAACATAAATTTAAATTTTTGCTTTATGTTTCATTTTTAGCGACAACACGATATAATTAATGAAAAGTGATTCGGTGAATATGTTATTATCGAGAAATGCAACCGGTTCAATAATTTTAAGAAAACTGTACCAATTCGGAGCGTGTACACCCTTGTTGTGTAGAGACTAGGAAGTATTGCTCGAGGCATGCATTCAGCGAGGGCAAGGAAGCCGCAGACTGGTTCATGCTAATTTCGGGGACCTCGACGTGATTAATGAAGGCAACAGCGACAGACACTTTAATGCGTCGTAGAATCTATCGTCTGTAAGACCTGGCGAAAGGTGCCTGCACAGTGACACCACCTTCTCCTTCATCACACGCACCCCAATCTTCTCTGTAGATCTTTCTGCAACTTTTTGTCATTTTCTTTTTCTCCCTTTTGGCTTTCGAATCGGGATCAGAGCAAACCCCAAAGTCAACTACATCGCTCCCCTAACAGCAAATCGGACCCCTACACCTTTTTTCCCCCCCTCTGTCTCGCAGGTCTTGTCTCAATCACCGGCGTCTCCTCTCCTTTTCAGTTTCGATTCTCGCTCCGATTTGCGTGCGGTTGAGTGCGTGGTCGTGCGCTGGTTGGGGGTGATAAATTCCTCCAACGACCGAAGGGAGGAGGAGTAGAGAGAGAGAGAGAGAGAGAGAGAGGAGAGGAAGGCAATGGACGTGCGTTCGAGAAGGGTTTCCATGCATCCGAGAGATCAGAGACCGCAGCTCAAGAAAGTTCAAGTCGTGTACTACCTCACCAGGAATGGCCTCCTCGAGCACCCTCACTTCATGGAGGTCTCTCTTCTTGCCAATCGCCAGCTTCGTCTGAGAGGTATCACCAAGAACTGTGATTCGACTCTTCACTCTGTTTTCTTTCTGGGGTTTTGCCCAATCAGTAGTCTGCATCTTGTCCATACGTTGTTGTCGTCAACAGATGTGATGGAGCGGTTGACTGCGCTCAGAGGCAAAGGAATGCCCTCGATGTATTCTTGGTCTTGCAAAAGGTATGGATGAACTAGAACTAGCAAATCTTGTTTCTTCTACGCATCACCTTGGAAAAGGAACTAGAAAAACCTCAACCGCTTCTTGATTTCCTTTACGCAGGACCTACAAAAACGGATATGTCTGGAACGACCTGTCGGAGAATGAAGTCATCTACCCGGCGGAGGGAGCCGAGTACGTGCTCAAAGGGTCGGAGATCATCAACAGCGGCGGAGCAGTCGGCAGAGAGCCGGTTCACGTCCATTCGAAGCGAATCGCCACGACGGCCACGACGACCCGGAGCGAAGAACAGGAACTGCGCTGCTCGAGGTACGACGAGAGAGTCGGCTTCGAAGACAATGCGGAAGAGGAGGAAGAGTGCGAGCTGGCCGACGAAGAGAAGGCGAGCTACACGAGCTCCACCACGACTCGCTCTCGCTGCTCGCGAGGCGTCTCGACCGACGAACTCGACGAGGAGCGTGACGGCGGCGCCGATAAGCTCCCTCGCGATACCGATGACCCGGACACGCCTCCGGCTCCAACCTCCTCCGCTGCCGCTAAAACCGCCGAAAAGGGCGGCGAGGGGTGCCGCAACGCCGCGGTTCATTTCGAGGACGGGGACCCGGCAGCGCCGACCAGGAGCAGCTCGGTGCTCCTCCAGCTCATCGCGTGCGGCGGCAGCTTGGCCGTCCCCAAGACGAAGACCGCGCCGCCTAGCGTCGCCAAGGACTTGCACCGAGGAGTGCTGTGCAAGAGCGCGGCGAAAGCGATGGCGGAAGCTGAGAGGGACGACGCGGCCGCCATGATACGTTGCATGTCGGAGAACCCGCGGTTCGGGAACGTGCAGAGCGAGGAGAAGGAGTACTTCAGCGGGAGCATCGTCGAGTCGATGAGCGAGGACCGAGTCGGGGCGGGTCAACTCAAGAGGTCCAACTCATTTAACGAGGAGAGGTAAGGGTTCACTCGGTATTCTCTTTTCGCAGATGGTGATTGGTTAATGCGTCTTCATTGGGTTATCAATGTTTCCTCATTTTTATTTTTATTGTCACTATCAATATTTTGATTTTATTGCGCACTTACTAAATACATTTTTTTTTTTGGCGAAACTAAATACCCATTTGAAATGCAAATTGTAGTTATCAATTTATCAATGCTATTACATTCCTCCTGTTTTACTTGTAATGAATACATTAAAAATGATTTTTTTATTAAATATGCTTGTCTAGTGCCCGGAACAGTTTTTATAAGACCCATTTATTATCGTAGAATAATAATAATGAGTTTTCCAATACCAAATAGATTACTTTGGTATTTTAAAATTTTGATTGATTCAAACGATTTCTTACCGAGGCAATGAGGCCTGTTGGCACAGGATGTCATCTGTTGACATGTTAGGTAATAAAATGTTTCAATGTGAAGGTGACAATCTTTTTCCCTTCGTTTGAAATTACACCAGTTTCCATTCCGTGGTGAACTCCCAATTCACCCTTTTCACCCGTGTGTCATCATTCATCGGCCAATCACATCAGCACAGTAATATAAAAAGATGGTATTATGCAAGTTTAGTGTAATGGATTTATAATCTAAGTCCATAGATTTATATAAATCACTTGTGTAAATACTCATTTGTGATTTATTAGACTGTTTTATAGACGAGTTTTTCTCTTTAACAGGTGCTTGAACATAGATCCCTCGCTATTTCGGCTAATACCCTTTTTCATGTGGTCTTCGCTACATTTGTCCGATCATGCGATTCATCTAAAATAAAGAACAAAATACAAATTTCACACTTGCAAATGAGAGATTACGCACTTCATTAGAACGATTAACGCGTTGAAAAATTAAAATATTTTCACGGTTTGTTTTTAGAAATAGTTGTGAAGCGTGATGTTTCATAATTAATATGCAAATTCCTTTATATATTATTTCAATTTGCGAATGTGGAGGATCATTTCATGACCAAAAATCTCTGCTCTAATTTTATGCAACAGGAGCTCCAAGGCCGAGGTGGGAGAACCTGTGAAGGAAGAGAAGAGGGAGAAGTCATCGGCAAAGGGCAAGTGCATTCCTCGAAAAATGTCGGTATCGTCAAGAAGCAACAGAAAAATGCTGTAGTTATTGCTTTTATCGCCACCTAATCCCAGTTTTCAATTGGAGAGGTTGTTGGTAAGTCAGTAATTATTTGCATGCTAAGTGGTGTTTGATAGGTGAAGAACTTTGGATGCTTAATGATAATGATTAAAGGTCATTAAGCATGATGAAGGGACCACTTCAGACAGATCTCTGCTATTGGTGATTGTGAGTAATTTGAGCACTTTAATGATGTTGGTCATAGGCGGTTGACTTTAGTTATGCACTGCTTTATGTATAATGGGTAACACGACAGTTCAATGAAAAGTAGGTCGAATTTAGAGCATAGTGGTCAGTGGATTCGACTGGATCTAGGTATGTTGGATCGACGCACCTCGGTCTTCGATAGCATTGGCCCCATGTCTATGGACTTGGAGCTACGCAAGAATCTTCCCGTGACTATATAGAAGCATTGCCGAGAATGACATCATATTAACATGATTAATTAGCAAAGAAAGGTGCCAGTCTTATCGATTTTTATGGAATTGTTACTACATTATTTCATCCTATAATTAATGGTACTCGAAGTCAGTAACACATTAAAAGCCTTTCTTTGTATACGCTCGATTTATATATATAACGGTCGATTCACGACCCTTTGATATCGGTAGACAAATTTTAATGCTTCAAGAAGTTTGTGATCTCCTAGTTTTTGGTGTGCATCGTGAAACTAGACATCAAATTCATCAATACTTGAGTTGATTTAACGCTGTTCGAAGCACAAATCCTCAATCAAAACTTGTGTATCGTGCTAATCGAGGTAATTAAACTTACTTGGGGTCTAGGTAAGATTTTCGACTGGACGAAGCTCTTCTAGAAAATAATTTGCAAGTACCTTAAGAAAGGTGGTTCCCGCAAGCAAATGGAAGCAGTGTTTAGAGGGAGAAGCTTTTACCTCGAGGAGGAGGAGGAGGAAAAGAGTGCAGAGACCGGAGTGGGAGAGAGAATGCGACACAATGACTGCTCCAGATTAAGTTTTCTAGTGTTGACTTGATCACTCAATTCACACACTAAATCGCGTTCTCTAGAAATCGTACCAATCAAGGTAAAATAAGAAGACAACGGAATGATAATGAAAGCTCTTATATGAGATTTCTATACAATGAGAGGACATTTTGTTGGTTCTTGACTACCTGTTAATATCATCAGTTCACAAGCAAGAGAAAATATTTTATGTAACAGTTAGATTACGAGCCGAGAAGCCATGTGACCCAACAAAACTAGTGAATTTTTCAGGGAATTAACCCTAAATTACTGCTCCATTGTAATCAATGAACAAGGCCATTTGATTTTCCCGAAGTCATACTGGACATTCAAAATGGAAGTAAGGGAGAAGAACCACAAGCCCCTTCACCAAACCCAAAGCCAGAGGAGATGGCTTCGGAAAAAGATGATGGCAATAATCTTGAAGGAGATGAGGGACCTCTGCATCAGAAACGGAGTAGCCATCCTCCAAAGGCGGTGGAGGTCATCCCTTTTGATGATGGTGAAGCAAAGATAGGGGAAGCGACACGCCCAGCCCGCCAGAAAAGAAAACGTGGCGAGAAAGAGGCGTCAATATTGACTTGGAACGTCAAGTCATTAGGGAGATCGGTGGCCTTTTTTGGTGCTGATCGGAACAAATACCTGCAGCTGCTAGGTTTCATTTACGTAATTTGCTTAACATCGGCAATGTACTGGTTATGTCAAGCAAGCTCTTCAAGTCAAGGAAGATGATGAAGTGGGGAGGTCATTTGATTAGGATAAACACTGTTATGAGCCCCTTCTCTATGCTAAGTCGACTCAAACCGTCCATAATTGTTATATGTCGTTCCTTAGTAATTTGAATGGTATAAAAGAATATATCTGGGGTTTGGCTTTGTTCGAATATTTGTTAAAGTAAATAATTGTGAGAAAGGAAAAAAGTGTGCAATGTGTTGGAGGTTGTGTTTAATATTTTCGTTTGACGTCCCATTGACTTGATTTTTATACATACGGAAGGCCATTACTCGATGTTTTAGATTCATCAAATTGGTTAATTTTTCATTCAACATTCTATTGACTTGATTATTGCACCTAAGGAAAGCCCATGGCCTGATATTTTCAATTTATCTAAATCGGGCATAAGTTTTCCATCTGATATTCCACTATTGACCAAACATTTAAAAAGAAGTTAACTTAGTTGCCACGAATTTGGCTAAACTTTGACCAGCCATAACGTTTCCGTCCAACATCCTATTGACTTGATTATTGCACCTACGGAAAGCCCGTGGCACAATATTTTCAATTCATTGAATTGGAAAAAATTTTGAAAAATCATATTCATGTGTATTTTCACAAATTTGGCAGGTGACACTTCAGCAAGATGAGCCCTTTATTGGATTTAGAACAAGATTATATGTCTCCTCCTGCCCAAAACAGCTGCAACAATCACCACTGCTACCATAAGTACAAAGGTCATCCTATTCAAAATATCTCCCCACATCATTAGCCTCCTTGATTGTAATAACTTGCCAAATATAGCTAGTAATAGAGCCGGTCCCAAGCAAACTATGTAAGCAAGACTGAGCCAATCCAGGCATTTATTCCAATCGACCTCAAAATATGCGATTAAAGTAGCTCTTAAGGACGTGGCTTTCAATATCAATATCGACACCTCTTTCTCGCTGAGTTCTCTTTTTAATTCCTCTTGTCCATTTGGAAGGCTCTTTATATGATGTCCACAGCCATTATCAGTATTTTTTTCATTCGTACTTGAAGGAAGGCCTTGTTCTTCTCCCTTTATTTCACTTGGTATGTCTTGTATTACATGCTCCTATCCATTGGGAGGGCTCTCTATCTGATGTCCATAGCCATCATCAGTATTGTTTGCATTCATTTTTGAAGGAAATATGTCCACTATTACATGCAAAGGGCTTTGTATTTGAACAGCACTACCATCATCAGTTTTGTTTGCATCGTTTGCGCTACAATGTTTCTCCATCGCTTTTTTTCACGGGTTCAAATGGAAGGGTGAAGATGACTTTGGGCATGTGGGTTTCGTGAAGATGAATCTGGGCAAATGGAGAGGCAAAGTAGAGTTATGATTCGAAATGGAAGTTGTATTAGAAATGGAAGTTGAGATTCGAAATGGAAAACAGAGTTTTCCCGTGGCAGAGGATTGAAGGTGAGGCAGAGTTGGTATCAGCGAGCGGAAGTTCAAATGGAAGGGTGAAAATTACTCTTGGCAAGTGGGTTTCGTGAAGATGAATCTAGGCAAATGGGGAGGCAGAGTAGAGCTGTGATTCGAAATGAAAGCTGTGATTCGAAGGCATTGATAGCTGAGTTGATCCACAAATGTAGCTCCAAGAAACGTGCTTTTCTACTTGTTGATGGTGGATTTTCATAACTCCCCTGGATGTTGAATTAATCAGGGGGTTTCGCGTCATTGGAAAGCCGATGACACTTCGAAAAGATGAGCCTTTGTTGGATTTAGAAAAAATATTATATACCTTCTCCTAGAAAGAAAAAAATTGCAATTGCTACACTTGAGAGGAGGCTTGATTACCTAGGTAGGAAAGGCGACGAACCATATCCATAAGGACTTTTTAATGTTCGCATTTGGCACTTTTCTCTTTCCTAATTCGACTCAAACCGTCGATAGTAGTTATATGTCGTTCCTTAAGAATTTGGATGTTGTAAAAGAATGTGCTTGGGGTTTGGCTTTGCTCGAAGATTTGTTAATGTGGATAACTGCGAGAAAGGATAAAAGTGTGTAGTCTGTTGGAGGATAGATTTAATATTTTCGTTCAACATCTCATTGACTCGATTCTTCCACCTACAAAACGCCATTACTTGACGTTTTAGATTCATCAAATTGGTCTAGGGTTTGGGATTTAAGGTTTAGGGGTTTAAGTGTTTAGAGTTTTAGGGTTTTGGGTCTTAGGTTTATGAGGTTTTGGGTTTAGGGTTTTAGAGTTTATTTGATGAGTCACGATATGTCGTTCCTTAGTAATTTGAATGATATAAAAGAATATGCCTAGGGTTTGGTTTTGCTCGAGTATGTGTTAAAGTGGATAACTGTGAGTAAGGATAAAAGTGTCTAGTGTGTTGGAGGTTGCGTTTAATATTTTCGTTCGACATCCCATTGACTTAATTTTTGCACCTATGGAAGGCCATTACTCGATGTTTTAGATTCATCAAATTAGTTAGTTTTCCATCCAACATTCTATCGACTCGATTATTGCACCTAACGAAAGCCCATAGCCTGATATTTTCAATTTATCTAAATCAAGCATAAGTTTTCCATATGACATTCCACTACTGACCAAACATTGAAAAAGAAATTAACTTAGTTGCCATGAATTTGACTAAACTTTGACCAGCCATAACATTTCTGTCCAACATCCTATTGACTCGATTATTGCACCTATGGAAAGCCTGTGGCTCAATATTTTCTATTCATCGAATTGGGAAAATTTTTGAAAAATAATATTCATGGGTGTGACACTTCGGGAAGATGAGCCATTCATTAGATTTAGAACAAGATTATGTCTCCTTTTGCCCAAAACAGCTGCAACAACCAGCATTGCTACCATAAGCACAAAGGTCATCCTAGTTAGAGTATTTGCCCACGGCATCAATCTCGTTGATTATAATAACTTGCCAAATATAGCCATCTATATGATGTCCATGGCCATCATTAGTATTTTTTTCATTTGAGCTTAAAGGAATGCCTTGTTCTTCTCCCTTTATTTCACTTGGTATGTCCTGTATTACATGCTCCTATCCATTGGGAGGGCTCTTTGTCTGATGTCCACAGCCATCATTAGTATTGTTTGCATTTATGTTTGAAGGAAGGCCTCCCTTTCTTTCACTTGGTATGTCCATGTCTATTGGGAGGCTTTCTATTTGATGTCCACAGCTATCATCAGCATTGTTTGCATTCATGCCTGAAGAAAGTATGTCCACTATTACATGCGAAGGGCTCTTTATCTAAACAGCACTGCCATCATCAATTTTGTTTACATCATTTGTGCTGCAGTGTTTCTCCATCGCTTGTTTTCACGGGTTCAAATGGAAGGGTGAAGATGACTTTGGGCAAGTGGGTTTTGTGAAGATGAATTTGGGCAACTGGGGAGGCAAAGTAGAGCTATGATTCGAAATGGAAGCTGAGATTCAAAATGGAAAACAAAGTTTTCCTATGGCAGAGGATTGAAGGTGAGGCAAAGTGGGTATCAGCAAGTAGAAGTTCAAATGGAAGGGTGAAAATGACTCTGGGCAAGTGTGTTTCATGAAGAAGAATCTGGGCAAATGGGGAGGTAGAGTAGAGCTGTGATTCGAAATGGAAGTTATGATTTGAAATTTTAAAATGGAAGCTAGGCATTGATAGCTTAGTTGATCCACAAATGGAGCTCTAAGAAACGTATTTTTCTACTTGTTGATGGCGAGATTCTCGTAACCCCCCGAAACATTGCATTAATCATGTGGCTTCACGTCATTGGAAAACCGATGACACTTTGAAAAGATGAGCCTTTATTGGACTTAGAAAAAGATTGTATGTCTTCTCCTAAAAAGAGAAAAATTGCAGTGGCTACACTTGAGAGGAGGCTTGATTACCTGGGTGGAAAAGGCGACGAACCAGGTTGCATAAGGACTTTTTGATGTTTACATTTGGCACTTTTCTTTTTCCTAATTAGACTCAAACCGTCGATAGTAGTTATATGTTGTTTCTTAAAATTTTGGATGGTATAAAAGAATGTGCTTGGGGTTTGGCTTTGCTCGAAGATTTGTTAATGTGGATAGATACGAAAAAGGGTAAAAGTGTGTAGTTTGTTGGAGGATAGGTTTAATACTTTTGTTCAACATCCTATTGCCTCGATTTTTGCACATACGAAACGCTATTACTTGATGTTTTAGATTCATCAAATTGATCTAGGGTTTGGGGTTTAAGGTTTCGGGGTTTAGGTGTTTAGGGTTTTATGGTTTTTGATTTTTGATTTTAGGATTTATTTGATGAGTCATAATATGTTGTTCCTTAGTCATTTAAATGGTATAAAAGAATATGCCTAGGGTTGGTTTTGCTTGAGTATTTGTTAAAGTGGATAGTTGTGAAAAAGAATAAAAGTGTGAAGTGTCTCGGAGGTTGTGTTTAATATTTTCATTCGATGTCCCACTGACTTGATTTTTGCATCTATGGAAGGTCATTACTTGATGTTTTAGATTCATCAAATTAGTTAGTTTTCCTTCTAACATCCTATTGACTCGTTTATTACACCAAGGAAAGCCCATGATCTGATATTTTCAATCTATATGAATCGGGCATAATATTTCCATATGATATTCCACTACTGACTAAACATTGAAAAAGAAATTAACTTAGTTGCCATGAATTTAACTAAACTTTGACGAGCCATAATGTTTCCATCCAACATACTATTGACTCGATTATTGCACCTATGGAAAGCTTGTGGCTCAATTTTTTTAATTCATCGAATTGGGAAAATTTTTGAAAAATCATATTCATGTGTGTGACACTTCGGGAAGATGAGCCCTTTATTGGATTTAGAACAAGATTATATGTCTCCTCCTGCCCAAAACAGCTGCAACAACCACCACTGCTTCCATAAGAACAAAGGTCGTCCTAGTCAGAATATCTACCCATGTTATTAGCCTCCTTGATTGTAATAACTTGCCAATTATAGCCAGTAACATAGCCGATCCCAAGCAAACTATGTAAGCAAGACTGAGCTAATCTAAGCGTTTATTCCGATCGACCTCAAAATATGCGACTGAATAACCCCCAAGGACATGGCATTCAATATCATTATCGAAGCTGTGATTCGAAATTTCAAAATAGAAGCTAGGCATTGATAGCTGAGTTGATCCACAATTGAAGCTCCAAGAAACGTGTTGTTCTACGTGTTGATAGCAAGATTTTCGTAACTCCCTTGGACATTGCATTAATCATGGGGCTTCGCGTCATTGGAAAGCCGATGACACTTCGAAAAGATGAGCCTTTATTGGATTTAGAAAAAGATTATATGTCTTCTCCTAGAAAGAGAAAAATTGCAATAGCTACAATTGAGAGGAGGCTTGATTACTTGGGTGAGAAAGGCGACAAACCAGACTCCATAAGGACATTTTGATGTTCACATTTGGCACTTGTCTCTTCCTTAATTCGACTCGAACCATCGATAGTAGTTATATGTCGTTCCTTAAGAATTTGGATGGTGTAAAAGAATGTGCTTGGGATTTGGCTTTACTCAAAGATTTGTTAATGTGGATAGTTGCAAGAAAAGATAAAAGTGTGTGGTCTGTTGGAGGATAGATTTAATATTTTCGTTCAACATCTCATTGACTCAATTTTTCCACCTACAAAACGCCATTACTTGATGTTTTAGATTCATCAAATTGGTCTAGGGTTTGGGGTTTAAGGTTTAGGGATTTAGGTGTTTAAGGTTTAGGGTTTGAGGGTTTATTTGATGAGTCAAAATAAGAGTACACTAGCCTATTTATAAGCTTTTTTAAATGACCATCTACAGTAATATATTAATTTAGTATATGCACAATTGAAGGGAGATATGAAAATCTCCTAAATATATGCAACATCACGAGAGATTTGGAATATTAAGAAAATATTTCAAATATCTCTTAAGACGAGTTATGTTAATAAATAAATTCATTTGTTAGGATGCACTTAGAGAAATCCCATATCAGAGAATATGTGTGGTGTAGAGCAGTTAATATATCCAATTGATTCATAACTCATTAGTTTAAGTTTATGAGTGAAGGTCGACCAAACTTGATATGTTGACGGGTTCAAAGTTGGGCTTCCTCTTGGCGATCTTCGCAGGCAAATATATCAGACTTTTGCTGCGCACTCCCAACAAATAGTATCAGCGCCGATGGTTGATTGGTAATCCACCCCAATCCATTCTAATGTTTTGAGTAGAAATTGCCATCATGGTTGGTTTGGTGAGAAGAGACCACGGACAATTGGTCTTTTAACGTGAGTCTGGTGAGAAGAGACCATGGACAGTTGGCTTAGTGACGTGAGCTAAAGACCATGAGTGATACAATCTAAGTAAGCAGTGGATGATGATTGTTGTGCATGGTTGCGGATGCATTGCAATGAGATCGAGTTCTCTAAGAATCGTACCAATCAAGGTAAATCTCAAGATTCGTGATATTTACATTATTTATCTACTAATATTGGGCTTGTTAGAAAACTTTGATTACCAATTTATTAACCACACAAAAATCACACAAAGCACGCGCAAATTGAAGTATTTATGCATTTGAACTTAGTGTTTCGAGGTGAAGGTTATGTACCCTACCTTGGGCTCCCATGCCTCACCTTGGTGAGCACTATCCTTCATAAATTGGGTTCGTACTCTAAGTTGATTTTACTACATTGTCCTCAAACAATAGTAGCCGAACTAAATAACACTTATCAAAGCCTTTCTTTTGAGACTCTCGACCTATGAGTCCATCGGTATATTCACGACCCTGTATCAGTAGGTGGATTTGTAAGAGTTTTTCTAATATGTGGGCTACATTAATTGATATTGTAATTTACCTTTATATGAGATTGGTCTAATAAAGTTAGATATAAATATTCTTAATTAATCTAATATGGGACTAGCTTGTGTGGGCCGAATTGAGCCCAGCCCTTAATGAGGGGGTCTAGCTAAAAACTCTATAAATAGTGCTCAAGTCTCTCATCTAACCCTAACGCACATATATCCTCACATAAGGAACAGATACAATTATCTGACGTGAGGGGTAATCTCATTAAGCCAGTGATCAAGAGAGTTATAGAGGAGAAGAACTTGAGAGGGATTGTCGCTATTTCGCATCAAGATCGATGGGTTCCTAATCAGGTGTGTTAATTCCTTTTCCTTAATTGTTGTGTTCTAGATTTTTGCTATGGAGATCTTGGGTGTCGTTTTTCGACTACTAACATGTAGTATCAGAGACCCTATAGACTAAAACTTGAACCTTCGAATTTACCCTATTTCAGAATTTTTTCTCACGAAAAATTTTATTTTGATTACATGTTCGGAACCTACTCATCAATACGAGAAGAACCATGGGTGGCGCGTCCTCATCGGACACCGCACGCGCCCCCACACACTGTCGGAGCTCCCGGCCAGCATCGAGCAAGCGCGGCCACTCGCCATGCACGCTTGCACATGCACCACACGCACAATGACGCCAGCGCTAACGTCAGCTCCAGATTCGCGACCCGATCCGATGACCGGTTGACTCGATCTGTCTCGATTGACTGTGACCCGATTCGACCCGATCCGTTAAATTGACCCGCCGACCATCCGGTTGGACCGGCCGAACCGGGTTTACGGTCAGACCGGAGAGCGGCCGAACCGAGCCGGTCGGACTGGAATCAGGCCGAATTGGACCTGCGGGGCGTGCGACGCACGTGGGCGCGTGAGGCCCATACGCCACTTCTTGAGGTGGTGCGTGAGAGCGCGTGGATGCTCCAATTGGAGAGTGGTCGGCGGCATTAGACTCGTAATGAAAGTATCTACAAGATGGTATGTGTATTTTTCATTTTTTAGGTTCTTATGAATGAGAAAATACGTAAGTAATACTATGTATGATGTATTTTCATGGTATTTTTGCGTATTTTCCTGTATTTCTCTATGATTTTGGAAGTGCAGATACAAACTCACATGTATATGATCACATACAGAATATGTAAAGTGTGATTCATTGATGCATGTATATGGTTTAACATGTATCGATGTATTGAATAATGTAATTAACATGGCATGTGATTTTAGTGATTAATAGCCCCTATTTTCAAGACTAAAATTGCATGTATATGGTAAATGTGAGATATAAAGTTTATATCCCTGATATGAGCGAGTTTTAAAAATTCAATTGAGTCGTGACTGCCAAAGTGGCACACTTGATTGGATTTGAGAAATATCGATCTCATATTGTGGTGGGATGTCTTCTATTTTCATGCGTGATCATACTTTCAAAGGAGGTGATTGTGTATTGGTTCATGGAGGGTTTCATGTGCAGCATGCGTGAGGGGTGACTGATCCTCGTGATTCATATATCAAAAGGTGATGAATTCACGAAAATTTGAATATATTCTCATGGCTGCTATTATGTTTGGAGTATACAACTGCATGTCATGTTTTCTGCCCAAAGGTGATTGTATGATTATGTATGTAACTCTCAAAATGAATACTCGTATTATGCTAATTATATACATTGTTTGTTTATTTTAGTCACCTTATTTGTGAATGGAAAATCTATTATGATTGAGGTTTTTATTGCTTTAAATTTTAAATATGGATAGATGATTTTCTATTTGAAATTGAGCTGGCAGATGTTCATATTGCTCTACTAAGGTTAAGATGGTAGATTTTATTATCAATAATACAGATTTCGAGAAAGCACATTGTGCAGCTTCGAAAAAGAGCAATTAGGTTTGCTTTTCATCTATTAAGCAATCCATACAGGTCCACTTGAAAAGTGGTTTGTTAGCTGACTGCATTGCTAAACATATTAAGGTAGGTTTGGAGATTTGAAATTATGTCTTGTTTAATGCTGAGTTGGTTACATTTGTAAGGACTCTTCAACATAAGGTATGTTGTATTTGGTAATGTTAAGGTTTATATCCTAAGGATGATAAAGCATTTTTCCTCATATGTCTCTAATTCTAGTAACAAAAGTGGGTATAATGTCCAAAATCGTACTCATAAAAGAACTCATTAAATCATTGGTCATTCTGAAAATTTTGGGTCCTAAGAAAGCATCCTTTAATAGGATGGTGACCGCTGCTTCTTTTGTAAGAGGAAAAGTCACATAAAGAAAAACTGCGATAAACTTTAAAACTTAGTTATACAAGCGTGAGCATACAGGTAATGATTCTTTGGCATTAGTTTATGAATCCAATCTATCAAAAGCCACATCCAGTTCTTAGTGGTTAGATAACGGTGCAACTAATAATGTTGCGTTTACCATAAAGGGATTCATAAATCATAAGAAGCCAAATAAGGATGAATCAAAGCTCATCATAGGAAACAACAATAAGCTGACGTTGAGTTCGTGGAAGATGTCATTTTAATTCTACATCTTGGTTTTAATTTGATGTTAAGAAACACATTTTATGTACAGTCCTTTAGACGGAACTTAGTTTCCGTATCATGTTCAGACATATGTGGCTATTTTTATTTTAAAATAAGAAACAATAATGTTTATAAATCTTTTAATTCAAAATAAGTTGGGTGCTGTAATATGTCCAATGGATTGTGCAGATTGTGTTCAACTTCCAATGATATATACATCACTTATACGGTTAAAAAGGTTGTTTCCAAAAAATCTTTACCTTAGGAACGGTTTTATGCATTGTGGCATAAATGTTCTTAGTCACATCTCTAGTGAAAGAGTGGAAAGGCTGATAAGGGTCGACATCCTACGTATTCTTAAAAGTAACCTAGAGACACACGCAGACTGTTGTAAATGTAAGATAACTAAGATAAAGAAGAAATCTGCAGTCCGAAGCCTTGACCTGTTGAAAATCATTCACACCAATATAAGTGAACCCTATATGGCAATAATGTGATAAAAATAATTTTTTTTTCTGCCCGTTATAATGATTTTTTATTGACAACTATTTTATCACATTTATTGATGGTTATTCCCATTATGGTTACCAGTACTTGATTAAGGAAGAGTATGAATCTCTTGACATATTCAAGATTTTTTCAGACTGACGTTGAGATACAGTTGGGAAAAAAAATTATAAAAGTTGTCAGATTTGACTGTAGTAGTGAGTATTATGGTAGTTATGGCAATGTTGGATAGCTTAAAGGTTGTTTGCCAAATACTTGAAGGATTTTGGCATAGTAGTTTAATTTACTATGGTTAAAATTCCTGAACAAAATAGTGTGGCCGAAAGGCGCAATCGCATCTTTAAGGATATAATGAGGAGTATGATTTGTAGGACTGATTTACTTGATTTTCTATGGGGTCAAGCTTTGAAAATTGCGTTTTATATTATAAATCGCGTTTCTATCAAAGCTATTTCACTGTTTTTATTTTTTATGTTATAAACTGGACGTAAACCTAGCATGTATTACATAAAGTTTTGGAAATGTCATGTAGAATTGAGGTTATATAATCCAACATTAAATAAGTTGGATTACGGAACCACTCGATGTTACTTCATATCTTACACAGATTATTCGAAGGGGTATTGGTTTTATAACCCCAATAAATGCATAATAATTGTGGAAACATAGACAGTAAAGTTTCTGAAGTTTGATGTGTCCGAAAAGGGTAGATGCTCACAGACTATTGAAGATAATAGTATGGTTGGGACTACTGTATTGTTTTTTCTGCCTATGTAGACAATTGTAGAGTCTCCCACGCCTTAAACTAAATCTGTTGAAGATCAGGAGACTGTTGTTGAGACAGTTCCTGATGAAGTTCCTCAAGTTTCTCAAGTGCAAGATGAGGTTAAAGTAGTTTTGCTATGGATTTCTATTAGACAGAGACGATCAATTATACCACCATACTATATAGTCTATTTGGGAGAGCATTGCTATGATATCGGTTACGTATAGTTGATCCAATAACTTATACGGATGCTGTTTATTATCCTTAATTAGATTTGTGGTTAGATGTGATGAAAGACGAAATATAATATATGAAACATAATGGTGTTTGGGAGCTTGTTAAATTGCTTGAAGGACACAAGCCCATCGACTGCAAATGGGTGTATAAGACTAAAAGGGTCTCTAAAGGAAAGATTGAGAATTTTAAAGCTAGCTTGGTAGCCAAGAATTTTACTCAGAGAATTAATTTTTTTTTCTTTTTCAGTCTATTTTTAAAATAAATAAAAAAATCTGAGTGATAATGGTTTTTATATCTTATTTTGATATATAATTACGCCAGATGATTTTAAATTTTTTTCTTTTTAAATGGAGATTTTTATAAAGATGTCTATTTGATATAGCCCGAAGATTTTGCAGCTGATGATTCAGGTAAGCTTATGCATAGACTTAAAAATTTTACTTATGGCCTTAAGCAAGCTTCTAGATAATAGTACTTAAAGTTTCATAGTGTTGTCTCCTTATTTGATTTTGTTGAGAACGAAGTAAATCATTGTATATACTCCAAGGTTAGTGGAAGAAAATTTATTTATTTATTTATTCGCAATTTGTTGTTGAAAATTTTTGACATAAAGGACCTTGGTGAGACGTCTTTTGTCTTTGGCATTGAGATCCATAGGGATCATTCTCGCCATGTATTAGATTTGTCTCAGAGGACATATGTTGATTGTATTTTTGCAAGATTCAGTATGCAGTATTGCAATTTCATTGAGAGTGATTGACTGAATTTGCCACAATGTCCTCATTTAGAAATTGAGAAAACCCAAATAAAGGATGTATCTTATGCTAGTGTACTTGCAACTATAATGTATCCAAAAGTTTGCACTAAAACTAGACATTGCTTTTGCAATGAGACTTTTAGGCAGATATCAATTAAATCCAGGACATGATCACTGGATTGTTATCAAAAAGGTCTTAAGGTACTTAAAGAAGACAAAAGATTTTACACTGATGTACAAATATGTTTAAGACCTTAACTAGTAAGGTATTCGGATTCAGATTTTACTAGCTGTCAGGATGACATGAGGTCAACAACAATATATATATCTTTATGTTAGCGGGCAGTGCAGTTTAAAGAAAAGTAAGAAACAGAAATCAATATCATCTTTTACCATACAAGTGGAGTTTATGACATCCTTTGGCTGCTACTCAGGTTATTTGGCTCCACAATCATATTAGGGAGTTGACTGTATTTGACTTTGTGGATATACCCATACGGTTGTATTGTGACAATAACTCTGCGGTGTTGTTTATTAACAACAGAGGTCTCAAGGGGTTTAAGCATATGGCGGTCAAGTAATTGTGACATTAAAGTAGAACATATTTCACAGATGATATGGTTACAGATCCACTAATTAAAGACCTTCGCCCATATGTATTTGATCGACATGTCATTAGGATGGGCTTAGGAGCATCATGAGATGCTATTGTTAAGTGGGGGCTGTTTTTTGTTTTGCTCTAATAAAGTTTACATCTGTGTTTGTTATATTTTGTAACATTTAGATATGTATCAACTTTTGCATTCAATAAAGTGTTTATGAATGTATTGCTATTATGTTGAATACATATCTATTGAAAATTTCAAAGTGTTGTGTAAACCTTGAGTAAAGGCTAGGGGCATTCAGATATTAGCCTTGAATATATGTCTTGTTACACATAAGGCAAAGTTAACTATAAGGTTAAGACATATATATGTTCATTAGAACTATAAGGATATTCTCTAGTGACACTTTCGGTTTTGTGACACTTAAAGAAAGAGAATGCGGGACTAACAAAGAGGATGACACATG
>BCNH02000009.1:3005329-3026938 GCA_001662345.2 Metrosideros polymorpha var. glaberrima
CTAATATGGGACTGGCTTGTGTTGGCCGAATTGAGCTCGGCCCTTAATGAGATGGTCTAACTGAAAACTCTATAAATAGTGCTCAAGTCCCTCCTCTAACTCTAACGCACATATATCCTCACATAAGAAAAAGATACAATTATCTGACGTGAGGGGCGGTCTCATTGAGCTAGTGATCAAAAGGGTTATAGAGGAGAAGAACTTGAGAGGGATCGTCGCTATTCCGCATCAAGATCGACGGGTTCCTAATCAGGTGTGTTAATTCATTTTCCTTAATTGTTGTGTTCTAGATTTTTGCTATGAAGATCTTGGGTGTCGTTTTTCAACTACTAATAGGATTGTAATGCTTCAAGATGTTTGTGATTTTTTGGTATACATTGTCGTGACCTTCCTGGAAGCAAACCACCAAAGGAAAAGTTAATGGATTACCAAACCCAAACACTTAGTACAAATTCTCCCAAACCCTACTAATCGCAATTTTTTAATTAATTTTATTTAACATGTAATTCAATGACAAGTCGCCACTAATTTATTGCAAAACAGGGACACAGCAACGCGTGGGAGGGGAACTCTTCTTTGATTGCACACGGCTCCTGCACCTTCACCTTTCTTTTTTACCTCTTGTTCTCCTTTTTCTTTTCTCTCGTGTTGTAGCTGATGCCTTTGTGAAGACCCTAAAACGCCTATATATAAGAATAGGCTAGGTTGTCTCGCCAGAATCCCAAAAAATCCTATTTCCTATTTCTATTCAAAGAAGATAATTTCTTATAATTTGTGATAATATCAAATCAAATTGTTGAATTTAAATCATGACAATATCCAAATTAATTGCACCCACCCCAAGTTTGTTTGTAATAAACCAATATTTTCCAACTTGGCATTTATTGAAATTTTCGTCCATAAAGATTTTTAATGGGCTTGGCTAAAATTTTATTCTCTAATGGGTTTAGTCCAGTTTATTAAGTTCAGCTCTATTTATTTAAGTTCACTCACGCGGGTCCAATGCAAATATATGAGTTTAATTAAAATGCTCCTAATATCTATATGCAAATCTAACTAATATTTTTGTTTAGGGATAATGACCAATCCCTAATTTTTTTTTTATGTAATGAATACCTAAATGAAGTCGCCAAAATTTAGGTGTCAACATATATCCCAAAATTAGATATCAAATGCATTAACCCTAGGACTTCACAAATACCTTAAGCATATCTTTGGATGCTTTAAGATCATTAAGCATGATGACGCAATTACATAGACAGACCTCTGCTTTCGATGCTACTACGTTACTGGAACACTTACATTTGACGGGTAATATAACATATGGTGAAGCAGTAGTTACATCTGAGGGGTAATATAACATGTTTTGCTTACTAGATTTTGATGAAAAATAGGTCATATTTGGAGCATACCGTTACAACGGCAAGCAGCAAAAAGTTTGCCTTGGTCTAGATCTGCTTGATCAGTCCATCTTAATCGTTGCTCGTGTGGATCCCACGTATATGGACTTGGTATAGACAAAAATCGCCTCTTGGCAACGGACAAGTTTAATTGAGGATGACGTCATATTAACTGGACAAATAAGAAAGAAAGGCGACGTCTCATCAAATACCGTGGAATTCTTCCTAAATATCTTGGAATTATTTAATTCGAAAACTAACAGTACTTGAATTTAATTACTTTAGGCATAACCATATACTAGTCATTTCAGGTGTGTTATCCCAAAACTAATAGCACTCATCATAGTTTTTCTTTTTATATTCATATCATCTATAATCCAATTATTGATTAATGATCCCTAATATCAGTAGAATAATTTTTACGCTCTCAAAAGTTTGTGATTTCCTAGTTCTAAGTGTGCATTCATAAACTAGACATGAATTGAATCGATTGGGTCGGTCTAACACAAAATCCTCTAGCAAAATTTCTTCAAACTTTTCAAGTGGCCTAGTTAAGACTTTTGTTGGGTCGAAGCTCTGCAATGATTAAAAAATTCACAAATACCTTAGGCATGATTTATTTTTTTTCCTTCTTAATAAGCTAAAATCATACTTGCATTGTATTATTCAGAAAATCACGGATCAAAGTAAATCTCAAGACAAGCGATTTTTACATAATTTTTCTTTCAATTTTGAAGTCGTGCAAATCAAATGTAAATGTAAGAGATACGTGCATTTAAAGTAAGTGTTTCAAGAGGAAGAGCGTGCACCGAAGTTTGGCCTCCGTGCCCCACTCAAAGGCCAACTCTCAATAGCGTCTCGATCAATTCTCAACCATTGATACATGAAAATGAGGTGCCAATCCGAGATCGATATATATATGAAGAAACCTATAGAAGAATTGTGTGGTGTAGAGAATGTGAGTCCTGTTAGGTTGACGGGAGAAGGGCAAAAGTCAATGACGAAATAAGTCCAAAAAAATTTACATGAGAATTTTTAATAAACTTACACGGTAAATTTATAATAGGCAAAGTTCAATTTGAAATTTTATAAATTCTATTCTTAAAATTTTCTTTATGAACCTAAACAACTACTTGGACAGGAGAAATATTTGTCTTTATTACTATGATGATAATTATTATATAAAACTTGTTCAAGTTATTCTTCACGAGAACCTTTCTACTAAAATTTTCAATAAATGTTGGTTTGATCCCTATGTAAATAAAATTTTCTTTTAGTGTGGAAAAAATTACCAAAACAAAATAGATTGCCATTAGTATGCTATCAAAAAAAAAAAAAACGCAGTTTCTTACAAGAAAAATTATAGGAAGAAAAAGATATAGAATAGAATTGTCTTTACGTACATATGAACAAGGCCTGCGATAATGTAGTCTTAAATTATCACCTTACTTAAACATGACAAATGCAATTTATATTTCATTGTTTGATATGCATCTTTCAAGTTAAATAAAATAATTTATTGGAACTTCTAAATCAATTCAATGTAGAGGCGATAAATCATTGTTCTAACTATTACTATTTCAATTCCTCGAAGCTAGATAAAAATGAAATAACCAAAAAATCCACAAATATTTGTAAGAAGAAGTTTCAAACATGTCAGATTTCAATTTTATTTTGTAAGGATGAGAGTGAGCGTCTTTTATCAGATTTAAGAGGTTCCATTCTTATCTTAGTAATTTACATTGTTGCCCATTTGAACGATATTTGATGGAATTTCTTGAAATGTTTGGGTAACTTTTGATGGAATTTCTGGAAATAATTTTTTTGATGGCTTTTTTTTTTATTGAATCTATTGAGGCTCCATTCAATTGAAGTAACTTGACATCTTTATGATGGAATTTCATGAAATGGAATTTGAGCGTGAAACAAAAGATTAGAGATCCCTTTTATTTCTAAAGGCAATCAACGTCAATTAGATATTCTTCTTATATATCTATACTCTATATAAAAATTATGTTGGGAGAGGGGAATGGTAGCCCCGCTTCCGCCTCCGCCCTGCTTTCTCCTTTCGTGTACGGTGAATTGCTATCATTGCTCAAATTCTCTCTCGTGTGATGTTTCGAGATGTATCGGATAAAAACTTATAGAGCTCAGCACACCAGTTCTAAAAGAGACGGCCTCAGGAATCGCAACACTAGGTTGTACGCCACTCTCATGTCTTGTAATTCTGTTGATAAACCTACTTACACCTTTGTCCTATCTCATCTCTACTGTACTTATCCGAGGGCACGTCGGAATTAGTTTGTATACGCTCGAGTCTCATGACCTCCGGTTACGATCCCAACCTCTATCATTTAAAATGAACATCTAGTCATTATATATCCTAATTTTACCTTTAAATATCCCATGCACCACAATTATAATGCTTAATTTAATTCCTAGATTGTTCGTGCTTAAGTGGTTATAACGTGTAAATCGAGTGTCGAAATGCATGGTTCATCCTCTCTGTCTCCTTCAGCTTCGTATGTTATCCGAAAGCGTTGGCGCCAATATCTGATCCTCCCACAACAAACTATACAATCGTTGTAACAAAAAAACTAATTAATGTTTTTGCGAAAAAAACACATAGGAATCTCAAAAGAAAAACAAATTTAAGAATAATTTGAAATTCTAGGCCAACCCTAATTGCAACTCTGCACTATCTTGATATCTTTAGAGGGAGAAAAAAGAGAGGAAAAAAAGATCGACGAATTCCAAGTCTGGAAAAGAAATAAATAAACAAAATCTCTAATCTCAAAATTTCAAATTCTTTCTTATTTACGTGATCATTATTTAGCATTCTCTCTGATCGATCCAACCAAGGCATAGATGAATGTCGTCAAAATCAAGGGGTTCTCGATCGGATGTCAACACAGAGATGACCAACGCCAAGGCCGCGAGCCCCGCTGCCCCTGCCGCTGCGTGCTTGCCAGACGTTTCCGTCAAGAGCGATAAGAAGAAGAAAGTAAACAATTTCCCCCTTCTTTCTTTCAATTAATCTTCCTCCAATTAATTCTCGTTTAATTCTCCACTTTTCATTTTGGAATTATTTATTTTGCTTGAATCGAGTTGATTTTGTTATTTTTTCCATTGTTCTTTTGAAGTCTATCATGCCGAAGATTTTTGGCTCCAAACGAGGTGGCAAGGGCAACTCCGATGACGGTGACACTTCGAGATCGGATGCGGACATGGCTGTTCTTGGTCTCTCTCTCTCTCGTTCGCTGTCCTTCTCGCGAAATTTAATCGTTCGAAAGGTACATCAGATTACCGGATAGATTTCCCTGATTTTTTATCTATATTTTTGGTCGGCAGATACGGAAAATATGTCAAAGATACGAGCGTTCATGGAGGCGTCGTCTCCTCCCATGAGGAAAAGCTTCTCAGGTGCATCTCCGTGTCGGGCATTCATTAATCCCTCATTTGTCATGTGTTGATGATCAATCGAATAGACTATGAACAATTCAAGAATAAACTTATTAAATTAGGCTAAGATAATATAAAGTACGAGGATGTGATTAGATTAGTGTTCTATGGTGATATCACCTTCTGAAAAATCTTCCATGCATGAACCTTGTATGCTATATTAGCGGTCAATTAATATTGGACTAATGTGACTTTAATGAGGGAAAGCCACGTAACCTTATCCAAAAAAGGCTATGATCTCCGTAGCTTCTCCCGCGTGATTTTGGTAGCTCACCTAACATGAGAAATTTTGGTTTAAGTGGCCGGAATTTCACAAGAAGAAAAATAATGGAGGAGGAAATAATCAAAGATTGGGTAGAGTGAAAACTCTACATACTTCTCAACTAACTCGACTCGATCATGAAGGATGGAATCTATGCGTGTGTGGATTAGGTGTACGACATAAGTTCGATTTCCTCATACCGGCAAGTGCAGATAAGGATGTTCTGTTCTCTGATTAGCTATTCTAATTTGGACTCGTGTCATACCTAGCTTGTGAGATTAGTGATATCTTTTGATAAGTTAGAATTTACTAAGTCAAGGTTTGTTTTCTTGTGAGTGGACACAAGAGATCTTCATGTCACATCTCGACCTTTATGCACTGAACTTATGAAAATGTGACAAGTGGACTACCACAACATCTTATATAAACTTGTCGTGTATGCTTGTCTACTTCTAGAGAGACAGACCAACACAAGAATTGAAGGCCTGAACCTTTCCAACTTCGAAGTCTCCATGGCACCAGAAACCGAAGCCAGAGAACTCCGGTACCATTATTATCATTAGCCCTTTTTCTATTACAAGCACGCTTTTGAGCGATGAATGAATGCTCCATCTGCTGCTCTTCTCACGTTAATGTCCTCTCGGTATTATGAAGTGATTAGGGTTTTGAATTTGCAGAATATTTGTGGGGACGTGGAATGTGGGAGGGAGGACACCCAACACCACTCTCAACTTGGAGGATTTTCTGCAGGTGGAAGGGTCTTCGGACCTATACGTCTTAGGGTACGATGAATTATCATGTTAAGTGCTTGTCAACATTCCACTTGATAGCAAATCTTATCATTCCTTTTGCTCTCCTCTTTGTGAATTCCTTGTACAATCCAAATGCTTGGACTCGCACGCATTTCGTTGTGATCTCAACGCAGAGTGCTGTTCCATAGAAAAAAATATGAAGGAAAGAGTAAATTGTCTTAGGAAATAGGTTTGTCTTGTCACATTCGAGTGCCGAAAGTGGCCTTACATGGCGACACTCTTTATACTAATCTCTTCAAGAGTTTATCCTTTTCGACATGATGTGGATTGGATCTACTAGATAAATAATGTGAGATCAAAATGATTTAGCTGTCTTTTTTATTCTATTTCAGCATGTGTTTACGCTGCTATGATTTGGTACAAAATTGATTCACTAGTTCATGTCTAGAATGTACTCATTTCAAGTCAGTCATATCAATCTTAACCTTATCAACTGAAATTATAACATTGATAACTTGAAGGGTAATCTTATTTCATTCTAGGATCACCTTTGGAAAGAAAAAAAAAATCAAGTCCAAGGTTCTACTCCTCACTCCAATTAAACATCCAGAAATTATAAGATCCATGTCCATAAGAAAAACATAAGACTTTGATTGGTCTTGTCCACAACAGTATTCATAGAATGAGTCCACCTATCGCTGTTTGAATCAATATCATTGTGCACGCTAAAGGTACTTGATGATGAAAATTATGATGATGGTGTTCTACTAAGAGCTCCATTTCTGATCTAGGTTTCAGGAAGTCGTTCCCCTGAGTGCTGGTAACGTGCTGGTGGTTGAGGACAATGAACCCGCTGCAAAGTGGCTCGTCCTTATAAACCAAGCCCTCAACCGACCTTACCACAACTCCGACTCATCTGGCCGTGGCCCGAAAACATCAAAGAACTCCTCCAAGGACTCAGCAACGAGAACCCCGGATGCCGTCAACTTCCTCGAGAAGCCATCCCTGAAAGTCCTGCGCAAGAGCTTAAAGGCTAACAAGGCTCTCCTCAAATCCTGCAACTGCAGCGTAGAGTTGTCGCCAAAAGCCAGAGAGAGGCGGAGGCAGAGGAAGCTCAGCGACAACATGGACCGGCCGGAGTTCATGTCGTTCCAGTACCGCCGTGAGAGCTGTGTCGACGATCTCTCCGTGGGTGCAGAGCTCGACACATCACACTCTCCTTCGTCCCCAGAGCCGAGCACAAACGATCTGCGGTACAAGCTCGTAACATGCAAGCAGATGGTCGGGATTTTCCTGACCGTGTGGGCTCGGAGCGAGCTGGTGCAACACGTCGGCCACCTCAGGGTGTCGTCCGTGGGAAGAGGGATCATGGGTTGCTTCGGAAACAAGGTGAGTTTTATAAGCTTAACATTACTCATCATCTTGAATTCTGATAAGAACCTATAAGCTTAGCGAGCGGCTTTATTCCCACGCCAAACTCAGTTTTTTTCTGTATGTCTCGTGTTATTAGATGCATCCAACTCAGGTTAGCCCAATCCCTGTGAAGTTAGATTCAAGAGGATTCACATGAGATTCACACAATCTAATAACTAACAAGGATCCAACGTGACATTAATCGAGCATATGCAGGAGTTATTCTATTTTCGATATGCTTTCTTGGTTCCTCCTTTCACAAATTCACAAGTGCACGGGTAACAAGATCAGGATCGCTTGTGCGAATTGCTTTTTTTAAGGTATCTCTGGACAAGTGTGCTTATTTTAACTGTGGTCATTGTTTCTTATGAGATTCAATCTCTGGCAGACATATCATATATGCTTGCTTTGCTTAACGTATGCAGTTAATTCTTTACGAAGGCTATGCTGTAAATAAAAACTCCGTTTTAGAACTCAAACATGACATGAACAACAGATATCTTAGGAATACGGCTCTTTTGATCGGTCAAAACGTGAAATTCTTACGAAAAAAAAATCAAATAAACGCATTCTATGGATAATGCGGTGAACAGAATCAAACACGGTTTGGAATGCACTCTGCGGTCGACCTAATGGTATGGACATTCCCATGCTTTCGACTCATAAACCAATGGTTGTGGATTCGATTGCTGCTCTGATAAATGTCAATTTAAGTTGGGAGGCCAGGTTGCTGTGCTAGTCCCCCCCATCAGGTTGTGCTCCTGGTTTCAAAAAAATAAATAATAGTAACAATATGAAAAGTAGAGCTTTTCAATGGAATATAGAACGAGCCCTAATTCTACTGTTCTTTCATACGTTATTGGCACGTCTATTGAAGTGAATAGACCCAATAATTTCTCGTACTTTTATAGGACTTAGAATGGCGGGATCCTAGTTTTGGTACTATATATGAGAGATAATAGCAATTGATGTTCTCTTCAGGGATGCATATCCATAAGCCTGTCGTTGCACCAAACCAGCTTCTGCTTCGTGTGCAGTCATTTGGCCTCCGGCGAGAAGGAAGGCGACGAGCTCAAGCGGAACGCCGATGTTTGCGAGATTCTAAAGAGCACCCAGTTCCCTAAACTCTGCAAGAAACCCGACCGGCAAGACCCCGAAAAGATATCGGATCATGAGTACGTCGTTATTTTCTTTGAAATAATGCTGAGTGTACTAGTACTAATTTGCAGAATCAGATAGCTAATGAAAAGCAGGTGTTGCTGATTGTAGCATACAACATGCTCCATCCCGATAATTAATATGTTTATCGTGTGAATGGGGCTTAGTATATTGAAATTGAATTGATGTGAGTCCAAAAATTGATTTGTCTCGTGGCATTTTTCTGACGACACAGCCGGGTTATCTGGATGGGAGATCTAAACTATCGAATTTCGTTGAGTTACGAGGAGACGAGGTCTTTGCTGGAGGGTAATGACTGGGACACTCTCCTCGAAAAGGATCAGGTTTGTTTCTACGCATGTAGCATAAAATACAGCAATAAATACCAAAAGTTGTACGTGTTTCGCTGCTCGAGTCTCGAACTGCATGTGTATCTGCCTCGGGTTTTTGCTACTGAATGACGCATTTCTCTAGATATGTTTTGAATGCTGAACTTCTGAAAGATGCTTTATAAAGTATAATTTACTTTATCCAAGATATAAATTTCACTGTAGTATGTAAAATTAGAGTAATTCTTTATAGTAATTTCTTTGGAAATACAGTATGAAGGCGTCAAGTCTGTACAACATGTCGAACGTGGTATCCGTATTCTGATTTCTATACAAGTCTGTACTGTATTCCTTTTCCTTCCTAGATCTCCGGTTAGGTTCATATGCTAAGCTGAATTCTGAAAATTTAGTACAGTTGAACATCGAGAGAGAAGCTGGAAGAGTGTTCAATGGGTTCAAGGAAGGACGGATCCTCTTCGCCCCAACCTACAAATACTCGCACAATTCGGATTCCTACGCAGGCGAAACCGTCAAGTCCAAGAAGAAACGCCGGACTCCCGCATGGTCTCTCCCCAGAATTCCACCCTTTTTTCCTTTTTTATTATCAAGGAAATCTTGAAAAACATTCCAGTCCTAACTCAGTATTGACATGTATCCCAGGTGCGATAGGATACTATGGAGCGGAAACGGGATCGAGCAGCTGTCTTACATTCGAGGGGAGTCGCGGTTCTCCGATCACAGGCCCGTATGCTCGGTGTTCGCAGTGGTGGTGGAAGCGAGGAGAAGACCGGTAGCACGGTTCAGGAAGGGGATTTCGTGCGCCGGCTCTAGAGTAGTAGATTATGGTGAGTGCATACCCCAAAGGCATAGCTTGAATGAACTCTGAAGCCTAACTGATAATCAATGCTTGTGTTTCAAAAGTGCTTGTTGTCCAGAAGTGTGTCATCTCTATGCAAGTTTTCCCCACCTCAAGTGTGCATCACAAGCTGACATGGAAACAATTTTCACAGCATATACCCTAAATGCTAAGGAGGCTAAAAGACTTGCATGAATATACATGGAAACGGTGATTGCAAAAATCTTGCACAAGGGAACTATTGCGATTGCCACAAAATATCATGTCCGGAAACTCAGAAGTCACGCTGGCCGTGCCAATTCCGATCGCCTCCGAAATCCCCAGTAGTCGTGTGGTTTGATTGCCTTTGTCGTACGCAGAATTCAGAGATCAAAATGGAGATGTGAAGATACTAAAGATGAACACTTTGACTGTGATAACTCTTAATCCCCATCAACTTACAAGTTACTTAATAGCGTGTGACAAATACATACTCGAATCAAGTGAAAGAAGAGAGAAGACGATAGAAATTACTTGCCATCCAATTCCTTCAAATTTTATTTTGTGATCTAATTCGTGCTCCAGATACTCGAATGAATATTCGATGAGGTAAAACCATCTGTATCAAGATGCATATTGATTATTGACCAGACAGCTCTTTATGGGGACACAAGAATTTGCTTCCACAAGGCATACTTCGATGATCATTTGATCAGGACGCAAGGAACTCTTGGAGTCTCAGTCGCTGTCTACTCCACGTACTTAAGACCCCAAATAGAAGCTTGCTCATGTACATGATCGTGTAGAGCTGTCGCCGCCATTGGCATCTTTTTCGAAGAGGGGTTCCCGTTCAAGTCCAAATCCTCTCGATCCATCTTGAAAGCATCGTGTGACCCCAAGCTCATCCACTCGTCCAGTGTCAGCATTGCACTTTGCATCAACGGGTAATCGTACTTGGCCAGTTCAGATCGACTCTCGGCCTCGGCCAATTCAAATTGATTCTCGGCAACGTCACTCACTATAATGCTACCGCCATCGCTGTTGTCATCGTCGCTTCTCTCGGTTCGATAGACGCACTGTGACTCGTGATCGGTCCTCGAATTCCTGTCGATGAACCCCGAGCTCAGTTGGCTCTGCGGGCACTGGGCATTTTGGCAAGCGTACAGTGTGGACTCATCGACTTCTCTGTTGAACGCGCACTTCCTCTTCTCAGAGCTGCTCATGATCATCTCCCTGATCTCTTCCTCACTCTCTTCTTGGGAAGGCGAAATCTTGAGGCACCTCTGTGTCTGGAGCAAGAGAGCCTCCTCTTGGTCGACAACCTTCAACCAGATGGCGGTCTCCTTCGCTGACATCTTGTCCTGCAGGCACTTGGAATGCCTCACAAGCCTCCGCATCCGGTCCATGTTCGGCAACATGTGCTTGATGACCGTTGAAAATTTTGATTTTGTGCGGAAGCATGGTGTTGTTATGGATGATAGTTTGTGATTAGTAATGTGCAAGTGTGTATGTGTAGGATATAGTTGGTAGAGAATGGACAAGGGTCAAGGTAATAGTTATAGGTTCAAGGCTATGGAAAAGGAAATATAATTTACTTAGTTTTTGGGTCGTACAAGAAGTTGGAGGAGGTATTCGTGTTGGTGGAGGGGTACACCCCACACATAGGATAACGCCCCCCACACCTTACAAGAATGAGCACTAAGCCTATTTATAGGCTTATGCTCTCCATGTACAACTTTCTAGAATTATCTAGGATTTTTCTACACAAATATTAGAGGACTCTAGACATTTCCTTCTCTAGAAATTTCCTTGTGGCCAATGCACTAAATTTTTTGTAGCAACTTTCTTGACTTCTCTAGGTAAAGTCCATCTTGAAGATTTTAGAAAATGGATCACAATTTCCAACACTCCCCTTGATCCATTTTTGCGATATTTTGGCAACTGTCTCGAACATACCTTGAAATTTTTCTTATGATGTCCCATGCCTTTTGCGCCTTCTTCATTCCATGATTCTTGCATCCTCTTGCCGAATCACTTGCACTTGCCTTCGAATTAGTATATCTTTCTTCAGTGATGTCCCATATGTCTTGGGCCATCAAAATGCTATTAGATGTAGTTGTTTTTTAGGCACGTTTATAGTTTGTATTTTTTAGGTAATGTTGGCCTTTGTTTTAGCTTGGGCTCTAGCTCTGGCTCTCGTAGGCTCTGGCTTTGGCTCCAACTTTGGCTCGAGCTCTGGTTTCGACTCCGGCTCTGTTGGCTTTCGCTCGGGCTCTGGCCTTGATTTTAGTTGAGGATGGTGAGGACAAATGCCCAAAACCATCCGATCGTGCCTAGCTCTGATACCTTGTTAGAAAATTTGAATAAGTGTGCGGAAGCATGGTGTTGTTATGGATGATAGTTTGTGATTAGTAATGTGCAAGTGTGTATGTATAGGATATAGTTGGTAGAGAATGGACAAGGGTCAAGGTAATAGTTATGGGTTCAAAGCTATGAAAAAGAAAATATAATTTACTTAGTTTTTGGGTTGTACAAGAAGTTGGAGGAGGTATTCGTGTTGGTGGAGGGGTACACCCCACACATAGGACAAGGCCCCCCACACCTTACAAGAATGAGCACTAAGCCTATTTATAGGCTTGTGCTCTCCATGTACAACTTTTTAGAATTATCTAGGATTTTTCTACACAAATGTTAGAGGACTCTAGACATTTCCTTCTCTAGAAATTTTCTTGTGGCCAATGCACTAGATTTTTTGTAGCAACTTTCTTGACTTCTCTAGCTAAAGTCCATCTTGAAGATTCTAGAAAATGGATCACAATTTCCAACAATGATGGCGGCCAGAACGCTCACTTTCCAGGCCTTTTTCAGATCGTGGGGCTTCTTATACGGCGGCGGCCCTTGTTCTTGCGCGACGCCTTGGTTGCCCCACCAGAGCTCGGTTCCGGTGGGCCACCACGGAGGAGCCAATCCTTTCTCCATCGGGAACTTCCTCTGCGGAGGAGCACAGTGCTGGATGAGAGCCGATAGGATCGACCCGAGCGTCGTGTCCTGCGATGAGGGCCGTCAATTTTTGACACGATTTGACAAACACTGTAATTCTGCAAGAAGTGTGGGAGAATCAGACAAATTCAACGAGCGGACACGAAGCCCACCTGCAAGTCAAGGAGGAGGTGCATGTACGAACTGGGGTCGAGCTCGCAGGACGCGTAGAAGACTCGGGGCATGTACTCGGCGATGGCAAGGGGGGCGTTCCGGTCGAACCTCACCGTCCCCTTCCACCACTCGCGGAGGCTCTCGGAGGAGCCAGTGACGGGCTTGCTGTGCTTGGGGACGATCCCGTACACGAAGCCCTGCGCGTTGCACACCTCCATGATCTTGACCATGTACTTGAGGATCGAGTCCTGAGCCCGCGCCATCTTCTTCCTCTGAGACGCCTCCTGCCTGGCGAGGGGCTCGTGCCGGCTCCCGGCGGCGACGACGTCCCGCTTGTCCTTCGGCCTCTGGAGTTCGTCGTAGCTGATCTCTTCCTCCTCCGGGTCGTCATCGTAGTCTCGATCCGGATCGCCGCCTGGACTCCGCGGCTCGATTACTTCGCCGTTGATCTCGACCATGTTTGTGTTCTCGAGGGTTTCCTTCTGGCGCGGGGCGGCTTGTATATGCGGAGGAAGGTGAGATCAATGGCGGTCTTGGTGTAGAAGAAAGAGTGACGTTGGAGGGATTTATGCGAGGGTGATGATGGGGGGAGGGTGATGCGATGGCGGGCGTGAGTACACGTGAACGTCTCCGAAGCGATGCATGAGGCAACCTCCTGCATGTGGGTTCTGCTC
Organism: Metrosideros polymorpha var. glaberrima; assembly: GCA_001662345.2. Lineage (NCBI taxonomy): Eukaryota > Viridiplantae > Streptophyta > Magnoliopsida > Myrtales > Myrtaceae > Metrosideros > Metrosideros polymorpha. The sequence goes on from BCNH02000009.1 coordinate 3,018,768, forward strand.
TCACGACCAAGTTTAGAACACTGACTCCCAGACATTATAATTTATATCATATGACAAATGCGCCAGGCTCACGTCATTTAATAGTTAAAATGAAGAAGCTTAGCTATTTACGAAAAAAAATAAAAATTCTCTTTTTTTTTGGTCAGGCTCTATTTCTAAGTTAAAGCCGTGATTGATAGGCTATTTTTCTTTGGCACGTCAGTGAGAAATTATTGAAAGAATCAAGTTGGATTTTCTTCGAGAAAATCATCCAAAAAGTTTTAAAACTATTATACACCAATCATACAGTCCTAAATTTTTTTAATTGTACCAATTTAGTTTTGAATTTTTTGACGATTTGCCAATTTAGTCTTTTAGGCCAATTTTGACCAGAAATCGCCTACGTGAATGTCGTCTAGTCTACGTGGTACGATTGATGTTGACATTAATAATTTTTTAACTTTTGGATTAAATTTTTGTTAATATTTTATTTTCTGTTTTATTATTTTTTTCTTTGCTTTCTTTTTTTTATTGTTAAAGGCCGACAGCCCTCCAGTATTGGCTGAGACTTGACGATCTCCACCGGCCACTAGATGGGGCCGCAACGCCTTGCCCAAACCATGCAAAGGGGTTGCAGCCCTCACCAGCCTCAAATCAGGTCACGGCCTCCCTCAGATCCATGTAGGCGATATTCAATCAAAATTGGTCGAAATAACTAAATTTGTCAATCATCAAAAGGTTTAGAACTAAATTGATATAATTGAAAGGTATACAATAGGTTTATGAATTTTTGGACAATTAAACCTAAAAACAAAATGTGAGACTGCCAACTATTCTAAACACTTAAACTATTAAATGAAAGTGTTGTTTGATATTTAACTATTTTATTAGCACCTCTCACGCTTGGTCTGGTCTTTTTGTCTAGAACTAAGCATTGACATATTTAATTAGAGAGTCAAATAAGGTCCGGAAATATTTGAACTCAAGATCTCTTCTGACATCTTGTGAGATTTTATGAAACTACTGCTAACTATTCTAAAAGCCTAGTGATCTTACAAAATCTCACACGAAAATGCTTTGTTTCTCCTTTTCTTTATCTGCTCCTTTGCCCAAGCCAATTAGAGGAGGCTAACCACCACGAATGACTTCTTTGCCACCCATCACGGCCACTATCAACGGTAGGCAGTAGCCCATAGCCACTAGAGCCCTATCATTGCAAAGCTCAAATCTGCCGTCGCAAAGCTCAAAATCACTACGAAAAATGGGCTAAGGCGACAAAACTTTTATGTCGTGAATTATTTTGTCACTGTCGCGACCTCCTCGAAAAAGTGCATCACCTAGGGTTTGGCTAATGGATTATTAAGCCTAGACTTAACTCGGGCTCTCCCAAGCCCTTACCAAATCGCAACTTGGTTCAAGTTTATAACATGCCAAAATTTTCATTTGGAGTCGCCACTAATCTTATTTTTGGTGGGTCGATTAGAAACCCAAGTAAAGTAATGGGAGGATCACGCTACTCCTACGAACCAGAGAGTAAATGAATTCGCAGACTTGATTACACTAGATTTCTCTAATGCCCTTTCGGTACCTTTTCTCTTTTATTTTCAAAAATATTTTTTGAAGGCAACTTGAATTGATTTTAATTTAGCTACTAACATGCAGTGAGTGTTCATGCGGGTGCGCAATCATTAAAGTAGCACTCAATAAATCAAAAGACATAAAATTAGTGTGCAATGAAAAATTAAACAAAATAAACCAAGACAATTTTTATGGGGTTCTCCTTTTTTGTAATGAGAACTATGTTATATGCCATGCAATGCAAATCTGTTTTAAATAACATGAGAAAACGTTCTAGAACTAATGACATGCAAAAAAATTAAATTTAAACTTATCCTATCATGCAATGCAAAAATCTAATTAAATGAACTTAAACATGTGATTGCTAAATGGCATGGAAAATATAACATGGCGCATGACATAGAATGACATGGTAATGGCACACATAATAACATGAGATGACATGGCAAGATGCAATCCTAATCTATATGATATGCATGTAATTTTTAGTTTTTTTTATTGAAAATTCGAAATTAAAATAGATGGAAGTTAACTATCTAGCATAAGATATCATCCAATTCAATTTAGGAATTAAATCAATTTAAACCCCAGTTTAAGTTGGAAGATTATCTTGCATTACTAGATAACATTATGCATGAAATCCTATCTAAAAATCTATCATGATCCACATGAGATGCAATTTTTTGTATTTTCAAAATAGACAACTTATCTAGATAAAAGATAGGCAAGATATCCAATTTGGCTCAAAATATTCATCAAAATCCAAGCGATAAAGATTAGGGTAATTCAAAAAATAATCCGACCTCTTACGGATCAAATTAAGATTACCCTAGCCTTTTTAAAATCAAAATAATCAAAAATATAATCCGCAGTCTTTACGGTTCAAATTAGTGATTATGGTGATTCTAATGCAACCACCCTTAATTGGATATGCCTACAGTAACTCAATTAAATCAATTAGATAACAAAATCTATCCGTAAATGGCAATTAAACAATTCAAATCAAATCGGATAGAATTATTACCTAATTTGAACGCGTGTAATCTTATCGGAATCAGAATGGATCACGGTTACGAATGAGACTCAAAGCCGACGGTGGACGGTGTGCGCAACGACGGTGAAGGCACGCCGCTGGAAACCTGCAAGGATGGAAAGTGACTCGACGTCGTGAACAAAGAAAAGTAGACGATGTCGCGGTGAGCCTCGCGGCAGCTCTGGAATCAACATTGATGCTTGGCGAGGTTCACGACAGTAACAGGTCCGCGTCGTTGGAGAGAGAAGATGTTGACTTCGCTGATCTAGGCGTGTCTGACGCCTTAGCTTTTCTGGGCGTCTCCTTCCACCAACACATGCACGGTCAACGTTGCAAGGGGTGGGATGTGTTGGTCTCGGTGGACAGAGGAAGCCAAGGACTTTGACTCTCAATTGCTCCTCTGATCAACAGGTGGTGGTTTGCTTGCGGATGGCCAATTCGACGGATGGCTCAACGTCGACTTGCTGGAGTCTCTGAGTTTGACACTCCTGATATTGCTGGACTTCACGGCAGAGGTGCGATGGCTTCGTGTGGCGTCACCGGCTTAAGGATTCACGGTCGCCGGGGAAAGCTCGGCCACCGAGTTCTCTCTCTCTCACATGTGCCTCTCTGAATGTGTGGATTTTCTGAACTTGAAATTCTGATCCAGCCCCTTGGTGTGCCGAGACTGAGAGAGTTATTATATAGGTGACGGTAGCTAGGAAAGATGTCGGATCTTCTTTCCTCTTGAGATATTAATCTCTATCTCTTTCTCCTTTTAAATTTATATTTTATCCTTTTTGTTTGTGAACCAAAACTAGTCACGATCCATTATTCTCTCGAATATCTGCGCTGACCTTTATCTTTATGGGACTAAAATTGCTTCTCAAGTTTTATCTTAATAAATAAATTTTCCAAACTAATCCCAAAATTAAGTCAAATTTTAGGTATCAACAGCCACATTTGCTCCGTCATCTTTATCTATAAAGTGATAAGATAAAGTTATCTTGCTCATAGGTAACAACCTCATTTTTTGTCGCCATAAATTGGCCAAAGGCGATATAAGTGCCACATTTGTCAAGTCTGTGGCAGCAAAAATTTGTCAACTTAGGTCAATTTTTAAGCCCAATTGGCACCTCACTTTTGGTAAAAATTTTGTCGCCTTGATTTTGTTTTTTCAGCAAGGTACGGCAAGGAACATTTTTATTTTCATTACCATAGACGCCGTTCGTTTGTTTTAATATGGAATTTGGCTGTCATTATTTTTTATGATTTCAATTTTTAAAGATTCAATTATTATTCATAATTTCACTATATCAATTATGAAAGATAAGCTCAACAAATAAATTCACTCTTTCAAATGTGAAATGGACTGAACTTAACAACCAAGGGAGGGTGAATTGCTTGGTGTAAGATTTTAAAACTTTTTCGTGCAAAATATTGGGAAAACCTCCTATGATATTTTGAAATTGACAAAACCTTATGGTCACATCGAGTATTAAATCAATGTGGATGTTGTCTCAGGATTGAACAAATACAAAGAGAACTTTATTGCCACTGATAGAGCCTGGGGTACGAAGTAAAAGATTGAGGATTACTTGAAGGACCTTAATGAAAGGGAACAAGTAAAAGGAACGGACAATTCATGAAGACTTGGAAATACTGTGACAAGGTGAACAGTTCGTAAGGTCATATTCGTGCACAGGACGATAAAGTGGTTAGTAGCCACTAATGGCGGGAAGCCTTAATAGACTTACGAGTTGCTGATAGATTCGGTTCCCTATATCACGTGAGAAGAACGTGTGTTGTGCATGAATGTGCATCATATTCTGAAAACCTAGACATTCCTTTTGAGAATAATTTTATTCTTAGGGAATATTAAAAGCTAACCTCAAGCCTGAAATTCCAGAGATGCATGAAGAGAAATTTGATCCATTCCCAATCAATCTGCTTAAAGAGGATTGTTTTCTAATATGAGCAAGTCTATTCGTGGAAATCACATTTTCACTAGAAGATTTGATTGTTTGGGCGACCAAATCTCTTGATGATTGTGGAACTTATCTTCAATGACTAAAATGAACTCAAAATCTTCCACCTGCTCGTCTCCTCACGAATCAACAGTTACACATATGATGGCTTCTACATCATTGGCACTCTTCTCGGCAGCAATTGCTACACTACTTGTGGCATCTTGCCTACCACCTTTGCTTTTAGCTTCGGACAATCTTTATTTATGTACCCCTTTTTGTGATATTTAAAGCACTTCATGTGACCCTTAGACTTTGTATGACATGACTTTGACCTGCTTGTACCTCTATTGCTAGATCGCCGATGTTCATCTAGTCCCCGCGGTACATCTAGCACTCAATTATCATCTTGTAACTTCCTTTTCTACTCTTTAGAGAACAATGCGGACTTTTCTTCTTTCGAGGTACTCATAGTATACCCATGTGACAATGAATCAATAAAATGCCCATGACTCAAGTAGAGACACCAACATCATACCCTGTTTTTATTAGTTTTGGCTTTATCGACATTCTTCAAATCCATAATAAGTTTATTAAAAAGAATAAGTATATTGGAAGTCCTAAAACTTGTTACGAAAGTGTAATTGAGTTCTACAACTTTCGATAAGTGAAATTAAGTCCTAAAACTTGCCATGAAAATACAATCGAATCCTAAACTTTTAAAAAGTGCAAACAAGTCCTAAAAGTTGTCAAATTGATCTGATAAAATCCTTCTGTTGATTGCACTTTTTGAAAGTTTTAAGATTCGATTGAACTTTTGCGACAAGCTTTAAGATTTGATTGCATTTTTTTAAAGTTGTAGGACCTGATTGCACTTACGTGACAAGTTTTATGACTTGATTGTACTTTTTGAAAGTTTTATAACTTAATTACAATTTCACAAATTTTTTTAAGACTTTCAATATACTTATCCCTTTGTTAAACCCATCTAAGTGAGCTCGATGGGATGTACCTTTAGCAAACCACAACTGAAACATTCTCTTCAATATGCATTGGTGATTAATACAACCCTATGTCACATAAAGAGCCTAAAGTTTTACCTACAGCAGTGCAACATCCTTTTCCATGGTCTCTTCAATTAACACATCATCCGTAGCCTTTCATTCTTATTGGCATCTTTGATCGTTTCCGACAACCTAGCCTTGCCGTACAACACCTTTGCCAAATCTTGGGTTGTGAAGAGAGTAGGCATCTTGACACTCCACAACCCAAAATTGTTTGACCACTCAAACTTCTCAATTTCTACCTTCCATTCCGACATGATTGCAACAACGAAATCTCTAGATTGTGATGAGACAAGCAAAAGCCCCAAATCAATTGCAAAAAATCATAACCCCAGCTTTGATACAAATTGTTATAAAATAATGTAGAAACTAACTGATCTTGTAATTGAAATCACACAAGACAAAGAAAATTAGCAAAGAAATTAACATTGGAACGATAAATAGTATCACTAGAGATTTACGCAGTTCAATCCGATTGTCGTTACTCACTCCACTAGGAAAGCCAATCGGAAAAATATCCACTTTCAATCAAAAAGTTATAGAGTTACAATTAATCTTTCAATTTCTCATGTATTTCCCAAAGTCCTAATACACAAACCCTCGTGTTTTCGTCAAATCTCTCTATAAAATCTTTAGAGAAACTCTATCTCGCCATAGAGTTTCTTATTCTTCTCAAAATAAGTGCAAGAAACTCACTTAAAAACACATGTTTTTAAGGGTTTGGCGCAACATCAGGACACCGTCGGGGGGACATACAGAGAAAAACAAAAGCGGACCGCATTAGTAGACCGGTTCCTTTCCCCCATTAAAAAAAAAAAAAAACTGAGGATAGGAATGTTTTCATCGTATTTTGCGAATTTTTTGCTAGCTTTTGCCTTCAAAATGGCTGGGTTGTCTGTATATCCACCATCCTCGAATACGATATTATCATCCGCATTACTTCGTCGGCTCTAATGGGTTTGCATTTCTTGCTGGAATTTCGTTCCCGTCACTTTAGACATTTTTTGTTTTGTGGCAGCTCATCCTCTCTGTTCACTCGCCGTTTCTAAGTAAATTGTATGGGATTAGCATACTTCACCCATTTCCATTGGTTTCCCACGCACACAAAAACCAAATCAGAAAAAAGTTATAAAAAAAAAGGAAGTTCTTCATGATTTTTCCCGTTAAATCAAACGACCCAATGAGCAAAAAATTGAAATTGAGTTCAGCAATCATGCAAGCAACCCAAGATCGACCGCATTCCCCGAGTGAATGTGCAGAAACCAAGGCAAACCGGCACGGATTTGAGAGAGAAGCTCGGAACTAACGTCTCTCGCTGTTGACGACGAAGATCCAGAGAAGCCAAAGCCGAAAATTTGGAAAAGCCAACTGCATTCAGCAGAACAAGAAGCTGGGCGAAAGAAGACGGTGGCGATGACGACGGCGATGGCGACGAAGAGTTCGAGTTCATGTTTGCCTGCACAAACCCGGATGTCTAGTTGGTCATGGCTGATGCCGTCTTTCAGAACAGCCAGATACAACGCATATACCCACTCCTTGACCGGAAACTCCTCTTCGCAAGCCTATTTTTTTGCTTTCATCAATTGGATTTTGTTTAGAAGTGTCGATCAATTAAAAAAAGACAGTTTCTTATTTTCGTGTTATGTTCAAATATAATTCTAAAAACCGAATCTATATATTACGGGATGTGTTCACTAGAAGTCCTAAAACTTATCATGAAAATGCAATTGAGTTCTAAACTTGCAAAAAGTGCAATCAAAACCTACAACTTGTCAAATTGGTTCAATCGAGTCCTTCTGTTAACTCTGTCCAACTTGGCTAATGAAAAATGTTGACATGGCATTTTAAAAATATTTTCTCTCTCTTATGTGGCATTGACATGGCTAAAACAACGTCGTTTTGTCTAAATCTAAATTTTAATAAAGTTTTTATTTAAATTAAATTTTAAAAAATAAGCTTTAAAAAAACCAGAACTTTAGAACCAGACGGCTATCATTGCCGCCCCACCATCACTAGGAAGGCTGGCGATGGTGGGGGCCGGCGACCCTCGGCAAGGGTTGCCGCCCTCGCCCAGATCAAGCGAGGGTCGCCGACCCTCACCCATGTTTGGTCGAGGGCCATCGGTGGCTTAGCGGCCAACCCCAGCCATCAACGGCCCTTGGCTAGACATAGGCAAGCACCAGCGACCCTCGTCTACAGTATGTGAGGGTCGTTGGCCCCTTACTGGGGCATGCTGACCGTTCCCCACCTTGATTGTAGCCCTTGGTCACTAGTTTCTTTATTTTTGAATTTAGATTATTTTTCACATTTAATTTAAATAAATTTTATATTAAAAATTAGATTTTGACACGTTAGCGCCACATAAAATAGATAAAATAATAAAAATAATCACAGCTGCATTTTCCCTTAGTGTAATTGGACTGAGTTGACGGAAGGACTCGATTGCATCAATTTGATAAATTTTAGGATTTAATTTCACTTTTTGCAAGTTTTAGGACTCAATTGTACTTTCGTGACAAGTTTTAGGACTTGTAGTGCACATATCCCATTTATTACTGAGTTGATTTTTGC
>BCNH02000009.1:3027167-3044794 GCA_001662345.2 Metrosideros polymorpha var. glaberrima
AAAAAAACAATCATTTTAGTGCCAAGTTCGCCGGAGTTGGCCGGAAATCTTACGTGACCATTTTTTATTAATTTTTCAAGCTGATGTGGCTCACCAGAAAGCTCAACATCAGCTTTTCTTTTATTTTTTCTATTTTTATTTTTAGAAAATTAGCTAAAAAAGAAAAAATAAAAATAAAATAGAGGGGGTTGGGGGGAATGCAGTAATGAAGGCTGTGCAACTCTCGCCGCTGCTGCCCTACCCTCGCTAGCAATGGCCAGTGAGGGTAAGGGAAGGTCGGCAGGGGTCACCGAGCCCCAGCCAGTGGGTGGCGACCCCTGTTAACTATAGGGGGGCCGGGCAAGGGCGGGCGACCCTTGCCCAGATTTGGGCAAGGGTCGCTGCCCTCACTAAGGCTTGGGCGAGGATCATCGGCCCTCGCCCAAGCTTGGCCAAGGATCGCCACTAGTGGCTGACTACCCCTTGCCAGTGGCAACCCTTGGCCAGGCTTAGGCGAGAGTCGCCCGCCCTCATTTGGCCCCCCTGCGGTCAGTGGGGGTCGTCGGCCATTGGTCAGGGCTTGGCGACTCCCGCTGGTCTTCCTCCACCCTTGCTTGCCATTGCCGACGAGGGTGGGGTAGCGGCGGTGAGGGCTGTACAGCTCTTGTCGCTGCATTGCCCCCTCTATTTGTTTTTTTTTAGCTAAATTTCTAAAAATAAAATTAGAATAAATAGAAAAAAATAAAAAGAAAAGTTGATGTAGATTTTTTGTAAAATTAAAAATTTAATATAATTTTTTTGTCGGAATATCTCGCCAGTGGCACTAAAGTGATCCTTTTTTTTTTTTCCTATTTTAGCACTTAAGTGAGCCGGCAAAAACTTTTGACACTGAAGCGATCTTTGTACACATCTTTTGGCACTTCTGGTGTACTTTTCCCTAAAAAAGTTTTTGATATTTGTGTCACTGTAGGCAAGTTTAGGGTTTTTTTTTTTACACGTAAAAAAATTGAAATATTTGTGTCATAGTGGGACCGAATACCCAAAAAAACTTCCAACTTTAGCTAATGCCCCATTTTTACTTTTTGTTTAATTTTAGGTCCAATCTCATGTCTACTCTAAACTTTTTTTACCTATAAAAAACCTTCAACTTTAAGTCTAATCCCAATTTTATCATAATTTTTTTTTGTCTCATAAAAAACTCTCAACTTTAGGTCTAGTATCAATTTTACCCTAAAAAAATTGTCTCATAAAAAATTCTGACTTTAGGTTCAATTTCAATTTTACTCTTTTTTTTTTTTCTGTAAAAGATCACCAACTTTTCTTGAGTACAAAATCCTCCTTTATTAACCCTCCATCAAAATCACCCTTAATGATTTTGTGCTTGGTCTTCGATCTTTCGTACTTGGGAATATTCCATCTCTCGTGGTAGGAGAGCTCGCGCTCGAGACACTCGAATAACTCTTGCTTGGGAGTTTTCCATCTCTCGATTGTCAATAAGAAATTTTGGATGAAGGGTTAATGAGGGCAGGGTTGTGACTAAAAAAAAGTTCGTGGTTTTTTTTTTTTATGAAACTTCTAGCATTTTCTACAAACAAAAATAAATGTCTTTTATTTGAATGGAAGATAATTAGTTCTACCATGAATTAGTTAATGATTATGAGTAAACAAAGTTCTTTTTTTTTTATTGGGCTAGTTTTGGTATGGACCATCCTATTATTTATATCAAATATATCAAAATAAAGTAATGTATTAACTACTTAATTTTGGTGTAATTATTTGATCTATGGATATAAATTATCATAGTATGTGACTCAAGAAAAAAGTTCATGGTTTTTTTTTGTGAAACTATAAGAAAATTTAGGGTAAAATTGGGTTTGGACGGTAAAATTGAAACAATATCTAAAGTTGGGGGGTTTGGATAGGACAAAAAAAAGTTTATGATATAATTTGGACAAGTCCTAAAGTTGAGGATTTTTTATGGGAAAAAAAAAGTTTATGATAGAATTGGATTTGGACCTAAAGTTGGAGGTTTTTTATGAGACAAAAGGTATAGTACAACAATAGCAAAAGTTGGAGGTTTTTTAGGATATTAGGCCATCATAGTGAGCATAACTTGAAGTTTTTTGTGGTATTTGTTAAAAAAATATATAGGGATATGTTTACAATAAGTCCTAAAATTTGTAATGAAAGTTTGTTTGAGTCTTAAAATTCGCAAAAAATTCAAATAAGTCCTAAAACTTGTAAGGAAAGTGCGTTTGAGTCCTAAAACTTGCAAAAAGTTCAAACAAGTCCTAAAACTTGACACAAAAGTGCAAATGAGTCCTAAAACTTTCAAAAATGCAACTTTCAAAAAGGACTTAATTGGACCAATATGACAAGTTTTAGGACTTGATTGCACTTTTTTTAAGTTTTAGGACTCGAATGCATTTTTATGACAAGTTTTAGGACTTATTTGAGTTTTTTACAATTTTTAGGACTCAAACGTACTTTTTTTTAAATAAATTTTAGGACTTGTCGAGAACATATCCCAAAATATATAACCCACAACTCATTGACTAAATGCTCTAGCAAGTTCCTATATTCATGTCTACTCATATTTTATTACAACTTAGAAGGAGTTGCTAGTTGGGGGCTATATTGCCCATGTGCGTAGGCTTTTGGGGTTTCTCCAAACCTTGTTGACTCAACGGAACGTTCACTCTGTGTATATCATTTCGATCTCAAATAGTAAATTCGATTTGAAAACACATTAAACAAACGGTTAATACCACTGAAAACTCCAAATCAATGCATACGTGTCGCATTTATTTCAAATTAAATTTTGTGTCATAAAAAAATTTAAATTGGTACACTTTGCTATATTTATCCCAAATTGATAAACTAATACCATATTTTTCCCAAATTGTGATAAATTTGGGATTTTTTTGGGGTAAATGTGATTCGAGGGAACCGATTTGGAGTAAATGTGATATGGGTGTACTTGTTTGGGATTTTTTGTGATATAAAAATTAGTTATGGGTAAATGTAATACGTATGTATCGGCTCGAGAGTTTTTGTGACACAAAAATTAGTTTATAATAAATGTGTGGGATTTTATTGTGATATTAACCTTTAAACAAGTCATGCCTAATATATTACCATTTAAAAAAAAAAAAGGAAAATGCAAGAGAACATTCCAGCTGCTCCCCCATATCCTTTATCTTTATTAAAAAAAATGTAATAGAATGTCACTACCGTGAATATACAAGAATATCCATTTACTAGCTTTGGAGAAATAAAACATGGTTAGTTAATATATCAATAAATAAAAGTACATCCTTCACATGCCGCTCCACTTACCCTAAGATAGGGCAAGTCGGCTGCCAAAAGTAATCGCATTATCTATGACTACTTCTTTTAAAAGGGGGAAGCTACGACGCAATGGAAAGTACTCAATGCTAGGCAGCTATATATCGAAAATTAATCTTTGAAATTGATATATTAAAAGAATCAACGCATTACAAGTAAATTATTAGCCAATGATCCATATTCAGCAAATAATAAATCACCCATATGAGTTAAATAATAGATCTAATAAATCAACTTTCGCAGCGATTAAAGTTGTAAAATGTTTGGAGCATCCCAGTTTGATTTGTATCTTACATAGTCCACATGATTATCAACATACTTGCTCATTTGGGATCTATCTATTTAAGTGGGATTATGGGCATTTTAGGGGCAAGCTATAGGGCCGGTTCAACCCGAGAACAAATCGAATTGGACTTACTCGACCGATTTCAGTCCCATCCACATGGGGACCGAGTAGATTCTTGGGTAGAAACTAATGAGATTGGCTTCCACGACTTGATTCATAGTATACTCGAGAATTGGCGGTAGAATCAATTTTTAGCCCTTTTTTTTAGTACTTTGTTTTAAAAGAAAGAAAGACATGCTGAAAATCAATGTCGAGCCTTTAGAAACCACTAATTTATAAATTGTTCACATAGTATGTTTTCACACAATAATAGTTACATTATTTATGAATTAAATCCAGTCCCGAGTCGACCTTGGACCCAACCTGGAAGCGGCCGGCTTGGTGCCATGTGCGGTTCCTGAGAGAATCGGTCCGGAATCGGGAACATCGGGAACCGACTCTAAGATGGTAGGTTCCGGAATATATGTGAATGTGTATGATTTACATGCGTTTTGTGCCAACCCTTTTTCCGTCTTGCTTTTCCCTTTAGCACGGTAAAAAAGGGGGGTAAAAAGAAAAAGGGGCAACTTCCCCCAAAACCGGATATCAAGGAGCCGTTAAAGCGTTCCTCGGAAACCTAGGGGTATTCTCGTCTTTCCACCACCTTTTCCAAGGAAACCTGCCAATATAAGTCCTCGCTGACACATTCGCTCTGTGGTTTTCTCTGCACCCATGAAAAAGTTTTCTTGGTGTCGTCCCCATGGTTGGATTTAGAGAGAGAAAGAGAGAGACTGGTCTAGAGAGAGAGAGAGAGAGAGAGAGAGAGAGAGAGGAGAGAGAAGGGTCTTTACATTGTCCATTGCTGGGGCCTTTTCTTGGGTTTTTCTTCCCTTCAATTTGTGTTGATTGAATGAACTGGAACGGGGTGACGCGCTAAACGAGGCCACTTTCTGTCAAGGATGCATTAAACCTGTAGCAGATTCCATTTCCAATCGCCTCTCTCTCTCTCTCTCTCCGCTTTTCAACACTCGTTTCTCTCACTTGTACGTTCTTTTCCCCTTTTTTTCCCCCCATCAGTCCATTCTGCTTTCACCATCCCCTGCAAAACTTCTCTTGCTTCCCGGAGAGAGAGAGAGAGAGAGAGAGAGGGATTTTACGGAAAAAGGGCAATGCTTTTGCTCATCCCATTCATCGCTTTCAATCTGTCTCGGGTTTCCGTTTTAGAGGTTCTCTGATTTATGAATCGCCAACCACTCTCTTGTTGCTTGCGAATGCTGCTCTTTCTTCTGCTCAGAAGCGTGAAAGCTACTCATTCTCTGCTTCTCTCCTTGCTCTGGTAAAGCGTGGAGCCAAAGAGTATACTTGGAACTGAAAGCAGGTTGAACCATTTCTTTTCTTCCAATATTTAATATTGCTATTTGGGTCTTCTTTAAAAGTAAAATAAGGAAGGAAGTTTCTTTTTTCTTGGGGGGGTCTGGTACATGGAATGAGCTGCATTATGTTTACTGGTGCGAGTGTGTTGCGGTTGTTCTCGTCTGTGTCTGCCTCAGGACTTTGAAGAATGGTTTTTCTGGGTTCTGCTCTTGTTGGGTTCTTTTGCTTGAGGTAGAGTTGAAGTGTATTGCTTGGTGGGTTTTTGTTTACTTGCGATTTGAGGTTGAGCTTGCATTTACAAATCACAAAATAGGTGGGTTGTGCATGTGCTAAGTTTGAGCTGAGTTCTTGCAACTTTTTTTGGACCGGTGAAGAAAAATGGGCTCTGCAAACACAAAACTTGATAGAAATGAGGCCCTCCGTTTGTGCAAGGCTAGAAAGAAATTCATTAAGGAAGGCATAAACTCCAGATATGCACTAGCTGCTGCTCACGTGTCTTACATTCAGTCTCTCAAAAACATCGGTGTAGCACTGCGGCGATATTCGGAAGCAGAGATATTGATAGAGTCATCTCTCTCAACTTCCGCCACCGAGATCGAGAAAACTCCTTTGCATTCCTCTTACCCGTCCCCATCTCCTTCGCACGTCGTGGATGTATCGGATTCCCCACTGAACAATGGAAGCCCCCTTTCACCGCTGACGACTAGAATGAGTTTTATGAAATCTGGGGGCTCAACTTCCGTGACCATCTGTTTGAATCCTCTTGCTAGTACGAGATTTCTGGATGATGATACGATGGCATTTGGGATCCCGCCGCCGCCCCCTCTGCCACCCGAATCTAGTGGCTCTTGGGACTTCTTCGATCCTATTGATGAGAATGAGAGCTTCAGGTTTGATGGCCAACGTGGAGTTGATATGAATTTTGACAGTTTCGGAGACTGGTCGCAGTTTAAGGGTGAAAAGCTTGACCATTTACAGGTAAATTCAAGTGAAGCTGATGTATTTCATGATGCAAAATCAGTCCTCAAATCGGAAACGAAAGATTGTGTGAAATCAGGTGATATATCCACTGCAAGTAACAGCCATAGTTTAGCGGTGGAGAACAATTGTAAATTGATCATTCTAGGAGGTTCACAAGGTGGTACGAAGCAAGGATCAGCTAATGAGGCGAGACAGGTGGGGACAGAATATAGTGCAAATGATCCAGGCCAAGGTTCGCAGGACAAGGGTGGTATTGGAAGTTCGTGTTCTAAGGTAGAAATGACCGCAGCAAACAAAGATTTAGGTGCTGAAAGAGAGGACCCTTCCGAGTATATTACCCACAGGGCAAAAGATTTCCTTTCAAGCATAAAGGACATCGAACACAAATTCTTCAGGGCTTCTGAGTCTGGTAAGGAGGTCTCCAGAATGCTTGAGGGAAACAATATCAGGGTGCAATATACAGAGGAGAAAGGTATATTGATGATTGCTCTGCTTGATAATCGCTTTGTATTCACTGTTTGATAAAAGTATCGGAAGCGTTGTCTTGCGCACTATCCATGAATCCGGTTGTGTGACTTTCTTAAAATAACTAAATCCTTGTAGGTCAGTCATCCTCATCAGCTTTGTTGGGAGCTTTTCAGCATGTATGTTGCCGCGAGAAGCCTCCACTCATATCTCACGGTAACTTCGATGCTTCTTTGTAAAACTGGCCGCGATCGACATCAGATGTATCTGTGGTTATAGTGATGCTTTGACTAATTTGTTCTTAAGTCTCTTTTCAAGCGTTTCCTGGTCTTCCCTCCAGATGAATATCATGATATAAGATAAGCAATTTATCACAGTTTAATGCTGCTGACAAACGTTTGGTGAAAAATATATGTTGGTGATGGTGCAATGGATTTTGTTGCACCTATATTACAGTACCCTACTTTCCCTGGGTTTATGATAAATTTTGACAGAACTTTCAAAACTTGTGAATGCTCCATATTTATTGTGTCATGGGCAACTGTCTTCAACAGACACCATGAATTCCCATCTCTTATAATAGAGTCTGCTTCAGGATGATTTTGCTGCTTTTTCTCTTTTTTAATGGATGCAAGTTCTTATAAATTTTACAGAACCTGGACAACATGGAAAAAGGATGATAATATGGAAAAGGACAACATCTTCTCGGTCATCTTCATCAAGAAATCCCCTAAACGGAGCACCGAAAGATGATGTCAGTGACAGTGGAAGTGATTTCATGGAAGAGTTCTGTATGATTTCGGGAAGCCATTCTTCCACTTTGGACAGGTTATCTGCATGGGAAAGAAAGCTTTATGATGAAGTCAAGGTACTGATTTCTTGGTAAATCTTAATTTTATCTTGTTCATTTTTTCTGGATATTGAAGTTATACTTGTTGGCAAAAAGGTTCTTTTGGTACTCTAGTTTTATTTTCGTATAGACCTCATAGACAATTTGATAGCAAACAGTGCAATAAGTCCTAAACATAATGGATGGAATGCAATTGGTTCTAAATCTTTTTCAATTGATGCAATAAAGTTTTTATCATTTAAAAAGAAAAATGCAATCAAGTGCAATTGAGAGCTTCTTAATAGCCACCAAAAATTGACTATATGGCAGCTTGAAAGGGTTGCCGTATAGAAGAAATCAGGGAAGATTTTAACCTATACTTTTACATACAATGGTTCTTATCCTATCCCTAGAATTAGATCACTAAATAAATTTAGTGAAAAATTTATAATATTATCTCCAAAGTAGTTGTGCACACGCTTGAGAACTAGTAAACATATAAGAGTTTACCATACTTCCTGGATTTTGAACTTGAATTGTGAACAGAATTCTGGACTTGCGAAATAAAAGTTGGAGTGAACCAAAACACTTGTTTGGGGCTGGGAAATTGAAAGAGTAATTTAATGAAGTCTCTCTAGCAGCAAAGCATTCATAGGTTCTCTAGCAGCACACCAATTTTTGCAGTGTGACAAAGTTTGTAGAAGCTGAATGCATATCTTTTCTGTCTCCTTTGTGTTTTTCCCCTTGGTGACAAAGCGTTCATTGGTCATTGCTGGTGCGGCCAATTTTTGCAGTGTGACAAAGTTTGTAAAAACTGAATGCATGTCTTCTCTGTCTCTTTTGTGTTTTTCTCCTTGGTGGCTGACGGGTTTGGATTATGCTTTATCTGTCTCACCATACAATAATGTGCCTGAAACACAATTCAGATTTTGTGGCATGAACTTTTTTGTTTTCCTCAACAATTAACCATCAGACTACTTGTGCCAACTAGAAAAGCTACTTTGCATGGTAAAAAAAAAAAGAAGAGAAATAGTTGAAGATGCTTGTTACGAATGTCTCTCTGTAAGGATGATATATGACTTCCGTTTTCTGGTACTAATTCACCAACTAGGCCGTGAGGACTCCCTAGTCCCAGGTTCTAATATTTGGATGGTGACATTTTCTGAATTTCTGTAGGCCAGTGAATCTATTAGAAAGGAGTATGACAAAAAGTGTGACCAGCTTCGACACCAATTTGCAAAGGGTTGCAGTACCCATGTGATTGACAAAACACGGGCTGTCGTAAAGGATCTACATTCTCGGATACAGGTCGCCCTCCACTCTGTTGATTCAATTTCAAAGCGCATAGAGAAGATGAGAGATGACGAGTTGCAGCCACAACTCGTCGAACTGATTCAAGGGTGAGTAATGGATGGTCTGTTTCTTCTTATCTTTAGGGTCAGAAAACTTGGGTATCGCATAGTTATCTTGATAATGTCAGTTTGATCGAAAAATGTTGCGTTCAAACTAAATCCCTCTCATTTCTGTGCTGGCTAGTATTATCTTGAGGTTTCGTGTGTTTGGTGGAGTATTTGTATCAGCATGTCACTTATCGGGAATTTACACTTGGGATCCATAGACTCTCAAATATCCAAGTGTTTTACAGTGGCATTTGAACATTTTAAACCTGTGATTCTTTTTCTTCCACTTGTTTTTTATTTGATCTTATTGTGTTAAAGCAGTCATATGATATATCATGATATTTCAATATGCCACTTTGCATGCTGAAGATGTTGTATGTGTTACCGATTTAAGGAAACATCAGATTGATGTCAGGTGCGGGCTTTTTATTGCAGATTTATCAGAATGTGGAAGGCTATGCTTGAATGCCATCACGCGCAATACATAACGATCTCCTTAGCGTACCATTCCAAAGGCTGCTCGGGAATTTCACAAGGCGATGCCTGGCGGTTGATCATGGATGAGCTCCAGCAAGAGATTGAATGCTTTGGCTTGAGCTTCGCAAATTGGATAAACAGCCTCACATCCTACGTTGAAGCCCTTAACGGTTGGCTCCAACATTGCATCATCCAGCAACCGGAGCGCTCCAGGTACCGAAGACCGTGGTCCCCACGGCGAGTGCTCGCTCCGCCCATATTCTCCTTGTTCCGCGACTGGACTGTGGGTATCAAGGCACTGCCGTCTAGTGAGCTCAACGACGCGATTAGGAGCTTTTTGTCAGATCTATATGATCTGACGGAGCACCAAGCGGAATCGCAGAGGAAGCAGAGGCCCTGCAATGCGAACAGCGGAGGATCGGAGGGACCAGATGAAGGGAAGAATGAATGCGCCCCCTCCAACTTGAGCTGCATACAGACAAGCCTGACCAAAGTACTCGACCGATTGACGAAATTTTCGGAGGCGTCATTGAAGATGTACGAGGATATCAGACAAAAAACTGAGACAGCCGGAGTTGAATATTCCAACTGCAAGCCTGCAAGATCCAAGAGCGTGTAAAGCGGGTTCGGACTTCCTCTCTATATCGTGCGATAGATTTATCTTTTGTAAATTCGAAGCTTCTGTTTCGTGTGCCATATCTCTTTAGTAAATACTTTAGGAAGTAGATCTTTTGTGCAAGAGCCACCGAAATTAATCCCGTGAATTTCTTGAGAGGATGGCGAATACTGTTATGCACATCTCGACCGAGGGCGGGTCAATGACTCGATCGATCATTATGAGATGTGATTAGGCACATCTAAGTTTGAAGCTTTGTGTGAATGCTATTGTGTACTGTGCATGCTCCTGTCCGCCGCCGCGACTATTAAGTATAATCAGCAGCGTACATTCGAGATTCCGAGCGGAGTCGAAGTTGAGAGTGATCAGAAGAAGGGAAGGGAAAAGCTTCATGTAATCAGTGCAGAAGAAACAAGAAATGAACAATGGGGTGTGAAGAGATGGAAAGACATGCAATGTTTTTCAATTTTCATGACTTTTTTTGTACTTTATACTAGGGGTAATTGCTTGAAAGTTAGCTAATTTATGGAAATAGATGCATTATCTTCTCATATGGAACATGGTCTATCCATCAAGAGATTATTTTGAGGACACCGAATCAAAGTCCGGCCCAGATTTTTCTATCCAATTTCCCTCAAAACGGGCATATTTGATAACCCAATTACGTACTTGAAACAAAAAATTCAACATTTAACGAAATTAAGCTGGTTTGATAACCTTAATTAGCATTGACTTAATAGCCTCAATTATTAAAAATCGAGTGGTAAAGTAAAAGAGGGATTGCTTAATTCATTCAACAGCAAAAATAAGTGATGGCAACTGAAATCGTGTCGTATGTAATGCTAAAACTTCTCAATAATGGTGATTATTCTGTTCCGAAATAGAAGTTTTAGCTACTAATTTTCAATTCTCATCGAACAACTTTTTATTTTTGTTTCAAATGCTTAAGATTATCAACACTTGAATCAGCACTGATTTTTCAGTTTAATTAAAACAGGCCCGGGTCTCTTTCGAACCGCATTACATGTCGCGATTTTATCATTTATATAGTATGCATCGATTTTAATTTGAATGTTTGCTGGGTTTACCATCCACTTCGAGTAAATAGCACGCCTCAATCGCGATCACGATAGGTCATAGTCAAGTTATATTAGTTATGGTAGACAGTATAGCAAGTCCTATTCGAAATTCATAACTATATCTCTGATTCCACTTATTTTGTCGTTCTTAATCTTTTCTATCTTTTGATTATGCCTGAATTAATTGAATTAGTGTGCTGTGTGTAATATAAATAGCTTACTCGTTCGAACGAGGAATTTAGGAAAATGGGGGTATGATATTGATAGCATAGAGACCTCAAGTTTGCAAAATGAGAGGCGTTGCATACCTTCTGTTGAAAAGTAGAAAATTGCCCCCGACTAAGAATTTAAAAACCGGGAACAATTCTCCAAAAAACGTCTTAAAACTATTACACGACGGTCAATGTAGTGCTAAACTTTTTAATTTGGCCATTTGATCATCAATAACGATTTTCCAATGTAGTGGCTTGAAATAGCTTATGTGGTGGTCCAGTCAGTGTCGACTGTTCATATGGCACGGTCGATCGTAAACAATTGAGCGCTGGCATGAACATTTTTTGTAATTTTCTTTTAAAAAATTCTAAAAAATTTATTTTGTTTTTGTTTTTATTTTCCTTTTCACATGTTGCCAATCTCGGCGATGGCCGGCGACCAGCCACAGACGAGGGCATTATGATGGACAATCAAAATGTACTTGCCTATGCTTCATAAGTTTGTCATCACGATTTCGACGTCAATTCCCTAACCGGCCATGGGCGAGGCCATTCTTCTGATGGATAATCGAAATGTACATGCCTATGCTTCATAGGTTCACCATTCATCGCGATCTCAATATCGATTCCCTATTCCTAAGTTTTGTAAAAACTCTTCATATGAGATGGATTATTGGTGGGGATATTACTTGATTGCGGTTATCTTCCGTAACCTGCACAAAATCTCATTTGGATCTTCTGAACCCCACGAGATCATTTCGTTGTAACAACACATCTAGGCCCCTCAATACCCTAGAGGTTTATTCGGTGCACGTGTGTATATATAACCTAGGTTAATTCTATGTATTCCCATTCTCATGTCACAATGTCAGCGAGAAGAGGCAATATGTAAAATGAATCTTGTACGTCAGTGCAACCAGCCATAGATGCTGAGTCAAGAAAATCAGATTCTTATCACAAGACTGACCAATCCACGTCAGCTAAACCTGTAAAGTGCAAAACCCTAGTTGAGCCTTGCTAGCTTTTCCATTCTTGAAGGAATCCTCCTTGACTTTTAGGGTTGCAAGTCTCACCCGCATTCACATTAGCTTTTGGCATCCAATGGCACTGCTTTTCCCACCACTCTCTCTCTCTCTCTCTCTCTCTCTCTGAGGTGAAAAGTTGAGAAGAAAAAAATGAGAAGATGATGCTAGGGAAGAATCATGAGAGGCTGAAGGAAAGAGTGGTGCTGGAGAACTGGAGCTTTTTTGGGGGAGGATTCTCTGTTGGTGATGGAACTGGAGGGGCTTTTCGAGGGAGTCCCTTTCCAAATGCACATGAATTCCTTCTTGGCAGTGTGAACCTGTCTTTACATGTTGAGGAGAAAGAATAAGAATATATTGTCTTGATTTTGATATTTGAGGTGGTGCAAACAATCTAGATTCCTTATCTCATGCGACCAGGGATAACATTATTATCATTTTTCGCGTTCTTTTCTTTTACCCTCCCCAACCTAGAGTGGTCCAATCCATAGCACATGTATGGCTCTCTTTAATGTGATTATAGGACTTACAAAACTATCGATTGAAAAAGAAAATGATCCGACGGTCTACCAACTATAATAAGAACCACCGTCTAAAAGTTTGCATGAATTTTCGATTGGGTTTCGTATTTGAAGTTTTAGGAATTCAAGTGCATGATCAAAGAAATAATCAGACATAGGTCAAATTCTGATCGGACGGTCTTGTCGACATTTCCGTTGCATACACGGTCTCTTATGATTCGATTTGTTTTTAACCACCACTTTTTCTCTTTTTAGTACCATCACTTTCTCTCTTTTTTTGAGGTTGTTTTCATATTGCTATTGCCCCGTACCATAGTAATGAACGGTTTCGGACGCTCCTTCTAGAGACTTAGTACCACTTAGATCAATGATAATTAGAAAATAAAGAGAAAGTACATAAAAAAAACCCTACAGAGTTTTTGCAACTTTACCGTTTTTCTTATGATGAATATGGCTTTGCAGCTTTGCAAAGATAAAAAGACCAAATTGCTTTTGTTTGAAAAACATAAAATAAAATAAAATAAAATAAAAAACTAATCTTTTCCCAATCCTTAGTAAACCCTAACCCTAATCTCGTCAACACCCACCGCTGTCAAATGCCACTCAACAGTCTTCAAGCGCCATCCTCGTCCTCAGAGTCGCCATTGCCACCCTCGTTGTGGTTGACTATGAATCTCAGATTGAGGTCATCGCAAGGGGGGCTGTGATCTTGAGGCCATGGGACGACAATCTTGGATTTAAGGTCAAAGAAAATTTTGTTCTCGTCATGTTCTTCCAATAGGGTTAGTTTGTTTATGTGACGGCGGACTTAAAAAGCCACCTAATGACGATTTATGTTCAATCATTATGCAAAACAGCTTGCATCCTCTATATTATTGCAGCTTCTGGCATAGAGTTAGCAGATGCTTATTTTCCAAATACCATCAAATTTAAATCACACTCAACACTGACTTTTTGTTTCGAAATGATTGTCATTTATGAATTATCAATTCAACCTTTTTCGGCTACTTGGTTAATAGGAGTGACTAAAGTGCACAAAGTTGGTACGATTGATCGCGGTCAAGGAATTTCCAGCTCAGAAACTAGAGATTACTCATTTAATTTTTACCAACTACATGCATATTACTTGAATTCGGTGCCATCTTACAAGGTATTTCATAGACCTTCATGTCGACAGACATCTACGCTTGTGCCCTCGAAGAATAACAACAATAATAATAAGACACGAGCTTCATATAAGAAGCTCTTCAGTGAGGTTTATGTTGATGAACTTTTGTTTACCCTAAAGAATGCCACTTTATCTGAGTTCATATCATATATAGGCCATTAAATAGAAATTTTGCGTATGAAAAATTCCTTCTTCACGAGTCAACTAGCTGTCAAAACTACTCTGGCGCTGTCAAAACATCCACCCTCTCCCTCACACTTTTGTGCTGAATTAAGGATAATTAAGGATTATCCACCCTTTAAACAAGAAAATATTGTGATAATATCATGTCACATTTATTTATAGATATATTTCTCGCATCTTGCCTTCCATATTTCCCACAATTTTGGCGCGCTTCCAAGCATTGTGAGAGAGGGATCGATGCATTAATAAACAATTATTCGTTCTTACTTATACCGTTATTTTACATTTACATAAGTAAATAAATGGATATTTGCGTCATAATGCATTCTTTTTCTATTTATTTTTTTCTCTCGCTAGCATCCAGACGACATTATAATCCGATCCATTCCAGTCATTTTGCTTCTTTTCTCCCATAATTTTCAAATCCCCTCTTTTCCTTCCAAATCCATCCATCCAACGCGTTAATCTCCATCCTTCAGTCACAAATCTTTCCATTAGAGTTACGGGGTCACCTCCTTTCCCATTTTCTCTCTTTTCTGTTTTCAGTCAAGCTTTTGTCGATGTTGTAGATTTTCTTTTGAACTTTAAGAAAATTGAGTTTTTTTTAATCGAAAATTGAGTTTAAAAACTGTCATTTTTCCTATATATTTTTTCGTTTCCCCCCTTAGTTTCTTTACTAAAGCCTCATCCTTGTTTACCAATGCAAAAGTGCCATGGAAAACTCAAAACTGGTACATCTGTGATAAATTTATCCAAAAAATAATTTTTTGATCACAAAAATCTCAACACTAATAAACTTGTGACAAATTTACCCAACATTAACATTTTGACCATGAAAAATTCCAAACTAGTATAGCCGTAACAAACTTACCCTAAACTTAATTTTTTTTAAAAAAAAATAATAACTTAGTTGATGTTTTTTCAATTAACTCATTTTCTAACGATATGACTCAGTTCATCTTTTTCGACAAACCCTAAAATTGAAGGTAAATTTATGACAGGTGTACCCATTCGAGATTTTTGGCAGTCAAAAAATCAGTTAGAGTAAATTTGTCACATATATACCAGTTTGAAGTTTTTCATGGTAAAAAAATTAGTTCAAGTTAAATTTGTCACAGGTTTACCAATATGGAGTTTTTTTGTGACAATAACTCTTACAAGAAGCCCCAATAATTCAGATTGATGAAAGTACAAGAGTAAACACTCACTGACATATAAGGGAACAAGGTTCAAGTACAATAAACCAGTGAAACCTACAAATACAGACTGAAATTTCTCCATAGTCAAGCCAGTGAAAGGAAAAAATAACCAGCAGAACATATGGAGAAATTTTTTGTAAGCTACCTGATGTAAATGTACCCCCCCACCACTAATGGCTCACTCAACTGGACTTCAACAAATGTCAAAAAATACCATTGTTGAAGCCTCTGGAGACACCATACCTAGAAACTAGACAGACTGCTAAAGACCACCAACTTATAGACAGGAAGGACCTAAACAGAAGGAAAATTAGAGCATAGCAGAAAGATTAACATGTGCAGACTCAAATAGCTGCCCAATCGATCTCCACCGAAGGATGCATCTCCAAGCAGAAACTCTCGATCCCAAACTGCGAATGCGAGAAATCGAACAACGCCAGGTTGGATTCCGGTGAAGAAGACCCTGCCGCCGAGGACTCATCGGAGAAAGCCGGCGAAGACACTGAATTTTGCACCTTGTAATCCTGTTCTGGGTACGCGAGATCGGTGTCATATTCATTCTTTAGGACGATGTTGAAGACCATTTCTTCGTCAGCTTCGGCGGCTACATTGAAAGTCTCCGTCCCCCTATTTGGGAAAAAACAGGGCTCCCCTGTTTTCCCCTGCTTCTGTGAATTAGCTGCCAAGCTCTGACAAATCGCTTGGAGCTTTGCATCGACAGAGGAATGCAGGGGATTGTAAACGCAGAGATATGAAGCACTGTGCTTCAAGTGAGGGAAATTGAGCCGAGCGAAGTCTCCTCTGAGCTTGTACGCGGCTTTATCGTAAGCCAGAGCAGCCTCCTCGGCGGTGTCGAAAGTGCCGAGCCAGAGGCGTGTCCTGTTCTTGGGGAGTCTGATCTCAGCCACCCATTTCCCCCAGTGCCTCTGCCTCACTCCCCTGTACAGCTTGTTGGGTTTCGGAGAGACTCCTACTTGCTTCATCGGGAGGGCTTTCGGCCCGAGGAGATGGGGAGCACCGTGGTGGTTTTGGCGCCGACGGTGCTGGAATTTTTCATTTTGGAGGGGAGATTTCGTAACGCAAGCTAACGAAAGTTCTTGATTTTGTCGTCGGAGTTGCATCTCGGCTTGGATATGGAGGATTTGAGCAGGGGAGAGACGGTTGAGCCCAATTGAGCCGGATTGCTCGAGACCCATCTGGTTTTGTTTCCATGGGGAGCAAAGGTCAGGACTCAAGTTGGGCTGTTGCTGTCTCGAGACCAAGTCGCAAGATGAGGATGATGATAACGGAGAAGAAACATGGGAAGCACTTTTCATAAAAGGCTCCAGTGCTTTCATGAGTTCTTCTCTAAAGGGATCTGAGAAAGCTGGCGACGATGCGTTGCCATTGTAGAATTCGACAGCTGCTGCCATTTCTTTCTCAGCAAAAAAACACAGACGGGCAATTTAAGAAAGTTTTCTGGTTAGACGTGACAAGAAAGATCGCCTGTTTCTTACCAAAACCAAAGGAACAGGCGCAAACTGTAAACGCAGAACAAGAAACCCAATTCGATAGAAAGAGCGCACACGCACAAGCTGAGGGTACAGAAAAATAGACCCTCTTGACTCGAAATCAAAGCAAGAAAGAACAGACGCAAAGCCAAGACACCAGAGTCCGTATGACAGACGGTGACAGAAAGGGATCGGAGAAGCGGGAAGCTCAGGGAGGGGGGCTGAAGTTGAAGAAGAAGAAGAAGAATGATCACAGAGCGACTGAAAAGAAAGAGGAAGTGTTCTCTCTCTCTCTCTCTCGCGTCCTCTCGCTTTGTTTTTTCACTCACTGCGAGTTCTTCTCCTGCTTTGAGTCCTCATATATAACGTGTAGCTACGAACTCTCCTTATCTTAGATTCCTGGATTTCTCTCTTTCCCTCTCTAACCACAATATTCGGAGAAGTCCTATTTCCACAGGATGCCTCACATTTATGTGATCCGAGTGCACCACGATAATTGAAAATGACATAACTAGTCCCTAAACTTTAGCTTGATATGCAATATTATTATGAAACTTTTAATTCATTCAATGTGGTCATTAAACTATTCATAAATGTTCAATTTAGGCTTTACTTGTTTCGCGGAAAGTGAATGATTTTTAAAACTTTTTTCTAAAAACGATCGCTTGTATCGCTTGAAAAAATAAATGAATAAAAAATATTTTCATCGTCCACAAAAATATTTGGACATAAATTATTATCTATAATGAAAACATTTTTTCAAGCAATCGTTTTTATGAAAATGTTTTCCAAATCATTCATTATCCATAAAACAAACGGAGCCGTAATCCCTAAATTTTCAATTTGTTTAATCTAATCTCTTAATTTTCTATAGTCAAGTCGAAAGTTTTGATAATTACACTATTGCCTGTATTTTGGAATATCAATCAATTTCAATCCAATTCCTAAATCAACAAAAA
>BCNH02000009.1:3049995-3060107 GCA_001662345.2 Metrosideros polymorpha var. glaberrima
TGTATATATATATATATTTTTTTTTTTTATAGAAAACACTTTAGTTGGCAATTTGGCAGGGAAAAATCATATTTGGTGATGACAAGGGGGCACTATCTTCGATTCTTTCAAAAGAGAGCATATGTTGACATAGATAAAATGTCTAAGCGTTTTAATCGCTAATTTGGTCGAAACAAACCCGTTAAAGGTACAAGAGGAGGGGAAAATGGCTGTAGTGAGAACAATTAGTCGATATAATGTAGTTGATCGATAAGACAACTGAGTTTAGTTGGCAGATGTTTCAACGAGAAATAGCCATGTGCTGCAGCAAAATTCACTAAACGAGGAAGACTAATTCAACCAATGGGGAAGAGTATGGGATGTAATCTTTAAGGTAGTGGGGACGATGTGACCGTTAAGATAGTTCTCTTTTTATATTTCTGTTTTATTTGTCTGACACCTATTGATCGAGTCAAGATGCAATGCAAAATTTGCATCGGACTTTCCTATTTCAGTGGCCAAAGACTCCGATGCACATTCCTAATTCAAGAGGGAAATATCAACCCAAAACACACATAAACAAAACCTTTTCCCCTTTCGATTTTCTTCACCGACTTAAATTCAGAAGTTGATTTTGGTATACTCTGCTTTGCTCGATTTTGGACTTTGCTTTAATAAATCGGGCTTCCTTGCAATTCATCTTGGATCGGGGTTTGTTCATGGATTCAAACTCGAGATATAATTAAAAATTTGAAAGTTGTGCGCCTTTTATGCATCACTCAACCACCCCTCTCCCAAATCAGCCGGGGCTTAGAGTGTTAGAAACACCAACACTAAAAAGCACCGGTACCCTTGCTATTACTGGTTGCTCGTACTGGTCCACCATAATCTCCCAACAATGTGCGATTCCATTTATTGTCACAGACTTTTCCATTATTAGAAGCCTTCAAGGAGTCGAACTTTGTCTTGGCCTTCTTGGCTCCTCTCCCGGCGACCACCCTCGCCTACACAAATTATCTTGGAACCTAGTTCATCAATTACATATCTACTGAAGCGTCTTGCTCTATCCGTTCTATAAAGATCGGATTCAGTTTACATGGGCTAATCCTCCGAAAGAAGTATTTAGATAGTGGAAAATTGTTAAAAAGGTTCTAAACATATTGCATGATAGGCAATTTAGTTCTAAATCTTTTAATGATATGCCGATTTAATCCTAAATCTTTTGATGATATGCCAATTTAGTTCTAAACCTTTTAACGATTTGCTAATTTAATCATTCTGGTTAATTTTAACTGAAAATCGCTGACGTGGTAGTCTATTCAGCGTCGACCATCCTACGTGGCATTGCCCACGCTGACATGCACAATTTTTACAATTTTTTTAATTTTATGATTTTTTTTCGTTTTTCTTATTTTCCCTTTTCTTTTCTTTTTTCTTTTTCCCTCCGTTGGCCATCGTTGGGCCTTGGCCGCTGAGGTCACCGACCTCGAGTGAGGGACGTTTGCGCCTGGGTTGGCGAGGGCAACCCTTGGTTGAGGGCAGCTTCGGCCAAGCCAATGAGGACAACCCTTGCCAGATCAGGCGAGGGCTGCCTTCACCCAGGGTCGACGAGGACGATCCTCACCTGAGGTTGACAATGGCCAACGAAGGTAAAAACAAAAAAACAAAAAACAAAATAGAAAAAAGAAAGAAAAGAAAATAAAGAGGGAAAAAAAGAAAAAAGAAAAACTTCATAAGATTAAAGTAATTGTAAAAATTGTTTATATCAGTATTGGCCGTGCCGTGTAGGACGGCCGGCACTAACTAGACCGTTACCGTCGTCAGAAGAATTAAATTGGCAAATTGACCGCCGTATAATAGGTTTAGGATTTTTTGAACAATTTTCCCCTTATTAGTAGGCCCATTAAGATAGAAATAGAACGGGTAGGCAGATTAAATCTCACATTATCGACTAGTATACTGCTTTGATACCATTCTTTAACGACCACGCCCACTCCTCGGGCACCAAGCACCCAAAAGGTGTGCCCGAGTTGGTAATCATTTAGGGTGGGATTACAGTGATTACCATTCAACACTTCCTCTCCCGCTTCGTGTGGGACTATGGGGTGTCGTAAAGGTGTGTTTAAGTGTATTTTATATTTCTTGCTCAAGATCTGATGTCAAGCGCCACATTTGTTCGTTCCTAAGTGCTCCTATCTATGTGCTTTGGTAATCACTGCGTGTGCTTGGAACGAGAGACTACTACGACCCAAGGGCATTAGTGAGGTGCTCTAAACACTCTATGGGTGGGCAAAATGTAGTGGCGACTCGCTCGTGGAGACATCATCCAAAATACTCCTTTTGAAAGCTTGGTCTGTGTGAGTTGAGTCGAGTCAGGTTGTACCACCATAGAATGGTTTCAAAGTAAGACTGGCCCAAGAGTTGTGTGAATTAAGCCCAACAAAAACAGAGAAAGATCATTTGTGCTAAAAGGCTCAAGCGCGACATCGCTCTTGACCAGCTTCTTGGATGGCCAACTCGCAAAAGAATGAAACGCATCCTCCATAGAAAGGGAAAGTGTTTATCGGGCTATACATGTGAGAAGTGGATCCAAAAGAAGACCACTTCTTTTTTTATCGAGTGGCCAAAAGAAGTTCATGGACTGCTTGTTCGTATCCACACCCAAAGGGACTGTTCAATTTCCGAGAGTGGGATAGGTAGTTGAAGTAACGATCTAACTAGAACAAGGAACAAAAGTGAGAATCAGCCCATGAAATAATACGTCGGGTGGACAGTCCGATGACTGTGTTACTGGACCACGTAGTTGTTCCTTGATGTCATTTGTAGGCCTTTTTTGGGCTGTTAATTGGGAAAGCTTAAAATCAGGCCCAAACCCATCTTATATGCTGGCAAAGGAAGACAAAAACCAGAAGCAAAAGCCCCTGCTGGGTCATGCCACTTATACATGAATCTCTCTCTCTCTCTCTCTATATATATATACACACACACACACAACCGTGAATGTCATTTCTATGGTTATATATGAGTGATCCCACAAGATCTCACATTATGGTCATATATGAGTTTAATCAAGAGATGAAAGATTAAATGAAGTTGCATTTTAATTGGCTAATACAAGCTCAGATGTTGTTCTTGATTATTGACTAAAGGTGTTAAATGTTTGTGTAATCTGTATGATCCATATGGTCTTGTTTTTAAGCATCTTAGATTTTTTAGTAGGCCTTTTTAATTTCCCATCCCAATAAAACTTTTCATGCCACTCATTGAATGGAGGAAATTACCAAAAGAGTTATAAACCTATTGCATTTGTGCCAATTCAGTCATATATTTTTTAATTGTGCCAATTGAGTTATATACCTTTTCATATTTTGACAATTGACACAATTCGGCCAATTTTTGTTGGAAATTACTAATATGGATGCTGACCATCCTACGTGGCACAACCGGCTTAGGATGGAGGATGGTCGACACTGTAGAAATTTTTAATAATATTTTAATAATATTTTGAACATTATATATTTTTTTGGTTTTCTTTTTTCTTTACTTTTCTTTTGGACTGAGGGCCGATAAGGGTCGCTGGCCACAGGAAAGGGTTGGGATGCCCTCGCTGGATGAAGGCAAGTGCTGCAATGCCCTCTCCAAGGTCGGCGAGGGCGTTGTAGCCCTCGCTTGGCTCAAATCTACGAGGGGTCCTGAGCCCTCGCTTTGGCCAGCAAGGGCATGGCGGCCATTGCTATCTACAGTAAGGGCTCGCAAGCCCTCGCCTAGTGGACGGCAAGGCATTGCAGCCCTCGCACAGAGCTGGCGAGGGCTACAATGTCCTCACCCAGTGTTGGCAAGGGTCAGTCGGCAACCCTTGCCGGCCCTTAGTCCAAAATAAATAAATAAAGAAAACAAAAGAAAAAAGTAAAAGTAAAAAAAAAATAAAAAAACTCAAAACATATAAAAAAAATGTACACGTTATTATCAGTCGTGTCATGCAGGATGAACAATATCCACGTTAGTGATTTTTAGCTAAATTTGGCTGGATGGACTCAATCGGCAAAATGTAAAAAGATTTAGGACTCAATTTGCACAATTGAAAGTATAGCACTTAATTAGCACCTAGGATGTTATAGATTGCTATATGTTTAGGGATAATTGATGAGTAAATACAAGATGTTTTAGAAAGAGCGGCCCTATTTCCATACTTTTTTCGGGTCTAAAAAAACACCCTTTTGAGGTAACTAACAATATATCCTTGTAACATCATATTTGATATAATATTATTGATGATATTTTTTGTTCTCTTATTCCTTATTTATTACCAACCTTTCCTCTATTAAAATCTATTTTATTATGTTTGCTTTTTGTTTTTTTAGTCGTATCAGAAAATGTAAATTTGTCTCTTTCCTCCAACATGGTCAAATGTTAAACATGCTTATCTTCAAATCATATGTAATTATTAACGAAATAAAGATACATAAAGGAAAAAGGGAACTTCTACCATGAAGAAAATAATTAATATCAATCGTAGGTTTAATCTCATAGCAAGGGTGTCAAAACTTTGTGGAATGCTCAAAACTTTATTTTGAAAAAACGTGAGTTTTAAGTGAAGAAGTTATAGCTAGAGTTTTAAGTGTCAACCCTCATTTTGCAGTTCAAAAGTGGGGGAAAAAAACAGGGAAAAGCACAAAGGATAGTACAAACAAGCGATCTTTTAACTATAAAAACCTACGAATTAGTTCTGGTAAAAAAATCCACAAGGCCTAGATTTGTTTGATTGAAATTTAATTTTCAAGTTTGAACAATAGTGGCTCAAACTATTTGAACAAAAAATGTGCAATTAACTGCGTATTCATTAGCCTTCATAATTAGAAAATTTCCATCTTATATATAGACTTTGTGATTCAAAAGCGGAGGCAATGAGTAAATAGTAACAATCTTCTCGTAGCAAAGTGACAAGAGATGAACAATAAGATGTATCTTGTTGTAAATAATGGTGACATTTACATTGTGAAACTGATGAGAGAGACGGTAGAAATAAGATTAGTTTTCTTGATTAACATGATAAAACCGAAACAATAAATTCAAGAGAGAGGGGGTTGTCTTGTTTAGTTAATTAAAATTAGGGAAAATTCCAAATAATGGCACGAAATGGCCTCATTTTATTAAATAAGGGCTTAAAGTGGATCTTATTTCAATTAAGGGCCTGACCTGGCCAAATAGTCTTAAATAAGGACCTGACCTAAGGGCATTTTCATCTTTTCACTTTTTTTATTAAATAAAATAAAAAATATTAAAAAAAGAAAAAAAGGCAAGGGGTTGTCGTCACCACCCTCATTGCCGGAAAGGGTTGGTGAGGGTCGTTGGCCCTTGCTAAGGCCTTGGTGACCCTCACCCACCTAGAGCTGGGAGGGTCGTTGGCCCTCACCCAGATTTGGGTGGAGGGTCGCGACCCTCATCGACTTTGGCAGAGCCCTCGTTAGCCCTTTCCGATGGTAACAGGCCCTTGCCCTTCTTCTTCTTTTTTGTGTTTTTTAATATATATTTTTATTTTATTTAATAAAAAAGAAAAATGACGAAAATGCTCTTGAAATGAGGCTCTTATTTGAGATTATTTGGCTACTTCAGGCCCTTATTTGAAATAAAGCCCACTTTAGCCTCTTAATTAAAACAAGGTTCACTTCAAATTCTTATTTGAAAAAATAAGGGCAATTCAAGCCCTTATTTAGAATTTTCCCTTAAAACAAGAATGAGCGTTTTAACCAAAATGTTGGTTGAAATAGCCCCACCCTTTAGAAACTCTTTGTTTTTTATTCAAAAGTTTTTCTTTAACTTCACCCGCAAACTGATGACCAAATTTGAAATTGTTACTCATTTGGGGAGATCTTCTTTAGGAGTTTTATAGGTGAAACGTCAGGATATAAGGATACACGTCTATCTACAACTAAATTTGCACATAATAGTGCAAATGAGTAGGTGTATTCAAGAGCCCATTTCAACTCATAAACTTGGCTCTATTGTCTCTTGATGCATGCCGATGCAAGTTTGTTGAGTCTTTTGCATGACACATTCCTGAACTTCGTGCTAAGATTTAAACAAACATCAAAAGTAAAGGGGAGGTTATGATGATTTGCACATAACCTGAGAGATACCCTAAAAGTATATTAATAAATCGATGATTTGCACAAGACCCAACAGATACCCTGAAAGTATATTAAGAAGTTGCATGCTAAGGCAACTAATAATAATATGAATGAGCTCGGGGAAAACTATCCAATTAGTCTTAATCTAGTGTAGGGATGCCAATTCAATCATAAACTTTACCTTCGTGTGAAATTCTAATGTATTCATTCCAGTCAATTTTCGCTAGAAATTGCTAATATAGCAGTTTAGTTATCACCGGCCGTCCTCTGTGGCATATTGGCCACATCAACGATTTCCAGTAAAAATTGACCGGAAGAACTACATTTGAATGTCACGCAAATGTTTAGAACTAAATTGTCAAAATTCAAAAGTTTAGAATTGAATTAACATCCGTACAATCGGTTTAAAATTGATTAAATAATTTCTTGAATGAGCTTGAATTGCCTATGATACTAACGTGAGTCTAGTCTTTAATGGGAGGATATATTTCCTTGTCAAGAAACATTTGAGCCTATAATGTTGCTTGTAGGTTTGTCGTAGCTATTTTGTCTCGTACACCTCAACAACTCAACTTTCTTCTAAAAACCATGAATTCAAACTGTGTTAGACCACGAAACAATACTATCTCGGTGTGATAGTTGTCTGCCAAACTTAGATTAAGTGGAAGGGATATCTGGATAGCGTTGCTACGTGGAATAATAAATGGATTCCACTAGATTCACCCAATTCTTTTGAGCATTACCGAAATTTTTGACTCGCGAGAGTCAAATTTTTCTTAAGTGAGAAGATATAATGAAGCACGTGAAGAGAGAGGATCAAGATGACTACATGCGTCTCAAAGGATGGAGTCATATGTGACAATGAAGAGGAGAGATATTTTTTTTGTTAATCTGGCATGAGGTAAGAGGCCTGACTACTTGAAGGCCTATTAAAAACCTTGCAAGGCTCGTGAATCTGCTAAGTTTAGGCTTTTGATTTGTGCAAATGGCCCTAACTTAGAGAAATTTGCACACAGTTGGTTGGACTTCAATAAGTGATTTACAATTTTTGAACTAGGACTATGGGTGGAAGTAGGACGGTATTTGGGATAGCTAAGCTCATCCCAAATCTATCTTGTTCACTTTTGAAAGGAGGCCTCCCAAAAGGTAATGGAGGCATGCAAAGGTTTCCTTGGGCTGGATGGAGTTTGGCCCTTGAGTGCAAAGGCAGAATGGAGCTTGACTGCAAGACCACCAGTCAAGTAAGGACGAAAGTCAGCCTTAGTGATTTGACGGTACCTTTGTTATGAACCCATGATATTCATTTTTATCGTGCATTACTAGTCCCTATTCTTCATCCTGCGCCGAACTATCATCCGGTAACTTCCTCTATCCTCCTTGGAGAACAAGGTGGTCTTGACCTCTTTTGAGGTAATCACAACATGTCCCTATAACAGAGAATCAATAAAGTGCTCACATTACTTAGTAGAGACACCAACAACATCGTGTGCTTGGAATGAGAGACTACTACGCCCCAAGGGCATTAGTGAGGTGCTCTAAACACTCTATGGGTGGGCAAAATGTAGTGGCGACTCACTTGTGGAGACATAATCCAAAATACTCATTTTGAAAGCTTGGTCTGTGTGGGTTGGGTTGGGTCGGGTCGTACCACCACAGAATGGTTTCAAAGTAAGACTGGCCCAAGAGTTGTGTGGATTAAGCCCAATAAAAACAGAGAAAAATCATTTGTGCTAGAAGGCTCAAGCGCGACATTGCTCTTGACCAGCTTCTTGGATGGCCATGGCCAACACGCAAAAGAATGAAACGCATCCTCCATAGAAAGGGAAAGTGTTTATCGGGCTATACATGTGAGAAGTGGATCCAAAAGAAGATCACTTCATTTTTTATCTGGTGGCCAAAAGAAGTTCATGGACAGCTTGTTCGTATCCACACCCAAAGGGACTGTTCAATTTCCGAGAGTGGGATAGGTAGTTGAAGTTGTGATCTAACTAGAACAAGGAACAAAAGTGAGAATCAGCCCATGAAATACTTCGGGTGGACAGTCCGATGACTGTGTTACTGGACCACGTGGTTGGTCATTGATGTCATTTGGGCTGTTAATTGGTTAAGCATATAATCAGGCCCAAACCCATCTTATATGCTGGCAAAGCAAGAAAAAAACCAGAAGCAAAAGCCCCTGCTGGGTCATGCCACTTATACATGAATCTCTCTCTCTATATATATACACACACAACCGTGAATGTCATTTCTATGATTAGTAGCAAGTTCTATGCTTGTTCCTTTTCCAGTAAGCGACTATTTTCGACTGATCCAAATAATGATCTCTTGTTTATTGCCATTTTCATTATCTCGCTATTTGATTCGCGATTTTTGCGCTATTTGGTGCCAATGAGCCTCCTGTTGGCTATTGGTTATTGTCGCGACCTAAATTTCGCCGAAACTAGGCTAAAGGATTACTAAGTTTATAAACCAAAATTAACTAACCTAGCTCGAACTCTCCCAAGTCCTACCTAATCACAATTTAGGTTCATTTAATTTTCAATCAAAAGATGTTCAATTTGAAGTCGCCACTAATCATTTCTTGGTAGGTTGATTAGATACCTAAATAAAACATTAGTGAGATAATGCTTTATTTCTATGAACTAGAGATTTCTAAGTTTGAAGGCTTGATTACGCTAGATAATTATCTAACGCTCTTTCGGTACTGTTTTCATCTCATGAACAAATGTTTGGCATGCAACTTGGATTATTTTTTAGTCTAAAGTCATAACATGTGAAAATGATCATGCGGGTACGCAAACAGATAAAAATAAACATCTGATAAACTAAAACAATAAATAAATTGCAAAGAGGGAAATATGACGTACCTAGACGCTACAGCCTAATCCCTAACGCTTATTTCCAAAGCGTAAGACTTAAACTAATGCAATTAATTTGGAGTTTTCACTTATTTAATGAAATGCAATAAATGCAACTTTACTATATGAAAGGCATTAAATTAAATGACATGAATCTAATGACGTATGAAATAAATATCACACGTGATGGTCCTAAATTTACCTTCACTAAATGACGGGTAAAATGTATGCAATTATACTAAATGGCATGCATTTAATTTAAGCTATCAAATTAAATTAATGAACCTAGACATGATACTATAATGAACACACCTAGTCATGAAATTAAAATGATCCTAGACATGGTACTAAGATGAACCTAGACTAAATGACCTACCAAATACGTGACACGCACATGAATGTTTATTTTTGGTATTTTATGATTTTCGGAAAAAAAATGCATAAAATTCAAATTATCCTAAATGAAGATTATCTTTAATATTTATGAATTAATTGAAATTAAATCCCAACAATATTTTAGAAAATCTTATCATAGTTCTAAAAGATTTTCAGATGAATTGTTACTTAAATGATGCAATGTTAATCTATATGCAAGATTATTTAAATGAAACTAAATCCTATGAGATATCGTTTTTAGAAAACGTTATTTTTCTAAAATGGAATGCAACCTATGAGATACGATTTCTAAAATATCATATCTTTCTAACGACGATTTTAAAGATGGAATCTCTAGTAAATTCCACCTTCCTACTTATTTTGATTTAAAAAAAGAATTTCGAATTTTTTAATTTAGAAATGGTATTCGAATGATTTTAGCAAAAATAATTCAAACGACTAATAAATTTGGAGAATCAAATCTACATGATTGTAGATTGGACAGTCCAAATTTCCATGCGAGGGGGCGCGATCTTGTGGTTAAGATCAGTCCACGTTCGTACGTTGTCGAATAGAAGGAAAATCCTTTTATGAATTATTTTTTTATTTTAGAAAAATTTTCATAATAATTAAAAATCAAGTTAAATCTAGAAATATTCTAAAATATGCACATTTAGATCATACAATTCGAAATTAGGTCATATTATCAATAAGAAATATTCGGATGAGAGAGTTACCTAATTTTGACTTGCGAAAATTGACTTTTCTTCTT
>BCNH02000009.1:3078575-3210803 GCA_001662345.2 Metrosideros polymorpha var. glaberrima
GAGGGGGGGGGAGGGAATCGGCGGGAGGCGGCGGTGAAAGGCGGTGAGGGCGACCAGCGGGGCGATGGCGGCAATCGAAGGGAGGTGGTGGCGGAAGGCGGTGGGGGTGATTGATGGCGGTTGGCGGCGATCAACGGGCAATAGTGACGATCGATGGGAGATGGCGGCGGAAGGTGGTGGGGGTGACCGGTGGTGGCTAGCAACCGGCGGGTAGCAGTCGGCGACGATCGATTGTTGGCGGCGGCCGGCGGTGGGCGGCGCGAGCGGTGAATGGCGGCGGCAGGTGACAATGATGGGGAGCCAAGAAAGTGAGTCGTGAAGAAAGAGATAAGAGAGGGTAGGCGGCGGTGGCGGTGGGTGGTGAGGGCGGCGGCGGTCGACGGGCGGGCGGTGGATGGCTGGCGGCCGAGGGGGGGAGGGCAAGCGGCGTGCGACAATGACGGGGAGCCAAGAGAGAAGAGAGCAAGTTGTTAAGAGAGAGAGGAGAGAGAAAATTTCCAATTTCTGTTTTAAAAATCAAGAAATTGAAAATTTTAACTTCTAATTTCTATTTCAGAATGATTTCTGGAACAAAAATCTGTTCCATAAATAGAAAAATGAAGTTGCGTTACCAAATGGATTTCTATTCCAAACCTGTTTCAGAATGATTTTTGGAACAGAAATTATGAAACAGAAGTATTGTGATGCACAGCTTTACCTTTCCATGGTCCTTCCAAGTCTTCATGATTTTAATAGACTTGTTCTCCTTTTGTCAAGTCCATCAAAACATTTACTAAACTCCTTGTTCTAGGCTTGTTCACTTTCTATCTGGTCCATCCAAGTTTTACTAACTTCTCGTTCTAGGTTTGTTCACCTTTTGTCAAATTCATCAAGCTTGTAGACACTACAACGCTTAATACTCTGTTCACCCTTGATAGAGACAGATCACTCCCCTCATATGAGCTTGCCTACTTATGATACCATCTACATATTGATTTGTGCATTTATCACCTAGTTTTATTCAACCAATATGAACATTAGTAGTGTTTGATTATTTGTCATTTTCAAAATAATGTAGGTGATTTTCTTAACAGGTACGTCAGGATCAAATCTCAAACCCAATCCCGTCCGCTCTGATTCTTCCACAAGGTAAGCCTGTTTATTGTTGGTATTTTTCTCGCTTTCCGTTTAATGTTAGACGGAGGTTACACGAGATCAGGTCATCTAGAGGGTTTGTCACGTTATATCCCCCGACTTCAAGGGTGGAAGGTCGGTCTTACTTTCCACTCCTGTAATTCATCACTAATTTTGGGCTTTTTTACTTGTTGTATTATGTGGGTTTAACTAAAAAAATACCGTATTTTCATCAATAATACTAGGTATTAGAAATTCGACCAACCATCAAGTGGGACAAAGGGAAGGCCCTTGCATTCTTATTGGAGTCACTTGGTAAGTCCACATATATCCAAGACTTGGTTTTTTTTTTTTTTTTACAGTGTTATTTGGTAGACTTTGTAAAGCTTTGTAGTTCTAGTTGACATTGAGATTATTGGTGTTATTAACTATTTTACCAAATTTCCATAAAAAGGGTTCGCTAATTGCACCAATGTATTTCCAGTTTACATCGGCGATGATCGAATGGACGAGGATGCGTTCAAGGTTCATAACATTCAATCCTTCCCAAAATTCTATTCTTTTTTTTACCTTTCAATGGTTATGATTCTTGCGGAGAGGCTAAAAGGCTCTTTCTCTTCTTATATTGAGAGACAGAGGACAAGGTTTTGCGATTCGTGTCTCGAAATTCTCAAAGGACACCAATGCATCTTATTCTTCACAAGAACCAGCAGAGACCAGTGCAAGCCACATGATTCAATTCACCTTAATTTATTTACATTTCATTGCCTACCACTTTAAGTGCTCTTCTGGCTTAATTTAATCTGCTTTGATTTTCGCTTGTTATTAATTTCAGGTCATGAATTTTTTACAACGTATGGTAGATTGGAAGAGGCTAAATTTGCATAGGAGGGAAAATAATTGAGAGATCGCCACACAACCTTAAGAATTTGTATAGTCATGTTGTGTCTTGTTCATGATATCGGGAAAAAATTGAAATTGAACAAGACAATCTCTAGGTATTTTGAGAAAATTTAAACTAAAATCCAAATAGGGTTATTTTTTTCGAGAGAGAGAGTTCACAATATATATTGTTTTAAATAAGACCATGAAGTGGTCAATTTAGCCTCAAATAAGGCCCCGAGCTTATAAGTCGGCCAAATCTTCGCGGGCCAACATATGTCTCAGGATCGTGGAGCCTCCGTCCAGCCAGTGATGGTACCATATAATTATTTGATACCAATTTTATAGTAATCACTTGTCAATGATGTTATGAGACTAGTATAAACTAATTCGACGGAAACTCCAATATAATGACAAGAGAGATGATTATTTGATTATACCCGTTGGTGTGGATATGATAAATCACAATTATTGATCATACGAGTTCGGTTCACAAGCACACCTAAATGATAAACTCAGTCCATCAAATGTCAAATCACATTGAATGTCCAATCTTTGAATCATATGTCAAATCTAAATGAGAGGTTGGGCTGAATCTCTCTGGGTAGGCCGGCGCTCAAGTACAATATCTTTTTTTATCCTGCATTTAATTTTAAAAGTTGAAAGGTTCTTGAGTTCTCATTGCTTGTAGGAACATCTTAACTGCTTCCTGTCCAATGGAAGTTGCAGATCTGATTGACAGCGACAGTTTGAAAAGGAATTGCAAGCCCCATAATTTCCTTGTGGCCTACGAAAGTCCCATGACTTCTTGAGAGACACTAGCTCCGTGTAATTCACGAAATACGAATGGTCAACTTAATATGGGTAGAAATATCCTTTTATGGGATGCGATGGAGAGAGAGACTATAGGATCATAATCATCGAAAAAAGAAAACACGTGATTCAATGTACTCATGTAAATTGAATTGAAAAATATATATTTTAAAATAATTATTTATATCATTTAGAATAATTAGCCAACAGATAATTTGTCTAATTATTTTTATAAGTGATGAAAATTATTTTTTTAAATTACTCGTTTTTCAAAAAATGACCGCAATTATAATTATGAGAGAATCGGTGTCACCATCAGTAACATTAAAGCCGTGCAAGAAAGAAGCAAACAAACATGAATTTGTCAAGTCAAAGGACGACTAATAATTGTAGCAGAACAACCCTTACAACAGGTGGTAATTGCTCCACATGGCGTTCCAATGGGAAACCAGTTTAGTCTATTTTCTATATTTCACCCGCTTTTTTAAAGTCTCAACCCTAATTACTGAGGTAGGTCGTCTTATCCTGTACAAGTACAATACAGACCATAGTAACTTTATGGCTCAGTTGAGCCCCGAGCCTAGAATATTCATGATACAACAACTTCGAAAACACATAATTCCTTAGTAATCGCTCTATATACTGATGACGGATTTTGTTACGATGTATCATAGTGGTTTTCTAGTATTAGTATAATAGAACAAATATAAGAACTGCCAATTAAATAACAAATCTTACTTAAATGAAGAGCAAACAATCCAGTGGCTATCATATTAAATAAATGAGATTATTGATTATGATTTTGATGGCATACATCCTTAATAGTTGGATTAGATCTACTCCTGCATAAAACAGTGTGGCACTGTTAAAACACCAATTATTTACATATAGTGGCAACAAACGGAAGAAGAAATCTTTTTTTCCTCTACCACTTTTAACAGCCACAAACCCTATCTTGGAGAATTAAGTGATGGTCATGGGACCAATTATTGTTGGGCCATTGGAGATGCAGGTAATATTGAAGGTCCCTTTATGGTGATGATCTTCACTCACCCCTTAAATTATGCAGTCCATGCACAAAAAATCCAACGGGTTTCTTGCTTTGATTCCTTTCCCTGGAGCATGAATTGATTCATGAAGGGTTAACAATGGAGCCATCATTAGTTACCCAAAACAATACTGGTGTAGGTATATGACAGATGTGGCAACACTGGCCATTTTCATGTACATTTTCTAGTATTTGCCTACAATTCATGAGAGTGTTTTACATGTTTAGATCAACAATTGAGAAATGATGATCTCAAAAGTCGGAAATATCAATAGAGATGATACCATCCTTGTACCTGCATCTATTTTTTTTTTTCCAAATCTTGTGACTTACACAATTTATCTTTTTTCGGCCGGAAACCTCCGAGACTTTCAAAACTTGTAAATATTCACGGACAAGTTCACATATAATGCTTTTACAAGTTTTGAAAATTTGAATAATATTTTTAATTTTCGCGGGAAAGAGAAAAAAAGACTACATTTTGCTTCTAAAAGTCCTGAACTCACAAGCATTCAATTATTGAGTGTGTTTTGGATACACTCAACCTTCCATGTTCATGAAACATGAAACTTTCATCAAACATCAGATGTGTCTTCACCGTACTGGAGATGAGACGTTGAGACAGACTTAGCCACCTCGAAATGACGATGTGTAGTGACTGAGCTAGAAATGCAGAGGCAAAGCCCAAACGGAGAGTGTCCCTAAAGTTAGAAGCCCACATCTGGCCCCTAACTTAAAGGTCAGTGGGAGAAAGGGCCTGTTCGTTTATGTTTTTAAAACCTAAAAACAGTTTTTTTGTTTGTTTGTTTGTTTTCCCATCAAAATTAAGAATAGTATCCAAGTTTCAATAAATTATGAAAAAAGCATTTGTGAATGTGCGTATCAACATATGTATACTGTAACAGTTCCATGTGCTTCGAGTTAAGGAAAAGTTAGAGTGTAGTAACCACAAATTTTACATTAAGCAACATGTAAAATGTAGATGTAGTCACTCGTTTCGGCTTTTTTTTCGTCATTAATTCTCACGCTAGAAATGTCAATGATGGACAAAATTAATGCTTGAAAAAGAAATGATTTATTCTATGGTTTTAGCAACCAAAATTCGGGCTTCTATGACAAACTCTGTTTACTAGAATTACTCCACTTTTTTTTTTTTTAACTTTTGTTTTTCCAACATCCAATGTCATTGGAATTTCAGATACAAGCATCACGACATGTCTGTGCTAAAACCTATCATGTATCCTCTGGTTTAGATGTAAATATATCTTTTAAGTAGGACTGTTTCGGAAATTCTAGGGGAGCACTGGTGGCATGATAAATTAATTCCATATATTATAGGTGCTTGGATAAGGCCATATAAACTTTCTCCAATGTCATGATTAAAGCTAAAAACGAATACAAAAGAAAGGACACATGCTCCTTCCATGTTGAGAATTTATCTGCAAAGGTGATTATCCGCCAAGTACAAAAGAAAGGGCTAAACTCCACCAGTTACCACTCTTATATTGCCCTTCGGTGGATCTAGAAATTAAGTCACCAAACTTTAATTTTAATTACTCAATATATTAAACTTACCTCTCTTTGCAATCGATGCATTTTGGCCGAAGTTCGGCTAATTTTCTTGCTAATTGCTGATGCTGTTAACATACAACGAATGTGGCACGATGTGATTGTCTTCTTTTTTTTCTCTTTTTTGGTACGATGTGATGGTCACGCGGCCATAAGTTTGGCATTTTCTCAGAATATTGGCCTGATTTCACTGATTGTCCATATGTTGCCTAAAGAAAAAAAAGGAGTATGGTATTTTGGAAGATTGATATCAATGATCCGACCGCAAAATATACTAAATTGAGTGACTACTAGTGAAATTTACCCTAACAGAAAGAATAGATGACACATCTTATAGCAAGTTTATCTACTAATTGAAAATGAGAGAAAGTTTTTTATTGAGTTTTCACATATGTTAAAATTATGATGAGAAATATATGAAGACTATTCCCAATAAATTATTCCATGTCTGGAATGACTTTTACTTATTGTTTTTTCTTTATTTTCTCAAATCTTGCAACTTACACAATTTATATATATATTAACCAGAAACAGTTAAAACGTTCACAACATATAAATATTCACAGAGTAGTTTGGATATAACTTATATATATATTTAAAAATAGTTATAAGTTTTTGAAAATTCTGAGAATACTTTAAATTGTATGGGAAAAGCATGAAAGGAGTATGTTTTGCTTCTGAAAAGACCTAAACTCGTAAGCATTCACTGTTAAGTGTGTTTTGAATACACTCACATACCATGTCCTTGAAACATGAACCTTTCAATCAAACCTCAAATGTGTATATGTCATTGTGAGATTTTATGAGACTACTGTTAACTGTTCTAAAAACTTAAGCTTTTAGATGAAGGCGTAGTTTAAGATTTAATTACTTTAACACTCCTCCACACGATTGGTCTAGCCTTTTTGTCTAGTACTAAGCATGAAAATATTTCATTGAGGAGGCAAATAAGGACCTAGAAACATTTGAACTTAGGAGCCCATGCTCTGATATCATGTGAAATTTTGTAAGATCATTACCAACTGTTCTAAAAACTCATGAATGGTTTAATATTTAATTACTCTAATAGTCATGCTTTATCATGTGAATCTATTTATTGCACATAGCGAGGTTAAAAAGGGAAACCTGCCGACCTTGTTGTTTTTATCTAAGAGATGAAAAAGTGGTAATGATGGATTTATGAAAAAGAGTCTCTTCTGAAAAGCATTTTCTCCATTCATGCACTTTAGCACATCTATCAGTGATGTACTAATGCAGCACATGATATGTTTAGTTCCTTTGAACTTCTCTATTTATCATTACCAAGAGAGAGATGATTGTAAAATGACTCCAGCAAGTAGTGCTGTAGAAGTACTTTTGTCCGTAGGCACGATGATTCGTGGGTTCATTCTGGAGCAAACCCTAATTTATGACAGCCCAAAATGCACCCATTGGCATATATCATTATCAGTCAAACATCTGTCATTAAAAACAAAATGTACTCGAAAGCTGTTTTGACTGATACCGAGCTGGGTCACATCCTCGTTTCCGAATTCTCATTGATTAGTTATAGGCCATGTAATGAACTCGAAAGCGAGTTTAGGTGGTGAGTTTGGGTGGTGACTCACCTTTTGACAAATGCCAATAACGCCAAACGTCTTGACTTTTGGTCCTCCTAAGTTCCATATTTTTTATCTATATTTTGTCGGCAAATTACCCATTTTGTCATCTTATACACACTGAGAAATTAGTCGCGCATGCCCTTTGTTTTTAGCAACTTTCCGAGAAACATCGGTTACGTGTGAGTATAAGGAAGACGTCTTTCTTTTGAAAATTTGGATGTTTTTAGAGGATCACGTGATATTTTTGTCCATGTTAAATGATAGACGTAATAGCCTTCTTTCCCTTTTCCATTTCG
Organism: Metrosideros polymorpha var. glaberrima; assembly: GCA_001662345.2. NCBI lineage: Eukaryota > Viridiplantae > Streptophyta > Magnoliopsida > Myrtales > Myrtaceae > Metrosideros > Metrosideros polymorpha. Next base: position 3,085,898 of record BCNH02000009.1, read on the forward strand.
TCCTCTTAGGTTACAATCCACTTCAAAGTATGATAATGTAAAGAGTGACGATCTATACAAACCTTCTAGAGAGGGCGATGTAGTGAAATTTATTTGCGATAGCTACAATATCCAAACTATTAGCACTCGAGTCATAACCCTATCTTTCAGTTAAAACTCATCTTTGTTAGGAAAAATCCCTTATGATGTTTTGAAGATGACAAAATAATCAAATGCTACTAATGTGTTTATTGGTTGAGTAGAATCAGGTGAAAGATGCATGAGCCATTATGCAGATGAGAATTATATCAGATTATCTGAAGGTGATATCATAACTTCTGAAGGTTATATCACAACGTCAGAAGGTTATGTCACAATGTCTGAGGGTTATATCAGAAAGTCTGAATGTTACGAATTTCAATGGTGAACAAAGCATTAGGCATAGAGGTGTCTACAAGCTGGAAGAACCTGAGTAGAAGGTGAACAAACTTAAAATGGGGAGTTCGGTAAAGCTTGGAAGGATCTTAGATAGGTAAATAGCAAGGTAGAGCCGCGATAGACAATACGTTTAGAGGGACAAGAAAATGGAAGCTTAAACTCTAATGATAACATATGAGAAGTATGCTCAGACTTTGACAATAACATCTGAGGGTATGCTTAGACTCTAGCAATAACACCTGAGCACCTCAGACTCATAATACAATGGTCATATCTTTCACAATGGCTAGTAATCTGACTTTGATTCTACATATAGAAGATTATTGATTGAAGATAAACTCTCTAGATGGTTTTACAATGGTATTATCAAAGCAAAACATCTTAAATTGATTATCAAATCTTCGAAGACAAGACAAGCTTTTCAAACGAAGAACCCTACTTATGGAAACCTAAATTCAGATTGTATGGGCGACTGAATCCATAGAGATTCTGATTTTATCTCACTCAATAGCTACCTAATCTTCTTGATACAATCTCGTCTAATTGGTTGATTAGAGAGTGATCCTCTGAGGTTGTCCAACGGCTAGTTTGGATGTGGAGGAGTATAAAAGGAGACTATGGTGCTGAACAAAAGAGAGAGATCAAGAGTCTAAAAATTTCAAAGTTCAAAGAAAGCTTTAGTCATGCACACTTGTCTCCTGTGAGTGTTAAAATTGTAATCTTTGAGAGGCTTAAAAAAGAGTAATTGTGTGAGATAGTGTGATCTATCATATGAGAAGTATCACTCGGTATTCATTATTGAAGTCCAACCAGTAGGCTGTTAGCATGGAGAGTGGACGTAGGCTTAAACTAAGCCGAACCACTATAATCGTCATGTGCACAACTCTCTTTACTCTTGCTTACTTTGTATCAGACTGTTGCACATAAGCATTACTCAAACTTTATTTAGTTTTTCATAATTTCTATCTTGATTTTTTAATTCCGCATTTTATATTAAGATTGTTTAAATACACCTATTCACTCCCCTCTTGGTGATAGATCTAGTCCTAACAATCTTTTCATTTGTTGTTACCCTTTCATTAGGGAACATAGTTTGACTAGAGAAGCCGGTAAGTGCATTATTCATAAACTGAGAAACACTTTATGAAGTGACTAGTGAAACTTTGAAAAGCTAATTGTTGAGATATATGTTATATATACATCGTTCGGTCCATTTTCTATTAGCTTGGATTTTTGGGAGAAAATGGTTTGACCAACACGATATCAGAGGATAGGTCGAGGATTCAAATCTTGACAATCCCTTTCAATTTCCCTTGCTTGATATAATTACATCCACATCTTATTTTGCGGGTTTAAGGGACAAGCTAACCAAAGAGAGGGGAGAAGGACATTTGTTAATCATACCTAATAAATGAATGGTTTCATTTTCAGTGCACTAATTTGCTTAACACAACACAGATAATGTTTTAAAAATGACAAAATTTTTATTTCTGTTATTTAACAAATGCCTCCGGAACACTTCTCGGTAAAATCCACATGCTATGGATACATTCGGTGGAAAATTCTGGAAATTTGGTTTTTCCTTGACGCTAGCAATCCAACCTCCATGGCACTGTTTAAACACACCCTTGACCCAACTTAACACATACGCACACAAATTATTGATCTGCTTCTCATCAATGCCTTTCATGCAATTGTCAGAGGGACCTTCAAGAAGGGTCCAACCAATGACTCAACTACACATAGGCACTATTCATATGTTCCCCATAACAAGGGCATCTTGGGGTCACATGGGAATCCATGTGATTTTCGTAGTTAGGCCACATCCAACCAATGATCAGTCCCACTTACACGCATTTTTTTTTTTGGTCGAACATCAAAATATATATTCGATCAACAATAAAATCACATACTCCTCCATTGATTTCTCTCTTTCTTTGCTCTTGTTCTTCCCAAGACTGACCACCACCTTCAGTGAGGCTCGACCCTCCATGCGGGGACCGATTCTCAAAGGCCAAAAGAGCCCACCTGTCAGAAAAAATCTCTCAATCTCCTGACACGTGTGCCTCAGGACCATCCCTTTGATAACATGGATCTGACAGGCCAATGCAGGATTGGCGAAAGGGTTCAAATTTTTATTCAGAGGACCAGCTAACCACAAATTTGAGCCACGATCTGTGGGTTGATGGTTATATTCTAAAGCATGCATGACAATTATTTAGTGTTCACTAACAGGGCCTGGGTTGGTGGAAACAAGAGGGTTCGAGTGAGACATGTCCCTTGATAGTGCTTTGAAGCACGAATGTAACATTATAAAACTACAAAATGATTGTACCTACCACATCTGAAATATGTTTATATATGTCGTATTTCTCGAAAGGAGAGAGAAGAGTGTTCATGAATACCTTAGAAGAAAGGAAGAGGCATTTCCTTGGGTTGCATATTCGGCTCTTCGCTTCAATAATTGAAGCACACAAAAGACTTTGTTTATTTCGGTTAAGGCACCAATGATGGGCATGTAACCTAGTGGACTCCATCTTTCCACGTCCAAAAGGGTCGAGGTTGTCAAAGGCTTTTGGATCCATGTTATTGTAACTACTCAACCCCAAGAAAAAGAAAGAAAAAGTAGGAGAATTAATTCATGTGTTTTTTTTTTCCTTTTCTTTTTCTTTTTCTTTTTCCACATCAAAACACTCTTTTAAGTGGATTCCAACTCCTCATCCAACCAAACTAGATTCTCCACCCCCCTTCCCCCAAAACAAGTGGTGGGTTTCCCTTTCAATAACCTAACCAAAAGTTAATTACCATGAAAAAACAAAGCAATGAATTGAAAAAAAAAAAATTAAAATCTCATAAAGAAAATTCATGGGATTGAACCCACTTGTCTATGAGGTGGGGTAGCTTCAAATCTATGTACCCAATGGGGGCAGGCTTGCTCTTCTGTTCACAAGCAATAGCTATAGATCTACCAAATTAGGGTCTACTACAATATGTTTGTGTGTGTAGACCTTCTTTTGTGGGGGTTTGAAGGGATCAAAGAAACTATTATTGCTCTCTTCCAATTGGACTTCTCCTACATGTTTCTTATCTCAACTACATCCCCCACAGCTTTCTTGGGAGTGTACAAGATCTGGTCAATTCATGTAATTCGTGCCTTGAATATCATTGTCTAAAATTATATTATTTCACACCCATGTACGTCTTATTATGGTACCCACTCATTTTGTGCATACAAAAGAGAGCTTCAACAATAGCAATAAATAATAGCACTCAATGGCCTTTTGATCCCCTGTCTCAGAAAAGGGGGTATGAGGACCAGTGGTGCTTGTGAAAGGAGGCAGTCATAAGATCAGACGTTAATCAACTTAATTATGGACATGGTACCTAGTAATATATCTGTGTCATACTTTTCTCAAAACAAATGTTATCTGGCAAGCTGCATGGTTAATTTGTGATTTACATGGGAAAGATGAAAAGCAATAAAAAAAATAATCGCAAATAATCTTTGTGACCGATTGCGGGTAGTTGTATTGCAGGGAGAAGAAGGGTATCATCTCCATTAATACTTCCAAATTTTAGATTATCATACCCCAATTATTGATCTAAACATCTAAGTCACTTTTAAGGGATGGTAGGCTAATCTTTTATTAGAATACATACATGAACATGGCCAATGTTGCCGCATCTGTCATATACCTACACGAGTCTTATTTTCGGTGACTAATGATGGCTCCATTATTAACCTTCATGAATTAATTTATGCTCCAAGGAAAGAAATAAAAGTAAAATACTCATTGGATCCTTTTTGTGCATGGGCAATATAATTGAAGGGGTGAACGAAGATCATTGCCATAAAGGACACCATCTTTTCAAAACATGGGATATCTATCTCAGGGCATGTTCTTTTGACTCAGCACATGAGGTGCAATTTATTGGGGGTGTATCATCGATCCACTCAAAGGGACCCTCAATGTTGCCTGAATCTCCAATGGCCCAATAATAATGGGTCGCATGGCAATCTCCTATTTCTCAATGATAGGGTTTTTGGCTGTGAACAGTGATAGAGGAAAAATGCTTTCTTTTTCCTTTTTGTTGCCAAAACGTGTAAAATTTGGTGTTTTGACAGTGTCCCTGTGTTTTATGTGGTATGAGATCTAATCCAACGATTAGAAATGTATGCCATCAAAATCATGATCGCATTTATTTAATATGATAGCCATTGGATTGTTCGCACTACATTCAAATAAGATATGGTATTTAATCAGCAATTTTTTAGTTTGTGGTATTTAACGCTGAATACGAGAAAATATATCATCATTCATACACTGATAAATAAGGAATTATGTATGTTGAACAAGTCAAAGATATGATCTTTTCCTAACAAGATATGATCTTGATCTTTTCCTCATCTTCAGCGCAAGATGAATATTTCTTGAAGTGTAAACATAAAGAGACTCATTTTGTAAAAATAGTGCAAGGGAGAAACTATCAATACTAAAAAGTACTATTTTACTTTTCTCATATCTACATCCATTTAATTTTTAGGTTAATATCACGAAAAATCATAAACTGGTACATCCATGACAAATTTATCAAAAACTAATTTTTTGATCACCAAACGTGATAAATTAATGCTCCGTTAATTTCTGTTAAATTTTATCATCAAATTGCTAAGTTGGATGATACGTGGCAGTTGATGAGTGTACCAGTTTAGATTTTTTACCCTCCGTTTGTCACAAGTATATTGGTTTGGGGTTTTTATGACATTAACTCAATTTAACGGAAACTAATGAAGGGTATATTTGCCACATGTATTTTTTGTGGTAAAAAAAAATTAGTTTTGGGATAAAATTTGTCACAAATGTATCAATTTCGGGTTTTTCGTGATATTAACCCTTATTTTTTTTTGTTATCTCTCTTATCCGATCCTCTATCAAACCATGTACTTTCGAAATTGTTGTGTTATGAATATTGCGTTAAGTTACTATGTTCTACACGTACTGTTCTTGCACAGGATAACATGACCTACCTTAATAATTAGAGTTTGAGACGCTAAGGAAGATGGTGAATGTAGTACACGCCCCGCTCTGGTTTCACATTAAAACACCATATGGAGCAATTTCCATCCTTTAAAAGTCTACTAGTTGTCCTTTCACTTGACAAATTCATGTTTGTTTGCTCCTTTCTCGCACGGGTTTTGATGTCACTGATGGTGGCGCCGATTGTCTCTTGACTATATGCGAGTACGTCAGATCATGTGTTTCTCATCAACGAATGTGATCCTGTTGTCTCCGTCTCCATTGCATCCCATAGGAGGACCTTTCTAACCCATATCAATTTGAACATTCGCATTTTATTGACTCCATGGGTATGCTTCCCAAGTAGAGCCTCTCGTTACTAGCTAGAGCTTCGCAGGAGAGAGCGATCTTTGCACGGAGGAGAAAATTTATCAATCTCTTATTTGGACTGCGAGGCAATGAACCATTTGAAGTGGCTCAATTCCTCTAGGGTTGTCTTTGTAAGTTGCTTCTTCGATTGCTAATCGCGATTATTGACTTGCTTAACAGTGACTATCTTTTTCAAATGGAGCAGCCGGTGAATTTATTTGGTTAATCAACACCCATACTAGTGCTTTTCCTTATGATAATACAAGGGTTTGTTTTCCTGGAATAAAGAGGACATCCAAACTTTCGGTTTGATTAATCCTTATAAATCCATATATCAGTCAAATTACAAAATATCCGGCATGAAATGATAAGATTAGAAATCACCATGACAGTATTGAACTCCGAAGTATAGGTAAAGGTGACTCTATGTGATACTCTCTACTTGTTGCTAGTGTCTCTCAATATATGATGGGACTTTATATTGCTTGTAGAAATTATGGGACTTGGAAATCCTTTTCAAAGGATCACGTCAACAAGATTTATAACTTCCATGGGTAAGAAAACAGTGAAGATGCACCTGCAAGCAACGAGAACTAAAGAACTTTCCAACAACCAAAATTGAATGAGGATAAAAGAGATGTTGTACATAAGTGCCTGTCTTCCTAGAGAGATTCAGCCTAATCTCTCAGTTTGATTTGCCGCATGCTCTGTGCTATTCAATGATAATTTAAAAGTTTGGCGACCAAATTCTTTGTAGGAAATTCTTTTACGGACTGAGTCTTGCAATCACATATACTCGCAACAGAACTTGAACGATTGATAAATATGATTGATCCGATCCACAATTACACTGGTCCAGCCAAATATTTGCCTCTTACCTATGTTGTAATTAAGGAACTTTTAAACTGATTTGAAAAGGAGATAAGATACAGTTGAGGAAAGTAAAAAGAAACTGAGAGAGAGAGAGAGAGAGAGAGAGAGAGAGAGAGAGAGAGAGAGAGAGAGAGAGAGAGAGAGGAAGTGGCATATACTTAGCATATGTGGTGGTGAAATATAGTTAATTATAATAAAAGACAAGCCATTAGGTGCACAGGTTAAAAACAAATGCTCCACGCTGAGTTTTTAATAAATGCCTAGGAAGGTGGCAGCTACTTTTGTGGAGAAAGCACCAAAACACTTTTCTTGCAATGAGAAGAGGCCATTTCTATCAATCTATGGCAAGATTAGAGGCAACACTTAAACATATTTATATAGATTGGACATAAGTTGTTTGCCGGATTGTATCTAAAATCATATTGTAAAAAATTACATATTAATATTTAAGCCTAAAAAAACTTCACATTGATGCATTTATAAGATTAGATTCTAATGTTAACATAACACTATCATTTTAAGCAACTTATATAAGAAATAATTAATGTGATATTTTTGTTGGGATGTGGTTCATACTCCCTATCAACAGAAGAGCCAATAATTTATGATTTAGTCCCGTATTTTGTTAGTAGTTTGGACATAAGTTCATGAATAGCTACTGCCTATATATACTTTCTTTCTTTTGTAATTGACGATGTAACTGAGAGGTGCAAGGTGCTAATTATAGTGGAATCTTCTGCTGGATGTAGTCCTAGTTTAATGGTGAATCAGCATAAAATATTGTTTCTCTCTCTCTCTCTCTCTCTCTCTCTCTCTCTCTCTCTCTCTCTACTTTTACTCTTTTTTGCCAATACCTAACAATTTTGACATATTATATTTCATTTGTCATTTACTTTGTCTCAAGTACACGTAGTTTATGTATTTCTATTCTAGTAAACTAATTTGTATACTAATATATACTATTATGTCAATATTAAGGTAGGAAATTTCTTTAGTACAAATGAGTTACAATTAAAATAAAAAAGTAAAGAAGAAAGAGGGGAAGGAGAGGGACACGGGTAATAAATAGGCAGCAAAAGAAGTGGACAGTGCAAGAAAAAAATTTATGACAAGGGAAACGATCAGTCCCTTACAAATTAGAGTCCTATAGTTCAAATTTAAACGCAACTTTTAGGACAAATGTTGTTATTTTTTTATTATATAGATATATATATGTATAGATTTTTCAAAATCAGATATATATTTTATGAGGGTTTAATATGAATTTCCTTTGCTTTTAGTTCAATCCAAGACTAATACCGAGTGAGAGAGAGAAGATGGAACTAAGAACTTTTCCCTTATACGACAGGTTCCAAAATGTACAATTCCGTAAAGCCAAGACAAAAACTATTAAAAAACATTGAAAAAATTCGAATAAGAATATGAAGTGTTATTTTTATTTTTCCTTAAAAAAGGGCTCATAGTGGATTTTATTTCAAATAAGGACTAAATGACCAACTTACTATCAAATAAGACCCCAAATCTTCCTCGACTGGCGAAATCGTTCATCTCACATGCATTTCATGTGGCACTTTTGTGTATATAATGAAAGTGGCATGTGAAATGCACGTGCTTGCCCGCTGGAGAGATTTGGCTGGCCAGTGATTTTGTTGCCTTATTTAAAATAAGATCCACTCTGAGCTCTCTTTGGAGACAACGGCCCCACTTTAAGCTTTTATTTGAAAATTTTCAAAAAAACACATTTACTTAGACATTTTCTTGTTCAATTTTTTTTCCCGACGTCATGAACAAGACACACATGCATGTAAAAGTTCCTAAGGTTGTGGGGGGAGATCTCTCTAATATTCGCCCCTCCTTAATCTACACCTTATGTTGCCTACGTAAACTTAGCCAATTGCACCCAACCAAGCGTCGTAAAAATTCATGACCTGATAATAATAAACGAGAGAAAATAAGATCGGATTAGATTAAGCGTGAAGGGCACTCAAAAGTTTAAGTTGTCTTTATGCTCTTGTATCGTGATTCCTTGATAATTGTTGATTTAAGTGATGAATAGTGAAAAAAAATAAAATCAATGCATTCGAACAGGAACGTGTACTCGTCGTTCTTGTACTCTTTATCGTAAATCCTTCCAAACAATACAGATTAATCAATATAAATCATTCTATTATGAAAATTTGGAAGTTTATAATAATATAAAGGAAGAGAAGGATAGGTAAGGATTGTCATGGCCAAAATTTTATACGAAGAGAGAATAGAATATTTGCACGAGACATGATTTATAGATGGGTTCTCTGACTAATTAAACACTATTGATTCAAAAAATTAAACCTCTAATAAGCACCTATTGTGCACGAAGAATTATTTTTCCTCTAACCCACGTTGTAGTTAAGGAACTTTTAAACTAATTTGGAAAAGAGATAAGGTACGGTTGAGGAAAAGACAAAAGAGAGTGAGAAAAACTAGAGGACGTAGCATAAACATATCAACTTATGTTGGGAAAAGTACCAATTCAATTATAAACCTATTGTATTTGTATTAATTCAGTCTTAAACCTTTTAATTGGACCAACTTAGTCATAAACATTTTCATATTTGTATCAATTCAGTCCATCCGATTGGAAATTGTTGATGTGGACGTCGGCCATTCTAAGTGGCACGACTGGGACGGAGAATTCTCATTTCAGTGCTTTTACGTGGGTTCAGTGTGAATCTCCCTTCTTCTTCTTCTTCTTCTTCTTCTTCTTCTTCTTCTTCTTCTTCTTCTTTTTATGTGGGTTTAATGTGAATTTTCCTTCTTTTTAGTCCATTATCATATCCAGTAAATTTAGGTTCAATTTAAGAATAATGCCCAGAGAGAGAGAGAGAGAGAGAGAGAGAGAGAGAGAGAGAGAGAGAGAGAGAGAGAGAGAGAGTTATTGAATTACGAACTTTTCCCTTGGACAACAGGTTGTTACAAGATGTACAAGACCTTAAAGCCAAGACAAAAACAGTTAAAAAAACATTTACTTAGACATTTTCTTGTTCAATTTCTTTTTTCCGATATCATGAACAAGACACCACATGCCTATACAAATTCTTAAGGCTGTGGGGCAATCTCTCAAATATTCCCGCTCCTTAATTTACGCCTTTTGTTGCATATATAAATTCAGCCGCTTCCACTCAGCCAAACGTTGTAAAAAACTCATGACCTGAAAATAATAAATAAGAAAAAAATCAGATCAGATTAAATTAAGACAGAAGAACAGTCAAAGTATAGGTAATGAGATGTAACTAAATTAAGGTGAGTTGAATCATGTGACTTGTACTTGCCTCTTCTGGTTCTTGTAAAGAATAAGATGCATTGGTGTCCTTTGGGAACTTGGAGACAAGAATTCCAAAACCTTGTCCTCTGTCTCTCAGTATCTGTCCAAAGGAAAAGAAAAAGAAGAGCCTTTTAGCCTCTCAGCAAGAATCATAACCGTTAAAAGAAAAATAAAGAGAATCTGGGAAGGATTTAATGTTATGTACCTTGAATGCGTCCTCATCGGTCCGATCGTCGCCGATGTAAACAGGAAATACGTTGGTGCAATTCGCAAACCCTTTTCATGAAAATTTGGTGAAATCGTTAGTAACACCAATAATCTCAATGTCAATCAAGACTACAAAGTATTTCAAAGTCTACCAAATGACACTTAAAAAAAAAAAGTAGTCTTGGATACATGTGGACTTACCAAGTGACTCCAATAAGAATTCAAGGGCCTTCCCTTTGTCCCACTTGATGGTTGGTCGAATTTCTAAAACCTAATATTATTGGTAAAATAAAAAAGTATTTCTTTTAGTAAAAAAGCCCAAAAAATAGTGATTAGTTACAAGTTCAACAGGGCTTAGTTAGACTGACCTTTCTTCCTTGAGTCAGTCTAAGCTTTGGGTACTCCTTGATCACAGACCTAACTTGCTGTGCTAGTTCAGTCCATTCCTGATTATATTGAGAAAGATCTTATTATTAGTTCTTCGTTCAGGTTGTGTATATTTTGATATAACAAAATAAGGAAGACAAAGAGATATAGTTAGTATTTGTCGCATACTTTTTCATCAACGCGACGGAAATGCACGGACACGCAGAACTTATTGTTCTCCACCTTAGCTCCCGGTGTCGACTTAGTTTTCTCTACGAGTTCTTTGTATACCTGAGGAAGAGAAAGTTAAAAAAGAACGCAAATTTAATCACCGCTCGTATCGTCATGCACCTGTACTTAGCGCAAGCGATGAGAAGTTCAGGAAATAAGGCCGACCTCGTCGATCATCGGAAGGAATTCGCTGGCCGGTTGAAACAGGACAGCTTGATTGCCCTGAGGAAAACGAAGGTCAATTTCAGATTTTCCCCCAAATAAAAAAACAACACAAGAAGAAAAAGGAGAGGAGGAGGGAAAAAAAAATTTGTTTCCATGGTTAAGCATATGAATATGCAGTCACCTTCTTGTATTGAGAGCCTTTTGCTGGGCCTTTGATGTCCATGCCATGGCTTCCTGCGTAGTACAACTCCCCCAACCGCACAAAACTGTAGACCTGATAAACAATCCGTCCACAGTATCATAATCAGAAATTTGGAATTAATCGAGGCGACCCTAAAAAGAATATTACTTGTTAGTGCACGTGCATGCAACGTGCGTGCAAATTTTACATAGCCGAATATTTTTTCCAGCCAATAAGATGGAAAGGAAAGGAAAGGGAAAAGCTTGGGAATGCACCTTGTCCCTGCATCTTCCGCTCACAATGGCAGTAGGGAAGCACCTAGCAAGCCTTTTAACTGTGGCTCTCATCTGGGTTCATATAAAACAACACGAAAGTTGACGTGCTTGTCGGCGAAAAGATCGGATCGAACGGCTCGAAATAGTTAAAATGGCCGAGCCGGAGTAGGAAAAAAAAAAAGGAGCGGCGGAAGGACCTTATTGGACATGAAAGCTCGGTCGGGGTCGTCCACTATCGGGGAAAGAGTCCCGTCGTAGTCCAAGAACATCACTATTTGTTTCCCTTGGGAGGCGCCGATGATTTGCTCGAACATGTCCAAAGCCGAAGGATGGTGGAGCTGCTCGGAAAAAAAGCCATAGTCAGATTGAGCCAGAGACCAATCATGAAGGATCATAGTAGGAAATCGAAATTCGAAAAGAAGAAGAAGAAGTACTAGTCTACATGTTATTAAGCAATGGCGTCCACATGTTCAAACTTCTTGTACTAGTGAGATTTTTAAGGAAACGAATGCTCTCAAAATTAGGATGCAACAGAGAAGGAAAGAAAACGAAGTTGTGTTTGTTGTCTCTCTAATGATTGAGAGCAAAACAAAAGTTGTGCTCTTGAGGCTCCACCACCACCACCCTGCTGCCGCGCCGCCCTGACCGAGGCCGTGACCGACGTGATATTAACTAGGCGGCCGGCACGCCTCGGTCATTTTTTCCCGATTCTCGGAGAATATTAGCGAATAAATGAGGAAAAACGAAGATTTCGCATCTCGACCCTCTTTAGTTCGAAAGGCGTCGATCAGAACCCAGAAACGACTCACCATCCAGGAACTGTTGTTGTCGTCTCCGGTCAGAGAATGCGGGGACTTCGCATGGGTCGGAGAAGAAGCCTTCATCGAGTCGACCCAAGAGCTGATCCTCTGGGCACTGTTGACCTCGAGGTTCTTGAGCAGCTTCCTCCTGGAGATCTTGATGTACCCGTCGGTGGGCGCGACCGGCGGCCTCTGCAAAGAGGCCGTGTACATTGACAGGGAAGCGGTATACAAATCCGGCATCACGTCGGCGCCGGAGCTGTCGTCGCCGCCGCTGACCACATTCTGTTTGGTCATCCCCATAATGCCTCTTCCTCTTTCTGCAATAGAAAGAACAAGAAAAAAAAAAAAAACGACCAGACAAGTTCAGTTGGGATTTGCCGAAATTGAGGAGAGGCACAGAGGAGCTTTGGCTTCAATCCTACCTCTGTTGAAAGGACTTAAAAGAGTGATGGTTTTGGACCCTTTGGAGTGCAAAAAAATTGCTCAATCCAGAGACCTGGAAAGAGCAACAGCAAGCAGAACACAGAGACTCTAAGAGAGAGAGAGAGAGAGAGAGAGAGAGAGCAGAGCAGAACAGAGCAGAGAGAGTTGTGGGGGTGAGAGAGACAGAGGGCCTTAGGGTGGATTTATAGTTGGAGGAACACACTAACCGACGAGAGGCTAGAGCCACCCCCAACCCCAACTCCTCAAAAAGTGGTGGGGGCCCAGTAAAGTATGGGGGCCCCACAATGGGAAACAAAAAAAAAGAGAGAAGAAAAATCCAAATTGATGGGTAAGTCTACTATTTCCCCTGGGGAAGGGACTCGTTAACATCTCCATTGACCATGTCCCGCCGTTTTCCCGGCCGTCAAACGCAACAGCCGCTTATACTCATACTCCTCCTCTTTCTGGACAAATTTCTCTTGCAAGAGTACAAAAATCTCGGTTGAACAAGACAATTCGTGATGAATTTCGCGGGTGGTCGAATAGAATTCACTCAATGTATTGTGGGAAATCTCTTACAGCACCTTGTTGTAAACCGGTTCAAAACATCGTAAATATTTAAATCATATGATTTTTAAGACGGATGATGTATTGTGGGAACGTTAAATATTATAAACAATGTAATTCTTACTGTTTTACTATGATGTTTCGCCACAAACCATTATGAAGGATCATATATACCCAAATAATTTTGATAATCTATGACATCCTATAAAGCTTTACGATGTTTAAAACGTCGAATATATGTAAGCAATTTATTTTGCAAATATTTTACGACAATTTACAAAGGATTTCGTCATAACCCAGCGCAAAACGTGGAAAGCAATTGAGCTATGCTATTTTTAATATTTTGCAATGTTTTGTAAAGACCAATGATGTTTTGCGGTGACGCAGCTCAAAACATCATGAAATAATTTGACATATCAAATTTGATAGTTTACGATGTTTTACAAAGGCTCAAGATGTTTTGCTGTTAACTCATTCCAAACATCTTAGATGTGCTGTTGGCCGATTGAAATTAAATATATAGACTGATTTAAATGTATACCCTAGTTAAAAAAAATAAAGTTTTTACTTTAATTATCGTCCAGTTAAAAATTTGGCAAAATATTACTTTAGTAGTATTTTAATAAGAGACGAAACGACCGTTGTTTCCCAATCTATAAAAAGGAGAAACATGACTTCAAACCCTGTAAAGACACAAATTGTTTGTCCAAATATAATCGAAGTATCAATCTAAATCTATCTAGAAGATTAGAACCACTGCCATTCATGAAGACAATTATGATTGCCATGAATAAACAAAAGAGTCCCCTTGTCAGCCCAAAAAACGATACTTCCCATTAAAAGTTGGCATGGTGAAATGCTAATGATTTTTAACACAACGATTACATATATAACGAACTATATATTAGGAATTTCAAGCATTTTGACTTTATCACCACTCACTAGCCACCATTAACAACAAGTGGCCATGGTCTTAAGAGACTACCACCCCTAGCCAATACAGCCGAAACCGGTCACCACCAAACCACAGTAACCATTACCACCACCTTTGCTCGTGCCCATTTCATGTGACCTAACTCTCACTTGTTTAATACATTTTCTTAACGGATATAGACTCCCTCTCTCTCTCGATCTCAACAGATCTCGACAGATGAAGTGGTATGCAATAGTTGCAACCTCCTAACAACAGAGATTGCACTTACTGCTATCGACAACTGACGTTAACCGATCTCAAATCTTGAGGTCACCTAAGGTTGGCAATGTTGGATATGGGCTAGCAATCTCATGTTTGAGGTCGTGCCATGGAGGAGGGTCAGGATGGCGCATGCCATGGCACATCAAGACAACATCCACAAAGTAGTTATAGTGATTTCTTTCTTAGAAAAGGAGAAAAGTAAAAAAGGAAAAGGGAAAACATGCGGTAAAAGGAAAAGGAAAAGAGGGGACAAAATAGATTTGGACCGTCTAAAATACCCATAGAGCAAAACGTTCAATTTTTCTGAGGATAATTGCACACAAAAGATCCTCAATCCTTTTAGAAAATAAAAGAAAAATGACACAAATAGTTCATGAACTTTGGCCCAATGTGTAATGTGGTCCATGAATTTTTAATTTGTTTAATGTGGTTATTGAACTTTAGCCTATCGTGCAATGTCATCCATGGATTTTAAATTTATTTTGAAATTTTGATACATGTTCAATTTAGTGCCTAGACTATATGAGAATGTTATATATTGTCCTTCCATTAATTTACATTCAAGGACAACATCGAACATTTTCATATAGTTCAAGGATAAAATTAAACATAAACAAAAAATTTAGGAACGACATTGAACAAATTAAAAATTTAGAGACCACATTACACATTGGGCTAAAGTTAATGACCATTTGTGTCATCATCTCGAAGAAAAAATTAATTGTGCTTGTATATCAATCCATAAATATTTTTTCAAGATTCTTTAAGTATAAAATGTCCCAAATATATTATGAACAACTATCATATTTTTTTCTCGCAATGAATAAAAAGTACAATCCTTGAGCATTTGTTATAGAAGAGGCAGAGGCAATAATGGGGAAAGTGAGAAACTTTTCTAACACGGGACACCCAGAGATTTTGGGATTGCTTTTCCTTAAAATGGGTGTCAATTGGATTTACAGACCCAAAAGCCACCATCACATGTGGTTTTGATCACCAACGCTAACATGAGGTTCCCATTTATAGTAAATGGTCCCTCAATTTTTCAGGCCTTTAAAAACGCCCCCTGTAACATCAAGTAAAACAGCAGCAATCCAACCTAACCCCGGAAATGACAAGCAAAACCAGCTACGATTTTATATTCTCTTTCTTATTCTTAATTAGTTAACTTTAGCATCATTAAATATTTAATAATCAACACCCTCTTTTAGCGCCTGGTTCATTATGCATTTCCCTTAATTAAGTTGGCCGGATGACCTTTTCTTATCTCTCTATTGTAACAACTGAACGAACCATCCGTACGATTAGCTAATCCAATGTAAATAGAAGGATAAAGGTGGATTAGGTTTAACAACCGGCGGATATATGCAAGAGTTCAAAAAAATCTTGGAATGTGCCTTAAGAACACTATTGTCAATGACCATATATCCATCATCATCCTTGTAAGCAATAGCAACTAGCCCGGGAATTTATGACTTTTTTCATGGGTCAAATTCCACCCAATAAACAAAGATAAATTAGAATACGGAAGCGATGCTCATGGGGTACTATGTCAATGTGCGACTATAGAAAGAAAGATGAGAAACGGATCTAAAGTACACGATGTTGTTCATATACCGGCTATTGAAAATATTCACCATATGAAAAAAAAAAAAAAAGGCAATCGTACTTCGTGTTAAACCGTGAATGGTTATTTTGAACTCAACACTACGTGTGATTAAGTAATGATGACATGCAAGTGATATAGACATATAAAATAATTGCCAAGTACTAGTTAATAGCTGTGAGATAGCTCCTAACCAAATTTGGGCCAAAGATTGCACTTACATTTTATAGATGGTGTGATGGATGATCTTTATAAATATTAACCTCGTGACCCAAGAACTTTTGAAGACTCCAAATTAGTGCTATACAGTCTGAAGTAATATCTTTCCGCAAAATTGGTAAAAAAATCGGGAGCTTTCACACGTGTAATGTTCCTAGAATTTTCTACACTGGGACAATTTGTTCTTGCTCTTTCCAAGCAAGTGTGAAGCTGCCACTTGTCCCGAGTACATCGGCTTGATGTGCATGTCACATTAGTCATCCGGGAAGAGTTTTAATTGGGTCAGAAATCAGTCCAAGACAGCCTTTGGCATGCTTGTGCTCAGAACAGCAGTTACCCTTTGTCATAAGTTTTTTTTGGGTACGAAACAGTAATGCAGAGTCCTATTACCAGTGGCGTTGAAGCACCAAGTAAATTAAGTGACTCCATTAGATTCAAGCTTCTGATATATTAAGAATCGGCGCACAATTATAATGAAATAGAGTACAAAAATTACGAGAGAAATCGAAATATAAGGTTTTATCTGGATTTATTTTTAAATTAGAGTTATATCCAATAAAGAATTCAACTATTATTAGCAATTGACACCTCTCAATTTCATCATTTAATTATAAGCGAAAGATAATAAATATAGGCAATAAAATATCAATACAATACAAATTCAAACTATAAAAGCCCTTTGATGTGCTTTTCTATTGATGGAGAATATGAACCACTATGTCTCATGATGGCCGCAAGTAATGAAATTTGAACATACAACTCTCAGTCCTGTGACGCCCATATTAATTAGGCTAGCTCCGGCTATTTTTTGTCGTCACCGGTAAAATGTGGGAAGACAAAGAGAGACTCAGGCTCAGACTTAGACACAGAGAGAGAGAGTGAATAGTGAAATAATTGAAGCCATTGGGTTGACAAAGGAAGGACAAATTCATCTTCCCGCCCTTCGTTCCCTTCTCTGTATCTGGCCATGAACATAATAATTGATGGAGTCGTAACAGACAACGGGATGGATCAAACTTCATAATTGTTCCCTTTTCTTTTCGGTATTTTATTCCTTTTTGTTCTAAGGCTTAAACCATATTCCAAATCAAACATGTGAACGAGAAAGGGCGGTCATACTCTTTGTCATTTTGCATTCTAGTGCAGCTTTTAATGCCATAGAAACCCTAAAAATTAGAGCCGGACGTGCAATGACTTGCGTAGCAAGAATGTTAATGAGAAAGATTCCATGGAGAGAGAGAGAGAGGAGATTTTCTCGAGTACATTGCTCTCATTTACTCTGAATCAGTCATTCTTGTCTATAAAGCGTGATCGGTCCTAAGAAGAAAATAAACAATGTAAGAAACTAATCAAGTCTTTATGCCCGTTTCTCTTAATTGGACGAGGATATGTTATAATGTGATGATTGGCTTGATTGGACGAGAATGTCTTGCTCCAAAAGAGCCCCGAAATTTATTGAAACAAAGACCGAAAGAGATTTCGAATCTGACTCACGGTGTTCTTTTTTATTTTATTGCCCTAGCTTAGGAAATTGTGGATTCCCACAGCATGTAGTTCTCATGTCCTTCATAATTTTTCACATCCAGAGCTATACTTTTTGAAAACCTTTTGTCGGATGGGCGTCTTTCGGTACTTTCTGATTAATTTATGAGTTTACGAGGCTCTGAGATCGTCCGTTTCATACTGCACGAGTCAAAACAGGAAGTCTAGGCGTGCACAGATGGTGTGCGACTACTGGGTTTCGCTAGGAGGCAAGAACAAAACATGTGTGAAAAGTGAACAAAAAGTATTGAAGTAAGGAAAAAAAAAAAAAAAAAGCAATGCATTGAAGAAAGAAACCGTAATTTCTTAAATATTGAAAGTGATAATCCCGCGTTCTTCGGCTGAATCCACGCTTCTGATTTTGCTTTTTCAGGGTCGGTCAGTGTTATGTCTTCGAATGTGACATACTACCAAAAAGCTAATTAGCAGTTATATTTTATGTTGATCAATTTCTCTTTTTCTGCAATTCTTTATTTATCTATAAGTTCAGCAACGTAATTTCGTATTTACTAGGTATCATTGAGGATCTACTGACACTTTGCTATTGTCCGATGTTGATATTTTTAGTGTTTTCTACATGTTAATGAGTATAAATCCCACAACTCGCTATGTGAATGAATGAAGTTCAATGCATGATTGATGAGAAAGTCAACAAAATGTTTGTTTAACTTGTGGGCAAACGATTTACAAGGACATCATCCATGGGCAACAACACGATTTTTCTGGCAGGAGTGAGCCTCATATTAGAGTGTGTTGAAGATGAATTAGAAAAATTTCTATATCTCCCTCAAATCTCCATATTTTTTTTTAAGATTGAGCATATATCTCCCTTACTTGTGCATATCCTTGATTGATCCAAATTGATTGTAACTGATATTATAATAACTTGTTACCTTAGTCATTTTCTACACTTATACATGAATTATAGAATTCTCTTTTGCATATTCTTATTTGAGAAAGCACACCTCGAGTCCTTCTCTATGGTAGTGTTTCGCCGGAATTGCACTAGTAACGAAATATCTTTCATCGAAGATCGTCCCTCGGCTTTTAGAAGTAGAGATAAGGGGTTTTTGTGACGATTTCGGACAAGAGAGATCCAGATACTTAGGAAATCAATGAAAGTTTTACTCGAAATAGAATTTTACAAAAGCAAGCTGAACTGGAGTTTGACTCAACCGCCCAATTTACACTGTACACCCCATTTCCAGTAGAAGCTATACCACCATAAACCAAATAGGAGTTTGACTCGACAATCAGGCCTAGGAAATATAGGTGGAGCGCAAGCAATCCAATGCAACCAAGCTACGCCGGAGTTTGAGTCAACGACTGGACTCGAACACGCCAAAGCCACGTACGAACCAATGTAGACGCACCTCGCCAGAGTTTGACTCAATGATGCAACACCGGAGATAAAGAAACACACCGGAGTTTGACTCGACAACAGGAATTTGAAAGCTATGTCTAGAACTACAGTTAAGGATTATAAGAAATGTAAAGATAATTGAAAGATAACATTTGTTCTGTGTGCAGGAGGCTCTTGTTGGATGTTTGGTGGTATTTATAATGATGTCGTAGTAACCGCCCTCGACTGTTGTAGCTTCCTTGTAACTCTCTTGTCAGCTTTATCCAGGCTCTTCTAATTTTGTATTTCCCACATCTTCGAATAACTACCCACGTTCGTGGTTATTGATAAGTAACTGTTCCTTCCAGAATTTTCATCGCTGGAAAGCTTTTCCCGCCATTCTCTCGGTCAACCGCTCGCACTTACTTTTTCCAAGGCTACTGGTGATTATCCATTCCTTCAAATACTTGTTTCAACCCTTCTTCCGTCTTCAAAGGACTTCTATATCCATGTTCCACAGCGATATACATAATTCATGCACTCAGTACTCGCCGATAGGCGGTTCTTTTCCCTTGGGCATTATGCGATAATGTTTTTCTACCCCTTCATTGATTCTGTCTATGTCGGTTTAGCTACATTGACCATCCTTGGCTCCTAATCCTTTCGATGTATGGCAACCATAAAATATGGTACCAAGTCATGGCAATATTCGTTACAGTATTTATATGTGGCCTATATTTGGCTTCCAGTGAATAATCTTTATGGCATATGCGAACCTTTTCATCACAAACAGGGTACTCTTCATATCAAAGAATTGACACACAAACCCATTTATCCTCACGTGACCTTCACGTGTTATGTAATATTTATTTGGTGTCAACAGGTAGTCATAACAACGTCAACCGCCTGCCGCCCTTAAGTGTTTTTCCAACGCTTTTCGTTGCTCTTTAAAAAAAAGAAAAGAAAATAACGGAGCCATTGGACTTGCCCCCCTTAGACAAGTCAAATCTTGGAATTTTGTCACATTCTATGGACCAAGTAATTATGTTAGCCTATTATCACATAGCCTATAGACATTAGATTCAAGTGCATATTTACCATGTTAGCAACGACATCAACCAATTGTCGCGTAGCCTGCACATGTCAAACTCAAACACGTATTTGCCACATCAGTAGCCATGTCAGCTTGTTGTCATGTACCTTGCACATGTAAGTTGGTTCTCTCTTCAGCAAACCGAACTAGTTGACCGGACTTTTAATATCTTCACTAAGGCACATCCACCTGAGCATATTTTTTGGATCTTTTTTCCAAACTTCATATGACTTATTTTACGTCTCCTTGAGTCTCAGGGAATGTTAGATTCTCCATGTCTCATTTGATTCTCTATATCTCTTGGCACCCAAAGCAAATTCACAAGTGTTATATTACTATCTCTCACAAAGTGCTCCCTAAAAAAACTCGCAGAGAAAATTGGATACTCTTCTTATTTGCATCATTATATCTGATATCAGAATAGAGTTCTATCTCATATATATTATTCCTATTCAAAATAGAAAACCTTATTTAGAAAGCCTTTTTGTACTAGGAAATCTTCTCAACTTGAGATATATTCCTACAATCTCCACCTTGGGTTGATGTTTGAGCCAAGTCATAGTGCTCGTTATCCATATCGGCTCTCCCAACAACCCGATTGGCACTCAACCATCACAGACGTCTATCAAGCCCAAGTTGAGCTTAGACTTGTATAGAGAAATGAACTTGGTCCACATGTCCATAGAATTTTGAATCGCAGGAACCTTCTTCAAGGTTAAATCTGTTGTGTCTAGTAATATAACCTAGAGGGGAGTGAATAGGTTATCTAACAAACTTGACAACTTATTGCGAAAAAAAGTAGAAGCAAGTTTGTATGTATTGAACCGGATTGGATATAAGTGGAAACTATGTGCGTGCGGCTATTATCAAATGAATAAAACAACAAATAATGAGAGATAGAAATAGATGCACACGGATTTATGGTGGTTCGACTTGGGATATCTTACATCCACTCTTCCAAACTAACAAACACCAACAAGGCATAAAGTTCCCTAGTAGCTCTTAAGATATTACAGAAGTAGCTTGCATTTCTTCTACCCAAAGTCACTTCTACTCGAAGCTTGGTAGACCACTCCACCTAGAATACATGCACTACTACGATATTTGCTCACTTCTCAAAAGACTAACATACAGTGTGTGACTCTTAGTAAGTAATATCAATTGATCACAAAGTGTATGAAGTATTCTTGTACTTTTTGCAGTTTGTCTCTGTCTGTCTCGATGCATTGGTCCTTCCTATAGATGACAATCGTCAAGTTGACCATTTGACAAATCAATATGGCCATTATAGATCCTAATACAATCACCAAAGATTTGGTCGCCTATACAATAAGATCTTCCAGTAATCTTGTCGTTTCTGTAAATAGAAAGCTCGAGTAAGGAAACAATCCTTGTCCAACGGCGTGATAGATTTAATTCTCTTCAGAGCCATTAATTCCATACTTCCAGACTTGTGATTGGCTATTATATTCCTTTGAACGCACAAAAAACAATTAAGGAATGTATGGGTCTCATAATTTCTATCGTATAGAAGAGTTATTCCAAGTTTGGTATAAGTTGTAACTTCTATCAGCTTTCCTTGGTTTTACCCAGCAATCCATCTGACATTTCTTATGTCTATCAATCTCCCCGATTTTTCTAGAGCACGCATGTGAATTAGACTTCCAGAGATCTATTCACCTATTGATTTTCCAACTCCTCACAAACTTCTCATTCTCTTTGACTTGTTCATCCTTAAGGTCCTTCCAGTCTTTCATGTTCTTTCACATATCATCAAGGACATATTCAATGGTGTTGAGTCATCAATAGATACCTAGACAGAAACAACACTTGCATCTATCAAATAATAGCTAATATGAGATAGTTTTGTCATTATTAAAACCTAAGGGATTTTCACAACAATATTCTTACTTGACATGCTAAATTTGACGTAGTGATTTCAATCATAAATGAACTTGATTCTCCAGTGATTTCTCTAACTTTCACTGAACACCTAATCAAGCTGATGTATCATGTCAACATTGCTAACTAAGTTCTTAGATCATGCCGCCTCTTCGGCTCCTTCTATGGTTACCATGTCAATATCTACTTTCGCTCTAGACATAATTGCAACAACAGAAATTTCAGATAGTGATCAAACAAGCAAAAGCTCCAAATCAACTCTAGAAACCCTAATCTTAGCTTTGATACCAATTGTTGTGAGAATAATGCTGATAACAAATCCTGCAATTCAAGTCAAATGCGAAAAGAAAAAATTATCAGAGATATCAGCGAGGAACAATAAAGAACACTAGAGATTTATGTGGTTCGATCAGATTGTCGGTACCTACTCCATCAAGAGAGCCAACCATCGAGACATCCACTATAAATGCATAAATTATAGAGTTTACAATCGCTCAAGTGTTTTCCACCCTTCGGTTACATCCAAACCAAACTCACAAGTGTTATCTCATTATCTCTCATAGAGAACTCACTTAGAAAACTTATAGATAGAAAATCTAATACTCTTCTTATTTGCACTGTTGTATGTAATATCAAAGTAAAATTTTATCTTATATATAATTTCCTATCCAAAATAGGAAACACCTTTTAGAAAATATACTCAAACTAGGAAGTCTACTCAAACTCGATATATATTCTCAACACTAGCGATGCTAAATCCTTACCAAAAGTCTTTTATTGAATAATATCTCGTCTCCCATAACAATCTGAAGGATATGATTTCAAGAAAAAAAAAAGGATGGTTTGATTTAATTAACATATGATTACCGCACATCATTTAGCAAATAAGGTTTAGTACACTTTCCTAATACATGAGAATCCATCAAAGCAAAAATATGCATGGTAGGCATTTTACTAAAATTTGTAAATCAGATAATAGACATGCTTAATGGCATGGAATGCGGAATCCAAACTCTCTTTCTCATGTCTTAACTTCATTACCTATCTTCAGTCTTAAAGTAGTTGTATGCCTGTTAAAGTGAAGCTATTTAATGGTGCTGCTATGCAGAAAGAAATTAAAAAAAAAAAAAAGAACATTTTTTTGGTCGGTAAAAAAAAGAAAAAGAACATTAATAAGTGATATTTAATGGTGCTGACGTGTAACTAACCCTAGTAAGGTTAAACTCTTGTAACCAAATTATTTTAGGAAAAATGACACTATGGTCCCTAAAATTTTATTTTGTTCAATGTGGTCCCTGAAATTTAATTTAATGTGCAATGTGGTCTCTGAATTTTTAAATTGTTTATTGTAGTCCCTGAACTTTTGGTATATGTTCAATCTAGCATTTGAACTATATGAAAATGAATTTTTAAATTGTTCATGGATTAAATTGAACATATACCAAAAGTCCAAGAACCACATTAAAGAAATTAAAAGTTCAGAGATCACATTGCACATTGGGCCAAAGTTCACGGACCATTTATGTCATTACGCCATTATTTTACATGTATCTTGAAGTCAATAGTCTTGTATAAAAAGAATTTTCCCAAATATCTCCGGGCAGTTGTTAAGTATACTTAATCTTGAGAATTTCAATTTCTAAAATATTGGTTCACATAACACGAAGACAATAAGGGTGTCGAAAACTATAAAATTTCCTTAATCAGGCGCTAAGCAAGCCTCTTTGAGGCATTCGTTAAAACAATCCTTCCAAGCAAGTAACCTAAGGAGCTACACCATTAATTTATGCCATAACCAAGAAATAAATGTGCTGGTGGAGACCTCACTACGGGACCTTAACATTCCCTTCATTAATATTTTTGCTCGGGGACCACCCTAGCAAAAATACCCCCAAAGAATTTAATTAGGTGCACCGTCCCTGTCCCCGATTTTTGGTGCATGAACCCTCCCACATACACTGCAAGACTATCGCACCAATGGAAAATCAGATGTAAGAAACTGATTGGTTCGCCTCCCAGCATCCATGCGGATTCCACACATCACTTAAATATGTCTCAAAGAACTGTTTGGACGATAGCTTATGCGAGAAGTAAATCACCAATCATGCCAATTTCTCAAGTATGTTGTCACAAAATTTGTTGCTAAAACAAGCGATCAACCATAAAAATAAACATAAGAAAATAAATTGGATATCGAATTTACGTGATATAGTTGGTGTGACCTACATCACGGAGAGAGCAACATAGGACTTTGTTATAGCGATGCAATAGAAGTTACAACTACATTTGATTCGCTCAGATACTCTTAGTGTTTCTCAATTCTTAATTACACTAAATAACTCACACATTGTTTATTCTCTCAATTTCTCGCGAACAATCTCCCAGTATCACTGAAGAATACACAAATCTCACTATAACATATATTGCCTTCAAAACATTTGAATGATGTCATCCACGAGTAGGCTGTGCAATTGATTGTTACGGCCAAAATCTCATCTGTTATCTAATTGGGCAAATACCAATACTTACCTCTTATATATGCAATATTTGGATCTAAAATCCAAAACTCATTTAAGGAAAACCACTTAAATTAGAAAACCACCCAAATAAGGAAACTTACTTGGATCAAATTTGCTTTACAGGCTCAATTCGATATCATTCTCAACAAAACTATACAAGCATAGAATGTGATATATAATCTATTTACATCTTTTGATGATAAGACTTAAATTATGTCGGTATAATAAAAGAAAATAGGGAATGAATTCACAGAGAATAAAATCTGAGTTTCTGGATGCATATATGCAAAGAATGAAACGAGTCATTATGGAACCTGCTATAACAAAGAGTCATGCCCCTCGCAATCTTAGGCAAATCTGCAACAAAATCACACTAAAGACTTTCCAAGTTGAGGAATAGGAGGGAAATTGAGTTGACACAATTCAATACTCGAATTCGACTCAACTCGAATATTCAAGGTTCAGTACTCGTATCAAACTCGATTGAGTTTTTTCAAGCTCAAGCTTGAGTTGACTCCATGAGTCAATATATTTCAATAAAAACCTTGAAATTGAGTTTGAATTTCAAAAAAGCACTGTAATTGAAAATCTAATAGTTTTATGTATTTACTTGTGTTTATTGATGTTTATATAATTAAAATAAAATTATTCAATTACATGATTGAAGCCGCGAGCTATGTAGTCAATTTTTTTCAAGTTCGAGCTCTAATAAAATTAAGTATTTGTGCTACTCGAAGAACTAATCCAGTCGAGTTGTGTTTGGGAGTCGAACCCGAGTAGTTCATGAGTAGCCTTACTTACATTCCTAGTGTGGAATAGGTAAATGTGTATATTACCTGATGTTTCTTGTAACGATACAATTTGATCCACATGACAAAATTTCCAAAAGGAATATTGAAAGTGACTATCATTTGATGGTGAGACTAATGTATAAATCATTTCTTCACCAGTCATCTCCCAACGATGAGGTGTCACAAATTTCCCCCATCTAAAGTATTAATGTCCTCGTCTATGTTGGGCCTCAAGCCGAGAACCACACTAGGGCATATCCAATGATAGAATTGGTCCTCATAAATTCAAGAGGTAGCTCCAATAATTTTGCCCTTTTCCCAAATGCGCTCAAGAGGCAACTTCGGTTGTGTTGCATATTATCCAACATAGCACTCAACTCAACACTTCTGACTGGTGGTGCCGCTCTAGTACCGTTAGCATGGTACCACCCAATCCATATAAACCAAACCCCTTGCGTTTGGTCGTCCGGATTTTTTGTCAGGATAGAATTGGATAGGATAGAATAAGAAATCTTGAGATTTTGTCATATCCTATTTACTGTTTGATGAACGGCAGATTTAAAGTTAGATATACAACTAGATATCTTGGGGATAAACAAGTTAAGACTACATTTTAAATTTTTCTTTCCTCAAAATAGCTGCCTATGAGGCTTTAGTGGCGGCAGTGGCGAGGAGGTTAGAGGGAGAGAATTATAGTTAGAAGCAGTTAGCCGGTGGCATTACCATCGGCTGCCGGCGATGGTGGCCGACAGTGGCGACGAGTAGCTAACAGTGGCAGTGGGAATGGGCGACAATAGAGGGCAACGGCGAGAAGGTTAGGATGAGAGAATTCTAGTTAGAGGCGGCCGACCTGTGGCAGCGATGGGTGGCCGGTTGGCAAAGGCAACGAGCGGTCGGCGGTGGGGGTAGGTGACGACGACGGGCGGCAGCAGAGGGCAATAGCAGAGGGTGGCGGCAAAGAAGTTGAGGGGAAAGAAAGGAAAGTAAAATTCTATCCCACTTTATTCTACCTTCCTCTCAGGATAATTTTATCTCTCCTATATCCTATTTATATCTCCTTTTATCCTATCCTGAACACCTACCAAACATATGATATGATATAACATATCATATCTTATTTTTTATTCTGACGAGCAAATGTGGTTTTAAGAGAGCAGTTAAAATGATGAGAATTTAAATGATATATCTTATTTATGGAACACTTAGCAAATCTTCTCGCGTCTGACGCGCGATTTTAGGCCTCTAACAATTTTGCTTTCTAGCCTGCAATCCTAGCAGGCTAGAAAGTAAACCAACCCACCTAACCTCCCAAGACTGTGGTTAATCGCTACATAATTAAAGCTCTGCTAATGATCTTGGATGCTAGAATCAACTGTCAATTCAGAACATAGCCCCGCATCTTGGATGCTCTGCTGAACTGTGTGATTCGTAACCAAACGATGGAAATGAGTGGTTCGATAGTAATGTGACAAAGCCTTTTGCCGTCTGACGAACAACGCACCTCCACGAATCTCCAGTGGAATCTCGTTGCTGCATCTCGAGCAACGAGTCGTGGTTAGACCACCAGTTGCGGACGAAGCAATGCCCGACACGTGGGAACAGATGCGCACTTTGTGCTGCGGGGGACACGTGGCGCCATGTGATGCCATGTCCGGCGGTCCGTGGGGCCCAAAATCAACTAGATGCTTGCAAACAGGCCACAAGGATGGTCGGCGGAATCCGGAATGTAAAAGGCCCCCCTCGCATGTGAGAACCAGAGAATCCCTGAAGTGCTTTTCCGAACTTCCCCCCAAGTTCTTTTAAGAAAAATTAGTTTTACTATTTCAAATTAAGTCCAATTATCCAGTATTTCTGGAAACACATATTTAGTATGATTAATAAATAAGTAACGTCTTGATCATAAAAGGTTAATTCTATATAGATGAAAAACGTCATATACTGTAGGATATACTATTTCATGAGGCAAATCTGTTTGAACTCATGAGAGATATCAGTGTGTTCCTATAATCATAATTATTCGGGAGTTCGAACAAGGTCAGTTTCTGCTTAATTTGTGTGGAGGGAAGTGTGTGTATATACATATGAGTCATTGATGAATTGAACTTTATTTTTTTGAGTTCCAATAGTACTCAATCAAATTGAACTTGAATTTGAATTGAAATTCCGAACTTGATTTCCTTAAAGGAGAGATAGTTGCACCACTGCAGACTTCGACATTAGAAAATGCAATTGAAGTCAATAGTCTAGACTATATACATCATGGGTGTGTTTGGGCCGCCTTGTAAAATCTCAGATCTTGTGCATAATCTGATAAGAGGTTCTTGGACATGGCGTTGGACGTCAAACATCAACAGAAGTTTTGGAAGCTCTCACCAATCATTTGAAGCAAAATTTAGTGACTCGTAAACATGACCTTCTTGGACAACTTCAAATCATCAGGAAAGAAAATATGTCTTTATCAATTTATTTTCACAATTTTATTTGCGATCAATTGCATTTCATTAGTAAACTAGTGTCGGAGGCTAATAAAGTCATTAGATTACTTGAAGGTCTTGCTGGTAGCTATGAGTCGTTGAAAACGACTAAGTTCAAATCTCATTTTCTATCTCATGCTGAAATGGTTGTTCAACATTAGAGCTACCAACGATGAAACAAGTGAACTTCAACGATTCTCCCCGATACTTCAATGGCATTTGTTTCATAGCAACACAATGATGACAACAAAAGACATCCCCAGCGTTAGAGGTAGATGACCTTTATTTAATTTTAGGGTTAGGGCTTTTCTCAACAAATCGAAATGGTCAGCATTTTTTAGGAAATTACTATACTAGTCGGCAAACCAATACCACCGGTGCACCGTTGTATTCAAACTTAGGAGTACCTTCTCTCATATGTTAGATCTGCAAAAAGAAGGGGCATGATGCATTGAATTGCTAGTATCGCTTCGACAACATAATAATAATATACTCCATGGGCTAGCTGATCTTCATATCTCAAACTCACGAGATGTCAATGGCATCTAGACACTGGTGCTAATGCTCCATGGCCATATAATATGATAATCGGGAATGGTACATTATCATTGATTACTTACGTTGTGACTAATTACTTTATCAATTAGACTTGTCGCTTTTTACTTGGTAGAAGTACACTGCAAGTGCCAAAAGTTTCAAAAGGTACATTTAAGTGCCAAAATCAGAGAAGAAATGAACATTTAAGTGCCAACGATAAGAAATTTGGGCTAAGTTGCTAATGTGGCTTTTTTTGGCGAAAATTTTTAAATGATGTGGCTTTTCTTTTCTTTTAATTTTCTTATTTTCTAGTTTCTTCCTCTAGTCAGTCATCAAACTGGTGATCGGCCGGAGGGAGGCTTGCGAGGGCAAGGTCAACCTCGCCATGGGCCGGCCGAGCGAGGCCGAGGCCTCGTCGTCGCTAGGCAAGGTTGGCCTCGCCTAGCCATGGCGAGCCTCAACCTTGCTAGATCTCTCGTTCAATAACCTGAGTGGCCCAATCTCGAATTCACTGGCTTGGGCAGATCAGAAAACAAAGTTTTTAGCGGGCAACATTGATCTGTGCAGCAAACCGCTGAAGATCCTATGTTCTATCCCTTCAACTCTCTCCACACCACCCAATGCCACCACAACCACGTCACCGGCCATTGCAGTCATCCCGAAGACAGTCGACACCGACCCATTGGCGAACTCACCTGGAACATCTGTTGCGGCAAAAGACCAAACACCCAATGGGCTAAGGGCCATAGCAGGAATCGCTGTTAGCGATCTAGTCGAAATAGGAGTCCTCGCATTGGTCATCCTCTACATCTACCAACTTAAGAAGCGTAAAAACGACAGCAAAGTTAGCACAACCAACGAGCCCAAATCACACAAGAAACCAGAAGTAGTAGCGGAACAAGACACAGAACTAGAATCAAGAAAACCCGCAAATTGCTATTGCCTCACAATAGCATTGACCTTCGAATCATGTTCCAGCAAGAAGGACGAAGACAAAGCCTTGCCCACGACGACAAACAATGACCACCACCCCGAGAATTGGATGGGCTATAACCAGAAGACAGGGACCCTCGTGACGGTCGATGGTGAGACGCGACTAGACCTGGACACGCTGCTGAGGGCGTCAGCGTACATACTGGGAGTGAGTAGGGGAGCATCAGGTACAAGGCGGTGCTAGAGGATAAGACGATGTACGGGTAAGAAGGGTCGGGGAGAGTGGGTGCAGCACCCTAACCTGGTGAGGCTGTGATGGCGAAGGCGAGGCCAACTTCACCCATGGTCGGCGAGGCTAGCATCACCGGCCAGAGGGAGGAAGAAGAAAATGAAAAAAAAGGGATAATTGAAAAATATAATATTATTAGAAAAACATTAAAATATTATTTAAAAAATTGTCATGTCAGCATTGGTAAGCAACGTCGGCTTAAAATATTGATAAAATAATGCTACATTGGATTTTCGGCTAGGATCGCCAGACTTGGCACTGAAAGTGTCTTATTTGTTTTTTTAAAAAAGGCCACTTAAGTGTATCTTTTGAAACTTTTAGTACTAAAGTGTCATCTCGTGCCAAGCTTTAGCACTTGTGGTGTTCTTCTGCTCTTTTCACTTCATAATGTTCTAGTTCGTTCCGAGAATGAAGAAAATTCTCTTATCAGTTACTAAGTTGACGAGAGATTATCTTTGCTATCTTGAGTATGATGCATCTAGTTTATCTATCAAAGACTCTTGGACACACCGGGTTGATGAAGTGAATTTATCATCAAGGACTACAAACCAATAAGGATTCACATTCATTGCGTTTTTTTCTTAGAGAAACAAGGTTGTGGATGAATTTTTGTGGCATCGCCGATTAAGCCATGCAAATAGTCATGTTTTGCAGCTTTAACAGTGTGATGATTTGATTTCAGTAAATAAATCCATTGGCACTTTACATATTAGTTATTAGATTAAAAAAAGCTTAAGATTATTGTTTTCTTTATTTGATTCTCGATGTTCCAATTTATTGGAGAAAAACTATTGCAATATTTGGAGACCAAGCTTAATTTCTTCTATGCAAAAACTTAAGTATTATGTGAAATTTATTAATGATTTCTCCCACTACTCTTGGTTGTATCATTGAGGCAAAAATCAGATTTCTTTAAGATTTTCCTATTTTGTCATAACTAGTTGAAAATCGACTTTATAGAAATTTTTTTTTTCAATATGACGGAGGAGGTCAATTCATAAGCAATAATTTTCGCACACATATTTGTGGATGCGGCATATAACAACAACCTTTTTTTCTAGGTAAAATTGTTCAAAAAGTCCTAAACCTCTTGTACAGTGGCCAATTTAGTCATAAATCTTTCAATTATGCCAATTTAGTTGAAAACCTTTTGATGATTTGTCAATAGAGTCCTAAACCTTTCAATTGTGCTAATTTAGTCCAAAACATTTTAAAGATTTGCCAATTTGTCCTTCTGGCCAATATTGTTCGGAAATCACTAACTTAGGGGTATAGTTGGCATTGGTCGTCCTACATGGCACGACTAGCGTTAATATTGGCATTTTTTGCAATTTTTTGATTTCTTATTTATTTTATTTTATTTATTTTCTAGTTTCTTTTTTATTTATTTCCTTTTTTTTCCCTCCATCATTCATCATTAGGCCTCGTCGATGGTAGGCGAAGGTTGCCGGTCTTAGGTGACGCTTGCCCTTGCCACCTTCGCTAAATTTGGCAAGGGTGGTCATTGCCTAAGGCCGACAAGGGCTTGCCTTCATTCGTGGCTGGTGGAGGAAAAAAGGGAAAAAATAAACTGAGAAAAAAACAAAAAAACAAAAAAAGGCAAAAAAAATTCGAAAATTGTCCACATCTGTGTCAGCTATGCCATGTAGGATGGTTGATGCTAACTAGAACGCCATATTAGGATATTCCGCCAAAATTAGCTAGAAGGACTAAATTGGCAAATCGTCAAAAGGTTTAGGGCTAAATTGCAAACTTTAAAAAATGTTTAGGACAAAATTGGCAAAATGAAAGGCTTAGGACTAAATTGGCAAATCATCAAAATGTTTAAGACTAAATTAGCAAAATTAAAAGATTTAGGATTGAATTGGGTATCGTAATATGTTGAATACTTTTTGGACAAATTTTCCTATTTGTCTGGCTACACGAGAGGATAATGGTGTAGTTGAGAAGAAACATTGACATATTATTGAACTTGGGCTTGCTACATTATTTGAGGCCTCTATGCCACTCAACTATGGGTGGAAGCGTGTACAATTGATAAATTGGCTTCCTTCCTCTAATCTAGACAATCGAAACCCATATTTGGTCTTATTCGAAAGGAATATGAGTATTCATTGCTCCAATTGCCTAGATTTTGTTGTTATCCATATTTGAGCAACTAAATAGTAAATAAATTGATAAACACTCTTTGCCATGTAAATTTTTTAGATATAATGAAAAGCATAAAGGATACCTTTGTCTTTATCAATCTACTGATTGTGTCTATATATCTCGACGTGTTTTTTTTTTTATGAGCATCATTTTTTTCTTTTTCCTCCTCTTCTCAAGTTATTAATTCACTCGAGGTGGGGCTATTGTAATGGAATTCAACTTTAAGTCCATAACACACAAAAGCTTCTGGTGATCATTGTTGGACTATGCCCCAATCTGGTCAAGAAATTGTTCAAAATGGATATTCACCAACAAAATCTTGACTTTGCAAAAGAACGTGCATTTCTATTTGCTGAGATAGAATCAGGCTCAAATGATTCATTTGCTACTGTCTTTAACCATGTGCCACAATTAGTGGAGAGTGAATCCGTAGTTTAGTTTCAGCCTGAAGCTTCCACAACATTAGTGCATCCCTTTATTACCTATTTAAAGATTGGCATCTCAAACAGAAATCCAAGGTATGCCAATCTAGCAATATCATCTATTCATGCCAAACCACACATTGTTCATTCAGCCTTAAAGCACCCTAGTTGGATAGCTACTATGCTTGACAATTTGGATGCTCTTGCAATCAACAACACATGGGAACCTGTTCCCGATCATACCTCAGTGAATGTGGTTGGGCGTAAATGGGTATACAAAGCAAAGCTACAACACATCGTTCACTTGACCAACCAAAAGCCCGACTTGTTGCAAAAGGCTTTCATTAGTAGGAAGGCATTAATTTCTTAGAAACTTTTGGTTTTGTAGTCAAACAAACCATGATTCACATTGTCCAATCCATAGCTACTATTCAAATTGGGGAATTCACCAAATTAGATATAAAAATGCCTTCCTACACTCTCATGTTCCTATGTATATATGGAACAACCACTAGGCCGCCGAGAGTAATCTCATCATGTCTTCTTATCCCATCATGGGCTAAATAGGCTCAAACAATCTCTTAGGGCATGGTTCGACAAGTCCGATGACTTTCTTATTGAGTGTGGATTATTCTGCAATAACACTACTGATCTATCAATATTTGTTTATCATCGTCGTGGACATATTAATATTATAGCTCTACATGGATGTTATAGTCATATTGGTGATTCCCCACAATCATTGAAACCATGTTTTGCATGCAATTGGTCAGGTGTTTTTCATGAAAGACCTTGGTGCCCTCTATTATTTCTTGGGAATTGAAGTCAATTGATTCATTGATGGTCTCTTCCTCTCGCAATGAAAATATGCCTCATATCTTTAAGTCGAGCATCCATGGTATAATGCAAGCCAATTGCTACTCATATACGTATTAAGCACTCAACACTAAAAAACAGTGGTAAGCCCTACGCCACCTATCTCATTTTCAAGGCATTGTACATGCTCTTTAGCACCTTACGCTCACTTGTCTAGATCTCTCAAGGGCCAACATTTGCCACCATATGCATACCTTAACAGTTGCTCACTATAAGATGGTAAAACTTATTATCCAATATGTGTGTGGTATCTAACACCTTGGCCTTCACATTTTGTCTCATAGTTCACTCTACTACTATTTAGCTTTATTGATGTAGATCGGGCTAGATGCAAACTCACCTAACATTCTAGGACTAGTTATTGTACTTTTTCAACTTGA
The DNA here is from genome assembly GCA_001662345.2 of Metrosideros polymorpha var. glaberrima. Lineage (NCBI taxonomy): Eukaryota > Viridiplantae > Streptophyta > Magnoliopsida > Myrtales > Myrtaceae > Metrosideros > Metrosideros polymorpha. The sequence goes on from BCNH02000009.1 coordinate 3,119,368, forward strand.
ATTGTGTTTCATGGTGTGCCAGCAAACAACTCATCATGGCCAACTCCACAGCTGAAGCTAAAATATAGGCTCTTGCTTCAACAACTGATGCATACACTTAGAAAGGTTACATTGGGATCTACTAACATTGGCCTTCATTACATTTCTCAAACAACATATCAGCATTACATCTTTCATCTAATTCAATTTTTCATGCTCGAACAAAGCACTTTGAGAGTGATTATCATTTTGTTTAGGAAAAGGTTGCTCTTATTCTATGGTGACTCACGATATTTTCGCCAAACCATTGACTAAAGATAGCTTTGCTGATTTACGAACCAAACTTGGCCTCTAGTCCTCCCATTGGCTTGTTTACAGGGGAGTATTGAAGGAACAAACCAAATAGGAAAAAATCAGCATGGTTATAACGCAAACTCTTTTACAAATAACATATCAAGTGGAGCATCCACGATCTAACGATTTGGAGATTTATTCTTGATTTGCTTTTATTCAATTTTCATGTAGATAAAATTGTTATCTTTACATTCAACTTCTACCACAATAATAGGGGGTGATATCTCGCTACTTGTTCTGTATGAAGTATAAATAATTTTCTGTGCCTCATCGACTCAATTCTATGTTTATCCTTAAAGTACACAATATGGTTGAGGGGTTTGTTCTCGAACTTTGGGTTGGAGTAGAAAAGCATTGTTAAATATTATAACAACTAATGTACAATATATCTTATATTAAATCTGATTTATCATGATCAAACTTAGTATATTGATACTAAATACCATTTAATACGAGATGTGAAGGTGAATGGTAAGGTTGTTATGAGAAAGATTGCGATAGTAAAGAACTTGGTAGACATTATTATGAAGCCCGCTCCTTTGGTGAAGCTCAAGCTTTGTGTAGCTTGATTGGCATCTATGGAGAATGAGTGCCCGTTTGGGCACTTGAGTTGTGGATGACGAGTATTGTGGCTTGGTTGCAAATATTGAGCAAGGTGGAGAATTGTCATTTTTGTGGTTCAATTTCATGCCGAACACATCGTTTTGGAGTTTGGATAGAAGCCTAAGAGTAAGTGAATTATGAGAGAGATGTTTGGTCAAGTTTGATCGCCCTTTAGGTTGAGAACAAACGCCCAAGAAGAGCCCTTGAAGCAAGGCTAGTACAGCGATTCGGCCATACTTGGGATTGTTTGTTGACCAACAACCTAGAAAAATGTTTAGGCATTATCTGAGTTGGCTAATGGGGCTTGGGAAACATATGAGCAATTAGATAATCTGATTGTAACTTTGAATTCTTCGATTGATTAGTGAATTCTTTGCAACTGACTCTTCCCATGGAGTAGGTAGCTGTGAAATTTTGTGAGACCATTATTAATTGTTCAAAAAGTTTAAGCTGTTATATATTGTTTATTAAAAGTTTTCTTAAACTCCCCCTCACACGTAGGTTGGACTTTGACTTTGGCTTAAAGCGTGAAAATATGCAATTAGGGAGGAAAATAAGTGCCTAGAAAATTTGAACTTAGAACCTTCTGCTCTAATACCATGTGAGATTTCATCCGATCAATGCTAACTGTTCTAAAAACTTAAGCTATTAGGTGAAAACGTAGTTTAATATTTAAATATTCTAATGGTAGTGACACTCATATTGAACCACATAAATTTATTGTGTTCATATTATTTCTTATTAATTTCTCTAATCATTTCGTCCTCACGCATTTAATATTGAATTGCACAGTCCTTTAGTTTCTGCGTTATTTCACAGCATTAGCAAAGGCGAAAAAATCCATCTTTTTAACAATTTTTTTTTGAAATTCTTCACACGCCCCTTTTAACTTTTATAAGTAAATCAATCATTTCACACGTTGAGTTTGTTCTGTCTAGCAGTATGAAAGTATCATAGGATAAAGCAAAATTCTCCTAAGATTGCGAGATTATTCCCATCATGAGGTCCACTTTATTCACTGATTCACCACATGTATTAATGTCAATCTAAGTGAACAAAAAAAGAGCCATAATATCAGATTGCCTCATCCATGTTAGGGTGTAGTTCATACTACCCATCAATAGGAAAGCATTGGGGTCCCGCTGAAAGCCAGAGGGCTTTTATGATTTAAGCTCGTATTTTCTATTAGTAGTTTAGGCTTTGGCCCATGAATAGCTACTGCTTATATATACTCTCTTTCTCTTGTAATTGAGCAATGTAACGAGATGGGCGAGGTGCTAAATTATAGTGGAATCCTCTGCTGGACGTAGCTCTAGTTTAAGGGTGAACCAGGATAAAATCTTGCATCTCGATTTCTCTCTCTCGACTTTTACTCTTTTTCGTGTAATTGTGCATCGATACCTAACATCTAGTATCAAAGCTTGAAGGTTTGAGATTTAGGGTTTCTTGGTGAAGAGAAATCTGAAGAAAAAAAATCGAATCTTGGGAAGATGTCGACTGGTCAATCACGGATCGAAGTGGAAAAGTTCAGAGGAAAGGGTTTCGAGTTATGGAAATTGAAGATGGAGGCCTTGCTCGTTGACAAAGATTTGTGGCATGTAATCGAAGATGAGAAACCTGAGGATTAGAAAAAGAAGGCGGAGGGCGAGGAAAAGGAGTCTTCATCCACTAATGTGATGAAGGAGTGGATCAGCAGCGATCGAAAGGCGCAAGTCTTATCTGGCTATGTCTTGCTGATAACGTCCTGGTGAACGTGACATCTGAGAAAACGGCGAAGGATCTCTGGACAAAGCTGGGAAGTCCTTATCAGAGCAAATCACTCATGAACATATTATTTCTGCGGAAACGACTATACAACCTTCAGATGAGTGAAGGTGATTCCTTTTCTGCACACTTAAACGATTTTAATACAATATGTGGACAACTTACATCTGTTGATGTTAATCTGGATGAGGAAGATAAAGCATGTACCTTACTGTGTTCTCTGCCGAATTCATGGGAACATATAATTGTTTCAATTGGCACTGGTGTTAGTGCGCTATCCTTTGAAGGCACTGTAACTGCTTTATTGTCTGAGGAGATAAGGAGAGCAGGTTCTGATAGTGTAACAAAGGAGGCTCTTTTTGTAAGAGGAAGAAACAGTGAATGATCTAAATCCAGATTCGGTGACAGAAATAAGTCCAAAGGAAGATCTAAGAGTCGAGATCGATCTGAGATAAAGTGTTGGAAGTGCGGAAAAACTGGACACTTTAAGAAGGATGATGACAGCAGTATAGGAGATATGTATCTTGTCTGCAATTCATCTCAGAGTGACCGTAGTGCATGAATAATTAATACTGGAGCGTCCTTCCACATGACACCTCATAGAGATTGGTTCTGCAGTTATGAGCTGTATCAGGGAGGTACAATACGAATGGGAGATGACACGGTGCTTGATATTGTTGATCGTAGAAAGGTGAAGCTGACGATAAAAGATGGGACAATCAAGAATCTTCCAGATGTAATGCATATTCTTGGTCTTATTAGGAATCTTATTTCTGTGGGAACTATGGCAGATGCTGGTATTACTTTCACTAGCGACAAATATTCTTGCAAGCTAACACGTGGATCTATGGTGATTGCGAAAGGAGAACGGTGTGGAAAACTATGGAAGTTATTGGAAAGCACAATAATTAGTAGGAAGAGTTATATCTCAGAGCAGGTGGAAGAAGATACTTCGATACTATGGCATCGGAGATTGGGTCATATCGGTGAAAAAGGATTAATGACCCTTACCTCAAAGAAGATGGTGGATGGAATTCCAAGCTGTTCTATGGGGTTCGAATTTTGTGAACATTGTCTACATGGAAAACAGAATCGGATATCTTTTGAATCCATAGGAGGGAGAGCAAAGGGGATTCTGGATTTAATCCACAGTGACGTCTTTGGGCCTACACCTGTAACATCTGTTGGAAAATCAAGGTATTATGTTTCTTTTACTAATGATTTTTCTATATATGTGTGGATATATTTCCTGCAGAATAAAGATGATGTACTTGAAAAGTTTCGTGAGTTCAAAGCTTTTGTGGAAAATCAGTTTGATAAGAAAATCAAAGTTCTGCGAACTGACAATTGAGGAGAATTCTGTTCAGCGAAATTTGATCAATTCTGTGCGACCAGTGGTATTGCAAGGCAGAAAACAACGCCCTATTCACCTCAGCAGAATGGGGTGACAGAGAGGCTTAACCGTTCTCTCATGAAAAAGGCAAGGAGTATGCTAAGTGGTGCAGACTTAACAGCTGAATTTTGGGCGGAAGCAGTAGCTACCGTATGTTCTCTGAAAAACAGGTGTCCCACATCAGTTTTAAAGGATCAGACACCGTTTGAGGCACTAATCGGGAAGAAGCCAGACATATCCCATATTAGAGTGTTTGATTGTGAAGCATATGTGCACGTGCCAAAGGAAAAGCAAAACAAGCTTGAAAGCAAGTAAGAAAAGTGTACCTTCATTGGGTATAAAGAGGGTGTAAAAGGTTATAAGCTGTGGAATTATGATACTAAACGTATAATCTACAGCAGGGATGTGGTGTTTAGAGAATCTATAACAAATCAGATTATTCCACAAGTTCCCGAAAAACCACAGACGATTGAGTTAGATGTTGATTTGAAGGAAGAGACAAAGGCTATAGAAGCTGAAATAGAAAATTCAGATTTTGAAGCCGATGAGCCTGACGAGGTGATGACACAGTAGATTCTGAAACTGAGTTAGAAGTTGAAGCACAACCTGAACCGGTCTTAAGAAGGTCCACACGACTGAGAATATAACCTGAAAGGTATACCCTGTTTGCTAGTAATGAAAATTATGCTCTAACTATTATAAGTAATGATCCAAGTAATGTTAAGGAAGCAAGAAGTGCGGAGGATGCCAAATAGTGGGAGAAAGCCATGAAAGATGAGATGGGCTCACTAGATAAAACGAAACTTGTAGTTTGGTAAAACTGCTTGCAAATCGAAAGGCAGTTGGTTGCAAGTGGCTGTTTAAAAAGAAGATATCTGCAGATGAAGAGATAGAACGATACAAAGCTCGTTTGGTTGCAAAGGGATACTCACAAATAAAGGGAGTCGATTATGGTGAGATTTTTTCTCCTGTTGCTAAATTGAATTCCATAAGACTTATCTTATCTATAGCAGCTGCATACAATCTGGAAGTAGAGCAGCTCGATGTGAAAACAGCACTCCTTTATGGTGACTTGGAGGAGGATATTTACATGAAGCAACTAGAAGGATTTGTGGTAAAAGGAAAAGAAGACTTTGTTTGCAAACTGAACAAATCTTTGTATGGCCTAAAGCAGTCTCTAAGAATGTGGTACCAGAAGTTCGACTCATATGCCCTGAAGCTTGGCTTTATTCGATGTGATGCTGATGATTGTGTCTATGTGAAAAGGTTAGATGATCATTTTGTTATCTTAACCTTATATGTTGATGATATGCTGCTAGTTGGAAATAATATGAGAATGATTAGCACTGTAAAAGGATTGTTAGCAAAACAATTTGAGATGAAAGATCTAGGCCCAGCAAACTTCATCTTGGGCATGTAAATAAAAAGGGAACATGAGAATGGGAAGTTGTGGCTAAGTCAGAAAAAATATGTTGAAAGTATGTTGAAGAAATTCAACATGATAGACTATAAACCAGTGAAGACCCCCATGTCCACAAGTTTCAAGTTATCAGCGCTCCAGTGTCCTAAGACTATAGAGGAAGCTGAAGAGATGGCAACAGTCCCATATGCAAGCACAGTTGAGAGTTTGATGTATGCCATGGTATGTACTCGTCCAGATATTGGTCAAGCAGTGGGAGTATTGAGCAGATATATGTCCAATCCGGGGAAAGAGCATTGGATGGCAGCAAAACGGGTGCTTCGTTATCTTCGCGGTACATCTGACTTTGAGCTATGTTATGATAGCATGAAAAGCTCAAAGGTACAGAAAGAATTAGAACTGAAGTGTTTTGTGGATGCTGACTGGGGAGGTGACATTGATAGTAGGAGGTTAACCAGCGGATACGTCGTTTCATTATTTGGCGGAGCTATGAGTTGGATGAGTAAGAGGCAGAGCACTGTAGCATTATTTTCTACTGAGGCAGAGTACATGGCCCTTACTCATGTGGCAAAGGAAGTGATATGGTTGCGTAGATTGTGTAAAGAACTTAGTTTTACACAAGGAGGAGTGAAGATTGGGTGTGATAGCCAAAGTGCTATATTCTTGACTAAGAATCCCGAATTTCATGCAAGAACAAAGCATATTAGCATACAATATCATTTCATCCGAGAGAAAGTGGAGCAGAAAATTATTATGCTAGAAAAAGTTGATACACAGGTGAATAGTGCAGATTTTCTGACTAAGGCAGTGAGTGCAGAAAAGTTTGAATGGTGTACAACTGTATTAGGTTTAAAAAAGCATGTGAAGTATTCATCAAGTGGGAGAATGTTGGAGTGTGGTTCATACTGCCCATCGACAAGAAAGCACTGGGGTCCCGCTCCTAGGTGAGTGAGCGAGGGTCCGAGGGAGTCGCCTCGACGAGAGTTGAAGGGGGCAGCGCCTCCTGAAAGCTAGAGGGCTTTTATGATTTAAGCCCATATTTTCTATTAATAGTTTGGGCTTTGGCCCATGAATAGCTACTGCTTATATATATTCTCTTTCTCTTATAATTGAGCGATGTAACGAGAAGGGCAATGTGCTAAATTATAGTGGAATCCTCTGCTGGACGTAACTGGAGATCGAAGGAGGCAGCGCTCCCTAAAATCTTGCGTCTCGACTTTTACTCTTTTTCGTGTGATTGTGCGTCGATACCTAACAATCCAAAATAATTTAGAAACCATAGCTTGGAACTTGTTTTTGTTCCTTTCTCTTTCCAAAGTTCTTCCAGCTCGGAAGAGTATCGTTTTAAGTTCGTAGAGAATTCGACCTCTTTTGTTCTATAATAAATTGGCAATTTGGCCACTAGAGAACGAAGGAGGTCCGTTTGAAGAGAAATGAAATTCGAACTCTTATGTTCAATAATTAATTGGCAATTTGGTCGCTGGAGAACGAAGGAGGTCCTAAAAGTGTACTTTGAGATCTTCTCATGTGATATATAAAATACAAATAGTGTTATCATCTAAAGAGTACCACCAATCATCAAAGTATCTCGAATCGGAAAAGCTTAACAGATATCAACACACAGAAATGGTCGTTCGCTTTACACGTTAACAGATATTATTACTTTCTTTAATCCTCTTTAAATCGTATTCTCTCATTAATTTATCGTCACTCTATCTGTATTTCCCTTTAAATATTGATCAGAAAATATCTCAAAAGCAAGTACGAGGCTTGATGAGGAACCTTGCGCGCTCATAGTGGCCTCCCGAACCCACTTAATACTGTCTTACTATAAGATATGAAGTCCAAGATAATGAATGGTTCTTGGCATTTTTGTGGGGTTATCCAAACTTTGCACAAGTGCGATAATTGTATGATTTGCTTCTATAATGGAGGCTTTGTCCTCCGGCGAAGGCTATTCAGGTCGCTGTCGATTCCAAAAGCTTAGACATTGGTGGAATTTTGGAAATCTGTTGAGTGGTCTATTCCTCAAAAGTGGTTTAGTTATCTAAAACTTCTAACATCATCGAGAAATAAAGGTGTACATTCACGTACGTACATCTATCCCATGCAAAGTTTTGTGAATCCCTCTCACGAGTAAACTGGATAAGGGACGACGCGTGGAACTTGACAAAGGGGAGCCCCACATGCAAAATAAACTGGGGCCGAACCTGCTTTTGATAGTTACAGTCTCTTTCTGTTTATTACAATATCTACTTAACTTGTATGACGTAATAATAAGAAATATCCAAATGATAGAGGCAACGACAATAAAACTATATCAATATCAATAGGAGTTTTCATTATCTTAAACAAATTCAGGTATATACTATATTTATACGCTGTTCCATGGGACTGTACCGATGGAGTCTCTTTCGCTTCTCCGCATGTCTTTGCACACGAGCTGAAGTGCATATATAGATCGCGTTTCATGTATCCAAAACCGCGATTTTGATATTAGGTTGTAATGACTAGATAAGAACTATTAAAAAAAAACACGTGAATTTACTTAATTCGATCGATGTGATCAAGCTCGATATAAGATATCGTGCTTGCTAAGAGTATCTTTTTGTTTATGAACAAGTATTAGTGAATTCAACTGAGAAAAAGCAGGGTCCCAACTGACATGTCATGCTCAAATATAAATCAAAGAATGAATTCAAATCAAACGTACAAAAGGAAAATAAATTAGTCTAGGGTTTTTCCATTTTCTGCAAATTTCCCGGTTAAATCACATGTCAAAACTAGGTTTTGTTGCAATCTCCTTCACGTCATGTGCCAAAGAAAGGTACATGTTCTGATCACAAAGCTAGCCCTACTCGATTTATCGAATCCTAATTGGCGCCATCAAATTCATCTAGTCATTCAAGATTCACAACACGTCGCTTTCATCATCATCATCGCCACCATCATCAATCATTACAGCATGATCGCCAAGCTCATCTTTACCTTATCTGAGAAGTAAAAAAAATAGTCGGCAAGACCATCCAAATGCTGCCAACACTTGACTATATCTTTTGCTTTTTTGGGTAGTAATCTAAACAATATCTTCAGATTTCAAAGCTCAATCCCAATTTCCATGTCTTGATGACTCTCCAACCTTCCATGCGTTCAGCCTTTTTATCTTCATCGTCTTGGGCATTGAATCTATGGACTCTAAGGTAGCTTATCGCTAGATCCCAAAAGCAAGATATGAAAAAGAGCAACTTTTTAGATAAAAAGGAATGCCTTCTTTTTTTTTACCTCTTTTGTCTTTGGCATATCTCTTTAACCATCTCTTAACAGAAACAGTTGGTGATGTGATGTGGTGGGGCTTTCCTACTAAGGTCCAGGTCGGCAAGATGGACTTCCACGTGGGCTGCATGATTGTCACAATATATATATATATAAAAGAATAATAATCAAGATCCTAAAACCATCGTTTATATCTAATTGGCACTTACTTTATTGATTAAAGTTGAGAAATCCCTTGCGAGTTGGAAAGTTTAAAAGTCATTATCTGATTTAATCCATTCCCCTCCCTAAAAGATGCCCTAGAGCTTACTATTACAAGCATTGATTATCCCTAACTTGATAATCATGTGGCGTGTCATGTAGTAACATAAGTTGGCTTTACGTGAAAGAATATATTGAGAAAGAAAAGTGCTAGGGATAGTTAAATTTTCTTATAAAATTAGGTGAATTAGGTACATTCGAAACTAGTTGAAAATATTTAAAAGGTTAAAGAAATATATATGAGGCCCGAGACAAGATGTTAAATTCACTTGCTTCCCATAGTAAGAACTTTACACTTATTTAGTGTATAAGAATTAGTAAACACTCCAAATCGATGCAGGACAAGATTTTCCCAACCTGCTCATCAATTGGTTCTTTATTTTAATTAGTTATCCAATGTTTTCTAGGATTTAGAATATAGAGTTTTGTTTATTTTTCTTATTTAAAGTAATTTTTCTAGTAGGAGTCTTATTAGGGTTTGCTTATTAATATAGGTCAAGATTGTTGGGTTGACGCAATAGACGCCCAACACCTTCTGTTGAGAAGATTGTTAAAAGAGAGCCCAAGTTCGAACCCGTCAACATATCTAGTTAGAACCACATTCACTCAAAAGCTTAACCTAATAAGTTATGTGTCAACTAAAATTATTGACTACTCCACACCACAGTAGTTCTCCAATGTAGGATTTTTCTAACACAACTCATGCTTGATTTCAACAATTTTCTCTTCACGTGTGAGTTTTGTGTTAGTTTTGCTCTTCCTTAATTAAGGTATCAAGATGTCTCAACTTCAATCTCCACTTTGTTGCATCCGAGGACCACAACAACAACAACCCCACCTACATCCTTTAGATATTTACCAAACATAGGAAGAGATTGGGGCTGACAATCAACCATTAATTTTGATACCACTTGTTGGGATGAGCGGCAAAAGTTCGATAACTTCACTTGGGAGCCCTTCATCATATTCAGTTGGATCTACATTCATTTAAAAGTATAAGCTATATGATTATTAACTGCTTCACACCACACCACATCAATTCTTCGATGTAGGTCTTTTTTCTACACAATTCACGTGCGCATCTCAAGAGAGACAAGAATTTTGTAAGCTTGATGATTTATTATTGAATATTGATTAGTGTTTTTATCTATTTCCTCTCTCTCTATTTTTTTTTTCTCTCGATTCTTGCCATTTGATTTTCCTTCCCTTTCTACAATTCTAAACCTATTCTGATAGGTGGTTCCTTTCTTCATCAATTGGTAGTAGAGCAATACTCGTTCTTCATCAATTGGTATCAGATTCTGGCTTCATGTACATTCTGGTACTCCACGATGATTCTGGATAAAGAGCCAAAGCTGTTGAATGTATTTTGGTTGCAACAACTTTTTTCAGGTGAACTAAGTTCGAAGATTTAAGTCTTAAGATCCCGTCCATAGATTGTCTAACTACGTCTGAGTAAACATCCTCTTCCTTTAATAACTCTATGTCGAGGAAGGCTACATCTTCTCACTTAGTTGAGATTTTATCTCTCGATCTAATCTACAAGTATTTTGTTATTGTCATCTAGTTTTTTGGTTATTTCTTTGCTCGCTTTCTAGCCCGATTTGATATGGGAGTGTTTTATTATTTTCATCTACTTTTTTTTTCTTTGCTCGTTGATGATGCTCTTCTTCACTCGTTGGATGTATTTTCAGCTTCCATAATTAGGAATCAACCCGTTGCTTCAGATTCTCTGGACCAAGAAGTCTGACATGATTGAGAAGGAATACTATGAGTTCTTGCTGCAGTGGAAGTGGTTAGACAACTTCTCCAACTTTTGAAAGCTCTTATTTCCCAATTAAGATCTAGATTTGAGAGCTCTTCTCACCCGATTTAGATATAGATATGGGAGTTCCTTAAAGGCATTTCTTTGCTCGTCCAACCTCTCCCGATCTAACTTTACATCTAGGAATCTGTTCAACCTATTTTTGGTGTCTCCGCGCACTACCCATTGGGCAAACCATAACTATTAGAGAAGGATATTATGGTGCAAACTCATCACTTATGACGATGCAAGACCCAGTGATCAGCCACCATTCAGTCTGTTTTACGTTTGGATAGATTAGTTATTGAGGGATGAGAGTGTGTTTATCACAACAGTTTGTACTTTGTTGTTTAAAGCTATTTGGGGTTTGTTTTGTTTTGAACCTCTCATGTATCATCTTGAGATATTCTAATTTCTTTCTCCCCTTTTTGCTACATGGTTTCTCCTTCCCTTACTACGATTTTAAAACTATCTTGATACACGCTTCTGCTATTCATCAATTAATACTAGAGCTATGCTCGTTCTTCAACACTGATACTTAATATATCTAGCATTGGTAAACACTCACATCTAGCATTAAGCTATGAAAGATGATGCATACTATACTTACTCTAACAACTTAAAGCTTTCGAAGCCAATTATTAAACATCATAGTGAGATTTAGTCCAAATTACCTTTCGGGGAAGACGATGTAGGTACCTGATAACACTTTCTGAAACCCAGTGCTACTAGAATATGCTTTTGGAAAGATGGTACTAGAGGAAGATAGGGAGAAGGACATCATAAGTGTAATAACTTTCGTACGAAGTTCACTTGAGTGCCATAACTTTTTTTTTCCGATTATTTGAGTACCACAACTTAAGTACAATGCTCGCTTGAGTGCCATAATTTTTTTTCCAATTACTTGAGTGCCATATAACTTTTCAATCAATTACTTAAGTGCCATAACTTTTTAAAAATGTTCACCAAAAGTGTTAAGCCACGTAGGATTTCCAGCACTTGGGCGAAACGTTTTAAAGAAGTTTTAGCACTTAAGTAGCCTTTTCAAACTTATGGCACTCAATTGAGTGCCGTACGAAAGTTATGAAACTTGTGGTGTCTTTATCCCGAAGAAGATAACATCGTTTGAAAGTGAGCATTGTACAACTCAACTTTCTCATAGATAGTTTAGAAATGCAAAACACTATTTGGAATCACGCGGCGAAAGGCCTCTTCAGGTGGCCATGTAACGACTCATTGTTGGTCGTATTCCCTTTATCTTAGGGCGGGAAAGTGTGGGAGATCAAAAACTAGATTGATGTGGTGAAGTGGTTCATGGAGGAGCTCGATTAGTTCAGAATGATAGAATATTAAAATATTAAACTACGCATTCATCTAACAGCTTAAGTTGTTAGAACAGTTGGCAGTAGTCCCACAAAACCTTACACAAAACTTGTGCAATGAAGTAATCGTATATTTTCATTGTCTTCCTACAAATTAAATGAATAATATGTTAAAAAATCCAAGGTCAGAAGTTTGATTCTTTACACAACCTTTTCACCTATCTATGAGTCTCTCTCTTTATATGTCTTGAATTTCAAGGATCCTTCGCCTAGGGTATAGAAAATCTGGTAGCACGCTTCAAGCTTTCCTCATCATGTTAGCCTTTCATCGCGGGGGACTGTAAAGCTATCTAATATACAAATAAAAAGGAAGTAGAGTGGAGTTTTGTTGTTTAGGCACCTTACCACAAAGCTCCAATGTCACCATTCTTTACATTTGTTAGGACACAAAAAAGAAAAGGTTGATTACCCCACTAACATTAACATTAATGTACATGAACAGCAATTTTGTCCATGAATGTTGATATATTTTGACATTCATGGGAAATTCTTACTTTATTAACTCTTCATCTCATAATCTAACGAAAAAAAAAATATTCTTCTTAATACATGTCATACTGGAGTGGCATACTGACCTTCAAAGAAGTTTTCTTGGGATGGCTAGCCTATTAGCATGACCTCATGAAGTGCCTATTGGATATGACTCATTTCGTTTGAGTTGACTCAATATTCGTTATCATACATCATCAAGACTTGTGGAACTGGATTGTTCTACTGCTTACTTTCAGCGTAAATGTAAATGTTAAAAATTCAATTTCTCCTGATCAAATTGAACTTTTTATTTATGACACATGGAGAAACAAATCAAAATCAAAGTCTTCTCTATGATGTATACCTAACAAGTGCTTTAGGGGCATATAGAGACTATAATTGCATTGGTGAAGCTCCAAGAAAGCATGCCAGCTCATAACAATTGAAGTGGTTGAGAGATTGTGCAATTGGCCCAATTGATTAAAGAATGAATGCCCAATGTACGAGCATTTAGAATCCCAAACCCATTGGGACCACATTGGCTGGTTACAAGAGCAAAGAACATTGGAAGTCAATCAAGAATATAAGAAGTCATCAGTTCAAGAACATTGTAGAGTGGTCCTCATGGCTGGCCTTCCTCGAAAGAGCATTAATTCGTTTTTTACTTTCTCGAGCTCTGTAACATATATGTCAGAGAATCGATGACTGCCCAATTGGTCATGCTATGATGATTCCGCTTTTGGACTTTGTATTCTTTTTCTCTATCGTTCATAAGTAGTAATGTTCAAATTGTAGACTAACTCGAAATAAACTAATCAAAAGCATTTGTGGGGCATGTTGTTCCATTTTGACCAATACGTAATGCCTAGATCTACTTGAGAAGCTGAAATCTTCTGACGACACACGTGAAAGCTGTTAGGATGTACGTGTGAGTGAGTTGTGTTAAAGAAATCTCACGTTGGAGAATTGATGTGATGCAGAGCAGTTAATATATCATAGTTGGCCCATAACTCATTAACTTAAGCTTTTGAGTAAATGTGGGTCTAACTAGGTATATTGACGGGTTTGGACTTGGGCTCCCTCTTGGTGATCTTCTCGAATGAAGGTATCAGATTTCTGCTGTTGTGCTCCCATCAAATGGTATCAGAGCCGCTGGTTGTGGTTTCTGGGTGGTATGTGTTGTGGTGTACCAACACGGGCCCAATGGTAGACTTCATAGTTATGAAGTTGGGCATTGATGAAAATTCAAGATGAGATATCTTGAAGCAGAAAAATACCTAAATTAAGGAGGAGCAGACCTAACATTAAGCTCACACGTGAGAGGAAGATTGTTAGGATGTACGTGTAAGTGGGTTGTGTTAAAGAAATCCCACATCAAAAAATTGGTGTGGTGCAGAACAGTTAATATATCATAGTTGGCCCATAACTCATTAGCTTAAACTTTTGAGTAAATGTGGGTTCAACTAAGTATATTGACGGGCCTGGACTTGAGCTCCATCTTGGCGATCTCCCCGAATGAAGGTATCAGACTTCTGCTGCTGCGCTCCCATCAATTGTCGCTCAAATAACTACTTACATTATCATATCAATTAGGAAACTAATTTACGAAGACATATTCCAGAATTTGGTCCACTTGATTAGACCCAACTTAACTCGACTATAAAAATATCTTCTCTTTTGCTTGAATTTATAGTTGGAAATTTGGAATAGTCAAAAGAATAAAATATTCAGGCTTGTTAGCTAGCATAAAAGTAATATCCTAAAGAAATATAGCTAGTTTTTGTATGAGTCACTGTGTATTATCGATATACTCTTTATAAATATCAACTTTATTATAATTCTAAGACATTCGTTATTGCTAATATGATAAATAGGGATGGTAAGAGCTTTGAATTTTCTATTAATTTGTTATTATGATATCTCGAGCAAACTAGAAGTTGAACATGACTAACATTACCCATAGCCTCTCTCCAGACAATTGTGATGGTTGACAAGATTTGTCCTTTTAGATATTTATGAAATGTCGATACACATTTGGTGGGTCCTGTAATGAACAATCAATACTAGTACCACTTGTTGAGACGTGCCACAGAATTTTGGTACTTCTTTGGAAGATCAATAAGAAATTCAAGTTCGAGACCATTAACATATTCAGTTAAAATCATCTTTCACTCAAAAGCTTCTCTTGATGGATTATAAGGTGCCAACTAGATTATTAAATGTTCCACACCACAATAATTTTTCATTATAAGAATCTTTTGCCATACATTCTCATAGGTGTACCTCAAAAAACACGACATTACATATGGATTCATCAAACGCCAATTTCGTACAAGTGTCACAAGGCCCAGATTCGATTGTAGTGGACGCAACAATGAAAAGCTCGCTAGCAGTTTCTATAACTCAAATTGAACATTTTATCAGGGATAGGGAACTCATATAGTAACAGCAAATGGGGTTGTCAACATTAGTTGCTCCATCCCAACCTTTTACCCAACAAAAAAAGCGAGGTGTAGTAACGCCCATTTGGAAGTTGACGATCAATATAACCACCTCAGCATGTGTGCTAGTGGAAGAACTTAATTACAAAAGTTCTTGCTAAGGAGTTCCTCTGGGTATTCCTTAATCATATTTAATGAAGGAATATTTTTATTGTCAATATTCTAATTGGAGATAACATGAAAGAGACGGTGCGTCGGAAATGACAATATTCTTTATGGGACTTCAAAAGTCCCATTTGACACTTGTTAACCAAATTCATTAATCACAACAAATACTTGACCAATTACAACCAGACAAACCAAGCTCACATTGCAAATTGGCCAATTTCCACTTCGGCAAGTATATGCTCACATGTGAGCTGAGCTTTGTCAAAAGCTATGATTCTCGTTCTTTAGAGAAAGAGTAGTCGGATCTAACATTGTGTGTGTGGCACAAATTCTATTTTGATGGGATCACTTATGGTTCTAAGCCCTGATTATGTCGCACGGAATATGTCCGTAGATGATATAGGCAAGAGAATTTTACTCTCTTTTGTATCCATTGGGTGCGAAGATCTTAAACGATTAGTGGTATCTATGCCTAAAGGCATATTACGGTGGCCGTCGTTTTACATTTTACCAGACTTATGATATTCGTGAGATATTCCATGGACCCGTGTATTATATATCTAAAGGGTCTTCTTGTATCAAAAAAGCTCCTTGTCATATTTATTAATAATAGCTTTTGACCTAAATAGTTTGTCGATTTAGCCTCTTTTTTTCCCCACATGGATTTTCGGTGATTCATATCAAATAAAAGTCCAAATCTGAGCAATACGGGATTTAGACACCCCAAAATTAATATCCACAAATATTTTCTGGTCTATGCTTTTCAAAAGAACTTTTAGGTCAAAGTTCCAATGAGAGAGACCGCTCATCAATAATTTAAGGGTGTGGACTGGAGAATAACTAAAAACAGAATGAGAACAAAATGTCACTAAGTTCTGATGAATAATAATTAGATGGGCAAAAGCCACCAAAAAACCCTAAACTATACCATTATGACACATTTATCCTCTCTTTTTTTTTTGTGAAACAAAAAATTCCAAACTTGTACATGTATAACACATTTACCTTCTATCAAAATCTTATCAATGAGAATCGTTAAAAATCTGTCTACATAGATACCATAAAGCAAACAATGTTGACAACACACACGTAGCTTAAGTAAAGTAAAAATGTCATTTTGGCTGCAAAACCATATAACAGTTGCTTGACGGAGGGTGCATGTGTCACATAGGTGCAAATTTGAGGTTTTTTATGTCACGAAAAAAAGTTTAGGAAAAATCTGTCACAGTGGACATAGTTTAAAGTTTTTTTATATCCCAAAATAAAGTTCAAGATAAATATGACATAGTGGACATAGTTTGAGATTTTTTGTGACTTTTTTCCTAATTAGAAACAATAAAAATATTTCTCGTCCATAGAAACGATTGGAGTCTGCTTTAAATCATTTTCCCTTGAAGTGGTTAAAGCTCTTTAACTGGCTTCTTTATGGCCCATAGAGTTAGGCTTTTTCTTTATGTTGGGCTTGCTGGATAAATCAAATTGTTTAAGTTTATTTCTATTTCGAGGCCATGCTTGTGGATCTAATGAGGGACTATATCCGGTTGGACTCAGTACAAGGCCCAAAATTCATTTGCAGGATCTCATTCTTTGCATAAGTCAAAGGATCTTATTTCATTTTTATTCCTTTTTTCTTTCCATTTGTGTTCCCTTAAGTTTTTCTTGGTAATACCATTTCTTTCCCAACTTTCATGTTTAAATGAATTGAAATGCAAATAAACTGAAATAAGTGGGAAATATGAATGCACTACAAATTAGTTAATTCCCTAAGCATGTATAATGTTTGGTTTTAAAGATTTAAAATATCTTATGAATACTTATTTGATGTCGTTATGAATTAACAAGGCAATTTATTGTGTGTAGTGGCGCGACTCCATTTTTGTGTGTGAGTGTGTATACAAATGTCAATTCTGGTGAAAAATTCCATCATGATTTGAGCAAATGGCATGACATGGCTACCAAATGGTGAATTTGAAAGTCAAATATTGTAGCACCTCCAATTTTGCCGAGGGTTCGTTAGCTAGTAGTGTCTCAGTCTCTGGTATCTTCTTAAGTCTTAGTTTCAGGTTTCAAGATTAGATCATAAACTTAAATACCATACTTGAGTCGCCGTCAATCAAATTAGGTAAACCTTTATAGATTGGACAATCAAAGAACCCAGATAGCAATGAGAAAGTCAATTACCTATATGCACGTGTAAAGGAAACTGGCCAAACAAAAGTGTAAGGTTTTCAGATTAGTGGGTTTACTTACGCATGGGAGTGATTAGCTTCTCACGATGCCCTTTTGGTACGTGTAGCCCTGTTTTTTATTATGACCTAAATCATTCACTAATTAATCTCCTAAGCATGCACGATTTTTTTTTTTAGAATCTTGAATTGTCGCCAAAATAGTTTTTTCACGTTGTTATTGATTAACAAGGCCATCTTCTCGAGTGTAGTTGCGTAACTCCTTCGTGTGTAAAAGTATGTATGTGAATGTCAATTGAAATGCAAAGTTCAATCATCACATGTGAGAATGACTTGACACGACAATAATCACGTGAAATATGACATGACAAATTAGATGCAAGACAGGAAAAAAAATGACACAACATAGAAATAATCACTTGCAACATGACATTAAAAATCAAATGCAAGACATAACTGTGAAAGGACATGATATGGCATTAATCACATGCAACATGATATGGCAAACTAGATGCAAATCATGACAACATGACAATGAGATGGCATAACCTAACAATAATCATATGCAACATGACATGGCAAATAAAATGCAAGACGTGGCAATGAGATGATGAAACAAAGCAATAATCATATGCAACATGACATGACAAATCAAAGCAAGACATAACAATAAAATATAATGTAATAATCACATGCAGCGTGACATGACTAATCAGATGTAAGAGATGGCAATGAGATGTATGACATGGTGGTGTTTATGCAAAAACATTCACATGCAACATGACGTGACAAATCAAATGCAAGATATGGCAATGAGAAGACATGACATGGCATGACAATAATCATATACAACTTGACATAACAAATTAGATGCAAGACGTCATGGCAAATTAGAAGCAAGATGTGACAATAAAATGACATGACATGGTAATAATCACATGCAGCATGACATGAAGACATGAAGATGTGATGTGCAGACTACACTACTTATGGAGTAGTTTATTTGATTTGCACTTTACTCAAACATGGTGGTGTTTATGCATAAACACACCATTTGGCCTTTTGACCAGAAGAAAACAAAATCAACATTTGATTTTGAAATCGTCTTTCCAATCGAAATCATGAAATAAATAATAGCATGCATGAGTCTCAATTCATGGATTCGAATAGCGATGTCTATTGACTTTTGACTTACAACTACATTGTCATAGCCTTACACTCAATCCAAATCCCTTTGGTACCAGCCCTACAGATTGGCACTTCAATATATTCGCCACAATATATCCCCTACAAACTACATAGTTCATATATTAGTAGCAACAAATAACATAGATTCTATCAAATAATCCATCACAGCCATAATTGTAACAACCTTTTTTTCAGGTCTAAACAGTCATTATGACGACCTACTAAAGGGCCTACTTCTGTTTAGACTAACTAAGCAACCTAGAGGGGGGAGTGAATAGGTTGTTTTGAAGATTTTGCAAAAATGAGCAATTAATCACTTAGAAATCAAGAGAAACTGATATTAAGAATATTAGGTGATGCTAGAGTGCAAATATCATATAAGAGCAGAAGTAAAGAAGCACACATCAATATATAGTGGTTTGGCTTATACACAAAGCCTGCATCCATTCTCTAGACTAACTGTCACAAATTGGGCTAGATTGCACAAGTAATCTCCAAGATAAAATACAACCAACAAGCACAGATCCTATTAGAAGATAGATCACACTATAAGGATTCAAGTGCTGCTATTAAGTGTATATACTTAATCTTGTCACGATCACAAGGAAGCAAGAACACTACATTGGAAATCTTAAAGAGTGAAATACAATTTTGCTCAAATCTTCCTATTGGAGATTGAACTAGAGAGCAAGTAGCCATTAAGTTTTTTTGCTAGCTACTATTTTGAACCTAGTCCATCCGAACAGTCCTTTCCCGTGAACATCATCAAGCTTTTCTAAAATAGGTTTTGTCTCTGCTGTCACATCGCTGGTCACTCTGACAGTTTTGAAAAAAGCTATTTCCCTTTCTCTGACGACTTTCGGTTGTCCTATTGTATTGTTGCAACTAGCAACATGTATATTTAAGTCTTCAACGAACATCCTCAAATGATCTTTAACCCAACATTATCAATGACATGATATACTCATAAGTGACATAGAAATTGTCATGCTTTGATCCTATTTCCCCAAGGCTTGGTTGCGCGACTTCCCTATATTGGTCATGTAATTGGGACATCCTAGAAAGCGTCGCCGACCCATTCTTTTATTTTTCAATTAACACATGTGGAAGCGAATTCTACATCACCCATCCAATAATAATAATAGGATAGCATGAAAACACATACACAAAAGCACATCTTATACATATGCATCATCGACCTACATCGGAAGTTGGTTTAATTACATGCCCGTTACTCGAGCCTTTTTTCAATTTCGCCAAAAAGAGAGGGGTCGAGGTTAACTTAGCTCATTCTACCTATGAGGGCTAACTCCAAAAAGTGGCTTCCTCCACTTCTTAGTCCACGGGAATACCAAAACGGATGATACGAACGTCCATCACTAGAGGCTTGAAAATAGTTAAACAACAACAAATAAGTAAACTCAATAAGTAAGACCTCTAAATCTTGTGTAGGAGGATACCTCGCCTCGGGAACGCACAAAACATATGACTTAACAAGTCAATGGCAAATCAATAGCAAAACCTTTGCTTTGTATTATCTATATTTATGAAAGGAAATCTTATCCTCTCAACATGCCAAGAACACAACCAAATAATCACCCTGTAGATTTCAAAGCATGCAAGTAAATTGAAATCAAGACTTGACCTACATACACGATGATACAAATGCAAAGGACTCACGTTCCATATTATCTTAGTTTAGCATGATCTCTTCTTAGCCAAGACACACAGATTTCGTTGGTTATTCACCAGTCCGCATAAGGTTTTTATCTTTGTCAAGGCACATGGATTATGCTGGTTATTCACCAGTCCATGCAAGGCATTTATCTTTGCCAAGACACACGGATTACGCCAGTTATTCATTAGTCTGCGCAAGGCATTCGGTCTTCCGGCATAACTGGACATCGTCCTGCCCCATCGGGTACGGCAACGTCTCGACCTCTCTTGAAGACAAACGACATTCAATTAAGAGCATCGTTTTGAAATCTATCCATGAACAACATCCAAGTCACAAGTCATCTAGGCATCCGGGTCACAAATCATCCGGACACCAAACATCCCCATAGTTATATAGGTGGACAATCTATTTATGTGATCACAAAAACACACAAACACTCCAGCCAATTCTTATCTTTCACTTTAGCCAATGCAAGAGTGTTTAGTGCTCACACGTTCGAGCTTTTTCAATCCCGCACACATAAAAATGCACAAAAATAATCACACGTGAACAACCATTCTGTATATGTCATCGCACGGAGGAAGACACATGCATTCTCATAAATACACTAAATCAACAAACCTTAAACTTTTTCGTGATTTCTCATAATCATACAATTGAAGAAGCTTATTGTCCTAATCATTAGATGCAACTAATTAAAGATGTAACAAGAAATTGTCATTCAAAATATTTGTAAAAACTTTGAAGAGTGAACTCCATGTTTAGAAAAAATGTCTATATGCATGTACAAGTCAGCTAACCTACTTCACCAGCTTATATGTCCAACTTGAACTACATATGAACTATATACAGTGAAATTTTCAAACTTTCAAGTCGAATTCTTTTGAGAAATTTTCACTAACACCTAGTGGGCATCTTCTCTGAACTTTTAGCAAACACATTATAGGCATCGCAACCACAACTTGTGTCTAGATTTATCAACAAATACCTGTGTCCAGATAGTAGACAATTTATGAAAGAGCAAGAATAATAAGAATGAGTGTAAACAAATAATGTATTACTGGAAAAACAACTTCATCATCAACAATCATCAGTGCATGCCTACGAACTAAGGTAATCCTGCCGCTAAAACTCCAAAATCGAGCAAAGAGAGAGAGAGAGGTTCAGTTAGCATTTGCACAGAAAGGAGCTACAGAACACTAGTCAAAAGCAAAAGCGAACGATTCATCTTGATCCAAGGACAATGAAAAGGGAAAATCCTCAGCTAATCCATCGAATCCAATCAAATCGCCGATGGCAACATAAACCAATTTGATAACTTCTTTTGTAGCTGAAACAAACTACACATGGAGATTAAACAAGGGAAAACACCGATGCCCTAGTTACCTGTTTCATGCGCGGTTGGAGTGGGCAGAGACAGTGGCGATTTGATTGGTGACGCTAGTGGCGACTAGTGAGACAAGGGTTCCTGTGGTGCATGAGAGAAAGAGAGGAGTGAGAGGCAAGGGTTATTGGGCAAGAGAGAGAGAGAGAGAGAGAGAGAGAGAGAGAGATGAGTGAGAGGTGAGGCTTGGGTTGCTGCTTGTTGGGCATGCGAGAGAGGGGCGAGGTGAGGGTTGTTGCTTGCTAGGCCCTAATGTTTCTTTTTTTAACGCTCTAAAAATCGATTCTATAACCTGTCCAGGTGGGACTTCACTAAGAACCGATTCCCAAACTGGTTCAAATCGATTCCAAAAATTTGGAACTTGTTCTCGGATAGATTTGTGCGAGAATCGATTCCTGAACAGATTTTTCGAGTGGGCCAATCTGGGAACCGAGTGAACCCGATCCGATTGCACACCCCTAATTGGGGAACAATGCTGAGTGCGATGTTGTAGGTGTTAGTGATGTTAGAATCAGAATACATGATGGTATCATGAGGACATTGACTGGAGTTAGACATGTTCCAAAGTTGATAAGAACCTGATTTCCTGAAGTGACCTAGATTCAGTTAGGTATTGATATTCTTCAAAATATAGAATTTTGAACGTTGTTCGAAGTGCTTTGGTGATCATAAAAGGAATCAAGTATAGTGGTTTGTATGAGCTTCAAGGTGAGACAGTGACAGAATTCGCCGCGGAGACGTTGAATGCATTTGTTCAAGAGTCTGAATTATTGTATATGCGTTTGGGGCATATTAGCGAGGGAAGCCTGAAGGTTATAAATGAAATAATTTTCTATATGGTTATATTGCTAACGAACTGAATGTACACAAGTGGCGTGAATTAGATCAATGGTGGAAAGTGCAATTCAGTATGACTGTAAAAGAAATCACGAAGATTGCAGAATTATTTCACTTTGATGTTAGCAGATTGTCACGGTTTCCTTCGAGGAAAAGTGCTAGATTTATACTAATAGTTGTAGACGACTACTCGAGGAAGATTTTGGTGTTTATGCTTAGGCACAAGTTTGATGTTGTCAGGATTAGGCAGTTGAGAGCTTTGATAAAAAAAAAAAAGAGTATGGTAAAACGATCAAGCAAATGTGGACTAACAATAGCATGGAGTTTTGATGAGAACTGTTAAATAAATTATGCTTGAAGGAAGGCATAGTGAGACTAGTGCCAATGAACCACAACATGTTGCATAGTTGATGAGTAGAACATTACTAAAGAGGGCTCATAAAATGCTCTCTAGCTCTGATATGGCTAGGAGATTCCTGACGGATGCGCTTAGTACGACAAGCTACCTGATGAATAAATCCCCATCGATTGCAATTGGATGTCAGACTCTTGAAGAAGTGTGTTAAGGTAACGTTGCTGATTATTCTGTTATTTGAATATTTTGTTGCCTGTGTTATGTTCAAGTTAGTGATGGTAAGCTCGATGGGAGGGCAAAAAAGTGCATGTTCCTAGGCTATGTTAATACGAATTTGAATGGTGTTCAGCTTGATGTGGAGTTGCAACCAGAAACTCCTACGGTAGCAAGTAGTAGTGAGGTAATCGACACAGATAATGCTTGTAGCGAGGTAGAACCTATAGAGCCAACGGTTTTTGTAACTGCTTATATGTACAAGATACATGTTTGATCTCCTGATAGATATGGATGCAACAATGGTTTTGCTTTATCTACGGTTGAGAAGGTGGTGTTGGAAAATCCTTATGAAGTAGTTAAAGGTGTAGGTGTAGTTGGTGTTTTGATGAGGTCCTTGATTATGTCGAAGTTCAAGCATGGCTTAGATTTGGAAGATGTCTATGACAGTTGAGCCCATGAGGGGCTATGGAAGAATAGTAGCGAAGTTTGAATTTTTATGAAGAGATTAAGACTTGGCTCAAATATCGAGCTAAGGTGGAGAGTTTGAGTTTGAAGAGAAAGCTTGAATTTCGGAAATAAAATGTTTCTTGATTGTGGAAATCGAAAAGAAAAGAAAAACAAGAGGGGCGCGCAATTATTTCAGTTACTGGAGTGGGCCAAGGCAAATATATAGGGAAAGTTGACCATGGACTTTGTTGACTGAATGGACCGAATTTTAGTGGATGCTGCGTGAGAATTCTTTCATGTGATTTTTTTTCCCTGTATAGATCTGTAAAGTGCCGTTGTTGACGTGAATAGGTCTTGAACCGCCGTTTACGAGTGCTTGTCAGTGGGCTATCTTCATGGAATCACACCAAAAATTCAAGTGTCGAAGCTAGTTAAATTATTGTGATAAGAATTTGTGTATTATTCTTTCATGAGATTAAGAGATTATTTCACAAGAAATTATGGGGCTAAACATTACGTGAGTTATTGGATATAATTGGGGCTTGAAAAATACTGAGAATGTTTAGATGACTTGAGTGTGGTTGTAATCTCCGTTATATCGCTTGATCTATAGTGGAATTCATTTCTGCTCTCCCCGTGGACGTGGGTCACTACGATCGAATCATGTGAATATGGTGTCCAATTTATTTTCATGTTCTATCTATTCTATTGTTCGATCGCTCGCTTCCGTTTAACAAACCTAATGAAAAAATCCTAATAATAATCTTCAAGCAACACGATGTGGCAGATATGGTGATGAAATGATGATGATCACAAACGATTACCAGCAACATGACATTTGAAAATCAAATAATGACAACAATCATATGCAACGTGAAATGACAATTGGATAAGGAGATAACATGACGACAATCACACATGCAACTTGATATGAAAAATACAATCATAAAATAATATAACATAATAATAACCACATGCGACGAGACATGGCACTCATATAATGAAATAACATTATAATTGTGACATCCACATTCTGACCCTTGTCTGAGATGCGGAAAATGGTTTAAACATCTTTGGATTGTTAATCTTCAAACAAGTGAATGCGGGCCGAGCTCGGAAGCCTAATGGGCCTCACGCCCACCATAGGCGCCCAAGAGGGCCCACCAAGTCCAATCTAAGCCCATTTTTACCACTTTGAGACCATGGTTGATTTTTGAAAGTTTGCACATTAGGGCCATGTGCATGAATACTGTTCTATAATTAAATAACCTATGGTTTAGCCTTTATTACATCTTCTAGAAGCCTTAATTGGGAGAGACCAAAATTTGATTTTGCTTGAGAGAGGATAGGCGCCACTTTTGGAGGAAGAAAGAGGGGAACACCTAGTTAGCTTCTTAGTTTATCTCATTGGTGCTTGTGCCTATTTTTCTATGGTAACCATAAAGCCTATAGTGAGACTTGATTAAGAAGATATGTGATATCCCTAAATTTCAACCAATGTACTAAAATTGAATTCGATAAATTTTAACCACGAATTCTAATCCAATGAAGAGTATTGGACGTTATATTCTCAAAATCTCAAAGTTTATTTGTAAACCCTAAATTTTCAGATAAGTGACGGTAAGCCGAAAATTGAGAACCAAAGAGACGTTATGGACTTGGTATGAACCAACGAGCCTACTTCCTATGAAATTCGGCCACCAAGAAGCCCTATAAGAGAAAATTACCATTTTGCCCACGAAAGTCCATTTTTTGCCCAAATAAAAAGCCCATTGAATATCTAGCCCATTAGGCCCATTAAAATTTAAGCCCAAGCCTCGTGAATAGTGTCAATCCCACGTGAATAGTGCAAGCTCGTATGAATAATGCCAAAAGTGGAAATTATCATTTTTCCATTTCTAGAAGCTTGGACTTTAAGGGACAAAATTGATGGACTTAAGACAAGCTTAATTAAAGTTTAGTCTTCCTCCTTCCCCCTCTTGGCCACCCCCTTCTACCTCTCTCTCTCTCTCTCTCTTCTTTATTTCCTCAATTATTTGGTTTAAAGATTGTCTTAAATTTTAAGAAGCAAGTTGGATAAATTTTGAAGTTGCATTAATGAGAGGGCAATAATGCGAAGAAAAATCAAGCAAGACAACTCTCACTCACACACACACTCTCTCTCTCTTCTCATTTTCTCTCTTTCACCACCGCTGTTCACCTTGCCATCGCCGTTCATCACCGTGCCAAGCTCAAGCTACATCCTTGCCACCGTGTAGCCACACCATCGCCAAGCCATACCGCACCGTTGTTCGCACGCCATGTCATCGTCGTTCGCCGAGCCAGGCCAAGCCAAGCCACCCATTGCCGTCGTCCAAGCCGCGCCCATACCAAGCCACTCGCCATGCCATCATGTTGCCGTGTCGTATCATTGTTCGTCGCCATAGTTGCTGCCACCATTAAACCTATGAGTTAACTCCCTAATCCTTATTTAGGTTGTTAATTGAGCTTAGGGTTAGATTAAGTGAAGTTTAGAGTTAACTATGGTTAGATTAATTAACTATGGTTGGATTAGTTAACTATGATTGGGTTAGGTGATACGTTATCATGAAATGATAAGTGGAAATAATAGGTTATTAAGGAAAAATGATAGGTTATCATCAAAGGGATAATAAGCTATCGGTAAGTAAGTGATATGCTATCACTAAAGGGGTGATAAGCTATCAAGGATTAGGTGATAAGTTATCGGAAAATGGACGATAAGCTATCATCAAATAGGGGATAAGTTATTGAGATTTAATTGATAAGTTATTAATTAGTATACTTTGTGCTTATAATATATGATATTTCTATATATGCTTTGGTATGATTTAATGTGAGGATTACCTTAGAAAGGTAATTGTTTTATGAACTATTATTTCTTAATTGAAAATAATGTAATTTTTAACATATAAAAGGTCATTGGTGTGGTGTCGTGCTTAAATACTAAGTTTTAGACGTTGGAATAATCTAGGAGGCTTGAAAAATTAAGTACGTGAAGTTTGACAGGATAAGTATGTCTGTGTGATCACGTGTGATTTATTTATTGCATTTTTACATGTGAAAATGGCAATAAGTTTGACGTATGAGCACAAAGCATGGGTGTGTTGGCTAAAAGAAAGAATAAATGAGAATTGTATGCATGTGTGCTCGTGTGATCACAAAGTGTACGGACCATCAATGGTGATTGGGGACGATGCTTGATTTTATCGATGATATTATCGGACACCCAACGGGGGTTCGGATGACGGATCACGATAAAGGCCAGACCGATTTTCCTTTATGGAATGCCATCTGCCTGTAGGGAGATTGGGGTGGGGCCGCACCTCGATCAACCAGGAGAAGACGTTGCCGTGCCCGATGGGCCGGGATGATGCCCGATCATGCCAGAAGACCGCCAAACTTTGGGTTATGCCGTGCTCAAGAGTGAGCGTAATCACTATGCATAAAATTGGAACGTGCTTGGATGCATTGCACGTGAAAAATGGTGATATGTGTTCTGAGTGTGTGCCTTGTCTGATTGCATTGTTTATAGAATGCTAAACTAATATCATGCAGGGTATATGCTAAGGCGAGGTAAGAATACCTATTGATTGAGTTAAGTCACTCAAACTTGTTAGAGATTAAGTAAAGCAAGAGGTGCTCGCTATTGATCTGCCATCAATGATAGGTTGCATGTTTAAGGTATACTCTAGGTGAATCGGCATCCTACATAAGGCTTAGGTTGTTAACTTACTGAGATTTTATCTTACTCGTTGTTGTTAACCACTTTTCAGACCTGTAATATGAATACGAGAATCGTGCGATTTGGGGTTCCTATGGACCAGAGCCTCAAGATAAAGCCATACCTGGTCCCTGGTGCAGACTATGGTTATGAGGTTCACGTTACGACGGTCTGGATCGATGAAGGGTTGAGGCATCTGATACCTCATCGTTTTAAGGCGTGGTTCGTTCGCCATGGTGATGCCCTCTTTGGTCCTTTGAGAGGTTTTGATGGACCAGGCAAAGGTAGAACTCTAGGCGAAGGAGTTTGGGATCCCATGGACCTAGATGTTCCTGACGGCACTGTCGAAGATTTGGAGTCCTAACCCAGATGTGGAAAGCAATCCTAAGCCTCCTCTTGAGTACTACCTCTAGGTCAGGCTTGTAGGACATACTTTTTGGCGTAACCCCATAATAGTAGTGGAGATAAGTTAACCCCGACCCCGGTATCTTTTTTATGGTCTTTGTAGGAAGTGGCCCATAGTGAGGGCTTGTACATATAACTTCCTAGAGTTAACAAGTACATAAATAAAGTGTGAGTTTGCTAATAATGTTTGTTATGCTGTTTTTCCTACTATCCTTATTGTCGTGATTGTTTGGGTGAATATTTATCATTGCCGCATGCGTTAATCAAAAGAGAAAATGAACGGGTCGACGACACGTCCTAGGACGTCGTATTCAAATGACCTCAGAGAATTGATAAGAATCGTCGCGTGCTCGAGGGCCGAGGCGTGACAAGATAAGTCAAGATATATTTTTTTTTTTGGTAAGGTAAGAGTAATATATCCAATCAAAGAAAAGGTTACAAAAGCCTGGGAAGCAAACTTAGCTCCTACGAAGACACCTAGGAAGATGTCAACGTCGGATCTAGGTGGTTCGAACAGGCAAAGCAGAAAAGCAAACAAAAGGCCAAACATTCGGCCAACAAGAGGACTTGAACAATAGTGAACTAATCAAAAATAGAGGGAGGTATATTCCACCCTCTCTGAATCCTCCTGTTTCGAGGATTGTCGTGGATATTCTTCATGGACAAGGCTTTGTCCCGAACCATCTTGAGAAGGTGGTTCTTGATCGCCAGGATTGGTCGCGTGGAGTTCCGGAATAGAATGTTGTTCCTCTCTATCCATATAATGTGGCAAAGAGCTCCGAAGGAGAAACGGCCTATAGCTTTGTGGAACTGGTTACCACTGAGGTGTTGCATTGCCCAGCGCAAATTGTCTTGCCATCCTCGGTTAGTCCAAGCATAGTTGCATCGAGCGGCCCAAAAAGAAATCAGCGCGCCAGATATAGGGCAGCCGAAGAATAGGTGGTCCGTGGAGTTGGGTCTGATTTGACAGAATGCACATTGACCCTCCTGAATTCTATGGCAATTTAAGAGGTTGACTTGAGTAGGGAGCCTACCTAGAGAAGAAAGCCATAGTAGAAAAGAATGCCTCGGCGTGATGTTCTTGTCCCATACGAAGGAAGACCAAGGCACGGCTGTTCCATGGGTCCGAATGAGGTCCCAAGCAGACGCAATTGAGAAAGAACCTGATCGGTGATGCTGCCAACGGAAGCAATCCGGCGTGGCCGGCGCCAGGGTCGGTAGGGGTTGGAGGCGTGCGAAGATAGTCTCCGCTTGTTGGGAAGCTCTCGGCAACAACAGGAAAGCATCCGCCACCTTGGCATTTCTAGGGATAGCCGAGCAATAGATCTCCTTGTCCGAGTAGATCTTATATAGGGGGCCGAGAGAGTGCCAGGAATCAAACCAAAAGGATGCCGTTTGGCCATTGCCAATGCGCCAGGAAAAGTGTTGTTGGAATGCCGATCAGAGGTCCAGGATTTTTTTCCACGCCCACGAACAGAACACTGGTTTTGTAGCGTGCCAAAAGTTCCTCCTCTTCAGAAAGTTGGAGTGAATCCATTTGCACCACATGGATTCCTTGTCGGAGAAGAGAATCCAGATGTGTTTAAGCATGGAGGCTCGATTGCAGTCCACTAGGCGTCTAATACCAAGGCCCCCCTCCTCCTTTGGAAGGCATACGTCGGTCCAAGCTACCTTCGCCCCTCCCGCACCCAGATTCGGGCCTTTCCATAGGAACTGCCTGAGGACCTGTTCAATCTGAGCTATGACGGACTTGGGAAGGATGAACATGGAGGCCCAGAATACCTGGATGGAGTGCAGAACTGACTTTATAAGTTGGAGGCGACCTGCAAATGAGAGGAAGCGCTGCGACCATGATTTGGCCCTGGCCGTAATGGCATTCACTAGGCACATGCAGTCCACCTTACCGAGCCTTGATGAGATAATTGGGACTCCTAGGTACTTGACCGGGAGCGTTCCTTCTCTGAATCCGAAGATATCCAAAATAGCTTGCCAAGGGAGGCCATGAGTTCCGGCAAGAAAAATGTCGCTCCTGTCCGAATTTGAAAAGAGGCCTGACCAATCCGAGAACCAGTCGAGGCCTTTCTTTAGCAATGCCACTGACCGGCTGTTTACCTCAGCGAATAGGAGGACATCGTCAGCAAAGAAGAGGTGGGAAAGGCGGGTGCCTTTGCACCGCCAGAAGAATTTAAATCCCGCCTCCGATGTCTGCTTGTCAAGGATCCGCGAAAAGACTTCCATTACTAAAGTAAATAGAAGCGGGGATAGAGGATCACCTTGTCGGATGCCCCGTCCACTCGAAAAGAAGCCGTGAAGTTCACCGTTGATAGCAATCGAGAATTTGGCCGTCTTGACACAGGTCATGATCAGTGCCGTGAATGTGGCCGGGCAACCGAATGCCAAAAGTACATGTTCAAGGAAGCCCCAGTCCACCGTATCGTACGCCTTCCTAAAGTCCACCTTGACTGCACACTTTGGAAGATAAGGATCATGGTGAAATTCGCAAAAAAGCTCCTGGGCTATGAGAATGTCGTCGCTAATGCGTCTCCCTTGAACAAAGGCGTTCTGAGGAGAGCTAACGATGGTAGGAAGAATAGGCGCGAGTCTCTTCGCCAAGATCTTCGTTATACACTTATAGATTGTGTTGCAGCAGGCAATGGGCCGATAGTCATTGATAGATAAAGCATTTGGCACCTTAGGAATGAGGCAAATGATCGTGGCATTTATTTCCCGCAGTAGGCTACCCGAGCAGAAGAAATCCTTGATGGCTTCTATCACGGACGGCCCTACGATGTCCCAGGATGATTTGAAGAATTCAACATTAAAACCATCCGGTCCCGGGGCTTTCCCGGTCGGGAGGGCAAAGAGGACAGCCTTGATTTCCTCATCAGAGACGGGCGAGTTTAGAGAACCGACCTGGATGTCGCTGATGGGATGGTGAATCACGTCTCGTATGGCTTGGACCGAAGGGCGGGATTGCAGTGATCGATGGGACAGCAACTCTTCAAAATGAGAGATGATATACGTGTTGATCTCGTCGGGATCGGATATGACCGTCCCTGTCTCGGATAAGATGGACAGCACTCTGTTGGAGCTTTGTCTCTTGTTCACAAAGTGATGAAAATATTGGGTGTTCGAATCCCCTTCCTTAAGCCACCGAATTCTTGACTTTTGCTTGAAGAAAGATTCCTCCTGCAGTCTGAGTTCTGAGAAGGACCGTAGGAGGTCTTTTTCTTGATTAGCCAGGACCTGGTTCAAGGGGTCCCGCAGGAGAGCGTCCTGTACCGATGATAGAGCCGTCCTTGCTTGGGAGGTCCTTGTTGAGATATCTGAATATGATTCTCTATTGAGCTGTTTAAGGCGGCCCTTGAGCAGCTTGAGTTTCTGGCATAGAGAGAACATTGGCGTCCCAGGGGTATCTGTGTTCCACGCCTGGGTGAGGATCACCCGAAACATAGGATGTTCTAACCAGAAATTGAAGAATTTAAAAGGCTTACGTGTAGTGGGCGGGCTGGATATCCGAATCACCATGGGCGTGTGATCGGATATTCCAGGGGCCAGGAATTCAGCCGCCGAGAAGGAGAAGGCGGATCGCCAATGAGCATTGACCAAAACCCTATCAATCTTCCGCTGCTTTCGATTCACACCAGTGGAGGTCGACCAAGTGAACCGAAAGCCTGAGTATCTTAGGTCCTCTAGCCCAGCTTGGTCCAGACATTGTCGGAGCTCATTAAAAGACGGCGGCCAAATATCAGAGCTCCCAATCCTGTCCGAGGGGTCTCGAATTGCGTTGAAGTCCCCGGCTACGATCCAAGGCGAGAATTCCCGGATCGGGGCAGTGGTGGTAAGATCCTCTCAAAGAGCCCTTCTGGTAACAAACGTGTGTTCCGCATAAACGACGGAGACAAAACAGAGCTTGTGAGTAGCTAATATCCTCAACTGGGTATGAATAATCTGAGAGGATGATGCTAGAGTCTCCAAGGAGACTGTTTGGGGGTTCCACCCAATCCAAATGCGGCCCCGGTCAGAGCTACCATAATTGTTAGTCCAAGACCATCCCGGAAGCAGAGAGGAGGACACACTTGAAAACAAAGACAACGGAACTTTCGTCTCCAGGATGCCAATGCAACTCAGGTGATTTGCACGAACCACACTCCTTATTTCAGCTTGCTTTAGAGGGTGAGCTAAACCTCTAATGTTCCATACTCCTATATACATAGAGGAAGGGAGAAGGGTTACCACTTCTTGGGTCCCGACGGCCTCTTCTTTTTGCGAGTTGCCTTCGGGTGTTTGGACAAGCCTAGGACAGGCGAGCTTGTTTTTATCGCCGGAGCATGCGGCGGGGGCAAATCAGCGGCCTGTTTTCCCTTGGTGAGCCTGACAGATTGTGCTTCCGCCAACATTCTGCGGGTTGTTGGGGGGGGCATCGGGGAGGGGTCCCCTTCACTATCACTCCTTGGGTGATCAAGCTCGGCCACCTCAGTGGGTTCATCGAATGATTCTGACGGGGAGTCCCCGCTTTGAGCATCGTCTGCTGCTGGTTCCAGGACCGGGCTGCCACTGTTCCCGGGAACGGGACTGTTGTGCACACCGTCTGCCTGAGGATCACAAGAGTCCCCATGAGACAGGGACGCTATTCCCTCCTGAGATTGAGCCGAAGGCAAAGAAGGGGCATTCAAAGAGCGCCGAGGTTCCTTAGAATCAGGTTTCCTGTTCCGACGGGACACAACGGTCCATCCCTCCTGCACTTCTCCAGAGGCAGGCTGGGCCTTCGAGGCATGCTCTTCCACAGGAGGGCATTTATGGCCAAACGTGCCACAGGTAGGGCAAGCACTAGGCTTCCATTCGTACTCTACGGCGATCGACCGGATCGAGTCACCCAGCATTATTTCCACTGTGTCCCGAGGAGCATGTGATGCTTCCAGCTCAACACAGATGCGGACGTATGAAATCATGCGCATGGATTCTGTTTGGCGGTCCACATATAGAGGCTTGCCAATTACGCTGGCAATGGTGCTAATACTGGCAGCGGACCAAAGGGCATGCGGGATGTTCCCGAGTTTAAGCCACACCGGGAGTATAAGGTGTTGTCTCTTTTGAAGGTCGATTAGCGGGTGCCATTGCTGCAAGATGAGCGGGACCTTGGCGATAGTAATCGGGCCATTGTCAAGAATCGACCTCCGGAATCCCTCATCCGGGATATCAAAGAAATAGAAGCCATCATCATTCGCCAGCATATCCGACAAATGTGGACCCCAAATGTGTTTTACCGCTGATTCAATGAGTCTGAATGGGAGTTTTTTCCCAACAAAGTAACCAACCAGACATTGGGACCATTTAGGATCCGTTGCTTCTAGTACATCCTCAGGGATTCTAACAGCATTATGTTCCTCAGTCAGCACAGGGGGAATGTAAGAGAGGCTAAAGCCTTTTTCCGCTGACCTTGTTACCGCAGCCCACGTTTTCGGGCCTGCCGGAGGCTTGCTCCTGGGATTCGGAGGTCTGCTCTGGGGAGCCGTGTTCTTGCGTGCCGGGGGACGGGACCAGGTCCTGCCACGGCTCCGGCTCCGGCCAGTAGGGCGCGCCTTGGCCACATTGTGTGCTGGTAGAACCTAAAGGGCTCTGGGCATCTGACCGGTAGCACCGGGTGGAACCACGCCATCATCGGGATTCCGAGTGGAACGGGAGTCCCCTACAACCTTTGTAGGGGCCAGAGCAGGAAGGGTCGATGAGCCTGGGTCCCCAGATTGGGGCGCCGAAGGCTTCAATGGTTCCATAGCCCAAAGAAAAGCAACAGCGACAGGAAGCTCAACTCAGTAAAGCCATTGTGGGAAGAGCGAACCAACCTTGAATTCCTTTTAAGGGTTTGAAGATATGGGGAAGACCAAGCTCCACACCTGAAATCGAGAGCTAAGACCAAGCAGAACGGCCTCTGTTGTCTCTGAACCAGAGCAGCAATTTGAGGAAGAAGAAGAACCCAGATCTGTTGAGTCTCTTCAACGGAGTCACCTGGGCACGATTCCTTCGGTGGACTTGACAAGCAAGCTCAGGCGACC
Source organism: Metrosideros polymorpha var. glaberrima (assembly GCA_001662345.2). NCBI lineage: Eukaryota > Viridiplantae > Streptophyta > Magnoliopsida > Myrtales > Myrtaceae > Metrosideros > Metrosideros polymorpha. The sequence goes on from BCNH02000009.1 coordinate 3,153,172, forward strand.
GTCCACCCAAAATTTGAGCCGGAACTGCCGCTTGGAACGGCCGGAGGCGCAGTAGACAGACGGGGCTACAGTGGCGCGCGGGAAGGAGATTTGAGAGCACGCATGAACAGTAACCGCGTGGGCTGCACAATGAGAGGATTTAAGTCAAGATATTTTATCTCTCTCTTACCTCATAATTTCTATAGTCTTATTTTAATAAAATTTGAAGTCCAATTATGAGTTTGCATTTATGATTTAGAGACAAAAATTTCTATAACCTTATTTTAATAAGATTTGAAGTCCATTAAAGTGTTTTTAGTAAAAATTGGAGTTCTATTAATTGCAAGTTGCATTATTGGTCTTGTAAGAAGTTATTTAAACTCCTCTCTCTCTCTCTCTCTCTTTATTTGGCCACCACCACCATCGCCACCATCACTATTGCCATTCGCCGCCACATTGCCGCACCACCATGACACCATCCGTGCGGTCCTCACTGCTAACTGCCTCTCTTCTTCGCTGCTGTTCATTGCTCGTTGTCGTTTTTAGTTCGTCCAGTTTAGTAAGTAGATCTTCTAAGCCTTGGATATGGCATTACTCTACACAAATTGGACCTAAGTTGAGTGTTATATGAGTTTGATTTACATGTTAATGCTTGTTTTACTTGGTTTTGCTTGTTCTAGGAAGAGAAAGCTCATATGTATATTTTGTATGGTTTGCTCATGTAGAGGGTCATGCTATTTCTTGTTAATCTATAATCATCTAATGATAAGTGTTCTTAAAGCATATATAGATTATAAGGATTAAAATGAAAGGTATGTGCTCGTATAACAGTTTATTGTAAAAATAGCTGTTATTGCTCTATGATTATTGATTTTTGAGAAATCAACGTTATAAGTCATTTTGCTTGTGTGCATATTGACAAGAAAGGGTTGTAAATGAAGTACGTGAATTTTCGCATATTGGAGAATTGTGATTGTTCACGTATGATTATTTTTGTGCATTTTTATGCGTGTAGGATTGAAGAAGTTCGAACGTGTGAGTAGCGAACACTCTTGCATTGGCTTAGTAAAAGATAAGAATTGGCTTGAAAGTTTGTATGATATCTCAAATTTTGACCAATGTACTAAGATTGAATTCGACGGGTTTTAACCACGAATTCTAATCTGATTAAGAGTTTTGGAAGTTGCGTTATCGATATATCAAAATTTATTGGTAAACCCGAAATTTTCAGATAAATGATGGTAAGCCGAAAATTGAGAGTCAAGGAGATGTTACGGACTTAGCATGAACCAACGGACTTATTTTCTATTAAATTCGGCCACTAAGAGGCCCTATAATAGGAAATGATCGTTTTACCCTTGAAAGCCCATTTTTGGCCCAAATGAAGAACCCATTGGATATCAAGCCCATTAGGCCCATTAAAATTCAAGACGAAGCGCACATGAATAGTGCAAGCCCGTATGAATAGTGTCGAGGGTGAAAATGATCATTTTGCCCCTTCTAGAAGCTCGGACTTTAAGAGGCAATTTATGGACTTAAGACAAGACTCATTAAGGCTTGAATGTGATCTTTCTCTATCTCTATCTCTCCCTCTTTGGCCGAACCCACCCTTATCCCTCTCACTCTCTCTTTCTTTCCTTCTTTCCTCAATTATTTGGCCTTAAGTTGTCTTGAAAATCAAGAGCAAAGTTGGATAAAAGTTGGAAGTTGCATTATTGCAATAAACTTTCCAAGACAACCCTCTCTTTTGCTCACTTGCACTCTATTCCTCTATCTCATTTTCCCTTGATTTCGGCCACCACCCTCACTTTGCCGTCTCGTTCGTCGCTATGCCGAGTTTGAGCCGTGTCCTTGGCACCGTGGAACCATGCCGCGCCTTGTCGTCCACCGTTGCCACCGCCCAAGCTGAGTCAAGCCACCGCCGCACCGAGTCGAGCCGCCGTCCATACTCTTTTTCCATCCACGTGCTGTCGCCGAGCCGCCACCACCATCGCCTTCGTGCCGTCATTGCCATAGTCGCTGCCACCGTTAAACGGTGGGTGAACTCCCTAATCCTTGATTAGGTTGTTAATTGCACTTAGGGTTAGAATAGTTAACAATGGTTAGATTAGTTAACTAAGGTTGGTTGAGTTAACTATGGTTAAGTTAATTAACTATAGTTGAGTTAGTTAACCATGGTTGAGTTAGTTAACCACGGTTAAGTTAGTTAACCACGGTTTATTATTAAATTGTATGCTTTAGTAAGTTTTATGGTGAAGATTCTATTGGAAGGATAATTATTTCATGAACTATGGTTTTCTAGTCAAAATACTGTATTTTTGGCATATAAATGGAGATTGGTTTGGTGTCGTGCTTAGATACTGAGTTTTATACATTGGAATAATCTAGTAGGCTTGGAAAATGAAGCACGTGAAGTTTGACATGAAAAACATGTTTGTGTGATCACGTGTGGTTTATTTATTGCATTTTACGTATTAAAATGGCAATAAGTTTGATGTATGAGCACGATCATGGCATAAGCATGATTTATGGTGGCATTGGTTTGAAAAATATGAAGAATTGAATTGGCATGCATGATTGAGGTGCTCGTGTGATCACAAAAGTGTATAGACCCTCAATGGTAATTGGGGACAATGCCCGATTTAATCGAGAATTCTATCGGACGCTCGGCGGGGGTCCAGATGACGGATCGTAGTAGAGGCTGGATCGATTTTCTTTTATGGAATGCCGTCTACCTGCAGGTAAGGTTGAGGTAGGGCCACACCTCGATTTTTTAGGAGGAGATGTTGCCGTGCTCGATGGGGTGAGACGATGCCTGGTCATGTCGGATGACTGTTAACCTTTGAGAGGTACAGTGGCCCAAAGAGATCGAGACCGCCATCTTTCGGGTCGTGAGGTGGCTAAAAGCGATCGTAATCACTAGGCATAAAATAGGAACATGCTTGGATGCATTGCGCATAAGAATATGTTATATGTGTTTTGATTATATGCCTTGGCTGATATATTGTTTATAGAATGCTATAACTGACAATATGCAGAGAGTGTGCATGTGCCAAGGCAAGGTAAAGATCCTTATGGTTTGTTGGTTGATAGGTATTGAGTTGAGTCACTTGAACCTGTTATAGATGGAGTAAAGTGAGAGTCACTCGCTATTGATTTGCCATCGATGTTAAGCAGCATTTTCAGGGTATGCTCTAGGTGAATCAGCACCCTACACGAGGCTTAGGTTGTTAACTTGCTGAGATTTTATCTCATTTATTGTTGTTAACTACTTTTCAGACCTATGGTATGTATATTCATCCAGTACGGTTTGAGGTTCCTACGGACCAAAGCCTTGAGGTAAAGCCATCCTAGGTGCTAACTACCGTTAAAAGCTTCTTATTGCTACGATATGGGTTGATGAGGGTTTGAGGTGTATGATACCGTATTGTTTTAAGGCGTGGTTCATATGCCACGGCGATGCCCTCTTTGGTCCATTGAAGGGTTTTGACGGGTCGGGTGGAGGTGGAGCAGGTGAAGGAGCTTGGGATCCCATAGACCTAGATGTTCGTGATGGTGCTGTGGAAGATCCGAAGACCGATCCGGATGAGGAGAGTGATCTTGAGCCTCCACCCGAGTACTACCTCTAGGTTGAGCTTGGAGGACTAAGTTTTGACGTAACCCCGTAGTATGTGAAGATAAGTTAACCCGACCCCGATATCTTTTTTATAGTCACTATAGGAAGTCACTGCAGTAAGGGCTTATACATATATACTTCATAGAGTTAACGTGTATATTAATAAAGCTTTTTTTGGTAATGATATTTGTTCTGCTATTTTTCCTGTTATCCCAGTCGTGATATTTGTTTGGGTGAATACATATCGTTTCCGCTTGCGTTAATGGAAAGAAAAAAAATGAACGGGTCGATGACTCATCCTAGGACGTCACATTTTTAATAACCCAAGAGAAGAGATGTATTTAGATGATCAAATGCTCGAGGGTCGGGGCGTGACATCCCCGTTTTGGTATCAGAGCATGGTCATAACCTGGAGTGATAAGGTGCGTGGAGTTTTGGGATAGTTAGTTAGGAAAAACACCTCTTTTGCTTGTGATTGCTGATTGATTTTCATGAATGTTGTTCTTGAGTTCTAATTCCATGAATTCTTACAAGATGAGTAATCCAGACCCAAGGATCCCTAGAAGAAGGGTAGCTCAAGGCCAAGAAGGTGCTCGAGGAAGAGCACAAGAGGATCCTAGACTAGATAGGATTCTGCAAGCTCTGGAAGCCATGGGAAATCTCATGGGGTAACAAGCTCAAAATCAAGCGGAAGCTGCTGCTGCAACGGCCGCGCCCTATGAAGTCTCGTTGGCTGGGAATGGGAATAGCGATCAACCAATGCATAGGGTGGTTGAGCAATTTCTAAAGCTGAAGCTTCCAAAGTTCACCAAAGCGGATGATCTTGAGGCTGCAACCCTCTGGATAAAAGAATTGGAAAAGCCTTCGCATTACTGAGATGCTCAGAGGAAAATAAAGTGATGCTGGCTGTTTACCAACGACAAGGTAACACTAGTTCATGGTGGGAAGCTACTCGAGGAAGAGTGTTTCTTGAAGGTATGATCCCGGTGTGGGATGCCTTTGTTGGAACTTTTAATGGGAAGTATTTCTCGAACTGTGCGAGAGAACAGAAGATGGTTGAAGTTCAGCAACTTCGTCAGAACCATTTGTCAGTAGACCAATATGAGGCGAAGTTCGCCAAGCTGTCTAGATATGTGCCGGTGTTTATTGAAGACCCGATGGATAAAGTGAGGAGATTTCGGAATGACCTGAAATCAGATATTAAGGACCAGTTGGTGCCTCTAAACCTCAAGGACTACGATGAGCTGTATGAAATGGCCTAACTCATCGAAAGGAACATAGCCGAACGTGCAGCCGCATCTGGGTCGTAGTTTGCACATAATAGGAATAACCATTGGTTTGGGAAGAGGCTAATGATGGGAGGAAAGTATTTTGTCCCTCCCAACCGAAAGAATGGCATTGGAAAATTAGTAAGCAATTAATTTGGTGTGTGCCGACTCTGTAATAGAAGACATGGAACAACCCCATGTCTTGCCAGGATAGGAGCCTGTTATGGATGTGGTCAGTATGGCCATCAAGTGTGGGACTGTTCACGTAGACCTCTTGGAGCATCAGCACCACTGCCACAAGAAGGACAACTATTGAGGAACGCCCCGCAGAACAATTTGAATTGACCCTCGATGCAAAGAAGGGTTTATGCTGTTACCAGGAAGGAGGCGTAGGATTTGCCAATTGTTATAGGTACGGTTTCCTTGCACGATCATATTGCTTATGCCTTGTTTGATCCGGGAGCTACACATTCGTTTGTTGTTAAGCAATTTGTTGAGTTAGTGGAGTTAAGTTTGAAGCAATTGGAAACGGTTCTTAGTATCTCAACCTCGTTAAAGGATAAAGTATTGTCTGTGGTAGGATGTTCAAGTTATAAGATAGTCATAGGCGGTCAAGAGGAAAGTATAGATTTGATTATGCTGGCGATGTATGATATTGATGTCATAATCGGAATGGATTGGCTCACTAAGCAACGAGTTATGATGGATTGCTATCGTAAAGCAATCAAGTTTAACCCATTAGGAATGGTTAGTTTTGAGTTCATTGAAAATAGAGGATCCCCTTGGATTCCTTTGATTTTGTCGCTTGAGGCGACAACCTTGCTGGATATGTGTTGCAAGGGTTATTTGGCAACCATGGTTAATACGTTGGTTGAAGAACCAAGTATGGAGGATATTGCTGTAGTGTGTTGGTTGAAGAACCAAGTATGGAGGATATTGCTGTAATGCGGGACTTTTCTGATGTCTTTGCAAAGTAATTGCCTGGATTACCCCCAGAAAGGGAAATAGAGTTTGTGATTGAGTTAACTCTTGGAACAGAGTCGATTTTCAAAGCACCATACCGTATGGCGCTGTCAGAACTAAAGGAATTAAAGGTGTAGATGTAAGAATTATTGGATAAGGGATTCATCCGCCCTAGTGTATCGCCTTGGGGAGCACCAATTCTGTTCATAAGAAAGAAAGATGGATCATTGCGTCTTTGCATCGATTATCGGCAAGTCAACCAAATAATGGTCAAGAACAAGTACCCATTACCAAGAATAGATGATTTGTTTGACTAACTTCAAGGAGCTTCGGTATTTTCCTAGATAGACCTAAGGACGGGCTATCACCAGTTAAGGATAAAAAATGAGGATATACCGAAGATGGCATTTCGTATTCGCTATGGTCATTATGAGTTTACGGTAATGTCGTTTGGTCTGACAAATGCCCTACTACCTTTATAGATCTAATGAACCGTGTGTTCAAGGAGTATTTGGATTGGTTCGTGATCGTGTTCATCGATGACATTCTGGTGTATTCAAGAAGCATAGAAGAACATGAACAACACTTGAGGACAATTCTGCAGACCCTTTGAGAGCATAAACTGTATGCTAAGTTTAGTAAATGCGAGTTTTGATTAGCTCGTGTAGCTTTTCTTCGACATGTAATCTCTGGTGAAGGAATTTTCGGAGATCTAATCAAGATTGAAGCAGTTATGGATTGGACAAGGCCAACGACTATGACGGAGATTCGGAGTTTGGCAGGCTATTATAAACGATTTGTAGAAAGGTTTTCTGCAATAGCTATGCCTCTAACACGATTGCTAAAGAAAGACGAGATGTTTGAACAGATAGAGAAGTGCGAGCGTAGTTTTGAAGAGCTTAAGCACAAGCTAACTACGGCTCCAGTTTTGATAATACCGTCTGGTCCAGGAGGTTATGAGATCTACAATGATGCGTCGTTGAAGGGATTAGGTTTCGTTCTAATGCAACATGGAAGAGTGGGTGCATACGCGTCCCGTCAGTAAAGACCACATGAGTTGAACTACCTGACACATGATTTGAAATTAGCAGTAATCGTCTTTGCCCTCAAGATTTGGAGACATTATTTATGCAGAGAAAAGTTCCAAGTTTACATCGACCATCAGAGTCTCAAGTACCTGTTCTCGCAAAAGGAGTTGAACATGAGACAATGACGTTGGATAGAGCTTTTTAAGGATTATGATTACGACATTCTGTGCCATCTTGGTAAAGCCAACAAGGTAGCTGATGTGCTTAGTCGAAAGTCAATAATTTCGGAAATGATGGTCCAGGAATGGCTTCTTTTCGAGGGAGTGTGAGATTCAGACTTTAAATTTGAGGAGAGCAATCTATCGAGTCTCATAGCTACTCTAAGGATTGAACTAGAAGTGCAGGCAAAGATTAAAACTTTGTAATCCACAGACCCTGCAATCCAAAAGATTCTACATGAAGATTCAGCAAAGAGAAAAGCTAATTTTTAAGTAGCTAAGGACGGAATATTAAGAATTCGTGGACAATTGTGCATGCCCAATGATTTAGGGCTTAAGGAGGAAATTTTGTCAGAAGCCCATTGTAGTAGCTACAGTATTCATCCGAACAGCACAAAGATGTATAAGCACTTGAGGCGATATTATTGGTGGAGTGGCATGAAGGCTGATATCGCCAAGCACGTGGCTAAGTGCCTAACATGCCAACAAGTGAAGGCATAGCATTGCAAGCATGGTGGACTATTACAACCTCTCGAGATTCCAGAATGGAAATGAGAATATATCACAATGGATTTTGTGATGGGATTACCAATGAGTCAATGAGGTAACGATTCCATTTGGGTCATGGTTGATAGACTAACGAAGTCCGCACATTTTATTGTCGTACGAAAGGATTTCGCATTAGATAGATATGCTGACTTGTACGTGCAACGAATTGTTCATCTTCATGGAGTGCCGGTAATGATCACTTCAGATCGAGATCCTAAGTTCACCGTAACGTTTTGGAAAAGCTTGCAGACTGCCTGAGGAACGAAGCTGCAATATAGCACTGCTTATGATTTGCATACGGATGGCCAATCAGAAAGAACAATTCAAATGCTTGAGGAGATGTTGCGCGCATGTGTTTTGGATTTTAAGGGAAGTTGGGAGGAACAACTTCATCTTATTGAGTTTGCCTACAACAACAGCTATCAACAGAGCATCAAAATGGCACCATTTGAAGCGTTATATGGTAGGGCATGTAGGACTCTAGTTTGTTGAGACGAAGTTGGTGAACGAAAGATCACGGGTCCTAAGTTGGTGCAACCGTCATTGGATGCTGTCAAGGTTATTAGAGAAAAAGTTAAGATAGCCTAAAATCGCTAGAAAAGTTATGCAGACAAGCAGCATAAACCATTGAAAGTTCAAGTAGGTGACCATGTATTCCTCAAGGTGTCATCAATGTGAGGTACATCGCGATTCGGTAAGAAAAGAAAGTTGAGTCTGAGGTATGTTGGACCTTTTGAAATCTTGGAACAAATTGAGATTTTGGCCTATTGTTTCGCGTTGCCATCGAGACTTGCTCAAGTACATGATGTCTTCCATGTATCTATGTTGAGGAGGTATGAGCCCGATCGAGCTCATATGCTTAATTTTGCAGAAATAGAAGTGGATGACCAAGTGTCGTGCGTTGAACGACCAGTGAAAATAGAGGATGGAAAAGAGCAAGTGCTACGGAACAAAAAGATTCCCTTGGTTAAGGTGATTTGGCAACATCACGAAATAGAGGGAGCAATGTGGGAAAGCAAAGAGATAATGAGGCGCCAATATCCTTATCTTTTTTAGGATATCATGTAATAGTTTAAATTTCGAGGAAGAAATTTCTATAAGGAGGGAAGAGTTGTGATATCCCAAATTTCAACCAATGTACTAAGATTGAATTCGATGGGTTTTAACCATGAATTCTGATCCGATTAAGAGTTTTGGACGTTGCGTTATCGATATATCAAAATTTATCGATAAACCCTAAATTTTTGGATAATTGATGATAAACCAAAAATTGAAAACCAAAAAGACGTTATGAACTTGGCATGAACTGACAGACCTATTTTCTATTAAATTTGACCACCAAGAGGCCCTATAATAGGAAATAACCGTTTTACCCCCAAAAGCTCATTTTTGACCCAAATGAAGAACCCATTGGATATCAAGCCTATTAGGCCCATTAAAATTCAAGACCAAGACATGTGAATAGTGCCAAGGATGGAAATTATCATTTTGCCCTTCTAGAAGCTTGGACTTTAAGAGGCAATTTATGGATTTAAGACAAGACTCATTAAGGCTTGAATGTGATCTTTCTCTCTCTCTCTCTCTCTCTCTTTGGCTGAACCCACCTTTATCCCTCTCACTCTCTCTTTCTTTCCTTCTTTCCTCAATTATTTGGCCTTAAGTTGTCTTGAAAATCAAGAGCAAAGTTGGATAAAAGTTGGAAGTTGCATTATTGCAATAAACTTTCCAAGACAACCATCTCTCTTGTTCACTTATACTCTCTTCCTCTCTCTCATTTTCCCTTGATTTCAGCCACCACCCTCACTTTGCCGTCGCCGTTCATCGCTGTGCCGAGCTTGAGCCGTGTCCTTGCCGCCATGGATGTCCGCCGTTGCCACCGCCCAAGCCGAGCCAAGCCATCGTCACATCGAGCTGAGCCGCCGTCCATACCCATTTTCTGTCCACGTGCCGTCACCGAGCCACCACCACCACCGCCTTTGTGCCATCGCCGCCATAGTCACTACCGCCGTTGAACAGTGAGTTAACTCCCTAATCCTTGATTAGGTTGTTAATTGCACTTAGGGTTAGAATAGTTAACTATGGTTAGATTAGTTAATTAGGGTTAGATTAGTTAACTATGGTTAGATTAGTTAACTATAGTTGAGTTAGTTAACTATGGTTGAGTTAGTTAATTATGGTTGGGTTTGTTATTAAATTATATGCTTTAGCAGGTTTTAAAGTGAAGATTGCATTGGAAGGATAATTATTTCATGAACTATAATTTTCTAGTCAAAATAATGTATTTTTGGCATATAAATGGAGATTGGTGTGGTGTCGTATTTAGATACTGAGTTTTATGTGTTGGAATAATCTTGTAGGCCTGAAAAACGAAGCATATGAAGTTTGACATGAAAAGCATGTTTGTGTGATCACGTGTTGTTTATTTATTGCCTTTTACGTATTAAAATGGCAATAAGTTTGATGTATGAGCACGATTTATGATGGCATTGGTTAGAAAAATATGAAGAATTGAATTGGCATGCATCATTAAGGTGCTCGTGTAATCACAAAAATGTACTAACCCTTAATGGTGATTGGGGACGATGCCCAATTTAATCGAGAATGTTATCGAATGCCCGGCAGGGATTTGGATGATGGATCGCGGTAGAGGCCAGACCAATTTTCCTTTATGGAATGCCATCTACCTGCGAGAAAGGTCGAGGTGGGGCCGCACCTCGATCTTCTAAGAGGAGATGTTGTTGTGTTCGATGAGGCAGGACGATTCCTACTCATGCCGGATGACTGTTAACTTTCGAGAGGTGTAGTGGCCCAAAGAGGTTGAGACCGTCACCCTTCGAGTCGTATGGTGGCTGAAAGCGGTAGTAATCACTAGGCATATAATTGGAACATGCTTGGATACATTGCACATGAGAATCGATGATATGTGTTCTAATTACGTGCCTTGGCTGATATATTATTTATAGAATACTATAACTGACAATTTGTAAGGAGTGTGCATGTGCCAAGGCAAGGTAAAGATGCTTGTGATTTGTTGGTTGATAGGTATTGAGTTGAGTCACTCGAACCTATTATAGATGGAGTAAAGCGAGAGTCGTTCGTTATTGATCTGCCATCGATGTTAAGCCGCATGTTTAGGATATGCTCTAGGTGAATCAGTACGCTACACGAGGCTTAGGTTGTTAACTTGCTGAGATTTTATCTCATTTGTTGTTGTTAACTGCTTTTGAGACCTGTAGTATGGATATTCATCCAATACGGTTTGGGGTTTCGATGAACCAGAGCCTCAAGGTAAAGCCGTTCTTGGTCCTAGGCGCTAATTACCGCTACGAGCTTCATGTTACTATTATATGGGTTGACAAGGGTTTGAGGCATTTGATGCCGCATCGTTTTAAGACGTGGTTCATATGCCATGGTGACGCCCTCTTTGGCCTATTGAGGGGTTTTGACGGGGCCGGTTGGAGGTGGAGCGGGTGAAGGAGCTTGGGATCCCATGGACCTAGATGTTCCTGATGGTGCTGTGGAAGATCCGGAGATTGATCTGGATGAAGAGAGTGATCCTGAACCTCCTCCCGAGTACTACCTCTAGGTTGAGCTTAGATGGCCAACTTTTGACGTAAGTTTGTAGTATAGCGGAGATAAGTTAACCCGATCCTGGTATCTTTTTTATGGTTGCTATAGGAAGTCGTTGCAGTAAGGGCATGTACATATACACTTCATAGGGTTAACATGTATATTAATAAAGCTTGTTTTGGTAATGATGTTTGTTCTGCTGTTTTTCCTGCTATCCTTATCATGATGTTTGTTTGGGTGAATATATATCGTTTTCACTTGCATTAATCGAAAGAAAAAAAATGAACGAGTCGACGACGCGTTTTGGGACATCGCATTTTTAATGACCCAAGAGAATGGATGTATCGAGATGGTCAAATGCTCGAGGGTCGGGATGTGACAGTTTGTGTGCTTATGTGATCATATAAATGGATTGTTCACCCATACAACTATGGGGGATTTTTTTATGCCCAAATGATTTGTGACCTGGATGCCATTCGTGGATACATTTTGGAATGATGCTCTTAATTGAATGATGTTTGTCTCCAAGAGAGGTTAAGACATTGCCGTGCCCGATGAGGTGGGACGATGCCCGGTTATACCAGAAGACCACTGACACGAGTGTCGGTCGTGACCATGAGCAGTCGTAATAATCGGAGTACGTGTGGATGCATTGCGCATGAAATTGTGAGATGATGAGGTTTTCTTTCATGAAAGTAGATAAGGCAAAGTAAAGACTTTGCTATTGATTTGTCATCAACTTGTTAAGTCATATATTTGGTGCGTTTCCGAAGCGAGGTATCCTCCTACACGAATTTTAGAGGTCTTACTTATTGAGTTTACTCATTTGTTGTTGCGTAACTATTTTCAGGCCTCTAGTGATGAACGTTCGTTTCGTCTGTTTTGATGTCCCCGTGAACCAAAGTGTAAAGGCAATAGAGTATGTAGCACCAGGGACCGATATCATGTATGAGAAGTATATATGACCATTTGGGTCGACGAGGGACTAAGTGTGGAGCAAACCACTTTTTGGAATTAGCCCTTGCAGGTAGAATGAGCTAAGTTAACCTCGACCCCTCTCTTTTTTGCATAATCGAAAAAAGGGCCGAGTAACGGGCGTGTAATTAAACTAACTTCCAATGCAGGTCGATGATGCATATAAATAAGATGTGCTTTTGTGTATGTGTTTTCTGTGCTATCCTATTATTGTTATTGAATGGGTGTTATAGTATTTTCCTTTGCATGTGTTAATTAAAACATAAAAGAATGGGTCGACGACATCTCTTGGGACGTCGTAATTACATGACTAATGCAGGGAAGTCGCACACCTGAGCCTTGGGGAAATAGGGCCGGGGTGCGATAATAATAATCACATGCAACAATGCATGGGAATCTGATGACAAAATAACATAACAACAATCACAAATGACATGACATGGAAAAATGTGATGATAAAATAATAGGGATATGTGCACTGAAATTCTTAAAACTTGTCATGAAAGTGTAATTAAGTTCTAAAACTTACAAAAAGTGCAATTAAGTTCTAAAACTTGTTGAATTGATTCAATCGAATCCTTCTGCTAACTCCGTCCAATTTAGCTAATGGAAAGGCTAACGTGGCTTTTTTTACGATTTTCTCTATCATACGTGGCGATGACGTGGCTAAAATATGAAATTTAAGGCTAAAAGGACATCGTTTTATGCAAAATCTGATTTTTAATATGTATTTGATTTAAATTAAATGAAAAAAAGCTAAAAAAAGAAGAAGCAAGAAGGCAAACAGGCCAAGGGCCCTTGGCCCTCCTCGCTACTCCCACCCTACCGTTGCTGCCCCTTTTCGGTGATGGTGGGGCGGCCATAGCGAGGACCACCGTTTTCCCTTATTTTTTATTTTTTAAAATTTAGCTTATTTTTAATTCAATTTAAATAAAATACTTATGAAAAATCAAATTTTGATCAAGGTGATGTGTGAGAGAGAAAATAATAATAAAAAAGCCACGTCAACATTTTCCGTTTGCCAAATTGGACGGAGTTAATAGAAGGACTTGATTGCACCAATTTGACAAGTTTTAGGATTCAATTGCACTTTCTATAAGTTTAGGATTCAATTGTACTTTTGTGACAAGTTTTAGGACTTCTAATACACATTCCACAACTTTTGTAACAAGTTTTAGGGTTCCTAATGCACATATCCCAAAATAATATGGCAATAATCACATGCCAAATATAGTATCAAAATAAGATGGCAATAATCACATATGACTTGACAAGACAACAATATCGAAAACATGTAAATGAAGTATGCAATTTACACTACAATATGAGTCATTTTCATTCGATTTACAACTATACTCAAACATAGTAACGTTTATTCAGAGACATATTTTTTTGTCGACCAAGTTAAAATCACAACTTAATTCAGAATAGTCATTAGACTACCTAGTAACATGTATAATTTGTAACCAAATTTTGACAGCATAACGACGAATTCTAAGACTAGAGATTTCATTGTAACATTATGATGGCCTTAAAAGATGCTTTTGTTTTTACTTTCTAAATGGGCAGCATAAGGATGTATTTTAGACCTCAAGATATCGTTTTGGCATTACAAGGCCCTAAGTATATGTGTTTTTCGACCATTTGAATGGGCAGCACAGCGACGTATTTTTTAAAACTAAGATTCTATTATGATAGATGCGGAAATTATAACGAAATTAAAATTGAGAAGAGTAAAGAATACATAGATTTACGTGGAAAACTCTTGCGGGAAAAAATCACAAAGGAGAGGAGAAGCAAAATTTACTATAGAAATTCAAGGATTACAAAAGGTGGAGCAAAAACCTCAAACTCTTTTTGTCTTAACTTCTTAACCTAATAATTTGAGAAAAACAATATTTATACTGCTCTCAAACCCTAACGTTAGCCCAAGCCCATAAAAAAATTCAAGACATACTCAACAAATCTCCACATTGACTTGAATTCTACATAAATAATAAGTAATCTTTTCCTCCTACCAAAGTAAAACTTAGTTGCAATAAACATTAACCAGATCCAAGCAACACTTGAATTTGGCAATATGCAAGAGTTTCGCCAACATATCAACTAGATTGTTTTCTGTACCAATCTTCAAGACCTTGATATAGCCATTAGCAAGAATGTCTCAAATAAAATGATACCACACATCATTGTGCTTTGTACTCTCATGATACATTTGATTTTTGGTAAGATGCATAGCATTCTGACTATTACAATGGACAACAATCACACCATAATCCACACTAAGCTCTCCAAATAAGCCTCTTAACCATATATAACCTCTTTAACTACCTTTGTAATAGCCATGTACTCTGCCTTTGTAGTAGACAAAGCAACCATACGCTGTAAAGTAGCTTTCCAGCTAACTACATAACCTCCAATAGTAAAAATATACCCATTTAAAAACCTCATCTTATTAAGGTTACTAGCATAATCAGAATCAACATATCCTGTAAGAGTGTTACCAGTTTTCCTAAACTCTAAACCAAAATCAGAAGTGCCTTTTAAATAATTCAAAATCCACTTCACAACTTACCAATGAACTATGCATGGGCATGATAAATATCTACTTACCACGCTGACAGCATGTGCAATGTCGAGTCAAGTACAAACCATAGCATACGTAAGGCTACCAACTACACTAGAGTATGAAATATGTGACCTATATTTTAGTTCATCATCAGTTTGTGGACATAAACTAGATAATAATCTAAAATGAGCAGCAAGAGGAGTATTTATTGGTTTGACATCTTTCATGCCAAATAGATCTATCACCTTCTCAATGTCACTTTTTTGGAAAAGATACAAATTTTCCAATTTTTGATCTCGTCGAATTTCCATACCTAGTATTTTCTTCGTTGCACTCAAATCCTTCATCTCAAATTCAGCGCTCAACTATGCCTTCAAATTCTATATATCAAATTTAATTTTTGTTGCAATCAATATGTCATCAACATATAATAACAGATAAATGAAAAATCCATTTGAAAGTTTACGTAGATATACACAACTATCATATAGGCTCCTACAATAGCCAAGTTGCACCATAAATAAATCAAACATTTTATACCATTGTCTAGGTGATTACTTCAAGTCATATATAAATTTTTTCAATAGACAAACATGATATTCCTTACCTTCAAACTGAAAACTCTTTAGTTCACCCATATAAATTTTCTCTTCAATTTCACCATGCAAGAAAGCTGTTTTTACATCAAGTTGTTCCAACTTTAAATCATGCATAGTAACTAATGCAAGAAAAACCCGAATGGAGTTGTGTTTAATGAAAGGTGAAAACACATAATTAAAATCAACTCTCTCAATCTGACTATAGTCCTCAGCAACTAGACGAGCTTTGAACCTGATGACTTCAACTCCAGGAATACATTCATTTCTTTTGAAAACTCATTTGCAATCCACAATTTTCTTTCCTTTTGGTGGCTCGACAAGATCTTAAATCTAATTCTTTTCAAGAGATTCCATCTCTTCATTCATAACAACTAACCACTTTGTTGAATCTTTGAAAGAGATAGCTTCCTTATAAGTTTTAGGCTCAATATACTATATTGGTTCTGCAACTGAAAGAGCATAAGCAACAAAATCAGAGTAACTATATTTCTACGGAGGCTTTCCTATCCTTCTTGGTCTATTTTTGGCAATAGAATATTGTTTATCTTCAAATTCTTTAATCTCAATATTATCAGTAGAGGACTGAATTGGTTGTGAAGTAACTACTTCAAACTCCACTTTCTCCGCGGCACTTTTCATATTTTCTTGATGAACAACAGACGATTCCTTACTAGGATAAAGCATAGCAGAGTCATCAAAAGTAATATCTATGCTAATGATAATCTTAGATGAATTAGAACACCAAAGCCCATAACCCTTTACACTAGAAGCATAACTAAGAAAGATGCATTTTTTTGCTCTAAGCTCTAGTTTCCCCTCACTAACATGTGTATATGCAAGACATCCAAACATTTTAAGAGAGGAATAATCAACAGATTTCCTTGACCATACCTCCTCAAGTGTCTTGCACTTAATAAATGTGCAAGGAGAATGATTTATCAACCAACAAGCTATATTTACTGCCTCAGCCTAGAACTCTTTGCCCAAATCAGCGGTAGACAACATGCACCTAGTCATTTCTAATAAAGTTCTGTTCATGCGTTCTACAATACCATTCTACTGTAGTGTATTCACTATAATATGATGCCTTACAATGCCTTCAATTTTGCAAAACTCATTAGATTCACCTCCACAAAATTTTAACTCATTATCTATTCTCAGCTTCTTGATCTTCTTACTGGTTTGCTTCTTAATCAATGTTTTTCATTACTTAAATGTAACAAAAACATTACTTTTATGCTTTAGAAAATAGACCCAAACTTTTCTCGAAAAATCATCAATGAAAAGTAAGTATATACCTTGAACCACAGCCTTTCGAAGGAACTTTCATAGGCCCCCAAAGATTAGAATGAATATAATTCAAAGTGCCATTTGTCATATGAATTCCTATTTTGAAGCTAACCCTTTTCTATTTCCCAAAAACATAATGCTCACAGAAATCCAATTTTCTGACCGCACAAAAGACCTCTCTTACTTAGCTTTTCCATCCCTCTAATACTCATATGGCCTAATCTCATATGCCATAATTTAGTGCTGTCTGATTTTTTCATAACGGATGAGACTGTAGCTGAACCAGTAATTGTATTTCCCTACAACTGATACAAAGTACTAGTTTTTAGCCCTTTCATCAACAAAAGTGAACCTCTCATAATCTTCATAACTTCACCTTCAACTGTAAACTTACGACCGTTAGGATCAAGCGTACCTAAAGAGATGAGATTCTTCTTCAGATTAGGAACGTGTTTGACATTTTCTAAGGTTTCAATCATGTCATAGTGCATCTTAATGCTAACAGTCTCAATCCCAATTGCTCTGCATTTAGTGTTATTTGCCATTAGAATAACTCCACCATTATATTCCTTGTACACGAAGAACCAATCACGATTAGAACACATGTGATGCAAATAGCCTGAATCAGGAATCTAACTATCAATGAATCTATCTTTATCATCTGCAACTAATAACCAATCTTTTTCTTCTTCTTCAGCAACCCTAGTTTGAGCGGGATTTTGGTATCCCTGATTCTGTCTATTCTAGTAGTTCTGATTGTTTTGTCAATTTACATTCCCTTGATTTTGCTTATTCAGATTATTTTCTCTTGGCTACTTTGCCTTCAACTTCAGATAATTTATCTTGATATGCCATTTAGACTTGAGGTAATTGCAAGTTAAATCCCTATGCTTTGATTTTAACCTCCTCTTGCTGCTATTGCTTCTCTCAACAGACCTTTCCCTTGCAACTAAACTAGTCCCATGAACATTAGTGCGTTTAAAAGTCAATTATGTATCAAGTTTCTACTTGTTTAGAAGACTAGTCTTGACATCTTCAAAATCGACAGTGTCTCTACTAACGATTATGGTCTCTCTAAAATTCTTATAAGAGGGAGGTAGTGAAACTAACAATAAAAGAGCTTGATCCTCATCTTCAATCTTAACATCAATACTTCTTAATTCGGAGATAATAGCATTGAAGTTAGAAACATGAGACTTAAGAGAAGCACCTTTTATCATATGAAGAGTGAAGAGTCATTGCTTCAGCCTCATCGATTTGTGAGATATTTTGTCATAAAAATATTCTCCAATTTCATCCATAAACCTGCAACTATTTTCTGATCTAGTACCTCTTGTAGAACTTCATTCGTGAGACACAACTAAATGGTACACACAACATTTTCATCCAATTCTTCCAAGGTTTCATCTGACGTGCTTTCTGGTTTCTTCCCTTTTCCAAACAGAGTTTTCTTCAAACCTTGCTACATAAGAACAACCAACATACGAACCTGCCATAGATTGAAACTGAAGCTCCTATCAAACTTCTCAATATCAAATTCTGCTGTTGAACTTGAAGTCACAATTAGAAAATTGGAAAATCTTACGACTCTAATATCATATTGTTATGATAGATGCAAAAACTATAACGAAATTAAAATTGAGAAGAGCAAAGAACACATAGATTTACACGGAAAACTCTTGCGGGATAAAACCACGGGGAGAGGAGAAACAAAATCCACTATATAAATTAAGGGATTACAAAATGTGGCACTAAAACCTCAAACTCTTTTTGTCTCAACTTCTTAACATAATAATTTGAGAAAAATGATATTTATACTTCTCTTAAATCCTAACGTTGGCCCAAGTCCATAAAGAATTCAAGACATACTCAACAAATTCTAAGTAAACATTATGATGCCCTAACATGAATTTCTACAACGAAATTTCTCGACATAGGCAAGCAAGTTGAGGACTCACAATCCACTAAATTGAAGAAAAATGAGGGATTCACATGCCACTTCTCGTAATTGTAACTTCTCCTTTTGACATCTTTTTTTTCAGTCCTATTTCTAACTCTCCTCTCTCTAACTATCGCTTTGCCACTTGCAGAGTGTAGGAATCGATTCTTGCACTTATGATACTAGCGCCCCCACCCCCCAATCCCTTTACTAGCAGGGTTGTATGCCTATTGGCCTTTTGACATATGATTCGTGTGCTTTTTGCGGCCTTGGAATGCTTGTGTGCCCAATAGTATCAAGTAAAACCACTATTAATGGAGCTAAAGTTTTTACTCTTAAGGCTTCGGTTTATGAACCAGACGTCGCTTTGGCAACTTAACACTTCCAAAATGATCATCTAACATAACTTAGAGGTCTAAAATATTTGATTTGATTCTGACTTTTTGAGACCTATAGGTATGGCTTTAAGTAATGGGGCATTTTTTCGATATCAAAAGGTTTGATCGAATTTTGACCGGCACTTCATCTCACATCCGATTGGTCCGATTTTTATTGTATTTGAATGCTTTCGATCCCTAGTTTCAAAATGTGTAATTGGAATATGGAAATCTTTAACATTTTGACTCTACAAAAATTGGGCAACTGATCCTGAAGGCTAAAAAACATATTGCCGAATTTTGATGGCGATATAGTGTTAAAAGACTCGTTTAATGAGTCGAACCCATTTTTTGAGGTTTAAAATGTGCTTTGTGCCTTGTATCTTATCAACCAATCCTTGTTAAACTCTTGGTCAATCCTAAATCAAACTTAATGGTTCCTTGAACATGGGAACAAAATTTAAGATACCAACAGCTCTAATTGCAAAACTTCATTTATCGTATATCTACACTAACGTTAACATAAACAATTTACTAAATCCTCCTCCAAATAATGTTGTTAGTGCAAGACAAAGGAATACACTTAAGAATTTATTTTCCACTTACCATGAAAATGTTAGAATTTGTTGTTTTAGGGCGCGAATAATTATCATTCTGTTTCTGGAATAAATTCCTAGCCATTTCTATTCCTAGATGAGATTCTAAGTAGAAAAATGCATTTGATAACGACACAAAATTTCTTTTCCCGAAATAGAAATTTGTTTAATAATAGCATAAAATCTTTATCTCAACATATAGTAAAGCATGTAAATAGAGAAAAGTTAATAGGAGGCCTATTAACCGAGGTGGTGGTGGGGGAGGACTATCAATTGGTGGTGGTGGCAGGGGAGGTGTTGGAGGAGGTGGTGACTTGGGTGGTGGTGGCGGCAGAGCATGCGTGGGTGGTGGAGGTGTCGAAGGAATGGGCGGTGGCAGCGGTAGAGGAGGTGTGGTTGGTGGTGGTGTCCAAGGAGTTAGTGACTTGGGCGGTGGCAATGGCGGAGGAGATGGTGACTTGGGCAGTGATGGTGGCAGAGGTTACGTGGGTGGGAGAGGCATCATAGGAGGTGATGACTTGGGTGATGGGGGTGGAGGTGGTGGTGGAGGTGGCAAAGTCGGCGTGGGTGGCGGAGGCATCGAAGGAGGTGGTGACTTCGGCGATGGCGGTGGTGAAGGAGGTGTGGGTGATGGAGTTGTAGGAGGAGGTGGTGACATGGGTGACGGTGGTGGTGGTAGCAGTGGCGTTGGCAAAGGAGGCGTGGGTGGTAGAAGTGTCAGAGAAGGTGGTGACTTGAGCGGTGATGGTGGTAATGGCGGTGGCGAAGGAGGTGGCGATTGTGGCGGCAGTGGTAGAGGTGAGCGATAAGAAGAGTTTTTAATTTTGTTTCTGATCTAGAAATGAGAAGTAGAAAATTTTCTACTTCTCATTTCGATTCTAAACTTATTTATGAACTAAAAAATTGTTCCGAAAATAGAAAAATAAAATTACATTACATTAGTAAATGGATTTTTGTTTCAAACATGTTCCAAACTTATTTATGGAATAGAAATAGAGAAACAGAATGGTTATCATGTGTGTTAATGTGTCAAGTTCTTACCAAATTCAATGTTCATTTGGACACATTGCCTATAAAGGAATGTTTATTTTCAAGATTTCAATATAAGTAAACCGAAGTTCTAGATTTCCTAGAAAATAATGATTATTTTCAACTTCGTTCATTTCACAGAAAATGAATGATTTGAAAGATATTTTCCTAAAAATTATTGCGTGTATCATTTACAAAAAATAAACGAACGAAATATATTTTCATAGTTCACGAAAATGTATAGAAAAAATTGTTGTCGATGATGAAAACATTGCTCATAGACTAATTATCGCAAGTTATCATTTTTAGAAAAATATTTTTCAAATCATTCATTTTTTGCCAAACAAATGGAGCTAGTTATTTTCAATGAAATAAAAAAATGAGTGTTATTTTGTGATTTTTTTTTGGTTGAAAGAAAGATGATATTCATATATCAGAATAATAATCGAGAGGTACATAGAATAGAAGGCATTCAAGGCTAACAAAACCCAAATAAACTATTGAACAAAGCAAAAGCCCGAAAGTAACAAATAAAGTACAATCTGCAGCTGAGAGCACACTCTCATCCTAAAAAATAGATCAATCACCATAAATATCTGACGACCAATCACCAGATATAGTGATGAGCACATGCCAAGATCTTCTACTTCAATTGCAACGACTTGTAGTGTGCATCTAGGTATGACGTCCTCATCATCATCGCCGTGCAGAGACACCAACATCAATATATTGAAAGAACACATATCAAATACCTGTAGGGAACTCCCAAATCTATATCAAAATCTAGTTCCATAGAGTAAAACTCTAAAAACTTGATCCTAATCTAAATCAAGAAAGGAGAGTGGCATAATCTTGGAGAGGTTATGGAGCCACGTCATGAACATCCTCCTTGAATTCTGTTGACCTTACGAATGGCCAAACTAGACTACATGTTCACCCAAGATCAATTGTAAAACTTTATTCACACACACAAGCTCCCAGAACAGATCGAGAGAGAAAAGAAGGATCAATAAAGCAAGGAAAAAGAAAAGCAAAGATTAAGCAGGCTACGAAAGAAGGTAGAGGAAGATGGAGAGGAAAAGGGGGAGGGAGGGAGGGAGGGAGCCTCTCTCTCCCTCAAGACGTCTCTACAAAGGGAAAACTCAAGCGGTGGCCAAGAGGGAGGAACCCTAGGGAGGTAACTTGATCGCCAGAAAATTTTCACCAATACCTTAGTTTGTGATATTACTTAGTGAAATAACTATGAGAAAACACTTTTAGGATTGCTTGATTCAATTTAAGGATGAGAGACACTTGAAAGAGTGAGTGGTTGATGCATGTAATTCTCTAGATCATAGTGGAACTTTTTGCGGCTCCTTTCCCATGCATATGTATCGTTTGTACACAAACTTGGGTGTCTATTCTCTATTGTTTGGACACAATCTTTGTGTGTCTTTTCTCTATTTGTTGCTACTTTTCTCTAGTATCATCTCAATAGTGATTCATGGTTTAGTAACAAGTTGGCATCAAAGCAATGTCATTTATGATCTTACTGAGAAAGATTTGGCTGAGATCATTGGTATAGACCATTGTGATTTCACACACATTCATGCTACCCCTAAAGAAGCTTACAGAACTCTCAATGAAGATTTTAAGTTCAATCTCATGTTTCTCAGTGTTCTTCCTCTCAAATATATTGTCGTTCACAAAATTCTTATCAATTGTCTCAAACCGAAAGCCACTTCCAAAAATGACATCCAAATATGAGGCAAAACTTGTCTGGGTAATAGTGAATGGTGTTCTTTTCTCTCTACCACGTGCCATCTTCTTTCATATACACAGGACAATAAGGAAGAATCAAGGGAAATTCCTTTATGGTTCATTGATCACAAGGATCGTTAACCATTTGCATATTGAAAGTCCTAAAGATTTGTGCAAAAAGTCAATTCAGAAGTTGTTTGTTAGGGAAGACATGATGCTAAAGATGCATTTTAGACCAACTATGGAGGTCGAGATGTAAGGAATAAGGTAGTCAAGATTGGAAAGAATGAAAGTAAGTTTTCAAGGATAGTGCTGGCTGTGGCACTAGAGAACAAAGATGCGAAAAGCAGTAAGTCTAGAAAGAGGAAAGCCTTAGATGAATCTAGCCTCACTTCTTCAGGTAAATCTTCACCTCCTCCAAAGAAGAAACATGATATTCAATCTATGTTAAAGAGGATTGAAGATGAACTTGCTGAGGAATAGGAGCAGATTGGTGATAAATCTGTTGAGGCTGAGAAGCACAGTGTGGAAGAGGAAAGAAAAGGAGTAAAGGAGAGTAAAAGAGAATAAAAGGAGAAGAGAGATGAAGAAATAAGAAAGGAAGCAGCAAAGCTAGCAGAAGAAGAAAGGCAAGCTGAAGCTGCCAAAGCTAGAGAAGAAATTCAAAGAAGAGAAGAAGAGGAGAGATTGAATTTGTTTGAAGAAGAAAAGCTGGATGATCTATGGGAAATTTTGTCGAGTGAAAGAGAAGCTGCTGGTGATGATGAGATGGAGATTGAAGATCAAATTGGAGATCCTAACATTCTAGAACCTCCAGTTTAGTTTGACCAGATCATTGAAAAGCCAACTGAATCAGCTGCATATTGTATAGGAAATGAGATACTTGAGCAAAATGAAGTTAATATTTTCAAAAGATGCTCATAATCAAGGGAAGTCTCAAGACAAGAAGGAAGATGAGATCCCTATAGCAGTGACGACTGAAACCACTGATAATAGTGCTTCTGACCTATTGAGTTTGTTGAAGGAGGTAAGGGAAAATAAAGTTGCTATAAAGGATGATATGAAAACACTCATATCATAACTGCAGAGTCAGATGCAGAGTTTGAAGGATGATGTTGGAAAGAAAATGTTTTTTTTTTAGAACATCTTTCAACAATACATGAAGAAAATTGATGAGACTTGCATCAAGCTGCAGTGCTATAAAATGATTCGTGTGCCTTTTGATCCTTTTGACAACACCAACAACTCCTCTTCATCAAAATGAATTTCAAGTCTATCTTTCAATTTTTTATTTATTTATTCTGGCTTGTATTTCTGGTTATAATAAATATTTGAATTTGTTGACGATATCATTATGTTGTTTTGATGTTGACAAAAAGGGGGAGAAAATGCATATATACTTTGGAGAAATGAAACAGGAAGAAATGATGCAGATATTGCAAGGATACTAATGCACTAAACTCATGATATCTTGAATACATGACATTTGTTGATATCACTAGATATCCTTATGAGATGCAAGTGTGGTTATAAATTTCTAACTCCTTAATTTTGCATGATGTACCAAGTATAATCAGATAGTGTCTTTCTTGACACTTCTTTGCTTTGATTTATACTAGCATTTACTTTTCCAAAATCGATAAGAAGCTGTTTATACTTAGTGATATATGAATACTAAGTTTTCTTATAGAAGTAGTCATGCGCTTAACTGATCATATTTGAGTTTTGGCTATTCAAACTTGCTTGCTTATACTTAGTCATAAGCTTTAAAGTTGCAAGCAATCCTTTAGAAATCTCTTCATATCAATTATTTTATTATCTGCATGAAAGGTTTTGTCACCATAAAAAATGGGAAGATTATTGAGAAAATCTCCTAAAATATTTTGAGGTTAACAAAATTATCCATGATTTATATTGATCTTGACAAATGCAAGAAGTGTTTATGTTTCAAGTAATATTCGCATTGAAAGGATTTCTTATGACTAAAAGACCTATATGGACAAGTTTAGAAGAATGGGAAATTCATATTTGACTTGGAAGCATATGGTTTTATGTCTTCAGAATCCACATCTTTATCATTGTTATAATATCTTGGCAAGAACAGAAGAAAGACACAACAAGCACATGCATATTAGCAAGGCTACTCAGTGGATTTCAGCTAGGCTATTGCGTGGATATTTTCAAGGGAAAGGCTGGCTATCATCAAGGCAAAAAATGGATGTTAGCAAGGATTACATTAGCAAGGTAAAAGCTAGACATTAGCAAGGTGTACACTTGAATATTAGTAGGCATCAAAGTACTGTAATGGCTGAATATTAGCATAACACTTGTTCTACCTTCGACAATAATCTTGTCACATATTTCAAGACTATTATTTTGAGATATTTCATCTCATATCTTTACAGATTGTGATCTGGTATGCATTCCTACCTTAAAAGATATTGATTGACTTTCAAGATTATCTTTGCGGTATATTTAATCATGCAAGATATCTTGATTGACTGGCAATCATTCTGAAGGCAAGATTCTTTCTATAGTTGAAGAACTCCACTTATGGAAACCAAGATTTGTTTGTATGAGGGACCAAATCGACGGGATATCTTATTGTTCTATATCAACGGCTACCCTAATCTTCTCATCAATACTCTAACAGCTAACTTGGAAATTGATTCTCATGAAGATTGTCTAACTAGAAGTTTGGGATGCTAAGGAGTATAAAAGTTGACTAAGGTGCCGAAGAGAGAGATAGATCAAGAGTACAAAATTCCAAGGTTCAATAGAGCTTCACATATTCTTATTTGTGTTCCGTGAGCATTCAATTGTAATCATTTAAGAAGTGTTGGTAGAGTGATAGCTTTTGTTTAGATGTGAGATAGTAGCGGTGAGAAAAAGAATTGACCGGATCGGCAACCGCTTGGACTAGACCGAATTGGCTAGTTCGGTTCGGTTCCCGAGGACATCGGTCCGATTCCTGGTTCCAGGGATAAAACTACCCACCCGAACCGATCATTTTAATTTTATTTCTTAACAAATTTTAAAGAAATAATTTAAACCCTGATGGTTGTGGAATGAAAGTGTTGTGATGCAAATATTCGATCTTAGCCAAAAGGTCGAGAAAGGTATGCCTTATTGCATACCATCCCTCTTTTCTTAGATAGACAATCTGCTTGTTAGCCTCTTCTAGGAGCCGTTGTGGGACTAATCAAAGCTCTCTATTACTTGCACGCTCACTCCCTCTATCTCTCTTGCTCCCTCACTTGCAACAGCTCCCAAGGCAAGTCCCACGTCAAACGAAGACAAGCCAACAGAGACATGGTTGTGAACAAAAGCCAACGGACACAAGCCGCTCGTAGAGTCCTGCATTGAACTGGCACGCAAAGACCGTAAGAGGGATTGTGAATAAAAGCAAAGCCATGCGCCTATCTAAAGCATGTATTTCTCGGCCTTTTGGCTAAGATCAAGTGTAATATTTGTTAAGAGCATTCAATGCTAGCACAATTTTTGAAGTAGTTTGATGTTTTTGCATGTGTGAATATGTGTTTCAAGCACATGTGATCGGTTTGGTCCTGTTCCAGGCACCTCCGATTTAGTCCCTAGTTGGTCCAATTCTCAGTGTTGGGGTGGGAACTAGATAGCCCGAGAACCAATCACCCCTATGAGATAGTGAGTCCTAACAACTTGAGTATTAGTAGCACCAACTTTGAGAAGAAGTGCTTGAATATAAATAGTACTAGCTACTGTAACTTCTCATTGATTGATTAGTGGAATCCAGCCAATAGACTGTCAGCGTGAAAGAGTGGACGTAGGCTTATACTAAGCCAAATCACTATAAAGCTTCGTATGCAAATTTTTCTATCTCTCTACTCATACTCAATTGCTGCTTAATAGAAACACTGCACTTGATGCTTGAATATAACCTGAACCTGATCGTATTTATACCTGATCCTACTTATATCCATTTTCACACTTAAATTTCGCAATGGTTTGTCAAAATTTTTTTAAATCACATATTCACCCTCCCTCTAGGTTATATTGTTGGCCAAACTCAAAACACATTGCCAAGATGAAACTGCCCTCAGGCAATGTGATAAAGGCAACAAAAAGGGATATCATTAAACGAGTTGATCAACAAACTAAGAGGGTAATAAGGATTGTTCATCAAGTTGTCAAAGAGATGACTGATCCCATGACTAATAAATTAGTTGCATGAGTGGTTCAAAGCTTAGAGCCAAGCTTTGAAAGGCAAAGAAGCGTCGATAACAATCTTAGAACCAATGTCAAGAGACTCACCAATACCTTTGAAAACAAGATGAATGTAAGAAAGCTGTCGATAGTGCTCTCGGGGGAAATAAATTGAGACCTATGGGAACAACGGCCATATAAATGGATGAACTCCCATTAACTGATCCAACTTCTCAGGAGAATAGTTTCCTGCTGGACTAGAGAAAGCTATAGAGAAGTTTCTAATGATGACTTTCTTAAGTTAAGACTCTTTCTTAGTTCATTGTCAACACCAACTTTCAATTAATACCTCAATTTGCTAGCGAATTCTGTTAGAGATTGGTGGATATGCAAGTACAATTCCATACACATTTCTCTTAAACTGATCTTGGAGTATCCATGGCTAATCTAGCCAAGATACGCCAACAAACCTAGAGAGTCTGTTGAACAATACTTAATGAGGTTTAAAAAAGCGAGAATTAGGTGTATAACTAATCTTCCAGGGGAAGAATTCCTCTCCCTGGCACAAGAAAGGCTTAACATTAGAGCTGAGAAATAAATTTGGAGAAATTTTTAGAGATCTCTCTGAACTTTCCTAGAGAGTTAGCATTTATGAGAACATCCTTAGGGAAGTAGTTACCACAAAGAACACTTCCCTAGATACTTATTGTGTGGAATCTTGCACATACAAGGTTGATGCAACAGAATTTGTGAATGGATCCCCAGTGATTTTCGATTTATTGAGTATAAAGAATGTGCAAGCTAATGAATCTCCTTGTCAAATGAAGAGAGGAAGTATTCCTTTGATATCAAAAAAATTGACTAAATTTTTTATTGGCTTTTAGTCAGCAACAAGATCAGGTTCAGAATCGTGAAATTCCTTCTGATAATGAGCGGAAGTATGAAACATATAAGAAAAGGTATGGTTCTCACTCACTCGACCAATGACTGCATAACCTTCTGAATATAATTCAAGATTTGAAACTAAAGAGATCAGATCTCTAAAGAAGAAAGAAATGATGATGATAGATGAGGATCCTTTTGATTAGACTCTTGAAGCAACAATGTTTGGTTTTAATTGTGTATTGATTAAAGGAGCTGACACCTCACTTTCATGACAGAACAAGAACAAGCAATCGATAACTTGGCACACCATTGAAGCCAATCTGCTATTAATCATCTCTTGGGGGCTGGTATGCTCATATCCATACTCCAAGAAGATGCAGGGCTGTTGACCTTCTGCACATGGCATTAGACTTCTTCTCATGCAATTAATCAGTGCATGACTTTTAGGGGGTTTCTCCAGCATAACAAAGAACGTGCCATGGTACGACCTCATCCCCTTAAAAGATAGCATCATGCAGATTGGGCCTGACATGCAGTTCGATGGAAGTCGTGGCATATAGGACCAACCCCAGAAGACTATAATCATGAGTCCCAAAAGGGCCAAGTCATGCGAACTCCTACCGAGGGAGTCCACTTCTCGAGATGCTCTTCAAGAGTCCACAGAAGCACATTTAATTCGGCATTTGTCCCATGGAATGTAGTTGAGTGTTTAGTCGGTTGTAGCAGGCAACAGATTAAGCCCCAACAAGCCACCATGCCTTGTTTCCACCAAAGACAATGGCAACTCAGATCCAGATCCTTGCTCGTGTGGCCCACAAGGGGGTAACTCAGCACCACCGGATCAAGAGACATCGGCTAGTAGAATATTCGACTACTGTAACTTTGTGCTAGCAGTGTATATCTATCATTTGGGATCTTAGCAACACAAATAGAGTATGTGGTATTGTAATCAGAAAATCAAGCAAGATATCATTCAGGCTTCTTTCGCTAAGGCCAAGGGGCTACCTAATGCTGGAAATAGCTCAAACTGAAAATTTTACTTCGCTTCCTGAAAATTCTGCACCAAGGTATGTAGAGCAAGCAACCGAAGTGGCTAAAAAGCTGCCCAAAGAAAGGTACTGAAGTACCAAAATCGGTTCTCAAAACAAATGTCAAGCAAGCTCATTTGGGGCAAATGATGGCCATCGATGATCATGGTCAGCAGGCAAGGTGCGTAAAAGATCTCTTCAAAGAACTCGATTCTAGCTTCTACGACAGGATCGACTTTGAGGTCCTGAGGAGATGGATATCCCTCAAGTCATGGAGTGCAACGTTCTAACAGTACCCTTAAGCTTCAAGCCTAAAGATCAAGAAGACATCGACAACAGCATGGAGATGGATCAACCAGGAAATCATCCAAGCATGAATTTGGAAGTCTTAATGAGTCTTAGTTTTCCTAAATCAATTTTAGCTAAAAGCCTAAATGGACGGTGTCACCGTCGATAGGATACTCGTAGACAACAGCGCAATAATCAATGTGTCTATTGCCATTATGCATGTTGCGAGCTCTAAATAGAACCACTATAGATCTTATCTAAATTAATGACTATTAGTGGTTTTAACAATGAAATATCTAATTTGATAGGGATGTTACTGGTCAAAGTAAAGATGGGGAGTGCGTATCACATGACCCTTTTCTTCGTGGCCCATATAACGCATCGTTCAATGCTTTATTAGGCAGAGATTGGTTGCATAAAAGTCGATGTGTTCCCTCTTAAGAAATGCTTTTCTCGAATGATGACAAAATTGAAGTGATTAAAGCTAATTGACTGTAATTTTAGCCAGTTCAAATTATGTTGAAGCGTGTTAGAATGTACATGTGCATTGTGTTAGAAAGTCTCACATTGTAGAACTAATGTGGTGTGGAGCACTTAATATATCTTAGTTGGTCCATAACTCATTGGCTTAAGCTTTTGAGTGAAGTTGGGTCCAACTGGACATGTTGATGGGCTCGAACTTAGGCTCTCTCTTGGCAATCTTTACAGGTGAAAGTATCGAACTTTTGCTGCACTCTCCCAAAAAATGGTATCACCGACGGTTGATTAGTGCCCCACATCTGTTCCAGTGTTTGGTGAATATTTCAAGAAAGAAATCTCATGATCGACGCTTGTTTCAGGTGGCAAATTGCCATCATGGTTGGTCTAGTGACACGAGATAGAGACCATGGATGATGTAATCTGAAGTTAAAAGTTGATGATGGTTGTTGTGCATAGTTGCGGATGCATTACAATGACATAAAGATTCAACTTGAGATAAGGAAGGATACCTAAATTAAAGGGGAGAAGAGCTAACGCTAAGTTCACACGTAAGGGGGAGATTGTTAAAATGTACATGTGAGTTGTGTTAGAAAAACCTACAATGAAGAACTAATGCAGCGTGGAGCAATTAATATATCCTAGTTGATCCATAACTCATTAGCTTAAGCTTTTGAATAAAGGTGGATCTAACTAGATATATTGACGGGCTCGGATTTGGCTCCCTCTTAGCGATCTTCATAGGTGAAAGTATCATACTTCTGCTGTGATCTCCCAACAAATGGTAACATCTGTTTTAGTGTTTGGTGAATATCTTAAGAAAGAAATTTCATGATCGACGCTTGTTTCGGGTGGCAAATTGTCATCACGGTTGGTTTAGCAAGAAGAGACCATGGACAGTTGGTTTGCTGACGTGAGATAGAGACCGTGGGTGATGTAATCTGAAGTTAAAAGTTGATGATGGTTGTTGTACATAGTTGCGGGTGCATTGCAATGACATGAAGATTCAACTTGAGATAAGGAAGGATAACTAAATTAAAGGGGAGCTGACCTAACACTGAGTTCACATGTGAAGGGAGATTGCTAAAATGCACATGTGAGTTGTATTAGAAAGTCCTACATTGAAGAATCGATGTGGTGTGGAGTAGATATCATAGTTGGTCAATAACTTATTAACTTAAGCTTTTGAGTGAAGGTGGGTCCAACTGAAAATATTGACTAGCTTGGACTTGGGTTTCCTCTTAGTGATCTCCATAAAGTAAAGGTATTGGACTTCTGTTGTGCTCTCAACAAAGCACGATTTTATGCAAGACACCTAGCGAGTGTTTCACTCATCGAGTCAACTCTTCATGAGAGGCATAAGCAAAGGGATCATTGTGTTAGAGTGTTGGCCAACCATCGAGGAAGTTCGACTATTATATGACTTATGCCCCACCACAACACTTGGGGCAACCAATCTAGAGCCAACTGGATGGGGGATGAATTTGATAATCTCTTTCACTTACACAAGCTAGAAAAAATTGCTGCATGTTTAGACCTTTGTGAAAGGCTATGAGTAGGAATTGGCCACAGAACGGGTCACGACAGAGGAAAGAATCACAATCACCAATGTGATGAGTTTATAGGTTATTTCCATAATGAAGGGATTGTGACACACTACACTAGACATTATAATAGAAGGAGTAAAGGAATAGTATAATAGAACTCTTCTTGAGAGACCTCTATGTGTGCTTTGGCATGCTAGTTTGGGCAAAGAATTACGGGCCAAGGCAATGTGTTGGATAAAGCTCCTAGCACATTTTGATGATTAACAAAACTATCCATAATTTTGTGAAAACTAATTAAAGATATTTTCAACTGAAAATGCTTATGGGAAGTTTCATCTCTTGATAAACTTGAAGAACATCATCTAAGATACCTTATCATTGAAGACTTTCGTGGTATTCAGATTATGTGCTAAGGAAGCAATGTTTCAAGCTTTACTTTGAGTCAAGCGATATCATTTGAGCGAGGAATTATCTTTGAAGTTTTTCACCACATGAATATCTTCCACAAACAGATGTCTCGAGACTAAAGACTAATATTCTAAATACTTCTGCAATGGTGATAAAGCATAATACATTAAAAATGGTCAAAGTTTTTCACGAAGCAAGTCGCACCTTCTATAACAAAGGACTCCAACTTATGGAAACTCAGATTCAGTGGTATAGACAATTGAATCATATGAGGATTCTTATCTCATCCTCAATGACTATTTAATCTCTTTTTAGGAAGTTTAAATCTAACAGGAAGATTTTGATATTATCCTCTGAAGCTGTCTAACGAGTAATTGCGGGCTAGAGGACTATAAAAGAAGATCAAGAAACCTACGAGGAGATCTAGAATTATCAATTCTAAAGTCTGAGAGAAAACCTTGATCCTTACACTTGTTCATCTTCTAAGCTTTACATTGTAACCTTTAAGAGATATTATGAGATTGCAATCATCACTGTACTCTTGAAGCTAATTTAGTGGAATCCAGCCAATAGGCTGTTAGCGTGGAGAGTAGACGTAAGGTTGAACTAAGCCGAACCACTATAATCATTGTGTGCACAATTCTCTTTACTTTTTCTTACTTCATCTCAGACTGTTGCACACGAGCTCTGCTCAAACTTTGTCTAATCTTTCATAATTTCTATCTTGATCCTTTTAATGTCACATTTTATATCAAGATTGTTTAAATACACATATTCACCCCTCTCTAGGTGATAGATCTAGCCGTAACAATTGGTATCAAAGCTTGTTGTTCATTATTTTTAAAGTGTTATATTACTTCTACGCTAAAGATCTATTATGGCTAGCAGTTCTTTGACAGGTTTGAATAAGGGTCAAAGTGAATCAAGACCACCTCTCTTTGAAGGAAAAGATTATGACACTTGGAGCAATAAAATAAAGGTCCACGTCAAATGCAAAGACAACACATATTGGGATATTGTCACTAATAGTGTCAATCCAGAATCAAAGAAAGACAAAGATGGCAAAGAGCTACCTCCTCTAACAAATGTCAACATAGCCAGAAGAGAAGCCATTGATGCTAAAATCATTTATGCCTTTTATTGTGCTTTATCTCCTTTTGAATTTAATCGTATTGCTTTCTATAAGATAGCAAAAGAGATATGGGACAAGCTATATGTCACATATCATGGAACTGATCATGTCGAGGAAACCAAATTCAATATTTTTATAGGTCAATACGAAGCCTTCAAGATGAAGCCAAATGAGATTGTGAAGAAGATGAATGACAGATTCACCAATATAATCAATGGTCTGGAGTACCATGAAAATCCCATCGCCGAACCAATGAGAGTGAACAAACTCTTGCGAGCTCTCGCAAAAGAATGGAACAACATCATAACCTCCATCTAAGAAACTCATAGGATCTCACCTCTCTCAATGGAAGAACACATTGGAACACTCACATCATACGATGCAGAACATCAAAATGAAGATAAAGGTAAGAAGTCAATTGCCTTAAAGTCTAATATTGTCTCAGATTATTCAAATTCAGATGATGATGAAGGGGACGATGAGGAATTAGCCCTTATAGTAAAAAAAATTCAGGAAGATGGCCAGAAAGGAAAGATATTTCAAATACAAAAATTCCATCAATCAATTTGAAAAAAAAAAAAAAAAGATTCTCAGAAAACAGAGACGACAGCAAAGATCTGGTGTGCTTTCACTGCAAGAAAAGAGAACATATCAAACCAAATTGTCCCCTACTTTAGAAATATAAAGGAAGATACGAGAAGTTAAAGGAAACTCTAAAAGCAAAAACCTGTAGTGACACTGAGTGTAAAGAAATCGATGAAGAATATGCAAATATTTGTTTGATTGCTCAATCGAACTCTGACTCAAATCTTGAAGAACAAGTCGAGGTAAGTCATCCTAAATAACCAGATGAAATTGCTGAATTTATTAATGAGTTATGTGTTGATCACAAGATTGCCCTCAAGAAAATCTCATAATTGAAAAATGAAAATTCAAAACTCAAACAACAAGATCTTTTCAAACAAGATAAAATAAATTTTCTAGTAAATGAATTTTCTCAAATAAAAGAAAATCGACATCTTCTTTCCAAAGAAAATGAGACTTTGAAAAAGGAAATTTCTGATATTTGAAAAAGATTTTCTACCAGGTCAAAGAATTTGAATCATATACTTTCTATTCAAGTTCAGCATTTCAATAAGTTAGGTCTTAGTTTGGAAAAGGAAAATAATTTAAAAAATACATTTCCTAAAGTAAAAGAAAGGCTGAGACGTAAGCCATCTAAGCATGCTTATTGTAGTCATTTCCAAAAATATTTTGTAATACATGTTGGTATGAAATTTCTAAAGTGTTCAAACTGTGAAAATTATAATCATTTCAAAATTGAATGTCCAAAAGTTTGGAGACCAATTTAAAGAGATATTCTAAGAATGTAACAATCTTCTAACCCTAAAGGACCTAAGAAGATCTGGGTACCAAAAAAAACTTGAATTCATCTAAATCATATAGGTACCAAGGAAGAAGAAAAGCAAATGGTACTTGGATAGTGGATGCTCTAGACACATGACTGGGAATCTAAGAAAGTTCTCACGGTTATTCAAAGTTGATGATAGCAATGCATCCTTCGGTGGAAACAACAAAGGAAAGATCATCGGCAAATGAACTGTAAAGATAGGGAATCTAATTATCAATGATGTCTTACTGGTTAAGGAATTAGATTATAATCTAATTAGCATAAGTCAGCAATGTGATGCTGGTTACAAGATCTACTTCTAAGAAGACAAATGTTTTGGAATGAGTCAAGACAACAAGTAATCTTTCTCAGGCAAAAGACATGATAACATCTATCTTTTGGATGTAAAGTCTAAAAGCCTTCATTGTCTAGTATCCATTAAAGAAGAAACTGAGCTTTGACATAAAAAGATTGGTCATATAAGTTTCAAACAAATATCAAAGCTTTCTTCCGAGAAGCTCGTTCGAGGCCTACCAGAAATAAAGTTTGAAAAGTTTGAACTGTATTCTACATGCACCTTAGGTAAGAAGTTCTTTCAAATTCATTAATCAAGTTAATACTAATTGTGCGCTACAGCTACTTCACATGGATATTTTTGAACCTACAAAAAGCATAAGCTTCAGAGGTAAGAAGTATTTTTTGGTTATAGTATATGATTATACTAGATTTACATGGATTTTCTTTCTTACTCATAAAAGTAATGCATTATCTCATTTCTCTATATTTGCAAAAAAAAATTCAAAATGAGAAAGGTTACACAATTTCTAGTATTAAAACTGATCATGGGGGAGAATTTGAAAATCAAAAGTTCTCAGAATTTTGTGATGAAAATGGAATTCAACACAAAATTTCTTCTCCTTACACTCCTTAACAAAATGGAGTTGTTAAAAGGAAAAACCACTCTCTTCAAGAAATGGCAAGAACTCTTTTAATTGAAAGTAAAATTGCATCTCATTTTTTTTTGTAGAAGTTGTATTTACTACATGCTACATCATTAATCGAGTTTTTCTTAGACCAATTCTAGAGAAAACCCTATGAGCTTTTCCAAAAACAGAAAATCAAACATCTCATATTTTTGTGTATTTGGATGCAAATGTTTTCTTTTGAAAAATGCTAATGATTGTCCTGGCAAGTTTAATGAGAAATCAGATAAAGGCATATTTCTTGGATACTCTACCACAAGCAAAGCATATAGAGTATTCAATAAAAGTTCGTGCACAATGGAGGAATCGATGAACGTAAAGTTTGTAGAATCGTCTAAACCCATCAGACCTTCAAAACTTGCCTCAACATCTAAACTACTCAAAGAATATGATCTTGTTCAAATCCTCGAGGCTAAACCTGCAACATTTTCTAAAAAGATCACATAGATGAGTCATCCATCTCAAAGCACAAGCAATGATCAAGGATTCTCTACAAATAATCATCAATCATCTGAACCAAGCGAACCTCAAAGTGGAAGACTCAATAAGAATTGGAAACACAAGTCAAGTCATCCTACTAATCTTATCATAGGAAATCTGGATGACGGCATCAAAACCAGATAAAAAATGAAAGAAGTCATAAGTACTCCTGCTCTTATATCAGAAGTTGAACCAAAGGAAATTGATGAAGCTTTCTCAGATGAAAGCTAGATTAATTCCATGCAAGAAAAACTTCGTCAGTTCAAAATCAATGAAGTATGGGAACTCGTACCTAGACCTAAAGATCACCCTGTTATAGGAACCAAATGGGTTTTTAGAAACAAATTGGAAACAAAGGAAAGATAACTAAAATTAAGGTAAGGCTTGTAGGAAAAGGCTACTCTCAAGAAGAAGGAATCGATTATGATGAAACATATGTCCCAATTGCCAGGTTAGAAGCCATTAGGCTACTTCTTGCTTATGCTTGTTTTCATTATTTTAAACTTTTTTAGATGGATGTCAAAAGTGCCTCTTAAATGAGTACATCAAAGAAAAAGTACTCATTAAACAACCTCCTGAATTTGAAGATCTAAGAAGATCTGAACATGTCTACAAACTAAAGAAAGCGCTCTATGGTCTGAAATAAGCTCCTCGAACTTGGTATGAAAGACTAAGTACATTTCTAATAGAAAGCGGATTCAAAAAATGTAATGTATGTTGTGGAAATCCTCTATACATATTTTGAAGACTGACAAAATATTATATTAAAATGGACTCATACTAATGAGATCGTTTTTCAAGTGATATATCCAAGGAAAATTTCTTCATATCTCATTAAGTAATCTCTAGATTTTACCACATCTAAAGTCTTGATCCGTATATTGAATGGACGCCAATAAAGTATTATGAAGGAGCTTTCTTTGACTTGCAGGAAGGATATTGTCAAATTTATGCCCTTTTATATACTCAACTTATAAGACAATCTCAAACCTTAAGTATATTCAAAACTTTGTAAGTAACATCTGAAGACAACGTCAGAAGCGATCTTCTGAAGACAACATCTAAATATCAAAGATCTTTCATACCTAATATCCAATGGATATATTTAACAACCATGCGATAGCTAGGGATTTGGCTTGGTATTTCACTTTGGATATAATTGATACATGATCAAATCTTAGATTGATTTGCAACGGATAATAAAAAGCAAATTTTCTTTATTTGATCGGATATCCTCTTGATTGGTGAGATATACTTACCTCACTTGGAACTCAGCTTATGGAAACTCGAATTCTGGTTGTATGGGCAACAGAATCAACGGAAGATTCAATCTCTTCTATAACAGCTAGTTTGGAAGTTGAGTATAAAAGGAGGACGAGATGCCCAAGTGAAGTAGAGCGCAAATCATAATTTCAAAGTGTTAGAGAGTCTAGTTTATATACACTTGTTATTGAGAGTGCTTAAATTGTAATCATCGAGAGGTGTTAGTTGAAAATTATGTGATCAAGAAAAGTGATCACCTTGAGTGCACATACTGTAATCTCTTATAGATTCAACTGATAGTGGAAACTAGCCAAGGAGGCTAATCGCGTGGAGAGTGAACGAAGGGTTGACCAAGCTAAACCACTATAAATCTCTTGTGCAATTTTTATTGACTAAAGCTCATAATATATTTTGATGAATAACAAAACTCTCCATGATTTGTATTGAGTCTAATTAAAGATATTCTCAAGTGAAAATTACTTGTGGTAATTCCTTGATATGATATGCTTGAGTACATTATCTGAGATGCCTTATCCACTTATATTTGAAGATTAAGGCAATAAAGGAATAATCCAAAGTGTAGCATGAAGAGGAGCAAATATTGACTTGGCTAAGTCTTTTTGCCTCAGACTTAGAAGTTATGTAAAGGAAAACTCAACTCAGACTTTTCTAAGAATCAAGTGATATCATATGAACGAGGAAGCATCTCAAAGGTCAATCACCACAGGAATATTTCTTGCGCACAGCTAGTAATCTGACTCGAACTCCATGTTATATAACTCGTATTTGAAGACCACTACTCTATGTACTTTTGCAACGGCTATAATGCAAAGTATAATAGGAGCAGTCAAAATTCTGTACGATGCAAGTCGCGCATTCTAAACTGGGAACTCCAACTTATGGAAACTCAATTCAGAGGTATGGGCAACTGAATCATAGGAGGATTCTATTCTTTTCATTAACGGCTCTTTTAATTTCCTCATGGGAAGTTTATATCCAACGGGTAAATTTGGATATCATTCTCTGAAGCTGTCCAATGGATTGTTACGGGCTAGAAGATTATAAAAGAAGACCAAAAGACCTACGAGAAAGATATAGAATTACAAATTCCAAAGTCTGAGAGAACCTTCACACAAACACTTGTTTATCTTCTGAGCTTCACACTGTAAACTCTAAGAGACATTGTGAGATTGTTATACTCGTTGTACTCTCAAAGTTGATTTAGTGGAATCCAGCCAGTAAGCTGTTAGCGTGGAGAGTGGACGTAGGCTTGATCTAAGCCGAACCACTATAATAGTCGTGTGCAATCTTCTCTTTACTCTTGCTTACTATGTTTCAGACTATTGTACATGAGCACTACTTAGATCTTGTCCTCATCCTCACGACATTTTTATCTTGATTATTTTAATTCCGCATTTTATATCAAGAGTTTCTAAATTCACCTATTCATCTCCCTCTAGATGATAGATCTAACCCTAACAATTGGTATCAGAGCTTTGTGCTCATCTTATTCTGAAGTGTTATATTACTACTAAGCTAAAGATATATTATGGCTAACAGTTCTCTAACAGGTCTAAATGAGGGACAAAGCGAATCAAGACCACCTCTTTTTAAAGGAAAAGATTGTGACACATGGAGCAATAAAATAAAGGCTTATGTCAAATGCAAGGACAACACATATTGGGACATTGTCGCTGATGGTGTTAATCCAAGACAAAAGAAAAACAAGAATGGCAAAGATCTACCTCCTTTAACAGATATCGACATAGCCAGAAGAGAAGTAATTGATGTTAAAATTATTTATGCCTTCTATTGTGCTCTATCTTCTTCTGAATATAATTGTATTGCCTCGTGTAAGACAGCAAAAGAGATATGGGACAAACTATATGTCACCTATCATGGAATGGATCTTGTCAAAGAAACCAAACTCAACATTCTCTTGGGCCAATACGAAGCTTTCAAAATGAAGCCAAACGAGACCGTGAAGGAGATGAATGACAGATTCACCAACATAGTGAATGGTCTAGAGTACCATGAAAATCCTATCATTGAACCAATGAGAGTAAATAAACTCTTGAGAGCTCTCATAAAAGAGTGGAACAACATTAAGACTTCCATCCAAGAAACTTAGAGGATCTCACCACTCTCTATGGAAGAACTCATTGGAACACTCACATCGTACGAGGCAGAATGACAAAATGAAGAAAATGAAGACAAAGGTAAGAAATCAATTGCTTTGAAATCTAACATTGTTTTAGATGATCTAGATTCAGAAAATGAAGAAGAGGATGATGAGGAATTAGCTCTTATGGTAAAAAAAAGTTCAAAAAAATGGCCAGAAAAGGAAGATACTTCAAATCCAAAAATTCCTTAAATCAGTTTGACAAAAGAAGATTCTCAGAAAATAGAGACGACAATAAAGATCTGGTATGCTTTCACTACAAGAAAAGATGACACATCAAACCAAACTGTTCTCTGCTTCAGAAAAACAAAGGAAGATACTACAAATCGAAGAAAGCCCTGAAAGCAGAAACCTAGAGTGACACTGAGTGTGAAAAAAGTGATGAAGAGTATGCTAATATCTGCTTGATGGCTCACTCAAACTTTGACTCAGATCTTACAGAGCAAGTCAAGGTAAAACATCCTGAATTACTTGATGAAATTACTAAATTCATTGATGAATTATGTGCTGATCACAAGATTTCTCTCAAGAAAATCTCTGATTTGAAAAAAGAAATTTCAAAACTCAAACAACGGGATATTTCCAAATAAGACAAAGTAATTTTTTTGGAAAAAGAATTTTGTCTAATAAAGGAAAGTCGAGATCTTCTTTCCAAAGAGAATGATTTTTTGAAAAAGGAAATTTATGATATTTCAAAAAAGTTTTTCACTGGATCAAAGAATTTTAATCATATTCTTTCCATTCAAGTCCAACATTTCAACAAGTTTAGTCTTGGATTGGAAAAGGAAAGTGATTTGAAAAATATTTTTCCCAAAACAAAAGAAAGGCTAAGACAAAAGCCGTCCAACCTTGCTTACCGAAATAATTTCCAAAATCAATTTGTAAAACCTGTTGGCATGGAATTTCTAATATGTTCAAACTGTGGGAATTTTGGTCACTTCAAAAATGAATGTCCTAAAGTTTAGCGATCAATTCAAAGAAATATTCTAAAAATGGAGCAATCTTCTAACCCTAAAGGACCCAAAAAGATTTGGGTACTAAAGAAAACTTGATTTGTTCTTAAGCATACAGGTACCAAGGAAGAAGAAAAATAAATGGTACCTGGATAGTGGATGCTCTAGACACATGATTGGAGATCCTAGGAAGTTCTCACAATTATCCAAAGTTGATGGAAGCTTTGTATCATTTGGAGGGAAAAACAAAAGAAAGATCATTGGCAAAGGATCTGTAAAGATAGGAAATCTAATTATCAATGATGTCTCGCTGGTTAAAGGATTGAATTATAACCTAATCAGTACAGTCAGCTATGTGATGCTGTTACAGAATCTACTTTCAAAAAGACAAATGTTTTGGAACAAGCAAAGACAACAAACAATCATTGTCAGGCAAAAGACACAGCAACATCTATCTTCTAGATGTAGAATCTGAAAGTCTTCATTGCTTAATATCCATCAAGGAAGAATCTGAACTGTGGTATAGAAAGCTTAGTCATATAAGCTTCAAGCAAATATCAAAATTGTCTTCCAAGAAGCTCGTTCAAGGTCTCCTAGAAATGAAGTTTGAAAAGTCTTAACTATGCTCTGCATGTACCTTAGGTAAGCAGGTAAGAAGATCTTTCAAATCTATAAATCAGGTCAATAATAACCGTGCCCTGCAGCTACTTCACATGGACATCTTTGGACCCACAAAAAACCTAAGTTTCGAAGGTAAGAAGTACTATATGGTTATAGTAGATGATTATACTAGATTTACATGGGTTATCTTCCTTGCTCATAAAAGTGATGCATTCCTTCTTTTCTCTATATTTGCAAAGAAAATTCAAAAAGAGAAAAGTTACACAATTTCTAGGATCAAAACTGATCATGGGGGAGAATTTGAAAATCAAAAGTTTTTAGAATTCTGTGATGAAAATGGAATTCAACATAATTTTTCTTCTCCTTATACTCCTGAACAAAATAGAGTTGTTGAAAGGAAAAACCGCTCTCTTCAAGAAATGGCAAGAATACTGTTGATTGAAAGCAAAATTGCATCTCGTTTTTGGGTAGACGCCGTATTTACTGCATGCTACATCATTAATCAAGTTTTTTTAAGACCAATTTTAGAGAAAACCCACTATGAGCTTTTCAAAAATAGAAAGCCAAACATTTCTTATTTTAGAGTTTTCGGATGCAAGTGCTTTATTCTAAAAAATGCTAATGATCGCCCTAGCAAGTTTGATGAGAAATTAGATGAAGGCATATTTCTTGGATACTCTACAATAAGCAAGGCATATAGAGTATACAACAAGAGATCATGCACAGTGGAGGAGTCGATAAACGTAAAGTTCAACGAATTGTCTGAACTTGGTGGTCATTCAGAACTTACTTCAACATTTGATCTACTCAAAGAAACTGATCATGGTCAGATCATCGAGGCTGATCTTACAACCCTCTCTGAAAAGATCACTGAGAAAATACAACCTTCTCTAAGTGCAAGTAATGATCAAGAACTTTCTGCAAGTGATCATCAATCATCTAAACCAAGCGAACCTCAAAGTGGAAGACTCAATAAAAATCGGAAACACAAGTTAAGTCATCCCACTAATCTTGTTTTGGGAAATCTAGACAATAGGATCAAGACTAGATCAAAAATGAAAGAAGTAACAAGTTCGTTTGCTCTCATATCAAAAGCTGAACCAAAGGGAATCGATGAAGCTCTTTCAGATGAAGGATGGATCAATTCTATGCAAGAAGAACTTCGTCAGTTCAAAATCAATGAAGTATGGGAACTTGTACCAAGACCCAAAGACCATCCTGTTATAGGAACCAAATGGGTTTTCAAAAATAAACTAGACGACAAAGGAAAGGTAACTAGAAATAAGCCAAGGCTGGTGGCTAAAGGCTACTCACAAGAAGAAGGGATCGACTATGCTGAAATATATGCTTCAGTTGCTAGATTAGAAGTTATTAGGCTACTTTTGGCTTATGCTTGTTATCATGGCTTTAAACTCTTTCAGATGAACATCAAAAGTGCTTTCTTAAATAGGTTCATCAAGGAGAAAGTATTCATTGAGCAACCTCCTGGTTTTAAAGATCCAAGAAAATCTGAACAAGTCTTCAAATTGAAGAAGGCTCTCTATGGTCTGAAACAAGCTCCTAGAGCTTGGTATGAAAGACTAAGTACATTTCTTTTAGAAAATGGATTCGACAAAGGTAATGTTGATACTACACTCTTCATTAAGAGGGAAGGTAAGAATATTCTTCTTGTTCAAATTTATGTAGACGATATCATCTTTTGATCTTCTAACGAGTGTCTTTGCAAGAAATTTTTCAAGATCATGCCGAATGAATTCGAAATGAGCATGATGGGAGAACTGACATTCTTCCTTTGTTTACAAATAAAGCAAACAAAGGATGGAATATTTATTTTCCAAGAGAAATATGCAAAAGAAGTCACCAAAAAGTTTGGCATGGAGAATTGCAAAGACCGAGACTCTTATGTCCTCTTCCTCAAAATTGGACAAGGATGAAAATGGTAAAAATGTTTATCATAAGCTATACAGAAGCATGATCAGTTCATTGCTTTATTTAACTGCTTCTAGACTTGACATTCTTTTTAGTGTCTACATGTGTGCTAGATTTCAGTCTGATCCTAGAGAATCTCATCTTTCTGCTGTAAAGAGAATTGTGAAATATGTTGGCACGTATCCCTCACTTGGACTCTGGTATCCTAAAGGGTCAAAATTTATTCTCTCTGGATATTCAGACGCTAACCTTGCATGATGCAAGATTGACAGGAAAAGCACCTTAGGAACATGTTAGTTGATTGGGAAGATGCTAGTTCATGGTTTCTAAGAAGCAACAAACCGTGGCATTATTAACTGCCGAGACTAAGTACGTTGCTATTGAAAGTTGCTGTACTCATATCCTATGGATGAAACAATAGCTCAAAGACTTTGGAGTTGAAGATTCAAATATGGAAATCAAATGTGACAACACAAGTCCCATCAATCTCACAAAGAATCTAATTCTCCATTCACGAGCTAAGCATATTGAAATTAAACATCACTTGCTTCGTGATCATGTTCTAAATGGCGATGTCAATATTCAGTTCATTGATTCTAAAAATCAATAAGCTGACATATTCACTAAACTTCTTGAAAAATTTGCGTTTGAATTTATAATGAATGAATTGGGTATTATTGATATGCATTCTTATTCTCCAAGACAGGTCAATCGCAAATACAAATCTTCTTCTGAGATCTCCCAACTTCTAAGGTTATTTCCTAAAATCTCACTCAGCCTTCCTTTTTTTTTTTCCAAATTCTAAGGTAACTACCTTTCTCAGTTACATTAACTCTTCTTTAAAATCAGAACTCCTCTTTCACTCTCCTCTCACCCAATCACAATCCCTCTATATTCCTCTTATACCTTCCTGTCTACTCTCTGCTTTCAAAAATCGAAACTTTTCTTTTCGATTACTTCCAAAAGCTTTCATGGCACCAAAATCTGTTACTAGTTCAAAGAAGGGACAGACTAGTTCTCGCCAATCAAGCAAACTTGTACTCGTGGGTTCTAGGGTTACAGATGGTCCAACTCACTTCGAGATCAGTGATTCCTCTAATGATAAGAATGTTCAGGGTAAGTCAGCACGCTACTTTTCTGATATTACGCCTGCAAAAATCCTTGCAAAAGGGTATATAACTAAACATCTTCTGAGATATATTAAAGCCACTCGGGAGAATAACTTAGAGGAGTCTGGTCTTCAGAAGTTCATTCGT
This sequence comes from Metrosideros polymorpha var. glaberrima, assembly GCA_001662345.2. Taxonomy (NCBI): domain Eukaryota; kingdom Viridiplantae; phylum Streptophyta; class Magnoliopsida; order Myrtales; family Myrtaceae; genus Metrosideros; species Metrosideros polymorpha. The sequence continues at coordinate 3,196,481 of BCNH02000009.1, forward strand.
GATAGTAATTTTGCATCTGAAAAGGAAGTGGAGTTTATATATGCAGAGTTTTTAAAGTTGAAAAGTGCTGAGAAAAGTGGAAATAAAGGAAAAGAAAAAATTACTGGACCATCACTTCCTGTGATAGATTCTGTGCCTAGCACTAAGGGAAAGGGCAAGATGGTAATCGAATCAGCAATTGCTGAAGAGTCAAAATCTATCAAGAAAAGTAAATCTGTTACCGAAAAGGCAAATTCTGGATCAGTTGAAAAGACTGTAGACAATGATGAAAGATTGCTTATGGAATTCAAAGGTACAACTAGCATTCCTACTATTGCAAATCAAGGTAAAAAGTTGTTTAGAGGCACGCAACATCATAATCAATACAGGATCCTTCTCGATAAAGAGGCTGCTCATCAAAAGGTTGTTGACTTTGACTACTTTGAACAACATGATTTTCATGTTAGGGAGTAGTTTATTCATCAAGGTCTGGAAGGGTTATGCACTATGCAGGTTGATGTCTACCTAGAATTAACAGCATACTTTTACTCCAACTTATCTTTATGTGAGCAGAAGCAAAATTGCTTTTTCTATCTATGACCGTGATTTTGAGCTAGATGTGGTTAAATTAGCTACAATCTTGGGTGTGCAACCATCAGAGTTCTGCTTCATTGATAAGGAAGCTGATGAGATTTATCAGGTTCTTTCTAAGATACCAGATTATACCAGGTCTCATAAACTTCACGTGAATCACCATATCCTTCCTTTGAAGCATATTATTCTGCACAAGATTGCAATTGGGTGTCTCAAACCCAAGGGATCCTCCAAAACTGACGTGTCAAGATATAAGGCTAAGCTCATTTGGGCTTTAGTCAGCAATTTGCCAATCTCAGTGCCTCATCTAGTGATCCTCAATATGTTCAGAACATTGAAGAAAAGTAAGGGACCACTTCCTTATGGCTCGCTGTTTACTAAAATCTTTCAACATCTGAACATTGCGATTCCCAAGAAGCTGAAAATAACCACTTCTATTGTTCAGATCATTGGAGAACATATGATCCACAAAATTGGATTTTATCATGATGGACATAGTTGGAAAACAGAATGGGCGAAGAAGTCAAAGTGGATCTTCCTGGTACAACACCTGCACCAATCTCTTCTGTGGCTCCTATTCAGGGATCACCATCTGGATCTTCCAAGAAACGAAGATTGAAGAAGTATGCATCAAAATTAACCAAACCAGAGAAAAGAAGGGAATTTCTTCTAAGAATTCAGGCTAAAGAAAACTCACAAGATGACTCTGACATGTCTAAGGCTCATTCTGAAGGGAATCTTATCTCAGACCATGACTATCTCAGTTTAGAAGAGCTGCGAGCTCTCCATCATTATGACAATGCCGCACTAAAGGAGATAGCTGATTGTGTAAGGTAGATGGTCAACAGAGACTTTGAGATCAAGCAAGCCTCTACTGAGGCGGAAATGTGGATGAGAGAAAAAGTCCTTTTGAGAGAAGAAGAAGAGAAGCGAAAGAAGGCTGTTGCAGAAATAGGGGAAAGAGTTATGCTGCTGGTAGAGATTGCTCAGCATTGTAGAATAAGGTCTGAAATTGCAGAAGAAGCTCCCGTTCGGATTATTCACCATAAGGATGTTGGAATTGAAGCTGCTAAAGAAGCTTCTAATGTGAATATTTCTAGTCCTTGTGAGTTGCCACATCCATCTCTAATGGATGTTGATGTTGAATCTGACCTTGATGAATTACCAAAAAATTACCATGTATGCTGCTGAATTTGAAGCTGATCCCATTCCTCAGCCTACTGTTGAAATGGTCCATGAGGGAAGTCAAGCAGCACTGAATGAATCTATTTAAGGGGAGGAATCAAACCATTCACCCATGGATTTAGGAGCAAGTTCACCCCAACTTGCTACACCTCAAGATCTGAATAAGCTGGTGGAACTACTGTTGATCAAACAAGATGAAATGAACTGTGACATGGGGATCTTCAAACATAAAGTCCAAACTGAGTTGAAGAAATCAAGCACATGATGACTGACGGTCTTAAAGTTGTTATGGATGGGTTGAAAAATTTGAAGGCAGAATTGAAGGGGGAGTCTCGAATAGCTGCATCTAAGACTGAGGTCAACCTACTCTGTTCAAGATCTGAAGACTGTTGTTGAAACCAAGCTGAATCAAGTCACCGACTTTGATATAGTACAGATTCCTGTTCCAAGAAGCTTTTCTCGTGCTGGACCATCTTCATCTGCTGCTCCTTAAAAACCTTTCATCCCCATTTCATTTTGTTCTATGTTTTCATGATAGCCTTTGCTCACTTGGTCCCTTACTCATTGCTTTTTATATGTGTTGGATCTTATTCATTCTTCAATAAAACTGCTATCATGTGTTGATGACAAAAAGAGGGAGAAAATATACAATTGCTTGCAGATAGAATTTTCCTATGCATATCTCTATATTTTCTTGTATGTATATACTCTTTTTTACAAGGGAAGATAGAACATAATGCAAATAGAGGATTTTATCCTTCGAGACAAAGGATTCAAGGACATGATTAACTTGGTTAAATAATTCCAATCATTTTTCCTTATTCACTTGTGAAATTCATTTATGGCACCTTAGTTATTCAGAACTTCTTTCGTACTTAAATCTCTTATCACTTACTCATTCATTTGAATTGCAATTGGAAGTTTTGTCATCATAAAAAAGGGGGAGATTGTTGACTAAAGCTCATAATATATTTTGATGAATAACAAAACTCTCCATGATTTGTATTGAGTCTAATTAAAGATATTCTCAAGTGAAAATTACTTGTGGGAATTCCTTGATATGATATGCTTGAGTATATCATCTGAGCTGCCTTATCCACTTATATTTGAAGACTAAGGCAATAAAGGAATAATCCAAAGTGTAGCATGAAGAAGAGCAGACATTGACTTGGCTAAGTCTTTTTGTCTCAGACTCAGAAGTTATGCAAAGGAAAACTCCACTCAAACTTTTCTAAGAATCAAGTGATATCATCTGACGAGGAAGCATCTCAAAGGTCAATCACCATAGGAATATTTCTTGCGCACAGCTAGTAATCTGGCTCGGACTCCATGTTAGATAACTCGTATTTGAAGACCACTATTCTATATACTTTTGCAACAGCTATAATGCAAAGTATAATAGGAGCGGTCAAAATTCTCTATGAAGCAAGTCGCACCTTCTAAATCATAGGAGGATTCTATTCTTTTCATTAATGGCTCTTTTAATCTCCTTATGAGAAGTTTATATCCAACGGGTAAATTTAGATATCATTCTCTGAAGCTGTCCAACGGATTATTGTGGGCTGGAGGATTATAAAAGGAGACTAAGAGACTTGCAAGAAAGAAATAGAATTACAAATTCCAAAGTTTGAGAGAACCTTCACACAGACACTTGTTTATCTTCTGAGCTTCACACTATAAACTCTGAGAGACATTGTGAGATTGTTATACTAGTTGTACTCTCGAAGTTGATTTAGTGAAATCTAGCCAGTAGGCTGTTAACGTAGAGAGTGGACGTAGGCTTGATCCAAGCCGAACCACTATAATAGTTGTGTGCAATCTTCTTTTTACTCTTGTTTACTCTGTTTCAGACTGTTGCACACGAGCACTACTCAGATCTTGTCTCGCCCTTTCGACATTTTTATCTTGATTATTTTAATTCCACATTTTATATCAAGAGTCCTTAAATTCACCTATTCACCCCCCTCTAAGTGATAGATCTAGCCCTAACAATTTTCTCTATTCCTACTCTCCTTATTTTGATAGAGCATTGCACTTTTACTAATCTTTGATATAACTCTATTATTCATCAGTGTTTATTAATTCCGCATATTCAAACTTAAGTGTATCAATTCTGTATTAATTTCTTAAGTTTGGTTAAATTCACCTATTCACCCCCTCTAGGTAATACTACTAGCTACATCAATGTAGACACTCATCTCTTCATCAAAAGGGAAGGTAAGAATATTCTTCTTATTCAAATTTATATAGACGATATTATCTTTGGATCATCTAATGAATCTCCTTGCAAGAAATTTTTCAAGAATATGTAGAATGAATTCGAGATGAGTATGATAGGAGAACCGACATTTTTTTCAGTCTACAAATAAAACAAACAAAGACAGGAACATTAATCTTCCAAGGAAAATATGCAAAAGAGATTATCAAAAAGTTTGGCATAGAGAATTGCAAAAAGACCAAGACTCCAATGTTTATTCCTCGAAATTGGACAAAGATGAAAATGGTAAAAATGTTGATCAAAAGTTATACAGAAGCATGATTGGTTCATTACTCTATTTAACTGCTTCTAGACTTGACATTCTTTTTAGTGCCTACACGTGTGCTAGATTTCAATCTGATCCTAGAGAATTTCTTTTTTCTACTGCAAAGAGAATAATTAAATTTATTGGCACATATCCCTCATTTGGGCTATGGTATCCTAAATGGTCAAAATTTACTCTCTTTGGATATTTAGATGCTGACCTTACAAGATGTAAGATTGACAGGAAAAGTACCTCATAACATGTCAATTGATTGAAAAATGCTAGTTTCATGATTTTCTAAAAAGCAACAAACCGTGGCACTATCAACTGCTGAGACTGAGTACGTCACCCTTAGAAGTTGCCGTGCTCAGATCTTATATATGAAACAATAGCTCAAAGACTTTGGAGTTGAAGATTCAAATGTGGAGATCAGATGTGACAATACAAGTGCCATCAATCTCACAAAGAATCCAATTCTCCATTCACAAGCAAAGCATATTGAAATTAAGCATTATTTTATTCGTGACCATGTTCTGAATGGTGATGTCAATATTCCGTTTATCGATTCTAAAAGTCAACTAGCTGATATTTTCACTAAGCTGCTTGACAAATCTGCTTTTGAATTTATAAGGAATGAATTAGGTATTATTGATGTGCAATCTTAAAGATTTTGTAAGATAGGCCAATGCTGGATACAACTCATCATCTGAGATCTCTTAAAGTCTGAGGTAAAGTTTGGATTTAAATGTTTTGGCACCTAAAGTTCTTATTCTAGAATAAATAAGGTACAGATTAATCACAAGTCTTTATATATGGTTGAAAATATTATTTGATATTATGTGAATTAGATGCAAAATCAATTACTGAAAAATTCTCTATTGACAGTGTTTTAATTCCTACAATTTCAAGTAAGTAATTTTCAAATTTCTAAGTAACTGCCTTTTTCAGTTTCCAAAAATTTTCATGAAATTTAGACTTGATTCTCATATTTTCTTCTAACCCAAAACCTACACCACCGAATTGCAGTTCCTCTGCAATCTCTCTTCAAAACTCTCATATGTATTTTCTCTCAAGGATCAAATTCTCCTCTTCGAGACTCCAATGGTACCGAAATCTGCAACTGGGTCAAAGAACGTACAATCTGGTTCGTGGCGATCAAGCCGTCTTGCTTTCATGGGAACTAGGGCTCAAGATGCTCCCTCTCACTATGAGATTGACATTTCGTCTAACGAAGAAACCCCTAAAGGTAAACCTTCGCTCTACGCTGACATAACCACCAAGGAGATTCTTGCAAAAGGTTACATGGCTAAGCACTCGTTGAAGTACATTAAAAGTGCTCGTGAAAATGGTTTAGAGGAATCTGGACTTACAACATTCATTCGTAGTAGTAATTTTGCATCAGAAAGGGAAGTAGAATACATCTATTCTGAGTTTGTCAAATTAAAGGGTGGTGCGCTAAGTTTTGAGAAAGGGAAGAAGAAAGCCAGTGTAGATTCTTCTATTGTAGTATTAGAAAAAATTGTGGCTGGTTCAAAAGGAAGGGAGAAAGTTAATGAAACATCCTCTGACATGATGGGAGAGAAATTTATGCCTAGTTCCAAGGAAAAAGGCAAGATGGTCGTCGAATCAATGGCTATTAAAGAATCAGAATCTATTAGGAAGGAAGAGTCTGTCACTGAAAAGGCAAACTCTAGCTCTGTTAAAAAAAATGTGGATAATGATGAAAGGTTGTACATGGAGTTTAAAAGCACGACTAGATTTCCTCCTGTCATAAATCAAGGCAACAAGTTGTTTAGAAGTAAACAACATCAGGATCAGTACATGATCCTTCTTGATAAGGAAGCTATTTATCACAAAGTTGCTAATTTTGACTTCTTTGAGAGGCATGATCTTAATGTTAGAGAGCATATTATTCACCAAAGTCTGGAAGGAATGTACATTTTACAGGTTGATGTCTATCCTAAGTTAACTGCATATTTCTATTCCAATTTGTCTTTTGTGAGCAGAAGCAAGATTGCTTTCTCTGTTTGTGATAAAGATTATGAGTTGGATGTGGCTAAGTTGGCTACAATCATGAGAGTGCAACCATTAGAGTTTTCATTGAAAAGGAAGCTAATGAGATCTATCAGGTTCTCTTTGCAATACCTTATTACACCAATCTCACAAGTCTCATGTAAATCATCATATTCTTCCTTTGAAGCACATCATCTTGCACAAGATTGTGATCTCGAAAACTTATGTTTCGAGATATGAGGCTAAGTTTATTTGGACCTTGGCCAATAATCTGCCAATATCAATGCCTTATCTTGTGTTCCTTCATATGTTCAGAACCTTGAAGAAAAGCAATGGACCACTCCCTTATGGCTCGTTGATCACAAGAATTTTCAAGCATCTGAACATTGTAATCCCTAGCAAATTGAAGACAAATACCTCTTCCATCCAAGTCATTGGAAAACATATGGTCCACAAGATGGGATTTTATCATGATGATCACAACTGGAAAACTAGATTGGATGAAGAAGTCAGAGTTGATCTTTCTAGTGTAACCCCTCACTCATCTCTAGTGAGGCTCCTGCTAAGAAATCTCCTTCTAAATCATCCAAATATTGAAGATATATGTTTCAAAGTCCACAAAATCCGAGAAAAGGAGGGAGTTCCTTTGAAAGAGTCAGTCAAAAGCAGAGCCCTAGGAAGAATCTGATATGTCTTAGACCAATTCTAAAGAAAATTCTATCTTAGACTATGATTATCTCAGCTTGGAAGAGCTACGAGTTCTCCAGTACTATGACAATGAAATGCTGAAGGACATATCTCAATGTGTCAAGAAGCTTGTCAACAGAGATTTTGAGATTAAGAAAGCTTCTGCTGAGATAGAAATGTGGATGAGGGAAAAAGCTCTCCTTAAAGAAGACGAGGAGAAAAGAAGGAAGGCTGCTGAAGAAATAGGGGAAAGAGCTAGATTGCTGGCAGAAATTGTTTAGCATTATGGAGTTGGAACTGAAATTGCAAAAGAAGAGGAAGCTCCTGTAGAAGCTCCTGTAGAAGCTCCTGTTCAGACTCTTGATCACATAAATGTTGAGATTGAGGAAGTTCCCAATGTGAATATCTATAGTCCTGAAAAGACATCACATCTATCTCCAATAGATGTTGATGTTGCAATTAAGTCTGATTCTAATGAGCTACCAGAAAACTCATTCCCGCTACTGAAACTGAAGTTGAGAATGTTTCTCACCCTGCTAATGATATCATGAATGAGGAAATTTTGGCAGCACAGCATAAATCAACTCGGGAGGAGAAATCAAACCATTCCACCAAAGACTCTGAAGCAAGTTCTCCTAAACTTGCTACATCATAATATCTTTATGAACTGGTTGAATTGATGATGATCGAACTCAGATGAATTGTGATATGGGGATCTTAAAAAATGAAGTGCAGATTGAGCTAAAAGAGATGAAGGAGATGATGACTGCAGGTCTGAAGGTTGTTGTGGATGGCATGAAGAATCTGAAGGCTGAACTGAGGGGAGAAACTCGAATGGCTACATCTGAGACAGATCAATCTATCAAAGATTTGCAGGATATTGTTAAGGACAGACTGAATCAGCTCACAGACTTTAATCTAATGCAGATTTCTGTTCCAAAAAATTTCTCTCGTGCTGGACTATTTTCATCTACTACTCCTCCAAACCCACCAAAATGAACTTTCCCTCCTTCTATTCTATTTTGATGCTTTGCAATAGCACCAGACTTGAATTCTGTTAGACATTTCTTGATTTTCAATCAAACTGTTATTGTTTGCTTGTCTTAACTTTTTGTTGATGACAAAAAGGGGGAGAAATTATATCTAAAATTATATATGTAGTACGTAGTATATACTCTTTTATGCAGGGGGAGCTAATCAAGACAAAGGACACAAGAAAGGACTCAACTAAATTGGTTAAATATTTTCTAATCTTTTGTCCTTTATACAAAGCTTAAATTAGAGTACTTTGTATTTCAGAACATCTTTCGTGCTTAACATATTATTCAAATACATCAATTGTATTGGAAGTTTTGTCATCATAAAAAAGGGGAAGATTGTTGAATAAAACTCCTAGCACATTTTAATGATTAACAAAACTATCCATAATTTTGTGGAAACTAATTAAAGATATTTTAAAGTGAAAATGCTTATGGGAAGTTTCATCTCTTAATAAACTTAGAGGGCATCATCAGAGACACCTTATCATTGAAGACTTTCATGGTATTCAGATTCTGTGCTAATGAAGCAATATTTTAAACTTTACTCTAAGTCAAGCAATATCATCTGAGCGAAGAATTATCTCTGAAGTTTTTCACCACATGAATATCTTCCACAAACAACATTTCCATTTCTAGATGTCTCGTGACTGAAGACTAATATTCTGAATACTTTTACAATGGCTATAAAGCATAATACATCAAGAATGGTCAAAGTTCTTCACGAAGCAAGTCACACCTTCCATAACAAAGGACTCCAACTTATGGAAACTCAAAAATAGTGGTATGGGCAACTAGATCACATAAGGATTCTTATCTCATTCTCAACCGCTCTTTAATCTCTTTTTAGGAAGTTTATATCCAACGGGAAGATTTGGATATCATCCTCTAAATCTGTCCAACAAGTAGTTATAGGCTGGAGGACTATAAAAGGAGATCAAGAGACCTAGGAGGAGATATAGAATTATCAATTTCAAAGTCTGAGAGAAAACCTTGATCCTTACACTTGTTCATCTTCTGAACTTTACACTGTAACTTTTGAGAGACATTGTGAGATTGTAATCATCACTGTACTCTTGAAGCTAATCTAGTGGAATCTAGCCAGTAGGCTATTAGCATAGAGAGTGGACGTAAGCTTGAACTAAGCCAAACCACTATAATCGTCGTGTACACATATCTCTTTACTTTTGCTTACTTCGTCTCAAACTGATGCACATGAGCATTGCTCGGACTTTGTTTAGTCATTCATAATTTCTATCTTGATCTTTTTAATTGCGCTTTTTATATCAAAATTGTTTAAATACACATATTCACCCCATCTCTAGGTTATAGATCTAGCCATAACACAGTGAACATGGAAACTAACATGATAAATTGATCTCCATCACCTGCTCTTGAGTGAAAGAATCCCGTAAGAAGTATGGTGGGAGAAACTTGCTCATTATTCTGGTCTTTGAGGGGTCAAATGTCTTGCGCTTGCTCATGTGAATTATGCTAAGTTTGAGCCAATGGTGAAGAAGTGCTTATTTATAGGTTATATAGATGGGTTGAAAGCCATGGGATCTTTTATCTTAGTCAGCATGAATATTACTAAACGTTTAGCATTCTCTCACGCTTGGCACCAATGAGTTTTTTAAGAAGAAAAAAAAGGACCGTACACAACACAAAATGGGCGCTTGTTCTATTTTCATTGGAGTTATGGATTTTTTACTTATGAGGGTAGTATGGGATCGATAGTAGGTGAGAAAACCACTAGTATTCGTGCAGGAATCAATTCTTTATAATTCTTTGTTAGAAATAAATCAGAAGAAAGGATATGTTACTGCTCCTTCTATTCATATTAACAACCACTATAGAAGGAATGTTTTTATGTAGTGCCCGCGATTTAAGAACTATCTTTGTAGCTTTATAGAACGTGGTTAGCAAGTACTACAATTCAGCGGAGGAACTTCAGGACACCCTCAGGGAAATGCATCAAGTGCCATAGCTTTCCTCTCTTAGGGTCAGTGTTGGCTCAGCAGAATGCCTTTCGTCATCATTGGATCCCTGGTTTCATAATCCGGAAAGATGTTGTATACAACGAGACTGCCATTCTATAACCAAGGAATAGAGATATATAGGAAAAGTAGCTTCAGGTAGAGGCTCCTATGACTTTGAAGGTAACAGAGGAAGACACTACAGAGGAGACCGAAGCCGATGAAGAAGTGGGTGATGATGAATAACCTGCATAGCTGCAATATAGTATAGCCACGAGAAGACGGAAGCACATATACATTATGGTTACAATAATATTGCGTATGCCTTGATTGTAGGTGACGAAATAGAGACATATGAGCCATGGTCGTACTTCGCGAAGATGGCTAGTATAAACTATCATAGTTATTGGTAGAAGTGAGCACCACGGACCACCCGAACTGGACCAAAACTGGACCGGCCGGTTTGGTCCAGTTCCTAAGGGTATTGATCCGATTCAAGGTTCATAAAAGTGGAACCGGTGGTCGAGCAATTCGGTTCCCGGTGCTAAAGGGATTGGACCGAACCGAACTAGATAATAAATATGTAATTTCTTAAATCTAAACCTAATTCACTCGCGTTCGTTGCCCCTTTCCCTCTCCTCTTCTCTCACGCCTCGGCTCAGTTGTGTGTAATGGACATTCTGGCGTCTTTTTTCAACTGCAAATTCTTACTCTTCTCATTTCCAACTGCACTTCATCTTCGCTGCAAGGAAGAAAGGAATAATCCATGGAATCAGTCCATCCCTCGCTTTTATCTAGGAAACCTTCTTGTTAAGCCTCTCTTGCAGTCGATGTGGGACTCCCCATCCCTCACTCACTTCAAATGTTTCTCTATTGCTCACTTAAAGTGAGCTCTCTCTTGCTTGCTGTGCAGCAAATGCAGCTTGCTCCAAGACCAAGAGTCCCACATCAAGTGGGAGGCAAAGATTGTGAGAGAGATTATGTATAAGAGCGAGCCATGCACCTACATAAACCGTGTCTCTCTCAGCCTCTTGCATAAAATCCAAGTTTAGTATTTGTTGAGCATGCAAATGCTCACAAATTTTGAAGAAGTTGGATTTTTATTTTTATTTTGCATGTGGGAAATTGTGTTTCAAGCACATGCGATCGGTTCTGTTGGACTGCCCCAAAATCAGATCGGACCGATCAGTTTGGTCTAGTCCAGTCCTCAGTTCCAAAATTTGGGAACAAGGACCAACCTTTTGGTCCCCGATTCCTAAGGGAACAGGACCAACCCATACTAGTGTACACCTCTAGTTATTAGCTTTTATGAGCAAAGGGATGAATCTCTCCAAGTGAATTAGACTTGTAAGTTGGTCAAAATACTGAAGGATGAGAAGATAATTGGATGCAAGTGAGTCTTCAAACAAAAGGAAAGCATTTTCAAGGTCGAGGTGGCGCAATACAAAGCACTTTTGATGGCAACAAGAGTGCATTGACTACAAGAAGTGTTCTCTTCAGCAGTAAGACATTTTTTCATTTGTGTGTTTCTTGTTATAATGTCTACATGGGATCTCAAGTTAGAGCAGTTGGATATGAAAACGATATTCTTGCATGGTGAGCTAGACAAAGGTTTTTCTAGAGATAGCCTAAGGGTTCTAGTTTCGAGTAAAAAAGCGTTATGATGCTTTCATGGCTAGTCGGAGTTACTATAGGCAACTTCTTCCGAGTAACTCCAAGGACATTAGCCAATCAACTATCATTTAGAGGAATTTAACGGCTTTCAATACACTAACTTTACTCTTGTTATTGTAATCAAATACTTTAGAAATCGAATTATTCTATACTAAATTTATTGGGAAACGATGCTCACTTGAGTGCCATAACTTTTTTATTCAACCACTTGAGTGTCATAATTTCTAAAAAAGCGTTCACTTCAATACCATAACCTTCAATCGATCATTTAAGTGGCAAAAAGTTTTAAAAACGTTCGCCCAAATGCATAGCACTTGTGGTTAATGTTGTTAAAAATTTATGACATTCAAATGATTAATTGAAAAATTCTATAGCACTCAAGTGATCAAATAAAAGTTATGGCACAAAAGTGATCAAAAAAAAAATATGACACTCAAGTGAGTGTCGTATAAAAATTATGACACTTATGATATCCTTATCCCAAATTTATTTAATGAGCACTCCAAACACAAATCAACTTGGCCCTACTTTAAAAAGAAAAAAAAAAGGACACCCACTGGACGCGCCATCGTGGATATAGACGGAATATACCCAAATCGATCAAATTTGGATGCGTCCTTCATGTCCCTATAAAGGCCAAATTGCCAACGAAGCTTCACCCACCCCTTCCCATTGAGGAGCCTACGCCAAAACACCATGGCCTCCATCAACACTTGGTATATCTTCTTCCTCCTCCTCCTGCTCTCCATCTCCGCTCAATCTGTAAGATAACTTTTCTCATTTTTCAGTTTTTTTTTTTTTTTATCATGTGTCTCTCTCTATTCATTCTCAGTCATCAACGATTTTCCTTCTTTCTTTTTTTTAAATGAATCTCCAGTTTAAACGGATGAATAAGCATTGTCTAGATTAATTTTATTTTTCTTGATGACACAGATATGACTAGATTAAACTTTGTTTATGAGTCATTCCAGGATGATTGTGTCTACACGGTCTATGTCCGAACTGGGTCGATAATTAAGGGCGGCACGGACTCTGTCATCAGCCTGAGGCTCTACGATGTATACGGCGAGGGGGTCTGGATCAAGGACCTTGAGGCATGGGGAGGGCTGATGGCACCGGGCCACAAGTACTTCGAGAGGGGCAACTTGGACATCTTCAGCGGCCGGGGAACCTGCCTCGACACGCCCATCTGCGCCCTGAACCTGACCTCAGACGGGTCAGGCTCACACCACGGATGGTACTGCAACTACGTGGAGGTAACTACCACCGGCGTCCACCTGCCCTGCTCGCAGCAGCAGTTCACGGTGGAGGAGTGGCTGGCCAGCGACGCGCCACCGTATGAGCTCACCGCGATCAGGAATTACTGTCCGTCCAATCCGGATGGGGTCGGTGGTGGTGGTAAGACTAAGATCGAGTCGCATGTGGCGGCAGATGCTGTGATGTAAGAATGTAGTGAACATTGTCATGGTAATTTAATAATTGAGGTGTGATCTGTCGTCTAATGTGCATGCGATCCGGATGGGGTCGGTGGTGCTGGTAAGATCGAAGGGGTTGATTTAAGAGATGTTATCTAATGGAGAATTAAATGTATCCATCGGGATGTTTTCCATCTTTAATTTGATCTGATTTGCAAATAATTAGATGTGATATAATTATCAAAGATTGGCATTCCTGACTATTATTTAACAAGACTTCACTCATCAAGGGTTTTGTAAATCTTCTCTATGGAGTAACAATTGTTTTTCATGAAGTATATTGTTAGATCACATAAATATATATAACAAATATAGCCTCGCAACACAGTATGGTGATTTTGTAGTGCCATATCAAATGAGAGATACTTCTTTAAAAAGTACATAAATCTGATTAAATAGGCTTATTGGATTATCTATATTGACGAAAGTCTCCCGATTAGCATTTTTGCCAATCATGCCGTGAACAAACATCGTTCTGATTGTGGAGTTTTGCTAATGCAGACGAGGCAAAATAGGAAAAATGCAAGAAAACAAATTGTATCCCACTTTTGACTTGATGAAAGTTTGTATGACTCTACTTTTACGGTTACCATTCACATTCACATCGATTAGGGTCCGAGTGGTTTAGTTTTTAGTCGATTTTAATTGTTTTCGGTGCATGTGAGAATTTCGAATTTGGGGATGATTTTGAAAAGAAAATGAGGTTTTGGTAAATAGAATATAAAGACAAGCTGATGTAAATGTGCACACTACTTTTTTAAAGTAAAATTTATATTTCAAAAGTTTCAAAAGTAAAAAGACATAAATAGTCGCCGGATAACATAAGTATGTCTCCTCTGATTAAACTTGTCCTTGTCCTAATGCTTATCCCCAGATTTGTCGTTCTGTCATTATTGACCATTAGTGCGGTTGCGATTATGACCACGTGGCCCAGACCTGAGCATAGTTGTCGGGTGTGATTCACCACCAGTCAGCTAGATTCCAATCGTAACGGCCATTTCCTTTTTCTCATTTTCTCCAAGAAATTTCCTTCATATGGATTATGCATATCTAATTTTTTAACTAATATATTTTGGTTCTTAAACTATTGTAATAAGTTCGATGAAATCCTCCCTTGAATTGTAGGGGTAATAATGTCTGTTTGAAACCTTGAATGAACAGATCCAACACTTCACTTCTCC
>BCNH02000009.1:3218675-3234942 GCA_001662345.2 Metrosideros polymorpha var. glaberrima
GCCCCAATGTGGGGTGATTCTTGACATGGGGTAAAGAAACGAAACTTCAAGTGTGTAGGCTCAAAGGGGCTAGCAAGGGATAGGCTGTAGTATTTTGGTAGAAGAAATGGATGCTTGCCATCATTTCGGTTATCGTACTTTTTGCGAGATAACCCTTCACCTTGAAAAATGTGGAATTTTTCTGGTCAACTCACTGAGTGTATAAGGGACGTGTATGGAAATGGTTTGCCTTTCGTCGTCCTGACATTTCTCACGTATGAGTTCAATCCATTTCACACATTTGTTGGAACTGCCTAGTTAAATTTCCCTTTTGAAATCAGCAATTTAGATAAGACAGAACAATCATGCATAAAACTTGCAATGAACATTTTCTTTTGCAATTTATGTGAACAGTTGATCACGCATAATCTTTGCAACTAATGTGAGCAATCCATAATGTGGTCACCTTAAAACCAATCATTTGCCTATATTCTCCAGATTAGATTGAACATGTCCTGCAGAAAATGTCAAATATTAACAATATCAACCATGTAGGGAATGAATTGAATGTCCATAAACTGCTCCAGTTCACTTGGGAAACAACATTGATTAAATGGAATTTGAAGTTCAATTTTTGACTTTCTCAATTTGGGCTTCTGGTCCTACACAAAAGAAAACGCGCATGAATAGGATCCTTAAGTGGTGATTCGGAAAACACTAACCGCTCATCGGTTGCCTTCGAAATCTGCAGTTTGAAACCTTGATTTGCCCTTGTTTGGAGGGGAGAAAAGGGTATGTATCAATTGGTCAGAATCTTGAGGAACATTCTAATTCGACTCCTTTGCCCCTGCACAGAAGAAAAGGTGCATGAGTCGAATCTTTATATGGCAATTCGGGAAATACTAACCATTTGTCGACAACGGTTGTCTTCGAGTCCCTCAACTTGGAACCTGCACGGAGGAAACCTAAGCATTAGTTTTGAAATTAGACGAGTTCAAGGAACGATATATCACCTTTTATTTAAGGTAATGGGCCCTAATTTGCCCCTGTCTTTCGATGATGCTAAAGCAGTCATTTGATCGAGGTTGACTTTGTCATGGCTAGCCATGTCGCGCCAACATCTTTGTTTCAAACACATCCTACTTTCTTATAGCCTCTATTTTATGTGCCGATATTTCTTGGTTGTTTGATCCAGTCGCACCATTTGGCCTTCAAGAATAGAACTCAGTCTGCAACTAGGACCATAGGGAATCAACAATGGTGTCGAACTATCTCCTTCTATCGAATGCTCCTGTTCTAACTCCGAGACAAATCATAGAGGCATTAGTAAGGCAAATAAGGTAAGACCAGTGTATGACTTTGTTGTCTTCAAGAATTGTTTTGAAATCATTTCAAAATTCATTTTGTTTTGAAAAAGGTTCTAGAGACGAGAAAAAATGAGGAAGCCCAGCACTCAGTATCCTCCATGAATGATGTCATTTTTCACTTGTTGGATAACATCACAAGGCTAGTTTGGTAGACTTCCACATTTCCTCAAAACAAAGATATAAGAAAACTTTGTAATTTCATTGATAATGATCAATAAATTACATTATTGGATTGAAAAATAAGGATTTGGTTTCACTAATGTGGACAAATTGTAATGACTCAATGTTTCTAAACCTAAGACAGAAAATCCTATGAAGTGTGACCTATGACCTGCAACGAATAAGACTATAAATGAAAATTTTCCCTCGCATGTGACTTAACGACTAAAAGACTATCCCTGAGGACGCGCGATCTTTAGGCCTGTTGTCGTATCTCGAACTTTGATTGACGGGCTTGGATCGTCAAACTCATCTCCCCAACCAGTCGGGATAGGCTTTCGGCTATAGTAACTTGGAGGTGCTGAGTATTTGACCTCGTAATCAAACTTGCCGCTCGGTTGCCCCAGTGTGCCCACCATGGTTCCTTGTGCGATTCTGGCTAGCTCCATGAATTGGAGTCAAAGATTGATGACTACCAGCAAATCATCATCTCCATTACATAGTTCGAGATTGCGAAAGGTGATAACATCAGCGTCCAACAGGTCTTGGACTCGCTTTCTCAAAACATTGCACTCATCAACTAAATGGCCAATCTCACCATTGTGAAAATCACAAACCTTGCGTGGATCAGAATTTGGGAAGGCTTTAGGGCGATGGTACTTTGCTTCCTTCTTTAGGAATCCCTTGCGAAATAGCACAGGCCATATCCTTGACATAGGTGCAGGCAACGCCGTGTAATGCCTTGGGCGCACTGGAAAAAACCAATTCGTCGGGTGCTGAGGCGTCCTAGGCACAAATTGCCTTCTCAATGTAGCAGGCCTTCTTCGATCAAGTGAGGGTGGCATAGCCCATTTGTAACGAGCTGATCGCGGTTCAAATGGAGGGCGTGGCACGGTTGAAGGATGTGGACCGAGAATGCTTGGCGTGTCGCTCGTTAGCTGTGGTTCAGGTGTTGCACAAACTGGGGCCAAACCGCGGTCGATCATGACATCCACAATAGCGTCCATACACTTAGCCAATGTTGAGATTGACTCTTGCATCTTGTCCATGCGGCCTTGCAGGAGCTTAACCCAAAGTCCATCATCAATCGAAGACATTTTCCCTATTTCGGTAGCATTGGAAGAAAGGAAAACAATTAAGATAGATGTAATGAATAAAGAGGCTGATCCATGGCATCCCTCTAGACTCAACAGACAAAGTAGACATGACCAAAGGACTGAATCAGGCGATTTCCAATTTCGTCGGCTTTCACGAGAAATTTTGTATTAATTCTCATATTGGTCAAAATGACACCAAAATTTACGAGCTGATAGCCGATATGATGAAAAATAAATTTTCTTTTTTGAGCTTGAGCAAATTCTGCATAAATCAACACAGTTTAATGGTTATTTCTGAAAATTTTGTTCAGCAAACTGATTTGTCCGGTTTTTACTTTGAGGATAAATGGATCATCAAAAACGGGAATTGATGCCTGAAAATTTTCAGATCACTAGTTCACATCTCATTCTACAACTTTCATGTTTTGGCCAAGTATGAAAAAAATCGTTTACCCATGATGCTTAATGAGATGAATCTGATGTCGGTAAATTTCTGAAATTCCTGATTGTTTTTCTCTCATGAATAAGTCTATAATAAATGGAAAACAATCGGGATTAATTCCAAAATTTTACACGTAAAAGCTCAAGATGTGATGAACGTTTTTTGTTCTTTGACCAAGAGTTAAAAACATCTCGAGGATCCTTGAAAAATTCGTACACCACAGAAAGTCATGGACCAGCTCGAAGAAATAAGTAAATGACAAAGTAAAAGTCAAGAAAATACCACCTTTTTAAAGAAAACAAACATGCCAACCACATAGACATGCACATGACTCGTGAGCTCAATTTCTACTCTAGACGGCTTTTGCAAAGTGAAGCCACAAGGGTGACCAGACTAGTCGCGGGATTGCATACTAAGTCGGGACCTCATGACTCCGGCACAGTCAAAGAGGCAACCCATGTCGCATGGATTAGCAAATAGGGGTGGTTACTCTTGACACCAAGAAAGAACTTTCGGGATTTAGATGGTCGACTCGGACTAAATGGATTGTTAGTAAGAGAGGGGTCCATCAACAATACCATCCTAGATGAATCCTATTGCGGCCAGGTCCGGCGGCAAGTTGTGTGTACTATACGTATAGTGAAGCACATGTGCATGCACAACAATTTATCTCATACAGCGCTTCAATATTTTGAAATGAAAACATACATTCCTACACCTTCCTGCAACACAAAGGTTAGCACAACACTTCACCCCTTATCACTCCAATCCTGCAAAAACATTTAACACCTAATAATATTAGGGACTTACCTGAAGTCCTTGCCGCCAAACCAAAAAACATTTTTCTTAAATAAAAAAGAAATGGCCTAAGTCCAGTAAGGTTGAATATCTGTCCCCAGCAGAGTCGCCAAGCTGTCGCGACCTAAATTTTGAAAAAAAATCTAGGCTAATGGATTACTAAGTCAATTAATAAATTAACTAACCTAGCTCGAGCTCTCCCAAGCTCTACCAAATCGTAACTTAAGTTCAAATAATTAACATGCAAATGATTTAACTTTGGTGTCGCCACTAATCAGTTTACGGTAGGTCGATTAGACACCTAAATAAAGTATCGGGAGAAATACTCTATTCCCTCAAACCAGAGATTATGAGTCCGAGGACTTGGTTACGCTAGATTACTCTAATGCCCTTTCGGTACCGTTCTTTTATTTAAGAAAAAATGTTTGGCATGCAACTTGGATTATTTTTTAGACTAAAGTCTTAACATGTGAAAATGATCACGCAGGTACGCAAACAGATAAAAATAAACACCCGATAAACCAAAGCAATAAATAAATTGCAAAGAGGGAAAGATAACGTACCTGGACGCTGCAGCCTGATCCCTAACGCTTATTTGCAAAGCGTAAGACTTAGACTAATGCAATTATTTTGGAGTTTTCACTTATTTAATGAAATGCAACTTTATACTAAAATGCAATGCAACTATACTATACGAAAGGCACTAAATTAAATGACATGAATCTAATGACTTATGAAATAAATGTCACACGTTATGGTCCTAAACTTACCTTCACTAAATGACGGGTAAAATGTATGCAACTATACTAAATGGCATGAATTTAATTTAAGCTATCAAATTAAATTAATGAACCTAGACATAATACTACATGAATGCACTTAGTCATGAAATTAAAATGATCCTAGACATAGTACTAAGATGAACCTAGACTAAATGACATACCAAATACATGACACGCATATGAATGTTTATTTTTGGTATTTTATGATTTTCGGAATAAAAAATGCATGAAATTCAAACTACCCTAAATGAAGATTATCTTTGATATTTAGAAATTAATTGAAATTAAATCCCAACAATATTTTAGAAAATCTTATTCTAGTTCTAGAAGATTTTAAGATGAATTGTTACTTAAATGATGCAATGCTAATCTATATGCAAGATTATTTAAATGAAACTAAATCCTATGAGATATCGTTTTTAGGAAACGTTATCTTTCTAAAATGGAATGCAACCTATGAGATACGATTTCTAAAAAATCATATCTTTCTAAAAATGATTTTAAAGATGGAATCTCTAATAGATTCCACCTTTTTACTTATTTTGATTTTAAAAAGGAATTTCGAATTTTGAAAATATTTAGAATATCTAAAAAAATGCACCGAATATCCAGCACATCCAAACAGCAAAATTTTATCGGCGGATCATACCTGACGGATTGCGGATAAGTTTGGCCGACATGTTAAGATTTGGCAAATCGTATCCAACGGATTGCGAATAAGTTTGGCCAATCTTCCATGCGCGGGAATCGAATATCAAGGATTAGATATTAGATTGCCTATTATGCACGTTGTCGAATTAGGAAATTTCCTAATTTAATCCCTATAGAATCTAGGAGATATGCACATTAGATAACAATGATTCAAATTAGGAAAAAATAAATATCGGAATCAAATCGGATAAGGAAATTACCTATTTCGTGGATCACGTTTCCAAATTCAAACGCGACGGGATCGGGACCGGTGGTGGCTCGAACGGCGGCCGGCGGGACTTGCGGTGGCTAGGCTCGGACTAGCGGATCGGAGCTTGCGGATTAGGCATAGAGGATGGTAGCGTGCTTCTCCAGTCGTCGACTCGTTGGCTCGGTGAGTGGCCGTGTGCCTCGCGATGGTTCAAGGATGCGCAGCTATAGACGGGCTTGCGGATCGCCTACTCAAGGTGGCTCGCTAGATGATCGATGGACAGCTCGTCGCAATGGGACTCAGCGAGCTGCTCTCGGTGAAGGGGATCCACAGTAGCTCTGCAAAAAGAAGTAAGAGGAAAACTCCCTGATAACACCAAAAACTTCAAGACCAAATCTGCCTTTTTCTCCTTTCAAGCTTGAATAATTCAATAAAGGACAAATTTTCTCCCTTGAATTCACCACTTTCTTCAAGTCACAATTTTCCAAGTGGACTCTTCTTCTTTTTAGTGGCTTGTCTTCGTCCTCCACGTTTTGCAATCTGGTATTTGTCTCGGCCTGGTGAGGAATCCGCAGGTTTGGTCATGGACACCGATGAGCGATAGGAGTCGGTAGCTGCCACGGTTGATCTTGGAACAGCAGATTTGTCGTGGTGGCGTAGAGGCAACAGCAGCTTGGTCGGGTGGACGTACACAGGACTCGACACCGGCAGAGGGAGGTCGTGCGGCCGTGTGGTTCTTTACCGTTGACCTCTCTCTCTCTCTCTCTCTCTCTCTCTCTCTCTCTCGTGTGTACCACTGTGTATTATGAAATTCTAATTGCTGACCCCCTATTCTGAAGTTTAGTGGTGTTTATATAGGAAGAATTAGGTCAAGCTAGGTGCTTCAGCTCTTAATTATTTGTAAAATTGATCCCAAAATTATAGCATTTTTCAGTCAAGTCCCGAGAGGTCAAATCGCATCAAATTGGCTCCAATTTTGCCACCGGTTCGATTTAAATGCAAATGCATGTAATGCATGCTAAATACTAAATAAAAAAACTATATGAAACTAAAAAATGATTCAATATTTTTGGAGGGGCCGGGGTCAGTCCCTAATTTTTTAACTAATGAAATAAATTCTAAATTAAATCTAGATGGGGGGTCAAAATTTAGGTGTCAACATAGAGCACCTGCATCTATATGTCCATACACGATCAAACTCGTATAACAAACTTTAAACGGATTTCAACAATTAAACAAACAAGGTGAAACCACGAAAATCAAGGTACGACAATAATAATGTAATTAAAATGCAGAAAGTAAAACAAAATACGCGTCGGGCAAAGATTGCACATAACCTGGTTATAAAGCCTTGAGAAAGGACCCGCACGAGCTATCCACAAAATTTGAATGTGCAGCTAATCTAGGCCATGTAATGTCAATTCCCTAAACTAAATTACTCATATACATTAAGTGTAATGATATTGAATTGAAAACTATCCCTAAGATGCGATTACTATCTAGATGTGATACATATTGTTTTTCTATCTCTTTCATTTTTATTTCCTTTTATATATATATATAGCAAAAATGAATTAGATTAAATTTAAAACCACATGAAATACACAATAAAAATTAAGCTAAGATTTGAACAATAAATTAAGGCTCCGTTTGTTTCGCAGAAAATGAATTATTTGAAAAAAGAATTCCTACAGAAGATTGTTAGTATCGCTTGAAATAATTAGTTGATAAAAAATGTTTTAATTATCAATAACAATTTATGTCTAAATATTTTCGTAGAGGATAAAAATATTTATTGTTCATCCATTTTTGTAAGCAATATAAGCGATTATTTTTAGGAAAATATTTTTCCCATCAATCATATTCTGCCAAACAAACGGAACCTAATATGCTAACGATGAATGAGCATTTAAAATGTATGGAGGTGTCCCTGAGCCATTGGGACCCGCGAGGGTCAGCTTGGGGATCGCTAAAGGGCCCGTTTGAAATCCATTCTTGCCAGAATTTTTTATTCTGGCAAGAATTAATTCTTACTAGAATCAATTCTAGTAGAGAGTGAGAAATTATATTTACCAAACGCACCCTCATTCTACTTTTGCTTTTGGCAAGTTTACCAAACGGCGTTCGGGGATCGGCGACCGGCGGTGGCCAGCTGTTGCAGGTGAACAGCGGCGCCGCCCAGGGATCGGCGATCGACGAGGACTGGCGACTGACGCCGACGGGCGATCGGCGCCAGCGGGCGACTGGGGACCGTGACTGGCGATGGTGGTGGGTAGCGACTAGCGGTGGGTGATGGCAAGCGGTGACCAACAGCGGCCTACGAGTGTGAAAAGGAAAATGACAAGTGAAAATAGAAAATAATCATTTCTGGCAAGAATTGATTCTAGCCCTAGAGAATCACTTCTTTACCAAATACAATTCTCATTCAGAAGTAAAAAACTGTTCCATAAGCCATTCTTTACCAAACGCATTTCTACTCCAGAAGTAATTCTGGAGCAGAATTAAAAATTATGGCAGATTATCAAACGCACAAATTAAAATGAAGCTAGATGCCCATCACCTTGAACAAAGACAAGATTAAAGAACAATATGCTCAATGCATATCTACTCATCTCGGTAATATAGGCAGGAAATACATTTTAATGATTGATTGTTGAAATATACCAAACATTTCCAGACAAAAAGTGATAATAATATGAATTGTTCAGTTATCTAATATTTTCTCTAGCTGTTTGTTGAAAACCTTTCATGATAGAAATGTACTTATGTTAGAAAGATATTTGGCTCAAATGGTAGTACATATTACTATTATTCTAATTGGGTCGACCGCACACATGCACCGCTACTTAATCAACTAAATTTCGCAGCCGAATGATCAACAATACGTTCAACATAAGAAGTATTTTTTTGTAAGGTAAGAAGTATATTATCCAACCAAAGAGCAAGTTACATGAGGGTCACCCACCGAAACAAACCTCGTACTCATGGTGACATTAGAGGATGTCAATACGGGTACGTGGGTGTCGTAGGTGAAAAAGAAAAAAAAGAGGAAAAGGAACGAGGGGAACGAGGCCCCAAAAGAAAGACATCAAAAGGTGTAATGAATCCAAACAGGCGACCATGCAAACAAAGAGAAAACAAAATCGAGGACTACTCAAAGATCGATGAAGAGATACCCCAACTTCTTTGAATTCTACAGTTTCTTGGAGTGTCATGGACATGGGTAAAAGTTAAGGCCTTGTCCTTGGCGACCTTCTCAAGATGAAATTTGAGAGCCGGCGCGTAGAGGGGCTTATCACGAAAGAGGTTATTGTTCTCTCTATCCATATCATATGAAATTTGAGAGCTAGTCCACTTGAGAAGAATATTGCACTCTTGCTCATATTCGGAGTTAGACCAGACCAGTTGGAGAATGTAGCAAGGCCTGTCTTCAGGAGAGTAATTGAAACCATATTTGCCTCAGCAAAAAGTAGCACATCATCGGTGAAAAACAAGTGGGAGAGCTGAGTTTCCTTGCATCTCCAGAAGAATTTGAAGCTTGCCTTAAGAGTTTGTTGATGCAGGATGCCAAAGAAAATCTCCATCACCAGGGTAAACAAGAAGGGTGACATGGGATCACCTTGGCGTATACCTCTTCCACTAGGGAAGAAATCGTGTAATTCCTCATTAATTGAGACAGAGAACATGGCAGTTCGAATGCATGTCATAACAAGCTGGATGAACATATAAGGGAAGCGAAAGGCCTTCAAAACCGATTCCAAGAAGAGCCAGTCAACTAAGTCATAAGTCTTTTAAAATCCACCTTAATGGCATACTTTGGCAGGTAGGGCACATGATGAAAGTCACTAAAAAGTTCCTGAGCCAGAAAGATGTTATCGCTAATGCGGCGGCCTTTAACAAATACATTTTGTGGAGGGCTTATCAGTGTAGGAAGAACACTGGCAAGTCTATTTGCCAGTGTCTTGGTGATGCACTTGTAAATGGTATTACAGCAGACAATCAGTCTAAAGTCATTCATAGTTGTTGCATTAGGGACCTTCGGTACCAAGGCAAGGATGGTGGCATTTGTTTCTTTAAGCAACATACCAGCGACAAAGAAATCCTTAATTGTAGAAATAATCGATTCCCCAATAATATACCACGAGAATTTGTAAAATTCCACATTGAAACCGTCTGGACCCGGTGCCTTTCCAGTAGGTAACGAGAAAAAAGTACTTTTTATCTCAATGTCCGAGACAGACCTGAAAAGGAAACTAACCTAGTTCGCATCCAAAGTACGCTCAATCATGGACTGTAATTCTTGAACAGAAGGGCAGGTCAGTGATGTGTTATGGGTGAGTAGATCTTTAAAGTGAGATACAATGTGGTGCCGAACCACAGTAGGCTCGGTTAGAATGTTGCCCGCTATATCTATAATAGAGAGGATACGATTTCCATTGTTCCTTTTGTTAACATAATGATGGAAATATTTGGCGTTAAGGTCACCTTCTTTGAGCCAACGGACTCTCAATTTCTGTTTAAAGAATGCTTCTTCTTGGAGCCGCAACGAAGAGAATCTACTGAGTATAACGTCCTCTTGAGCAGCAAGGGACTGGTTAAGTGGATCAAGGGAGAGAGCATCCTGGATAGAGGATAACTCAGTCCTTACTTTAGCAGTACGTACAAAAATGTTGGAGAAAGAAGTCTGGTTCAGTTGCTTCAACCGGCCTTTGAGGAGCTTAAGTTTACAGCACAGGGAGAACATAGGTGTTCCTTGAATGTGGGTACCCCAAATCTACATAACCATCATAAAAAAGGAGGGGTGCTCCATCCAAAAGTTGAAGAACTTAAAGGGTCTCTTGGAAATGGTTGGAACCAAAATTCTGATGACCATAGGAGTGTGATCCGAAACCCCCAAGGCTAAGAAGGAAGCCTCAGAGAAGGAAAAATCATTCCGCCACTGAGCATTAGTAAGAACCCGATCAATCTTTCACTGTTTGCGAAGGATACCTGAGAAGGTTGACCAAGTAAATCTATAGCCGATATAACGGAGATCTTCTAGCCCAGCTTGAGTTAAGCATTGACCGAACTCCCCGAAGGAGGGTGGCCAGACATTGGAGCTACCCATCCTATCCGTTGGGTCCCTAATTGCGTTGAAGTCACCTGCTATAAGCTAGGGGGAAGCTTCCAGGGTCATACTAGTATGAATAAGGTCGGCCCACAAGCCTCGTCTCAAAACAAATGTATGTTCCCCATAGACCACAGAAATATGGCAGCCTTTATTCGTCACCAGATTAAGCAGAAAGCTATGGATGACTTGAGAAGAAATAGAGGATACCACAAAATTAACCAAAAGGGGATTCCATCCAATCCAGATCCTACCCCGATGAGAGTAGTCATAATTTGCCATCCAACACCACCCAGGAAGTAAACTAGTAGAAATGCTTGTAAAAAGCGACTGAGAGACCTTAGTCTCAAGAATGCCAACACAGCAAAGATTGTTGGATCTTATGAAGCTTCGAATCTCAGCTTGTTTCAAGGGGGCACCAAGGCCCTTAATGTTCCAAACTCTTATATGCATATATAAGATAGGGGAGTGAGGTTACCATTTCTTTTGGCCACCCGATTTCTTTTTCTTAAAACTCGGCTTGGCCTTCTTAGCATGATCGCTGTTGCTGTCAGGGCTTACCTGCTGATGAGAATCCTGTGAAAGGATGGAAGGAGCTGTCTATTTACCAAGAACCATTTTTGCAGTTTAGGACTCTGCAGATTTCTTCCTCGTAGTTGGAGGGGCTGGGGGGATATCCTTATCATCTTCACTGCCGATGTTATTGGCCTCTTCCCCTAATAGGTCTTCTGTATCAGAGGATACGACTGAAGCAGCCTGAGGGGTTTGCTGAGCTTCAAAAGACTGAGGCTGCACAGATTCGGGAGCTGGTTGGGGAAGTGATATCAAAGCCTGAGCATCAAGAACACTCTTTTTACCATCCAGTTTAGATGGAGAGCGACCTTTCCTACTATTAACATTTATCCAGTCATCAGGGCCCGATTTAGCAACTGTAGGTATGGAAGTATTTGGAGCCACAAGGGAGTCTGAATTTACAGGGGGGCATTTGTGGCCAAAGAAGCCACAAGACACACATGAAATAGGCTTCCTTTCATATTCCACTGTAATGAGGCAAGAAGAATCATTTAGAAGTACCTCAACTGAATCACAGCATGGCTGTGTTGCCTTTATTTCCACGCATACCCGAGAGTAAGAAATCATCTTCATATTCTCTGTTTGTTGATCCACATACAGAGACTTTCCAATAGCGCTCGCTATGGCACTAATACCTGGGGCTGACCAAAAGGAGTACGGTATGTTCCTCAATTTGATCCAAACCGGCAGTGATTCATGTTGGCCATGTTTGAGGTCCAAGAAGGGATGCCATTGTTAGAGGATTAATGGCACCCTAGCAATTGTGATAGGACCATTGTCCAATATTTTCCGTCTAAATGCTTCATCAGGGATATGAAAAAAATAGAAGCCATCGTCATTGACCATAATTTTTGAAAGGTGCGAGCCCCATGTATGTTTTGCCGCCATTTCAGTTAACTTAAACGGAAGACGTTTACCAACAAAGTAGTCTACCAGACATTCTTTCCATTTCGGGTCAGAAGCTTCTAAGATTTCCTTAGAGATGTTGACAATAGTTTTGTTGCCAACAATAGTAGGGGTATGTAAGAGAGATCGTATCCTTTTTCAGCCGATTTGGCGACCGCTGCCCATGTTTGCTGTGCAGACTGAGGTGGAATCTCGGTACAGGTCGACCGGGGTTGAGGGGCTTGGAAAACGCTTGGCTTCGACTCCAGCTCCGGCTACATCTTCCAGGAAGGGGCCGGGGAGGCGCCTGTCTCATCGCTAGAGCAGACGCATCGGTGTCTGGTTTTTCTGGGTTTTTCCCCTTTGCCGGGTCGAAGGATGCAGTAGCAGAAGGACCTGTGACATTTGGCCCAAAATGGACACCAACACTCTCCTTAGGGGAGGCGAGGATACCTGGGACTTTGGTATAAGCCATGGAAGCCAACGTGACCAAGGACGCCTCTTCCCGAAGACTGGTTCGAGCGGCAAAGAAAGAGCTCATGCCAGATCTATCATAGCAACCAGGGTGAAGCTTCAAACCCAGATTCCTTCGGTGAGCAAGGAGGAGGGGGTAGGCGATCCTCCACCCAAAGTTTCAGGCCAAACCGTTGGCTAAGTCGGGCTGTAGCGCAGAAGATTGAAGAAGATGAATAGTGATGCGCGGGAACAGACTTGAGAGAGAACTGTGAACAGTGCACGCGTCTAAGGAAGGATCAAACGTTCAACATAAGAAGTTGAACTTCGATAAAGTCAAGGAAGGATTCCTTGTATCTGCTGATTTAAGTCATTTGGAAATATGTGGAGATGATTTCAAGAACACCTTTATATAACCAAGCTGATTAGCTATAGACCCAAAATTAAGGATCAGCAAAATGGTGACTTTTCAAAGGATTGTAACAGAAGTCATAACTGCGCTTTTTTTCATTCTCAGCGTTGCGATGAGTGATCCAGACATGACTCTTGTGAGCAAAATATGCAACGGAGCAACATATGCGCCATTCAGTTCCTACAATACTAACGTCGCTAAAGTTCTCCAGTGTCTACTTGATACGGCATATTCAGGTTTCAATAAGTACTGCCAAAGCAGGGAAAATAATGACAATTGTTACGGCCATGCGGCATGCAATGGGGCGCTTTATCAACCAAATTGCTCCACATGCCTGGAGGCAATTTTGACAAGGATCAATAATGAATGTATGTGGAGCATTGGGGTTCAATATCAGCTTAAAGACTGCAGACTCCGATACAAACATTATCCATTTACCGAAGAGCCATATTTACTTCTTTGTAAAGAGCTCTTAGCTCTCCTCCTTCCCAAATATCTATATTCATGTGGAAACTGTCATGTCTCCCCTTTGAAATAAGTGACAAGTACTTGAGTGTAGTTTTTGGGAGATCGGGTCATGTGAATTTGGCCAAGTTGTTATAATACGAAATAAAATAAAAAATTTAGTGAAGAATGATAAGGCTTATTAGTCGATGACTGAATGGCAAATCCACTATCTTAAAGTCCAAGTAATCTTAGAGAGACTTTCTTCAAATGTTTCGACAGGCCTTGTATTTTAATTTGGCAACTTAGCATGTCTTAGTCTGATTTCTGAAGCTTCAATTGCTCTATGGTTTAATCCTCAAGAAATTTGTGGTGGAAAAATACCGGTCAAACATATCCAAAAGAAGTTTGAGTTTTCTTTTTGTTGAGTCCATCAAAGTTTAATTTGCGCTGTAACTTTTATGTAGCTTAAGTGTTTTATCGAGAAAATGGCGATTCCCCTGTTGCTCCGGACGACATGGAGCCATTGCGTTTTCACTGCATGGCGATCTACGGATCTGAACGCCGAATCCTTTAACTAAATGTATTATCATTTGGCCTTTACTGTTATTTTGTGTTTGAGATTTCTCATCTATGTACTATCAAATATAAGTTAAGGTCGTTTAAGGCCATATGAAATCTTTATACAATATTCCGGTAATTTAATCTAATAATAGAATTGGGTTTCTTTTCGAAAGTTCTCTTAATATTTCTTGGCGGAAAATAGAATGATCTTCATGTACCCATATTTTTCTTTCTTTTGGAAGAGTTAAAAATAATTTTATCCTTTCTTGGGGAAGACAAATAAGATGAATTCATTCATTCCAAAAGGAACAGATGAATAGGCACCAAGGATTTTTTACATTCTTATCGGGACACTCATATTCAGTACTCTAGAACGCTAAGGAGGTTTATAGAATGTATTTAACTCTCGCCAAATGTGGTGCCGTTTTGTAGTAGACAACCATGTTACTTCAGCACAATCCTCTCATTAAATTAAAACAGGGGAGTTGGGTCGAATCGAAAATGATTTAACCCATATTCTTCCCGTACTCGACGTGATTTGATATCCATTTTAAACAATTTTTCTTTTTAAATTGTTGCCTCTAAAGAATGAGCAGCTCCATAAACCAGCTCGTCGAATTAGAAAAGGAGCTCGGAGGTCAGGTTATGGATGAGGGCTTTAAGGTAGTGGTGAAAGTCTGTCAGGGCTAATCCTAAATCATTAAACGTGTTTGGGCTTTGTTTTGATACTGACGAGGCCTTTTTCTAATCGTATGGTTCACTTGAGTGTAACACTAGCATTTTCCTTTTATTTTTGTCCTTCCAACTATCGACTCTTTAAATGATGATCTGCAAGAGTCAAAAGTGAAAACCACCGAACCGGCACGCTCCGTCGATGCTTTTCAGTCGTGCATTTGCATTAGAAAATAAGCACATGTTTAAATTGTAGTAATTATGCTCTAAATAGCCTATCTTTAATCGAATAAGAGAGATGGTGTCAAATGATGTAACTCGGTCATAAAGAAATTACAAACGGATTATGATCTTGAACGGCCAGAATCACACCATACCAATTGCTTCTGAAAGTGCGCACCGTAGGATATAATTGCCCATCTGAACACAGGGACAAGAATAGCCAACAGATTTTCATTTATGAGATAATCACACAAATGGTCCCTGAACTTTGGCCCAATATGCAATATAGTCCTTGAACTTTAAATTTGTTCAATGTGGTCCATGAACTTTGGCCCAATGTGCAATGACATCCCTAAATTTTTAATTTGTTCCATAAGATTTCTGGGCTTTTGATACATGTTTAATTGAGTCCCTAGAACTTATTCATACAATCTAGGGACTCAATTGAACATGTACCAAAAGTCCAGGGACCATATTGAATAAATTAAAAGTTTATGGACGACATTAAACATTAAGCCAAAGTTTAGGAATCACATTAAATAAATTTAAAGTTTAGAAACCACATTATATATTGAACTAAAATTCAATCATCATTTGTATCATTTACCCTTCATTTCTTCTACTAGTAGCCACGACTTTTAAGTGGCAAGAAGAATTCCAATGAAGTAATATAAAATTAGCTAATTTTCTTTTAAAATGAAATGAAATTGAAAAACTCCATTTTATATTTTGAGTTATTATCATGAAAAACCCCAAACTAATTTTTTTACCACGGAAAACCCGAAACTGGTATATGTGTGGCAAATTTACCTCAAACTAATTTTTTGACCACAAAAAACCTCAAATTGGTACACTTGTAACAAATTTATCCCAAATTTCAAGGTTTGTCAGAAAAGATGAACTGAATCTTGTCAATAGAAAATGAGCTAAGTGAAAAAAACGTCAACTAAGTTGTTGTTGTTGTTGTTGTTGTTATTATTAAAAATTAACTTTGGGGTAAATTTGTCATAGGTATACTAGTTTAGAGTTTTTGTTGGTCAAAAAATTAGTTTGAGGTAAATTTGTCACGTGTGTACCAATTTAGAGTTTTTCATGGTATTAACCCTCATATTTTTACTAGTCATAAGCACGTACATCTATACGTCCATGCACAATCAAACTCATGTAACAAACTTTAAACAGATTTCAACTACCAAATAAACAAAGTGAAGACAATAATAATGTAATTAAAATGCGGAAAGTAAATCTGATACGAGTCAGATAAATAATTTACATAACTTGGTTATAAAGCGTCGAGACAGGTTCCGCGTGAGATATGCATAAAGTTTGAATGTGTAGCTAATCTAGGCTATGCAATGTCAAATCCGTAAACTAAATAACGAATATACATCAGAAGTAATGAAATTGAAT
>BCNH02000009.1:3235159-3255965 GCA_001662345.2 Metrosideros polymorpha var. glaberrima
GCCAATTGAGTCCTAAATTTTTTTAATTTGTGCAAATTCAGTTCTAATAGTTTGCCAATTGAGTTCTAAACCTTTTATATTTGTGTCAATTCAGTCCTTTTGGCCGGTCGGTGCTAACGTGGCATTACCGATGCCGACGTGAAAAATTTTTAATAACATTTTTTTTTTTTTTTATGTTTTTTTCCCTTCTCACCTTCTTTAACCTCCAGCTGGTCACTAGACCGACGACTGGCCAGAGGTGAGGCCAGTGAGGGTGTGGCTGGGTTATGGCCATAGCAATGCGAGGCAAGGGCGATGGGAGGCCGATGAAATCGACGTCTACAAGTTGAAGTTGGAGCCTTGGGTTGCGAAATCGACATCTGCAAGTTGAAGTTGAAGCCCTGGTTGCCGGAAAAATCAACTTGTAGATGTCAATTTCGCTGGCCTCACCTTCGCCGTCGCCTCGCTATTGCCTAACCTCGCCTTGCGACGACAAGGCTCGACGTCACTAGATCTGGTGAGGTAGACCTTGCCCTCGCCATTGGCGGGCGAGGCTCGCTCTCACCAGTGGCTAACGAGGCGAGCTTCGCTCAACCTCGCCTCTGGTCGATTGCCAGTCCAGTGACCGGCTAGAGGTTGAAGAAGGTGAGAAGGGAAAATAAAAATATTAAAATATTAATAAAAATTGTTCACGTTAGCTGACTGACCAAAAAGACTGAATTAGCACAATTGCACAATTGTTTGAAGAAGGGTACTCTCTGGTTTGAGGACCTAGTTTTTCACAATTCTTTTGTAGCTATGGGAGAGCTGCTTCTGCACCCTTATAAAGCCTTCAGATTGAGATTTATTCAGCTGTATTTCCTCCCTGGATGAATTTTGTGTTGATTTGTTGAGGGTCAGTTCTTTTTCAGTTACTACTATTTTCATTCCCCTGCCCATGCCCACACGCCCTTACACCTTCAATTCCAGACGACAATTTGCACAATCATTGACTAGCTATAATTTATTTTCAATCCCCTATCAGATATTGCAAATAGCTTGGCTGGATTTTGCTAAATGGCCCTCCAAATCTTGCGAAATCACCAGCTAGGCCATCTATTTTTGCTTTTTGTACAACCTCTCATTTTCCCCCCCTCAATTTGATCCTTGTTTAGTGCAATTCCATGCCCAATTAGGGACAAAAATACTAGGTTCAAATGAGGACTTCTTCTTTTTTGGTCAGAAGGAAAATTTTCATTTCATATAAACGAGATGTATATAATTACAAGACAAAAATGCAAATCCCACAAAGCAAATAAATCTGAAAAGTGAATCAAATTAGTACAGCCTGCAGATACTCGCTTATTCCACCAAGACGGATTTATCATAGCATCAAAGCACAATTGGCAACTGATCACCAAATCTTGAATCATCATCAATGATAAGCATACGCTGAGAAACCCTCTCCAATAGCTACAGTTTTGCCAAAAGGCGTTGCGTGCCTAGGTTTGACGTTCCCAACACCATCACCGTATAGAGACCACAACAATACCAAAATGTTGAAAGAGTATAGTAAATGCCTTGTAAATCCCAAATTTATATTTAGATCGGGGTAGAAGAGTACCCAAATCTAAATCTAACTCTAAATCGGGAGAGAAAAGCTGCAAAAGATATAACAGTTGATCTACAAAATCACTTTCATATATGAGGATTAATGGTGAAGGCAGCAACAAAGGAGTCTCGAAGACTTGTGGAGTGCTTGACTATCTCTCTATCTTCTAGACTTCTTCGTTGATTTCATGGACAACGTGATCGACATCCTCCACGAAAGTGAGCTCTAAAAATCAAAGCATGAGTGTCTCGAAAGAATATGCTCTCCCTCCAGATCTGCTCGCTTGCTCCGACTCTAGGTAAATGAGGATTAATGGTGCAAAAATAGTGGTTGATTTAGAGGAATGTACCATGGGAAAAGTTTATTTATGCTGGGTTTTGCTTGAGGATGTGGGGAATCCGATAGTACAGTGGTCCCGTCGATTTGAATTTTCCCAGTTGATTTAACAAATACAATGTTGTTGACACCTAAATTTTGACCCCCCCATTTAGATTTAATTTATACTTTTTTTCATTGGTTAAAAAATTAGGGACCAACCCCAGCTCCTCCAAAAATATTAAATCATTTTTTCATTATAGTTTCCATTTATTTTTTTATTTAATTTTTAGCATGCATTACATGCATTTGCATTTAAATCGGACCGGTGGCAGAATTAGAGCCAATTTGATGCGATTTGACCCTTCCGAAATTTGACTGAAAAATGCTGTAATTTTGGGGTCGAATTTGCAAATAAAGAAAGTTGAGACTCCTGACTTGACCTAATATCGTCTATATAAACACTGGTATGCTTCAAGATTCGAGGTCGGCAAATCTTATTCAGAAAATTCAGAGCACAAGAGTGAAACATGTGGAAGAGAGAATCCGCAGCTACCTCCTCACGGCCACGCCCCGAACGCCAACGCCAAAGTTACAGGTGATCACCCACATCCTCCTTGTGCCCGACGCCTACCTGCCACTGCGAAGCCCCGACGAATCCAGCGACAACAAAGCACAAGCGACTTCTCGCATGAGCACCTCCAAATCCTTGCCGTACCATGAGCCATCGCTTTAAAGATTGGATGCCTTGAGTCCAAGAGGTGGGTTTTGTCGTTTCTTATTATATCCTGCTAACCAAGGTCGAGAATATTCAGTCAATGAAAGCCGTAGCCACGTGATCTTGAGTTGCAAAGAAGAAGACAAAAGGGAAGAAAACAACAAAAGGTAAAGGTCAAACAAAGAAGCCCACGAACAGAGAGGGAAATCAAGGAGGGCCGTGCACGAAGACTTTCTCTTGCGTTTTCTACTCCTTCCCTGAGAAAACCTCACCATCGAGTCCCTCCGGTGAGCCTAGTTGCCGCAAGTCCCACCGGCCACCGTTCGAGCCACCACCGGTTTATCTCAATCCCGATCCCGTCACGTTTGAATTTAGAAACGTTATCCACAAAATAGGTAACTTCCTTATCCAATTTGATTCTGATATTTATCACTTTCTAATTTGAATCATTGTTATCTAACGTGCATATCTCCTAGATTCTATTATAATTAAATTAGAAAACTTCCTAATTCGACAATGTGCATAATAGGCAATCCGATATCTAATCTTTGATATTTGATTCCCGCGCATGGAAGGTTGGCCAAACCTATTCGCAATCCGTCAGATACGATTTGCCAATCTTATCATGTCGGTCAAACCTATCCGCAATCCGTCGGATACGATCTGCCGATAAAATCTTGCCATTTGGATGTAATAGATATTCGGTGCATATTTTTTTTTAGATATTCTAAATATTTTCATAATTCAAAAATCAAAAAAAAAAAAACCATGCATTAGATAGGATTGCATTAGTAAGATAAGATTTTATTTAGAAAATCTTATCTCATAGGTAGTTTGCATTTTAAAGAAGTATTGCATATAGATTAGGCTTGCATTCATTTAGATAATATTCCATTTAGAACTGGGATAAGATTTTCTAAAATATTTTAGGATTTAATCTAGATTTTTTCCTAAATATTTAAGATAACTTTCATTTGGGATAGTATCAATTTCATTGATTTTCAGATCCGAAATTCATTAGAAAATACCAAAAATATTCATGTGCATGTCATATTTGATACGTCATCTAGTCCAGATTTATTTAGTATCATGTTTAGGTGCATTCATGTAATATTATGTCCGAATTCATTTAGTGTCATGTTTAGATTCATTCGCCATTTTTTTAGACACATCCATTAGTATAAATATTTAGGACCATGCACTAATTTAATTTAGTAACTTAGAATTATTAAATGCATGACATATGGTTTAGTTGGATGACATTTTTGCTCGTCATTTAGAAATGTAAGTTTAGGATCCTTATTGCATGTCATATAGGATAAAACTTTAATGCATGTCATTCGATTGTACGTCATTAGATTATGTCTTGCATGCCATGTGAGGGTAGTAGTCATTCCTTATGTTTATTTGTATTTAGTATAGTTGCATTGCATTCTCATTAAATAAGTGAAAACCCCAAAAGATAATTGCATTAGTCTAGGTCTTACGCTTGGGAGATAAGCGTTAGGGAATAGGTTGCAACGTCCAGGTATGTTTACGCTACCCTTATCTTGTAATTTATTTAACGCTTTTGATTATTTGGTGTTAAATAATGTTTGCGCACTTGCATGAATACCTCACATGTTAAAGCTTTTGTTTAAAATTAACCCAAAGCTATCCGTTCAAATGTTTTCTTAAATAAAAGAACGGTACCGAAAGGGCGTTAGAGTAATTTAGCGTAACCAAGTCCCTGGACTCATAATTTCTGGTTTCGAAGGAATAAAGTATTTCTCCCGATACTTTATTTAGATGTCTAATCAACTTACCGTAAACTGATTAGTGGCGACTCTAAAGTTAAATCATTTGCATGTTAATTATTTGAACTTAAATCATGATTTGGTACAGCTTGGGAAAGCTCGAGTTAGGTTAGTTAATTTATTAATTGACTTAGTAATCCATTAGCCTAGATTTAGCGAAATTTAGGTCGCGACAAATGTATCTAGTTTTTAAGTGCAGAAGGAAGGCAGCAAGAAAAATGAGTGCAAGACCATATAAAATCATTGTGTTTTTGTTTAGGGGTCGAATTTCGTCGTCAATGGCAAATTTGATCCCTAATTTTTGGAAAATGCGATAGCAATCAATGAGCGAAACAAAGAAAAGCAACACTCACAAGTTTTTTTTGTCATAATCACTTACAGTTTTATTTGATGGAAAACCATTTTTGCAAAATTATTTTCGAACTTTTTAGTGTTTGGATAACAAAAAGCTTGTTCAGTGGACTGAAAACGACCATCTTAAATTGGGGAAATTGAATTTCTCTTCTGACATGAAGGAAATCAATTTCCAAGTGAGAAGAATAAGTCCATCTATGTCTATTTCCTATCTCTCATCATTTTTCTTTGTTTTGATAACTTCTTTTTTTTTCATAAATCTTTTCTACCATCTCGTAATATTCTTCATTAATGCTAATGTTGTTATATATTCTCCAAAAACACGATCATATCTAATATTTAAAAATATGATTTCATAATTTCTTTCTTAATTTCCTTCTAATCCACGGTTTTTATGGATTACAAACTTTTAAAAAGAAGATGTTGATTTCATTTTGTTAGTCATTCTATGTAATTTTAACAATACAAGGTGTTTTTAGTGGATTCACTTATTATCAACTACTATAAAATCATTTTTTAGCCTGTTTTCAGCACAAACAAATACTAGAAAATGATTTACTTTCTCTGAAATTAATTTTTTTCTAAAAACATTTTTCAGCGAGAAGAAGTTCTCAATGAATTAAACAAACCCTTTTCGACCAAAAAAACAAAGTATTAAACAAACCCTTAAAATTCTGCTGATAACAACAATGGAAACTTTGGTTGTTTTCTTTCGGGAAGATTGCAGAATAATCGTCACTTTTCTTCACTTTACCCCAACTTGGTTGAAAGCTTGATTATTATTATTTTTAATGAGTAAGAGATTCTGTACTAATTTTGGATTTTTTCTCAAATAGAAGGATGATATTAGTGTGATAATCGCGAGGGCTATGGATGGAAAACCTTATTTAAGCATTTTGTCTTGGTAAATTCTGGTGGGATAAAACACAACGCGTTTAGTTTCAGTAAACACACATAACTGTCTCTTTTGAGTTCATGTATCTATAGATGGTTAAGGTTTATATCATTGCCTTTTGTGGTAGTCTGACTTGACACAACAAATTGTCAACCTAGCTCGAAATGCGTCGTCATTGTATCGTGCGAAGTTAATTTCTTATTGGTCAATTATAGTCTCGATTAACTTACTATTGAAAAACTTAACTAAATATGAGTATGGTGATGTCTATGTTTTAATTCACCAATCATAAAACTGGTTAGAAGAAGTTTTCTTCAATCAGAGATAAAGGTGATGAACAGAGATATTTTTCTCTCTTCTCATTATTTCTTTTCTGAATGAATACAAAAACCTATATAGTTATACAGAGAAAAAACCACCACATCTATTCTAAGCTATGCACTATCTTAGGCTAAGAATCTGGTTAATCCTCAAAATAAGGACATTATACAATACAAATTTAGCAACTAATCAGCCCTACAATTTCTCCAGTTAATCTTAATTGACAATTCACACCAACACTCCCCCTCAAGTTGATGCATAGATATCACTAATGCCTAACTTGTCAAGTAAGTTGTAGAAGATTTTGCTAGAGACAGCTTTCGTAAGTATATCTGCCAATTAGTCTTCATAATTAACAAATGGGAATCGAACTGTCTTAGCATCAAGGTTTTATTTGATAAAATGTTGATCTACCTTGATGTGTTTAGTATGGTCATGCTGGACTAGATTATGAATAATATTGATGGCCGCCTTATTATCACAAAATAAGCTCATCTCTAAATTGGGAGCAAAACCAATCTCAGTCAGTAATCTCTTAAGCCAAAAAAGTTCACAAAGTCCTTTGGCCAATCCTTTGAGCTCGGCCTCAGCATTGGATAACGCCACTACCTTTTACTTCTTGCTCCTCTACTCCTACAAAGGTGAAGTAGCCTGATGAAGACTTTCCATCAAAAACACTCTCTGCCCAGTCTGCGTCTGTATAACCATCAATATTAAGATGATAATTTTGAGAACAAGAGTCATTTCCTTGGAGCGGACTTGACGAAGAATTCGAACTACCGCATCCATATGATCCTCACTAGGTGAATGCATAAACTAACTGACTATGCTTACGACATGAGCAATATCCATACGAGTATGGGATAAATAAATTAACTTACCCACTAATCTTTGATTCCTCTCCTTATTAGTTGGCACATGATGTGGATACTCTCCAAGCTTATGAACAATATTGGAGTATTAGCTGGCTTATAGTCTAGCAATCCCACTTCAGACAATAAATCTAGCACATATTTCCTTTGAGAAGGAAATATACCTTTTCTTGATCTGACTACTTCAATCCCTAAGAAATACTTAAGACCCCCAAGATTCTTCATTTCAAACTCGGTTGCCAATCTCTTTTGGAGTCTATAGATCTCTTCCAAGTCATCCCTTGTAATAATCATGTCATCCACATAGATTATTAAAGTTGTTCAATTGTTGTTTCAAGAATAGAGTATGATTTGAGTTACTTTGGTAGAAACCATACTTCTTCATAGCCAAGTTGAATTGTCCAAAACCATGCATAGGGTGATTGTTTTAGACCATACAATGAACGTTGCAACTTACACATGACCCTTGTTTTGGGGAAACAGTGTACCCTAATGGAATATCCATATAAATCTCCTCCTCAAGGTCGTCGTGAAGAAAAGAAATGCGTTCTTTACATCAAACTGGTGCAATGGCCAGTCTAAATTTGCAACAAGAGACAACAATACCTTAATAGTGTTCAGTCTCACCACCGGTGAAAAAGTCTCTTGATAGTCTATGCCATATGTATGTGTATATCCCTATGCCACAACTCTTGCTTTGTATCGTTCAATAGATCGATTTGCTTTATGTTTAATAGAGAAAACTCATTTGCACCCAATTGGTTTTTTTCCTTATGGCGGTGGAACAGGATTCCATGTTTTATTTTTCTATGGCGCCTCCATTTCTTCTTTTATCAATTGAATTCACTTCGAATCTGCTAAGGCTTCTTGTATCTTATTGGGAACATGGACTGAAGACACATTGTGTACAGATGCCTTGACAGGTTCTGATATTCTCGAAGTTGATACATGGTTTGCAATAGGATATTTTGATCTCATTTCCTCAAAATCCGGTGAGTACTGATTTGGTGGCTTTCAACAATTATGCCTGAAAGGCAAGTGATAACTGAGAGAGGTATCCAAGTCATCAAGAGAAGAAGGTGTAGTAGGACAGCTTACCTTAGGAATATTCTCATGAGACAAGTCATAGGGTACTGCAGAGTTAGGGGGTTCAACAATTGTATAGTATCATTGTCAATTCCTATTACTTGCCCAACTTCTAACTCAGTCACCTGCTCAATATTAGTTCTATTCTCCTCACTAACCATTGCTTCATTATTTTCACTTACTAGGCTGCCAAGTTGTCCAATTTTGATTTGTACAAGAGTATCTTCAAATACAACACAATCCCACTAATTCTGCCTTTCAACCAGTATCTCCCTTGGAAAGGAAGAATTGGATGTTGGTAACCAGAAAAAACTTTCAGACTCCACGAAGGTCACGTCTATGATGAAATAAGTACACCTAGTAGCAGGATTGTTACATCATCCCTTTTTTTGTGCCATACCCCAAAAAAAAACACAACGAACTGCGCAAAGGTCAAGCTTAGTACGTTAATTTTTATGGAGATGAACAAAAGCAACACATCCAAAGACTCAAGAAGGAATCAACAAAACTGAGGGAAGAGAAACATGGTTGGAAAGAACTTGTAATGAAGTCTTGAAATTCAACACCTTTGAAGGTATACAGTACAATAGATGTACTGTTGTGATCACATCATTATCACGGTATTTGTTCGGCAAATGTGTGCCAATCAATAATGCACGAGCAATTTCTAAGATATGTCTATTTTTCAGTTCACCAACTCCATTATGTTGTGGAGTTTTAGTACAAGAGGTTTCATGAAGAAGACTATAATTCAGGAAGTAACTTTGAAATTTCTTATTAACATACTCTCCACCATTGTTAGTATGAAGAATCTAAATTTTAGCTGAAATTAAGTTTGAATCATAGCATGAAAAGTTTGAATCATACCCAACACTTCATCTTTGTGTTTCAACAAGTACAACCAAGTCATTCGAGTACAATCATAAACAAATATCACAAACCAACGAATTCCGGAAATAGTAGTAATAGGAGACGGTCCCCAAACATCAAAATGAATTAAGGCAAAGGGAATATCACTTTTGTGCAAGCTTATTGGGAAAGGTACACAATGACTTTTAGCTAAAATGTAAGTTTCGCATTTAAAAGGTGAATCCTATGGGTTGGAAAATAAATTAAAAAAAATAGGTACTTCATATAACTAAATGAGGGATGTCCCAAACGATGATGCCATAGCCAAATACGTCTCTCCTTGATACCAGTTGAGTGTTGCATGTTATTTGTTTTACCAAGACTAAAATCATCCATGCAGTATAACGCCCCTCTCGTAGTACCACGTCCAATGATCTCCTTTGTGAAAATATCCTGAAAAAGATGAAAGGTAGGGTAGATTAAAGCAATACAATTTAGCTCTCCGATGGCTTGGCCTACAGACATCAATTTACTTGAGAGAGATCGAACCAACAAACTATTAGACAAAGAGAGAAGGTGAGAGAGCAACAGTCCCAGCTCCTGTACTAGGGTATATGACCCCATTAGCATTGGCAACACTACTTCATCTTGATTGGGTAATCTTGACAAATTCATTTAAACTGAAAGTCATATGGTCAGTGCCCCTGAGTCAACAATCCAGCCACAGTAATCATTCTAATTAGAATTAAGCAATGCATAGCCATGATTACCTTGAGTAATTTAATCACTTGAAGTTTCCACTTGTGGAATCAAAGATAAGTGAGGTTCTGCATTAACCAAAGAAGCTCGTCCCAACCCGCTATCAGCATCAAATTCATGTTGTTTTCGTGCCTTGAGTTCTTTCCACCATTCTGGGTACCCATGTAACTTAAAGCAAGTTTCACGAGTATGCTTTATGTTCCCACAGTGTGTACAGCCTTTTGTGCCTTGGCTCTTTAGATTGTATTCATCTTTGCACCCCCCAAAGAGGAAGAACCGGTTTTGGACATCTGGAGCGTCGGTGGTCGCTAAGGCTCCATCTTGACTCCTTTAGAGGCCATGGCAGCGGCATATGTAGGTTACGTGCTCGACATCATAATCGTTGGGAATGGTCAAATCTAAAGCACATCAACCTGTATCTTATCCAAATGATCATCCAACCCATCAAGAAAAATATAGACTCTATCTTCCTATAGAGCTGAGTTATACCTCTCTATATCAGTGGGACATTCCATCAGGTTAGGGCAACAGAAGTCAATTTCTCTCCATAAGCCATGAAGGCCATTGTAATATGTTTCATGGGCCCTCCAGCTTGTCTCATTCTAGTCACACGTTTTTTCAAATCATACACTTGAGAAGTGTTAGTTCCATAAAAAATAGTTGTAGCAATTGAATCCCATGCCATTTTTGCGATTGGAAAACGAGTAAAATTGCTTATCAATTCAATTGAGGCTGTGGAAAGTCCCCATTGATATATCTCAATTTATATTTGCCAGAGATATACATTTCAACAACTGGGGACCATAGTACATAGTTGGTGCCATCCAACTTAATGTCAATATATGCAATGGAAGAATCATTGTTTGGTACCAGGGTTTGGATCTAATTTTGGGGCAAGAACTGTATCATTCGGGTCGTTAAGTCGTTGAGGATGACAGTTGTAGATGACCTCTCGCCGTGTTGCTGATGCGCCACCAAATCAATTGGTTCTTTCATAGTTTCTGATCAAGTCTGGTTCCTCCCTTTTCTAATTTTTGGGTTGAGGTCTAATCATAGCAGATAACCCTAGGATATATGCTTTCATACCACGATAAACAGAGATATTTTTCTCTCTTTTCATTATTTTTTTTCTGATTGGATACAAAAACATATATAGTTGTACAGAGAAACAACTTACAAATCTATTCTAGGCTAAGCACTATCTTAGGCTAAGAATCTGGTTGATCCTCAAAATAAGGACATTAGACAATACAAATTTAGCAACTAATCAGCCCTACAATTTCTCCGATAAATTTTAGTTGACAACTCACGACAAAAAGAGGGAAATATAGATCACATAAATAATTTTCTTGCATCAATTTATTTACCCTAGCATTTGAGTGAGAGTTATTTGGTCTTTTCAAGGAAAAGATTGTGTCAAGGGTGTGAAAATAGGCCCAGTCTTTTGTTATTGGCTTTTCCACATGAAAAGCCAATACGGCAGCGATTTTATCGGCTTATAGGCTTGATTTGCATTAGAAAATATTTTCAATCCAGAACCAAACTGATAAACCAGTTAACCGAAAGTTTAGGTTCGATCCTGATCACTCTTATACCGGAGAAATTAACTATGTAGAAGAAGGTGCACTTTGGCAGACATACATCTCTTTGACCTAATATTTCGGAGCATCACAAAGAAAATCACTAAAAATATTCATTTGATCAACTAAACATTCTAGTTTTCAGAGATTTGTTTGTCTAATTGGAGTAAGTACACCCTGTAAGAGAGACAGCTGCAACACTAACACACCATATTGAGATTTTGCAAACCCTACACGACTTCACCACATTGTCTTTTAAGTTGTGCTTTGGCTTCCAACAGCGCTCGGCTCAGTTCTTCATCTTCTGGTGCTTCTCTCGCCAACACCTCGTAGTCTTGTATCGAAGCCTCCCACTTCTCCAACTGATTAAAAAAAATAAAGCAAACATAGACTTCATGAGAACTGATCAATTACAATGAAATCGCCAAGTATTGAGAAGTACTAGGGTCATGTAGAATTGCCCTAGTAACTCCCATCTTCTGCATTCACAAAATATTGTATTCATCAAATTTTGCAAAATC
The DNA here is from genome assembly GCA_001662345.2 of Metrosideros polymorpha var. glaberrima. NCBI lineage: Eukaryota > Viridiplantae > Streptophyta > Magnoliopsida > Myrtales > Myrtaceae > Metrosideros > Metrosideros polymorpha. The sequence goes on from BCNH02000009.1 coordinate 3,246,796, forward strand.
ATAATCAACTGAGGATGGATCGGATGTGTCCACATTGAAAATTACAATTGTTTGGCTTTGTACTAGGCGAAAATTGATGAATGTTTTGAATGACAATGAAAATATTTACCATTTTTATTGACAAGCATGTGATATTATACATGAAGTGTATGAAATGTTTTGCTGCAAGCTTATTCGGAGGTATTTTATCAAACAATTTTGATTGTGTCAAAAAGATTCACCTTGGCGAAACAATCGGCTCTTCTGAGTCTGGCCTTGCTGTAAGACGGGCGGACATTGAGTGCGGCGGTGCAATCCTCAATCGCCTTCTCGTACTGGCCTAGTTTGGTTCGGCACGCAGCGCGGTTGCACAACAAGACCGAGTTATACGGGTCATGCTCAAGTCCTCCTCCATATGCTATGCAAGCCTCGGAGAATCTCTCAGCTTTGAAGAGCTCGTTCCCTTTGTACCGGGCTCCCGCCACGGCTCGAGCCCTCTTAATCACAGAGTTCACTTCCTTGTTGCTTGAGTCTAGCCGAGCCGCCCGTTGAGCCGCCTCCAAGGCATCATCAAATCTGCCTCAAGCAAAATAGCCATGTTAGCCACATTGGTTAAATGATTTGATTTTCATTCAAAATGTCAATTGGGACTCAGGGACCCCTAAGAGATGGAAAATATGACATTTGGTGCACCTCCTTTGTCTCCTCTATTGATTTTGCCCTCCATGATGTTCATATAAGTAATGTGTACGACTATATACGTTTACGTCTAATCATTAATGGAACCAAACGATACAAGACAAATAACTTATCACTCAATTCAATTACTTGGATTGTTAATAAAAACTATTACTCGAATAAAATATCGAAAATTTCAAGATTAGCGTGTGAACCGGACCTAATTGAGAAAAGTGACACGAGATAGATTAGGGTAATGTCAATATCTGATGAAGATAGACTTGGTTACTGATCACCAATTGGAACTCTTTGGGGCTTATAGCCGGTGTAGCCTTGGCTCGTTTGTCAAAGCCTTCAAGATGGATGGTCGGCAAGAAAAGGGAAGAATTGCTGGCCCCATTTGGAACTTTTGGTAGGTAAGAGGTCAAATTATGGAGACTCAAATCCCTATCATTTCTTTTCTGGCTCTTCTTTTTGCCAACAAGCTTCCACTTTTGAGCTGTTTAACGATACCTAATTTTGCCCAAATCAAAACCGCGTCGAGCACCAAATGAGACCTTTGCCCTATTTCCCCCCCTATTTTTTTATGGCATTATGCTTTACGAGGGATTAGGAGGCAAGAGAAAGGGTTCTTAAAACACAATCGTAGTTGGACAGAGGGACAGAGAGGTAGGGAAAAGATTAGAAGGGATTTTGAGGAATTGATCCAGTCAATTTGAATACGAGGGATTTGTAGGGATATATGTATATTATCTAACAACTTTATTCTTCTTTCTCCCTTATACCCTTATATTACATCTATTTATAAGTATGTCTAAGGATAGTTTTATCACAATACATTTTTTTTTCATTCCTTTTCCATCGCCTAGCATCCAAATAACATCATGACTCAGTCCCCTCAAGTCCTTTCTCTTCCTTCTTCTCATAATTATCTAAATCCATTCTTTTCCTTATTAATCTCTCCATCAAAATTGAGTTAGGATACGAGAGTGACGAGGGCAATTTGGCAAAGAAAATATCTATTTGGTTAATATGTAAACAATAATCATGGGCAGGAGATGCAACTCGAAATCTAGTAACAAAACTCAAGATATATACGTATATTTTCGAAAGTGACGATGCAAATTGATATGTGTGCACAAAAGCGAGGATGATAATTGAAATTTCTCGAAATAAAAAGGCAATCAAAGAGAGAGGATAGTTTATACATGTGAGGTGGATCACTAACCTGCCGACGGCCAAGTCAACTTGAGCCCGCACGACTAACAAGCCAGCATTCCCAATCGGACCGAGGAACTTCGTACATTCCTCGACCTCGAAATTCGGACCCTTCGACAATGCTTCGTCCGCATCTTGGTGCTTCCTCAGCTTCAACAATGCCTCCGCTTGCAATGCAAAAATCTTCTCCAAACATATATAATAAAATAATAATAATGTAATTCAGACATCAACCTTAAAGAAAAAATGAAGAAATTGCTCGATCCGGGCATGTTACACGAAAAAGATTGAAATTGGAGGAGCTTGATGGCTTACCTGAGGGGCCGAATCGGCACCGGCCGATATCGCACATCGGCTTTCTTTGATCAAAGTATTCCAATCCCTTAGCTTGTGAGCTTCGGTGCATTTACTGAGATGGGACTGAACCCTTTTAGCTTTCGCAATGTCCTCCGGGTCGGCTTCGGGCCCCGAGTGTTTGTAGTGGTACATCGCCTTTTGTGCTTCGCCTAATCTAATGCAGATGCGAAAGAACATTTATCAGAGCAGTATTCCATCTGCGAAATTTTGAATAAATATGGAAAGAATTTGAAATGAGGGAATTCAACTTCAAATTGTATGCTCCAATTGTTGAAGATTTTCGAAGGAACATTGCTTTGGTGGGATAGAAGTTACCTGAGATACAAGGTTGCCAAGCGATTATGAGCTCTTTGATAATGAGGATCGATCCGAATGGCTTCTCTGCACTCGAAAACGGCCTCGAGAAGTCTATCCAAAGCAGTCAGAGCGGCGCTCCTATTGCTCCTGTACGAAGCCTTGTTCGGATCTATCGAGATCGCTGCGTCATACAATGCCAAGGCTTCGGCGAACCTACCGTTCTTATAATCTTCATTGCCCATTATCTTCAGCGTCTCGGGGTCCATTCTCGTCGAGAGAGCACGACAGAAAGAAGCCGGGGGTGGCGTTTCACTAGGCTTTCTGTTGCTGTCTGCCGGTTTCTTCACGATGTTGCCCATCACACTGTTCGTGTATTTTCCGTTAGGCATCGGAGTCTCGTTCCTCGCAGAAGTCTTTGTGATGGAATTGTCCGGCGCACTGCTTGAATTGCTTGGATTCATTGTCCCGGGTTGCCTCAAATTGCCCAAGTTCCCGAAGAGCATTACGTTACCCGACGAAGCACGGACAAGCGTGCTGCTTCCGCGGGACTTTTGGTGATCAGAGATCATGCTTTCTAGCTCGCCTGATATGCCGGTCACCTCTGGGGGCACTCTTCTACCTTTGTTGACATAGGTTTGTTTATGAGGATTCTTTGTAGGATTGGTTGCCCCGGATGAAGGCAACACCATCGCCATCTCATCGGCGACCTTGCTAGGGGCTTGCTTTTGGTAGTATATACTTGGATTCCCACGGTGGTTCTGAGACGGCCTCATACTCATCGGCTTAGGTGGGACTTCAGACCCGTTGGCATTGAGGAAGGTGGCCCCGTTGGACCCGCCGTGTCGCTGCCTTGAATCGGGGGTGCTCGTCGATTTACTCACATTGCCTCCAACGTTGCGCACGGAGGACGTCATCGACCCGGTGGACGTTGTCCTTCTCGGCCAAAACGTGCGCTTCCCGAACACCGCATTGAGCAGGCCGCAACCCGACGATCTCTCTGGCAAGGAATCCACCATTTTTTTTTTCCTTTCGAATCCTAGCGCGAAGCGGGAGGTCGAATTCCAGTATAAGGAATTAGGAATCGAACGTGGAATTAGATGACGACCTAAATGCAACCAGAGAGACCATGAGAAGGAATTGTTATGACAACAAGCATGGGGATTGGAATTCGAGTTCAGTTAAGGCAGGGCTTGGCTCCAGGAGAGAATGTATATGCTTCAATGATGATACGCAAGGTCTCCTGGAGTGGCAGCCAGAAAACAGCTGTTAATTTGTCCTCTCTCTTTCTGGTGGAGATGTGATGCAAGATGTCATGATGAAGGGGAGAAAAATAATAATAATTGAAGAATTAAAGAAGGGCAAAAAATATTTTCGTTAGCGAGTATGATTTTTTTTTTTTTTTGGTCGGATTTAGTTAGTGAGTATGATCAAAATGGCAATTTTATTTATTATTTGGCAAATCCTTATCCGTGTGCTTGTGTGTGCTAGAAGGTGGGGGGCACCAATAGACTCGGTCATGGAATTAAGGAGGATCTCTAGATTTTTAGTAAACAAAGGGACGTGGTGATGCCCTCTTTGACAAATGCCCTTTTTTTATTTGAGCATTCCATTTGGACTTTTCTTGTCGAACTTGGCTTTCTTTGTGCCATAAGGACAAACCAAATGGACCCATGTCTTGAAACAAGATTCTTAGGATGTCACCACTCGTCCATTGCGAGAGAGAGAGAGAGAGAGAGAGAGGAGGGCACGTTGGGAGTCCGACCGGCATTATGTCTCGATTATGAATGGCTGTAGCCGTCTCAGCACGCGCTTCCCTTGAAGCCTCTCGACTCAGCAACGATGCAAATGGTGGCTTTCCAAGTGATGAGGTTATTTTTACGCGTTGTGTTGTGAGGGGGAATCGCCCTTGGGTTTATACTTTTAAAAAGAAAAGGTCGATGGTAATTGGCTTGTCGTCCCGCCCGTCAACAATACACAATGAAATAGGTGATGGCCCTAATTCATCGAAAATGGCTGTTTTACCTGAACTGCAAACAATCGCTCACCAAAAGTTGATTTTTGATTTTTTGCGGAATGGATTCCGTGGCAATTTTGAAAAGGAATACACTCGGTGTTATGACTTAGATGAACGAGGAATTTAAAGATGAAAGAACCACAAAGGATGATGAAATTTAAAAAGACAATTATATTAATAAACCGAAAAAGTATATAATGAATATGTGTTTGATGATGATTCCCTTTATGATTATACGCCACAATTTATATGACCCACTAATTACAATCATTCAGTAGCAACTATTACTCTTAAGTATGGTTACAACTGTTCTCCAAGAATTCCAGGCCTCTTCTCGAATAGGTCAACCTTTTGAACTGCTGCTGAATCCATGGGAGATAACCTGGTGAACTGAAACATCTTAATAACCAGAAGAGAAGAATCGTGAAATCATGTGGAGGTCGGCTGAAGCCTTGATTGGTTGCTGCTTCAATGAGCAGAACACATGATGCAGGGGATGCAAATGGTGGCTTCCAAGCAAGGAGGTGATCTATGCATCTGTTGCATCATTGAGTATGAAGTAATTACGCGTTGTGTTGTGAAGGGAAATCACCCTTGGGTTTATACTTTAAAAAGAAAAAGTCCATAGTAATTGGCTTATCATTCAGCCCGTCAATGATACGCAATGGAATAGGGAATGACCCCGATTCATCGAAGATGGGTGTTTTACTCAAACAGCAAACAATCTCTCACCAAAACTTGATTTTTGGATTTTTACAAAATGGATTCTGTGGCGATTTTCAAAAGGAATACGCTCGGTGTTGTGACGAAGATGAACAAGGAATTTAAAGATGAAAGAACCGGGAACGATGATGAAATTTGAAAAGCCAATAATATTAAGAAACTGAAATAATATGTAATGAATGTGTTTGATGATGGACCTCCTTTATTAGTACATGCGACAATTTATATGACCCACTAATTATCATTCACTAGCAGCTATTACTCTAAATACGGTTACAACTGCACTCTAAAGATTCCAGGCCTCTTCTTGAATAGGTCAACCTTTCAAACTGCTACTGAATCCATGGGTAGGCAAGAGACAATCTGGCGAACTGAAACGCCTTAGTAGCCAAAAGAAAAGAAAGCAAAAGCAATTCCCGTAATAGCGGCGAGCGAAATGGGAGCAACCTAAACTGTGAAAACAGGATTGTGGGAGAGCAATACAAGCATCGCCGATCTCATCCACAAACAGTTACAACTTTCAAAATCATTGAGCTACTCAACCGTCGCTTGGTATCCTTGCCTTTGATCAATATCCTTTTTCTCATATTCTCCCCTCGCTTCCAAAACTAAGCATATTTTAAGATGGCCAAACCTTTGCTTGTTTCATCGATGAGCTTTATCGAACACCTCTCAACGACTCGTCAATGTCGATTCCACATGGTTGTCAATGATTCTTCTTCCTTGGTGTGAGTATTCAAGCCATATAGTCGTCAATTGTCCAATGGGTTGAACCACCTTCGCCGACCAGTCTTCCTTGATTGACTGCATTCCATTACTCATCAATAATTGTATCGTATAGTTGTTGAGAGCTACACGTTATGGTCATCGATAGTCTAGTTTTGCAATTGTCAATATTTAGTCGATTATACCAACCGAACTCAGTTGTCCGATTGAACCTACTACTTATCCATTTTAAAGTGTAGGTTTTTTTTTTGTACACGCCTGGCATAAGATGCAATCAAGTTTGATACGGTTTGAAAAATGCAATCAAATTCTGAACGCTTTGTATGAAATGTAAATTTTGTCCTTCTAGTGACTGCTCACCCAGTTTTCCTAAAATGTTGAGTTAGTCCGATGTGGCATTGCGAAATATTTTCTAAGCATATGATGTATTGGTGTGGTGCAAATGTGACGCCATGTCAGAAAAAGGTCAATTAAAAAAAATGTAAAACCCAAAATTTGAAGAAAAAGCAAAAAAGGAAGGGAAAAAAAAAAAGGAAAGCCAAAGACTCCAGCAATATGGGGGGGGACCATATTACTCGTGTAGCAAAGACCGGTGACCCTCATCGACCACAAGCAGAATCGCTAGCCTTAACACGGTGGTTAGGGTTGAGCATGGGCTGGGCCAACGCAGGATTTCACCCTTTTTCAGCGCAACATATTAGTCATGTAGCAAGAACAGGTGACCCTCATCAACCACAAGCAGAATCGCTAGCCTTAACATGGTGGTTAGGGTTGAGCATGGGCTGGGCCAACACAGGATTTCACCTTTTTTCAGCGCAACATATTAGTCGTGTAGCAAGGACCGGTGACCCTCATCGACCACAAGCATAATCGCTAGCCTTAACACGGTGGTTAGGGTTGAGAACAAGCTGGGCGAGTGCAGGATTTCACCCTTTTTCAGCCTTGCCCGGACTAAAGCAATTTCAATGACCCTGACTAAAAAAGACCGGGCCATTTGGGGCCGGATTTCACCCTTTTTTTTTCTCTTTTGCATTCCCATGTAATAAAACACACATATATGTGTAACGTATCATGAAAACCTAATAAACATGTATAAAAAAATAAAAATTATAATAGCATAATAACATATCAAAAACCTGCTCTATAAAATAAAATTCACTGTAATACAACAATCTAATCATCAATCATGTAAAATAATTCAACAAAAAACACATTCCATAAGTCACAAAGACAAAATCTAACCCCTAACATCATTGAGGAGCAAGCCTCACAAGTCCCCATGGGTCCTCCATGGTCGGGGTAAAAAACTAATGGGCCCCGGTAAAGAACAAGCCCAACAAAGAAAAAACATATCATGCCATCCAACATATGTTTAAAACAGAACTTTTTAAGATATCGTCTTCTTTGAACTTGTGCCCTATGTGTGGTCGAGTAGAATGAACTACCAAGCAAAATGCTATGATTCGAGTTGCTTATACATGATTATTTAATGCTTAGCCCCGGCAAAACTGTCGCGTCGCGCTACATGCATTATTCGTTTCGTGATGCGCTAGTGGATTTTCACCGATAAGCCTGCTACGCTTTCGTCCTTCTACCATTGTAGATGCAACTTACAGAAGAAGTGCCATTGAGAACGCCTTTAGAGTCCTCGGAAGCGTAACGACAGACGAAGACGGCGGTTTGGGTAAGACTTGCTTTTCTTGTAAGGATGACCTAAAGAAAATGAAACATGGTGCAGGGTCAGGGCTAGGCGGGTTTGTGCCAAAAATTATAGCCCAGGCCCATCATTAGCAAAAAAAAAAATTACAAGAAAATTGCAAGCTGGGCAGGAAAAGTACCAAAAATATGCTAAACCTATTGCATTGGTACTAATTTAGTCATAAACCTTTCAATTGAACCAATTAATCATAAACCTTTTTATATTTGTACCAATTCAATCTATTATGCTAATTTATCTCGGAAATCGCTAACGTGGATGCTAACAATTTTACGTGACACAATCAGTGCTGACATAGACAAATTTTACACTTTTAAATATTTTCTGATTTTTTTATTTTTTTTTTATTTTCTCCACGCGACTCTCATCAGCTTCAATGAAAAATAAAAAAAAATTAGATAAAATATTATAAAATTTGTCAAAGTCATTGTTGGTCGTGTTACGTAGGACTACCAACATACACATCAATGATTTTTTTGCCTAAATTGGCCGGATGGTACCAATGTGAAAAGGTTTAAGACTAAATTAATCCAATTGAAATATTTATGAATGAATTGATATTAATGCAATAGGTTTATGACTTTTTTTGTACCTTTCCTTAAGCTGGGCAAGCCTGCTTGGGACCAACCTAGATGGGTCGGACCCCATAATTATAAGTCCTTGCCCATGCCTACTCGAAGATGTCTTCGGCCCTTGTGGCTTGAGCCGGACCTGGTTAAGGCGTGGGCCAACCGGGCCATGATAGGGTCTAGTGCATCCGCGACATTCTAGCTACCTAAACCGCCCAAAAGTGGTAGATGAGTCTTAGTCAAAACTAGTGATTGATTGGTACTTAACTTTCAAATTACACATGGTTTTTTCCATTAGGCATTTTCTACGATCAAACCCATTGAAATCTTCTATGGATATCCATCATCAAATGGATTTGCTATTTTACTAAATTGCCTTGCCCCCATTTACTTCCTCTTTTATTTATAAATTTTCTTTGATACGTTAGAGACTTACACTATTTTGGAATTTATTTATCGCAATGTTACGGGTCAAGTTTTAAAAGTATTGTCATTTTGTTTCCTTAAGAAGCGCAAATCTCATGTGCAACGTCTATTCAACGCATGTATTTCAGGAATTTTAGTGCACTTATGTCACCATTTGATTGTTCGATAATTATTTCTCAATTTCAATCCTAAAAAATTTGGAAAACAGACCTAACCTTTGAAGTAACATTCACATAGACCATCTAACTTCATTGTCTTCCATATGATGCACTTAGCTTTGCGAATCGCTAAGGGAGTAAACGGTAACTATTCTGTTCTAAAAATTAACTTCTTGTCAGAAATTAATTTTTTCACTTCTACTTCAGAAGTTGATTTCTAAAGTAGAAATGCATTTGGTAAACAAGAGAAAATTTTTACTTCTAGAAGAGAAATAATAATTATTTAATATTTTTTTAGAACTTTGTAA
>BCNH02000009.1:3257589-3276233 GCA_001662345.2 Metrosideros polymorpha var. glaberrima
GGGGGGGGGGGGAGTGGGGTTTCGAATTTGCTCAAAATCGATCGGTGCTAAAGAGCCATGAGTAGCCAATTATTAGCTAAACGAGATATAAATAGACTCTAATGAAAACGATATCAGTACAAACCGACTGAAGAGACACGGGCCAAGACGTGACACAATTGCCTTGGATCCTAAAATCCCGAGGCCCACGTGGTTTCCCATGGACAGCAACGTGGACTCCTGCCCGGGAAGAAAACGCTTTTGGCGCGTATTGGACCGACCGAACGTTGTCTTTCTCTCGCCCGCCGGTGACAAGAAAGCAACGCCCGGGAAGTCAACCTTTTCAACGCTTTGGTTTCTCATAAGAAAAAGAAGTCTGCCAATCCAAGGGCTCTCGTGAGTCAACCCTCCGGTCAAATCCCTAATATTTGCCCATTTGTCAGTGATATTTTGAGGAGTTAATCAAGGGTCAGCTGCCCACGAGACACGTGGGTCTAGTGTCAAAGCCTAAGGAGATGAGCTGGTCACGAGCGAAGTTCCAGGGGCATATATATGGTATTAGTAATTCTTGTAACATGAGAGTAGGAATAGGTAGGGATGAGCATAGTTCGAATGATAGTTCCTACTCTAGAATCGAGAACTGTCCATTAAGGATCGGTTCTGAAAAATTGAAATCGGAAATCGTCGTTGATTCTATGGATCGACTTGAGAACTAGATCGCCAGTCCGATCTGGTTCCCTAGTGGGTCCATGAAATCGGTCCCACCAAACTTCATGCGTGGTGCGAGAAGACGTAGCAGACCTTGAGTCGATTCGATCCGATCCGATCCAATATTGAGTAGGTTGTGTTTGTGGTCGATAGTACTAGGGTTCTTTGTTCCTCATTTGCAATTTTTGCCTTTATTTCAAAAGTTTTCTTCTCATTTTTACGAGGTCTAAGGGGAATTGGTATTCGCTATGTATGTTTTCGTCTTTCACTCGACCCTCAAAATAGATTTCCTGGACACTGTAGTTGAACCATTAAGCCATAAACCCTGGGCATGATATGGTTACAACAAAATAAGCTAGTCCTACGGTTTAATTATATGCTTGTTTTTGCTCGTTCATGTTCAATGGTTCGCTGAGAAACATGTGGCCCAATGAATCACCCCATTGGACAAATACTGCAGGGGGTTTTATGCTTTTTCGTTGACTCTCCGCTGCGAGACTTCATTACCTACTTGAAAGGTGTCTTGCTTGATAGGACCATTGACATGGGGAGAGAACCCTACCAAGAAATTTGGTTGCCGAGATTAGGTTGAAGAAAGGAGCATGGAGAATTCAAGTGTGAAACACAAACAAAAGGGTGTCTCTTGAACTCCAAGATCTAGGATAACAAGTATAGATATGTTGGAGATAAATTTACGCAAGTATATTACTGGTTCGGTCCGGATAGGCAGTTCCCCACTTGGAATTGGGAACTAGACCAATACCCACTAGTTCCAAAAAATTAGAACCGAGAACCGGACCAGTTCCCTTAGGAACCACCGGTTCTTGGCCGATCTGGTTCGATTCCGAGTAGTCCGGATGGTTCTCGGTTCCTTTGCACACCTCTAATAGTAGGCGTATCCCAACCTATGAAAGAATCCTCCTAGCGATGCCCGTTGTCAAGTGATGTGAGAAATTTCAACACTCCCTCACATGTAAGCCGAATTAGGAGCAACATGTGAAACTTGATTAATGGGCACCTAAAAGGGTAGCGCCTAGCTCTGAGGTTGAAAATGTTTGGGGCTACATTGGCAAAGCATTGAAAGGTGGAAGGAGACCACACATATATAAAGAGTATAAAACATATCCTCTGCCAATGTAGTCCCCCTTACAACCTTTCAAGTAAGATTATCCACGTTAGCGTGCTACATAGTATGGTCAGTAAAGACTGGATGCCACGCTAACAATTTCTAGCGGCAATTGGCCGAAATGATTATATTGGAATTCGCGTAAAGTATAGGACTACATTGACAAAATTTGAAAAATTATGATTAAATTAACATCCGTACAATATGTTTAGGATTAATTTGGTAATTATCGCCATTTAATCTTGATGGCAGAAACATGTTCTCATCTTTTTTGTTATTCTTTTTCCTTTTTCTTTTTTCTTTTTTCCACCTTCTTTGTATTTTTCCCCAAGGTTGAGAACCCGTGAGGTTGCAATGTATACTCACCCATCCTCAAATTGCAATTCAAAATAAACTATCCCATAAGGTACTCTTGTTATTGTCTCGCCTAATTTCAATCGTTGAAGCATGTGTTAGTATAATGAGATTTTTTTTGTTAATTTAGGCTAGTGGGGCGGTGTGGTTGAATTGCAAGCTCTTCCCTTGAAATCTAATGTGTAAAAGGCGCGTTTAGTAACGATTCTGATCCAAAAAATCAATTATATTTAGAAGTGATTCTTTCTAATTCTATTCTCTAGATGAGTTTTAGAGAATCAGAACACATTTGGTAACTGCACAAAATTTCTATTCTCAGAAAAGAAACGCGTTTGGTAACTACACGTAATTTCTGATTCTCATTCTCTCTCTTTTTCTTGTGAAATGCTTTCATCAAAACAAAACTCAATCACAAACATTGAAATCGTCGCATCTTTTGAATTACTAATTACTATTCTCATAGGGATTAAATCTAAATAGTGGGTTCTTTTCTTCTATTGATTTCACTTCTTTATTGTGATGGGCACTTCTCTTTTTATCTTCTGGTGGATTCCTCAATCATTGGAAGGCTTATAGGAGCAAAAAAATTATGAGCTTTCTAAGTTTCTAAATGCTCTCAGCCCCTTACTCTTGGTCATTCTTTTACTGTTCTGTGAAATGTCTTCTCTTGCTTTTGGGTGCATGCATAATTTACAAACTAGAGAGTGATATGCTTTTGGTTGAGAATGTATGCTATGAAAGTTGATTCTGCTAGAGAACAAAACGTGAAAGAGAGAGAGAGAGAGAGAGAGAAGAGGATCAGATGCAAATTGTTGTGAAGCAGAAGAGAGAGAGAGAGAGAGAGAGAGAGACCAGCAAATCATTGAAAATGCACCAAGAACTTGTGGCTGAAAGATGGGGTCGGTCCAGATAGAGCAGCCAAAGCTTTGCGGGTGTGCTGTAATATTGTATTGCGAGGAAAAGAGTCACAAGACTCTTGTTGTTTAGGGGGGGGGGGGACATTACTGCAAATTTTCTACCCTTTTGTTCCATTTGTCAAGAAGATATGCAATTTTATCATGCGAACATTTGAGTTGCAACAAAGCAAGTGCGAAGACATTGAGTCATGCCTTCAATTTCATTTCATTTTATCTTTGCCAGCCAAAGAAAAGGGAGGGGACAAATGAAAGTTGAAACATGGTATTGTATTCAAATTGGAAAGTAAATATGAAATGAGGTGTAACTTTAAATTTGGGTGATTTTGTTTTATTCTTACCCACTTCTAAAATAATGAAAAAGAGAGAAATGTGAAATAAAGAGAAGGGAGGATTCTACAATGGCTTGACCAATGCCACAATAGAAAGAAGAGAAAGTCATGATGAGGAGATGCAAAATCTATAAAATTCGTTTGAAGTAAATTCCTTGGAAATGAAAAAACCATAGTGGTTAGTAAAACTTGATTAACATTTTAACATCTATTTGAAATGTTATATAGTTAAGACATTTATTACTTCTTTAAAGATTTATTAGGCTTTGTTTCAACAATAAAATGAAAATATAAGAATTTCAAGAGAAAAAAATGATTTATTTTTGTCAAAAAAAAATCTCAAAAGTGATTCTGAAACAAAAAATGAACTTCTTCTTCTTTTTTTCTTTTTTTTGCTCCAAAATCGATTTTGGGAACAGAATTACTAATTTTGAGAATCGGAATCATTTTCATTATCAAACAGGATTTTCATCTTTTTCTGTTTCGGGAAGCAAAATTAGAATCGTTGCCAACATACATTTAAGATGTACATCCCCTCAATCTATTTCAAACATGCCGTAGCCTTATTTATTTATTTATTTATTTGACAATATAGGCTTTCTAGAAAGATTATTATATAATATCATACTATCTCATTGGTGTAACATGGAGATTGTTAAGAAGTGTGCTTGGATATATATATATAGTCCGGTGCATGTGTAAGGCCCGGTACTTATTAGAAAGAGAAAGAGCGTTACGTGCTTTGCAAACATGCCTTCCTAAACTATTGAAGTTGTTGGTAAATGTGATTGTGTAATATAAGATTGCAACAACAATAAAAAACATTTCAAGTTATGATCACATGATGCTTCATCGGTGTCACATTGGGTTCCTATAGTGCTGAATGATACTCGTCTACGTGATTAAATGCATCCCACTCGGCTGATGCTGACCCATATGGGTCCAGGCAAAAGCTGTCTTTGCTTCTCCCCCACTTGATTAGAGATATTCTCATCAAGTTTGATACCAGCGAAACATCATTAATGGCATTTCGTTGAAAAGAATTTATGTGAAAACGGTTTCTGGGCTTTCCAATATTTGGAACGTCGAAAATGGTAAATCGGTTGAAAAATCTTTTCAATCAAAGAAAATAGTCGCACTTAAAATCAGGAAAACCATTTCTCATTTCTGATAAGAGGAAAACTTTTCAATATTTGGAACCCTGAAAATGGTAAATCAGTTGAAAAATCTTTTCAATCAAAGAAAATAGTTGCACTTAAAATCGGGAAAACTATTTCTCATTTCTAATAAGAGGAAAATGTTTTCATTAACTAAATTTCTCGGTGAAGAGTGTCAGTAGGGCTCTAGAGCTTAGATCGTCAAAGCTTGAATTGCATAGTCAACAAAAAACGGCAGTACTAAACTAGATTAACTAATCCCCCAAGACATGAATGTATGAAAGTAGATATTATGTTATTCTTCAGGAACAATGCACATATGAATAAACAACCTAGAGTAATAATAATAATAAAAGACATGACATGCTTATTCAAAATGAATGTGTAAATTTGATACATGAAGTTCGTTCTCACAGTACATATTATCATATAGTAATTGTAGATAGTACTAGTAAGCTATTTGTGGATTCAAACTGCCAAACTGCTGCTTGTGGGATATAAAAAAAAACCCCATTGTAATTTTCGCAAAGGCTGGCACAATCAATCATGGAACATTTGTTCTTGCGCATTTATCTTCCTCTATAAGTTTCTTGCAAATTTACCTTTCCAGCACTTGAAACTTCCCGAAACCTTTAATTTTCAGTCCCTGCACTTTAATTCATTTACTTTTACAACCGTTCACTTTTCTATCCAAAATAAAAAAAAAAAAACCATTTTCCTTAAAAATCCATTGATTTCATCCCTATTTTAAGATTTTTCACTTTTTGGTGAAACACTGATGAAAGTAGCAGTAAGCGAGTATGCTCTTGCTTTGACCGATTGTATGCTATTAGACCACACCCCGGCATGGATGGCACACGTTAACTCACTCGTATAGGAATCAAGTCTGTAGTTTTTCCTTAACATTGCATCAACATTGAGAAGATCGAAAGAGGGGGCGAAAGGGTCTTTCCACTTATATTTCCATGAATTATCTATCCGTTATTTGTCCTGTAATCAAGCGGGCTTCACGAATACGTTTCTTATTTTATAGTGTCGGTGTCTGCACGTCCAAATCCCTCAATTGGTATAATATTTTTTTTTGCCCCGTCCCCGATAATACCCTATTCTAATTTTACATCCATGTGATCCCGAGATCCGAACGAGGATCCAGATGAAATCTTTTAAGAATTTGTTTTGGTCCAATATGGCTTTTCCTTATCATCGTATTATTAGTGAGAAGATCAAAAGAGGGGGGCAAAAGGGTCTTTCCACTTCTGATCCCATGAATTATCTATCCTTTTTAAGACAAATGCGTCGTGGTCATTGTCCCTCGCACCCTAAATTCACTCCATCCACCGTCAGGAAGGAGCTCGGAACACGACCCTGTTACCTGCTCTCGCCGTGTCGTTCTTGGACCTATGCACGAGCCTCGTGGGGCCATCTCCTCCGAGTCCGGACATGGGTCCTCAACGGGGTCGAAACTAAGGAAGAATCTGGCTCTCTGACTGCGATTGGAGATGAATATACAGTCTGCGCTGTCGGCTTTTGGACATTGGAGTGAGTGGAGCGAGCGAGGGAGTGCGAGCAGAACCTGCAAAACCGCGTGGAAAGTAAGGGAAAAAGAGGAAAACTTCCTTTGCCCACAAACTGCTCGAAGAAAAGCCTCCACGTGACTGATCTCACCTCATCCGATCCCCGCATTCAAGTCTCTCGCACCTCCTACTTTCAACCGACGCTTGAAAGGTATATATACAACCCCCATCCCATCTGCTTCCCCTCCTCTCTCTCTCTCCTTCACTCCATAATTTTTTTTTTTGTCCTATCCTTCGCTCCATAATTGCAGATCCAATCCAAGCTCTCTTTAATCCCAAGCGGGGGTAGAGAGCTCGAAGCGTCGTAAATGGCTCCGCTTGTGCACTTCAA
This sequence comes from Metrosideros polymorpha var. glaberrima, assembly GCA_001662345.2. NCBI lineage: Eukaryota > Viridiplantae > Streptophyta > Magnoliopsida > Myrtales > Myrtaceae > Metrosideros > Metrosideros polymorpha. The sequence continues at coordinate 3,264,065 of BCNH02000009.1, forward strand.
TTGCAGAAGGGTTGCTCTTGTTCTTCTCTGTGTTGCTGTTGCTTTCTTGGGTTCCTTCGTCTTCCTCTGTGCTGGTGCTAGCTCGGAGTCTCGGATTCAGAGCAAGCAGTTTCTGGGTACTGCAAGAAGAAGATTGTTGGAGGTTCGAGGAGTAGAGGGCGATGATGACCAAACCGTTGTACCCAATAAGAAAGCCAAACCAACCACGCTCGCTACTGCCGAGAAGTCCAAGAACCAAACCAATCTCGCCAAATCCACTGTCTCCGCCAAAAACCAGACCAAGCTGACGAAACCCAAAGCAACCCTGTCCTCCAAGAACCAAACCAAGCCTCTCAAACCAACAAATTCCACCAAAAAAGCATCGCCCACATCCACCATTCTTGATAAATCCGGGCTCAAGAAGTTCAACTCCACCTTGAAGCTCAAGAAGCTGAACACGACCTCGAAAGCCTCCAATTCCACCAAGAGCGCTTTGTCTTCGGCCAAGAAAAGCTCAGATCTGGGGAAACTAACCCCACCCAAGAACAAAACCAAAGAGTCCCAACTCCAACTCGACAAGAAGCTCACTCAGTCCGACCCCAAGAAACAGAGCAAAAACAGAGACTCCACCGACCAAGAACCCAAGACCCCCAAGACCCAGAAGCCGAAACAGCCGAGCTGGCTCGACTCAGGGGAGGACGAAGATCTGGTCTCCGATTTCCGAGATCTGCCCACCAAGTTCCAGCAAACCCTCATCCCCGACCTCGAGCGAATCTCCAACACCTCCAAGACCTACCTCACCCGAGCCAACAAGCAGATGACCAAGGGCTTCAAGCCCTACGTGGGCAACAAGTACGCGCCCACCATCGCCACCCTCGTCTCGTGCGCTTTCATCTTGATCCCTCTCGTCCTCGTCTCCCTCGTCTTCAATCGCATCAAGGCCTACTTCTCCCTCCAGAAGCTCCTCATCTTCGTCCAGGTCTACCTCTCCATCTACTTCTCCATCCTCTGCCTCTCCTCGCTGGCCACCGGGCTCGAGCCCCTGAGGTTTTTCTACACCACTTCGCGGGCCACGTACGTGTGTATCCAGATTTTCCAGACACTTGGGTACGTCCTGTATCTGCTGCTGCTGCTGATGTACCTGGTGCTTGTTTTCTCGACCGACACTGGGCTGGGCTCCAAGCTCCTGGGGTTGGCCCAGACCTTCGTGGGCTTCGCTGTCGGTCTGCATTACTACGTGGCGGTGTTCCACAGGATGGTGCTCCATCAGCCGCCGCGGACCAACTGGAAGGTCCACGGGGTCTACGCCGCGTGCTTCCTCGCGATTTGCTTGTTCGCGAGGGCTGAGCGGAGGAAGAAGGCTTACTTGGAAGATGGTGGTGAGGAGGGCAAGAAGAGCTAAAGCTCAGACACAAGTGAATTCTTTGTTTCATAATCCAGCGCCTCGAAAGGAGTGGAACTTGCAACCAAATCAATTTGGTGCAAGAAATGGTACAGAAGCTACAATGGGCTTGTTAATGTCCAAGGATCCGATTGGGGTCAACCATTGGACTTTATCTTAATTGGTTATGTCCTTTTCCAATTCTTAATTACTAGGGTTATTCTAATTTTTTGTCACTCCCAAGATTAAATGGGAATAAAGCAGTATTGGTGTTCCTATTTGAAATAATGAGCATTGTCCTGCAAAATGTTGGCCAAGCAACTTTGGTGAAATGCTGTAATTGAATGTGATGATTTTGCATGATACCACTTCGGGCAAAGGACCCTGGTATCATTGCTTTACTTCGGAGAAAGAAGGAAGCGAGATTGTTTCTTTTATTCATTGCCCTCTTTCAGCCAATATACGTGGTTATCTGATGATCATGTCTTCATTCCAATGTCTTCGATATAGTAAAGCCATTCCTATTAAGGGAAGTAGCTAGTAGGTAGGAGAAAGAGGAGTTTTAAAAGAGAGGATTTCGAGAAAAGTGCATTAGAAATTTTGATTCTTTCGCATGGTGTTCAATTTAGTGCTAAAACTTTTATATCATCCATTTAAGTTCTTTAACTTTCAGATTTTATTCATTTAAGTTATATTGACCATTCACTCACCGAAAAAATTAATGTGGCATTGTTTAAAAAATCCATGCAAGAGTAATTTCGTCATTAAAATTTAATGCTAAATCATATTTGACGATCCAACTCACATGAGCAACTTAAATGAATCAAATTTGAAAGTTAAGGAACTTCAACTAGCAATCAAAAAGTTGTGGCACTAAATTAAGTGACGTACAAACGATTTGGAACTTGTAGCATGTTTTTCCCAAGTATTGCATTACCAATATCAAGGGAGAAGCAATTTTATCAGGTGCAATAACCATACTCAATGGTTTATGTGATTCAAATGCAAACGAATATATTTCGTTGCATTGATATGACATTATTAAAAGCCTCGGTAATGACTATTTAAGAGCACACTTCGACTCAATTATAGTGATGATTATTGGTATAATTACTCAAAAAGTCGTAAACCTACTGAAATTGAGCCAATTTTGTCATAAACCTTTTAATTTGTGCAATTTAGTCATAAACATTTTGACAATTTGTCAATGTAGTCCATTCGGCCAACTTTGATCTGAAATCACTGATATGGATGTCGGCTATCCTACATGGTACGACAAATGCTAACGTGGACAATTTTTTAACTTTTAAATATTTTTTCTGAATTGTTTTACTTATTTTTTCTTTTTTTCTCTTTTCCTTCTTCTTTTTTTTTCACCATGGCCATTGAGTGTCGCCAAAGATCACTGGCCACTTGGCGAGGGCTTGGTGAGAGTCACAACCCTCGCCCAACCTCACCCAGATATGGGCGAGGCCACCTTGCCCAAATTTGGGCATGCCCAGCAGCCACGACCTCGCCTAGATCTAGGCTAGGCAGCCTTGCCCACGGCCGTGGCTAGTGAGGCCATGGCCTCACCCAAATTTGGGAGAGGTGAAGGATAAATGAATAAGCTACAAGCACTTCAAATTCCTTAGCTGAGACACCGAGGTGAACAGAGGAACTATCGCCACGGCAATATTAGCGACAGTGGAGTGGCTATGGCGACGGTTATTGGCGAATTTAGGATCACGGAAGAGAACAAAGATGAAGAAGTCCAAGAATTAGATTCTCGAAAGAGAATCGTAAGTTATCCGTACGCGAACTTTTTCTGCTTTATTAAGTTATGGTCATACATGTGGTGGCTGGCAATGAACAATCGATTGATCGATACTAGAGGTGAATCAGTGTTGATCGGTGGTGGAGAGGCAAGAGGATTCCGAGCACCTTGCAATGTTTCCAGGACGGTGAGGAAGTCGAGCGATGGTGAAGTCACCTAGAGAGATGTTCGGTGGTGACTGAATCTACTCCCAAAACTCGCCATGGCCTCGCCCGCAGCCTCAATTTATTCCCCTAGATTGAGGCGAGGATCGCGAAGCCTTGCCTCAATCAATGAGCTTCGACAACCCTTGCCGGCCACAATGTTAAAAAAAAATAAAGGAGAAGAAAATAAAAGAAAGGAAATTTTTTTAAAATATTGGAAATTACTTTAAAAATAAAAATTATCCACATCAACATCAACTATATTATGTAGGATTGCCAATGTCCATGTTAGCGATTTTTAATCAAAATTGGTCAGATTGACTATATTGACAAATTATCAAAAGGCTTATGATTAAAATGATCAAATTGAAAGGTTTAAGAATTTTTTTTTTTGTCAGAGAAAGGTTTAAGATTGAATTGGCATAATTATATTAGGTTTAGAATTTTTTGGTAATTTTTTCGATGATTATTCTACAATTTTAAATCTTTATGAAGTGCGTTCAAGTTTAGAATCGATTACTTATGTAGCTTATATTTTTTTCTTAAGGATTTATAATGTGGTCGTATAATTTTGTATAACCTAACTCTCTAGAATATTTTCTGAGAAAATTTCAAAACTCTCCCCACTTTTTAACCACATTCCCAATTGCATGCTTTACTTTTAGAACTTACATTTTTCTGACTTAAGCTGTCAGGGCAATGAGAGTAAAAAACTAAATTCTACTCTGTTAAAAAAAATAAGTCCCTCAACCCAAATTCAATGGCAGTGCAGTGATGCGTGAAGCTGAGGCCAGAACACCAGCTTAATATCTTTCCACCCCGCACTAATTGCTATCAGCGGCAGCATCTTACCGCATGCGGGACCTCCTTCGTCATGTATAGTTACTCTCTCTGACTGCAACCTCGATGTGTGAGAGAGAGAGAGAGAGAGAGAGCATTGGAGATGACGACACGGATGGATCTAATGGCAGAAGCAATTATCAACAGTGAAGGCGACTACAACAGTGAAAACGACGGTGAGAAATGATGAATTCATTGAAGAGAGAGAGAGAGAAGATTTATCATTTGTTAGGGTTACATTAGTGGTGTCAATTGGAAAGAGGGACCATGATATTTTTTGAAAAGGAATGACCATTAGTGAATAAACCAATGATGTCGAATGTGATTTGAAATACAGCATTAATGTTCACAGATGTAAAGTGATTCATTTTAAAGTAGAGGATGCAAAATCCACGTGCAAACAAAAAATGAATTCATGAATTTTTTTTTTCCAGGCCATATTATTATTGCCAGAGGAAATTTCATCCAATTGTGCCCGTAAATTACAAACATGGATACCGCCCACTTTTAATTGTAGTTAAAATTATGTATGAGTGATATTCATAATTTATATCTCGTCAATTAAAATAACCATTAAAGAAAAATTCCTTCAATTTATGCTGAAGTAAATATAACGTTTTGACAACTTTTATTGCTTAGTGACGACGATTACGTTGATTAGAGGCTATGGCCCCTAATAGCTTGCCGCCGACACTATTGGCTTGATCAAATTCCGCGTTCGTCCTTTGACATAAAGCGATTTCTATGGACACTAGGGCCTGAAAGTCAAGGTAGAAGGTGTAAGAAATAGGCCCCACGTCAACTCTTCCGGTCCTCACTGACTTTTAGGTTTTTTGGTGGAGCTGTTGACCGTTTATATTGACAACTAAGATCAACTTCGTTTGTGGGGCATAACCTTTGATCTTCTTTTGCCTCGCGCTGGACTTTGGGAATCGAAAATTGAAGGTGAAATTGCAAGAGTGAATTGAATTATGTCGAGGGACTTTTCTATGATGCTACGCGAACCAAATTGTCATGTGGGATCTCGGCTGTCCGATTGAAACAAATTGATGTCAATCGTTAGGTGACAAAAAATTTCAACCATCAAAATGAAGCAAATGGCACTAAAGCTCAAACATAATGTTAATTCTACTAAGATCTATTTACAAGATGAGACATGTTAACGGTGCTCATGCAACACTAGTCGGCACCACTAAAATTAGTAATAGCGGATAACGTATATTTGAAATTAAGTAAAAAAGTCACTTACTTCAAATAGAAATATTTATATTTCCGGAATACAATTAATGTTTCTTAACAAGTGTCTAAGAACTCTCTTTAATATTTTCCTTTATAAAGTCTTATTAACAAGTGCTCTTACAATAGTCTCAACTTCTTGTTTCTTAATTTCTCTCTTTCTTGAATGAGGGTTTCTCTCTCTACATGAGAGCTCTCTCCGCTCGGTTGAGCTGTCAATGTCTTTCCGAATAAAGATCTCTGACCTTATTTTTTTTTTCTCTTAATTTGCATGGATTTGACTTCTTTTCTCAGTCTTCTAGCTCGTTCTTTTTTCATTTTACAATAATTTTATTGACACAAAAAAATATTCAAGTTTTCAATCGACATTATTGAATGCAACGATAAAGTGGTAATCGTCAAGAAAGTGGAGGAGACATAACCATCAAGTATGGAAAGACAATTCCATTTTAAATTCTATAAAACGATACTTGAAATATTAATTGTCGACCTAGCTAGGCTTTATCAACGTGCAATGAGTTGGTTGACCAGTTTATTACTTGATTTAAAATGGTTAAGAATATATGCCTCACTTTACTCTCTAAAAAAGAATTTGCAAATTTCACCTCTTATGGGTTGAAATTTAATTTAAGAGAATTTAAAGGACTTTGCTGATTTATTTCAATTGGCAACAAGAGTGTCTAAGTATGAGCAATTGCTTAAAGATATAGATAAAGGGTCACATGAACTTTATACAAAATCTAACTTCAATGGAAAGATATAAGTCAAATGATGAATCTGACCAAGATGAAATTCACAAGGAAAAATCAAAATTGCTAGCGATAAAGAGGTAACTGTCAAGGAAGTGGATGCAACATAATAGTCAAGTAATGGAACAAACAAAGTCGGATGCAATTGTCAAATAGGTAACCATCAAGGGAGTGGAGTCGAGAACCATCGAGTAGTGGAATCGGTAACTATCAAGTAGTTAAGCCAATAACCATCAAGTGGTGCAGTCAATAATCATGGTTGTAGCCATTTGTGTAACTATTGATTGTGGGTTATGGATACCCCAAATGTATACTTTGCAGTGATGCCCCAATCAATCACAGAACTTAACGTTTTTCTGCTAAATTTATCTTTATCTTTACTTTCCTACAATTAAATGGCTAGCTACAATTACCTCCTGTCTCAGTACCTTTAATTTCTCATCAATCCGCGTAACCTATCCAAAAATCAACAAAGGACTCTTCGCAACCTTTGTCGATTTCAATATTGATCCATTCATATTTTAAAAGCTATTGTCACCGACACTTTTGGCGAAACAAATATACAGTCACTTCAATCCTTATTCATCTTCATTCACTGTCAACTCACAAACTTCCGGTATCTTTCATGCTTTAACATTTCTTTTATATCATCTGTTGTTTCGTGTCTCTGTCATTTAACTTGCACTGATCTCTCACCTGTTTTTTCATCTCATCTACAATACTTCATCGACAAGGGAAGCTACTTCATCTGGTAGGAATCTGAAGAAAGTCTCTGGGATTGATCATCTTATGCTGGAGAATGAGGTTCCAGTCAATCCAGAGCGACTGAATATAGGCCAAGCGATTTCTTCCAAGGTGGTGTATGAGTGTGATTAGCAAAGGTGCACCGACATCTTGAGAAAGAGGTTGCTTTCTTGCCATACGCAATTGTATGTGCAAGTGGAAAAATAATCCCTATTAAAAAACAAGACCTATCATTTTCCTTATGAAAGAGCATGCAGTCGCTATGTATTTCAGGTACAAGATGAATAAATTATTTAGGTCGTGTTTGTTTATGCTTTTTTTTAATTATTCATGCGCAAAATTTATAACATCATTTAAATTTTTGTAAAATAATTATGAAACAGATTATATGTGACTATATGTGACAACGTTTTATCGTAAATTTTTTAGATGTCTCGAGTTGACAAAAAGTAAAAGTATGGCAGTGGTAAAAAAAATTAAATTAAGTAAAATAAAAAAAAGGTGAAGTCTAATCGAACACGACAGTTGGTCTTTAAGGGCGCGCATAATAACCATTCTGTTTCTCTGTTTCTTTTCCAAAAACAGTTTTGGAATATAAATTTGTTTGGTAATGTAATTTCATTTTTCTATTTCTAGGACAAATTTTTAGTTCAGAAATAGGTTTGAAACATAATGAGAACAAAATTTTTCTACTTCTCTATTTTTAGAATTGAAACAAAAAAGAAAACTCTTCTCTCTCTTTACAACTTGCTCTCCTTTCTCCTTTCTCCTTCCTCCCTCCCCTTCGTCACCTCTGTCGCCGCCATCAGCCACCCATTGTTCACCGCCAATTGCCCACCGCCCGCCCTCCATCGGTCGTGGCCACGGGCTACCAATGCTACCACTACCACCATCAAGAAAATAAAATTTTATATTGTTATCAAACAAAATTTTTTTTGGGAGCAATAATTTTGTGTCGTTATCAAATGTATTTATTTGCTTAGAAACTCATCCAAGAATTAGAAATAGAAAAATCTATTTCTGATTAGAAATTAATTCCATAAACAGAACAGTTATCATTCGTGCCCTAAACTGTCAATTTTTGGAGCATAATATTAACTATAGGTCTTAATGCTATAAACAGAATAGTCCCTTTTTTGCTCCACCACCAATCCCTGGAAGAATATTGGGCTGAGAGATTGCTGAATCCACCATTTTCTTCTCTGAAAACTGTTTCCCTCATTAAAATATTTTGTGTTTACACGAAAGTCTTGAAAGCGCTTGAGGCAGATCAGCATCAACTCTTATTTTGTAATTTTTTGTTTGTTGTAAATCTTGTAGTAAACATTTTTTTACCTTTTTAGATATAAAAGTACCTGAAAATTTTACGGTATATAGATATTGATATGTAAATTCACATATATATTTTTTTGTTATTTTCTGAAATTTGCATAGGAAAGCAAAAAAGTACTTTTTACCTAAACGTAATGTTAAACAAATAAATCTCGAGGCATGACCGGGAAGTAAGGAAAGTGGGAGGAATGCAAATACTTGTGAAAAATATGGATTTTTTTCAAAATTTTGTGAGAGAGAGATGTAGGGAAAATTTCAATTGAAATGTATATACGTTGTGCTTTTTTTTAAGTTATTAATGAAAGAAATTTCCATACATCTATTAGTTACCAACATGTTAAAAGCCAAGAAACCGTTAATTACACAACGAGTACATGTCATTTGTCTAGAGCAAATACCAAAAAGTGAAAACTTAAATTCAATTAGAGAAATAAACATTAGAACGTGAGAGGTTCCACCAGAACCCTACCTTGTCCAATCACCACGCTCACTGACTGGATTGATATTTACTTTCTACTTTTTGACTTTTTTAAATACGCAACACTTAAAACTTTCACAAAAGATAAATATTGGCACATAAATTACATATAATCGTTTCATAATTTTTATTAAAACTAAATAAAACTTTAACTTGTGGAAAAAAAATTTATTGTTTATTTGATTTTAAACTGAAATAGATAAGGCCTCAAAATTTGATAAGCCGAACTCATTACTTTTTTCTGACATTCACCGCTAGTGCGATCCATGGTGATCAGCAACGTCCATTGCATCACTTGGTTCATGACTAGGTCCTTCACGGGTGCAGAAGTCACTGATAAGCTATTCGATGCATGGTGGAACATTTGGCATAAATTGCTAGTGTCGCATTAATGTCCCTTTTTAGCAATTCAGAATTCATTTCATAAACTACATAAATTTCCAAATTTTCCGCCCAACATAATCCCCACAAATGAACGAGAAGGTTGTTTTGAGAAAGAGGAAAAAAAATTGTGACAATAATTAGTGCCCCAAAAGGAAGAATTTGTGACAGTCATCGGGATTGTTGTCCATCATATCATATACCAATAAAACGAGTCTATCAAATGTTGTTCTATTTTTTGAGCAAGTCATTTCCCAAAACAACTAATTTGTAAAGAGAAAAATAAATGCTATTGGCCGAGCAAATCATTTACTTTAAGGAAGTTCGAAACCTATAAGTTGGGGCCACTGCCGCCTATCTCCATCCTGTGGAGCAAGTTGCACGTATGCGTTTTTTATTTTAACATGACAGTGCCCGCACGCCTAGCCTTCCCTAATTACCTCCATTTATTTGTTTTCCTAGAAGAAAGAAAATACGAGAAACGCTTACAAGGACTCTCACCCCTGAGGGGGCCCTCCCCTGATTCTTCTTGAGCCTTTAAAGGACCTGCTTAGGTCCAAATGAGTCTATCAAATGTTGTTCTATTTTTTTAGCAAGTCATTTCCCAAAACAACTAATTTGTAAAGAGAAAAATTAATGATATTTGCCGAGCAAATCATTTAGCTTAATGAAGCCAAAACTTCGACAAAATCATGATGATAACAACAACTTTATCAAATCAAAGCTCAGCTTGCACTACAATGGTTCAAGCAACTTCTGAAGTGATTGCGCAACATGGAAGGGGATGAATTTTACTCCTATTTTTGAGATAATTTGCATCCCTTTCAGTAGAATTTATGAAAAAATGACATGCCATAAGAGTTGATAGAGGCCGAGATAAATGGAAAATAAGTGTAATTACCCAACATAGTCTTCAAGATATATAAAAAAAAGAATTTTCTTCGTATGAAATGAAACTTCCCAACATGGGGAGAGACCTTAAAAAAAGTATAGTGGCACTATTACACCCTGTAGGGGAAAGGTTGATAAGATAAATCCAAACCACACACGCTAAGCTTTGTGAGATATAGACATGAAGGATTCCTCAGGACCGGTGCAGTTGGTTGATAATTGGTCATTTCCAACTCAGAAACCGAAGACAAAAAAGACAAATCAAATGAAATTTGGTTGCTAGAAGCTAAATTATTGGAAAAGCTTCAGCGACCGAACTCTACGATTTGTGAGATATGATATTTGATAGACTCATTTTATTAGTATATGATATGATGGACAACAATTGGATAAAATCAAATAAAATTTAGTTGCTAGAAGCATTTCTAGCAACTAATTTATTGGAGAAGCTCCGGTGACTGAACTCTATGATTTCGTCCCTAGATATCCCATTGGTCACCACAAGGACGCCGGAACATGCCACTTCTAGCAACCAAACAGTATTTGGTCTCCACAACTTACCTTCAGCGACATATTTTAGCTCTATGATTGCTCAAAATCAGCTTAACATTCCTAATTTTACCCTCTCCCTCTCTCTCACCCTAATTTTCACTTGGCCTTTGTTGATATCTAATTTTTTTGTCCAAGGGCTTTCTTGCATTTTTTTTCTCAAAAAAGAAGTGCGGCGCTATTTCCACCCCCATAAATAGAAATTATATTAAAATTTAATTTTCAACTTTGAAATATAGTTTTGCTCAAACTATTTGATGAAAAATAAACAATTAATTATATGTTCATAAATCGTCATAAATAGAAATTTCTAATATGTAGCTTTTGTGATTGAAATATGACACCATATATTAAAATTAGCAACCTTCTCTAAGCCAAGTGATAATAGGATGCATGATAAGATAATATCTTATTTGGTGTAAGTAGGCCATCTATATTCTAAAACAGATGAAAGAGGTGATAAAAATAAAGTCAGTTTTGTTGGTTAGCCTAATAAAATAACAAACAATAAATTCTAGAGAGAGAGAGAGAGGGAGGGGTATTTCGATCAGTTAACTGAAAAAATGAGTGTCTTAGTTGAAATGGAGGTGGAAATAGCACTGAAAAAAAAAAGAATAAAAAAAAATTGGGACTTAATCTTGGGCAAAGAATCGATATTTTTGGAACGTAACCTTTTGTTTTTTTTTTTTGTTTTTTGTCATTTCATGATTAAAGTCACTCATTTTAGTTAACTCGTGTTTGGTGCATCAAACTAAGTTGCGAGGGACAGTTTTGTCAATTTTGATTTAAGTGCATTTTCGTCATTTGACATGAGGGTCGGGGTTCGATTCACGATCCGGTCAAATTTTCTTTTTCCCCGAATCTTAAGATCACATTCCTAATTTATCTTGCATGAACTAAGTCCAAAGTAAGTCTCGATTCACTCATCTTGCTCTACAAATTGGTGACTTTAGTATTCTTATTTGGTTAATGGGTCATCTTAATTGCGAGGAAAGCAAACCGTGAATAAACGACAGTGAATCGAAAAATCTTTTTCTTTTTCTTTTTTTTTTGTTGAAGGTGAACTTTTCATTTCATAATAAGGAAAATTACATAAAAAAAAAAAAAAGCAAACCCCTAAGAGTTGCATTATAATGGAAATCTGAAAAACGAAACAACTAAATATAACTCGCAGAAACTTGCTCGTTCCACAAAAATGGAATTGTCAGAGTATCATAACATAATCGGCGGCCGATCACCGAGACTTCAACATCAGTAATGAGCACGCACCGAAACCATTCTCTAGTAGTTACGACATTGCCAAAAGGCAATGTGCGCCTAGGTTCACATCCCCAACACCATCGTCGTTTAGAGATAACAACAACCCCAATAGGTTGAGAGAACACAAGTAACGTATTGTGAATCCCAAATCTAGATTTGACTCTAAATCGGGAGAAAGAAACTACATGGCAGATGTCAATCGATTCAAAATCACAGATAAACCCACCGATGAAACATCGCGGGAACGAAACCTATAGGACACTGCGACAAGCGGACTGACCATTTAGATCTACAAAAACCATGGCGAAGGAGGATGACATGCTTGGTCCATCAAACAGCTAACCCAACGGTCCAACGACCAGAAGGAGGTTGGACTTGGATGACCAGCTA
>BCNH02000009.1:3276475-3349089 GCA_001662345.2 Metrosideros polymorpha var. glaberrima
CTCGCAGGAACGGGGTGGGGAATTGGGGAAAAACTTAAATCGAAAAGATTGAAGATGTCTATTTGAACTTTGTTTTTTGGGAAATGGATGCACAGAGCTAGGGAGAATTACCAAAAAAATCATAAACTTATTACAATTGTGTCAATTCAATCCTAAACTTTTTTTGTTGATTTAATCCTAAATCTTTTACATTTGTGCCAATTCAATCTATTTGACCGGCCGGGCGCTAACCCTCCAAGCTTGCCTAGCCATCATAAACAAGATGCTGTTTCTCTGTAGTTCTTCGTGGACATTAAAGCTTGTGCAGATTGGATACCCAGCTCGCCGCCCCGCCACATCAGATCGGTCCGTTGCTGGTCCAAATGTGCCGTTTATCGTGTTTGCTACAGTGTTAGTGTTTGTTCGTGGCCGTCATGCATTGGAAGTTGCACATCGTGTTTTCTGCTCTTTGTCATTGATCGTTTAATCTTATTGTTTGAGCTTTCACGCATGATGGGAAACAAAATTGGAAAGAGTAAAGGTACCAATAGCCTCTAATCTAAATGATAAATAATTCATGAGAAACCTAGTTGCAATTGGTTGGTAGGGCGTAGGAGAGTCCGTGAGAATTGTTCGCACCTACTTAGCAATTCGGGAGGGTCATGATGTGAGGAATTGGCGAACAACCACAACGAAATAGAAGATAAAAGTCGAGAGAAAAATTGAGAGATAATGTTTTATCCAAGTTCATATTTAAACAATGGCTACATCTAGCAGAGAATTTCACTATAATTGACACATTACACCTCTCAATTACATCACTCAATTATAAACGAAAGAGAATATAAATAAGTAGTAGCTTATTTCAGGAGCAGGACCCTATGTTTTCCCAACAGTTGGGAGTATGAACCATACTCGAACACGCGACAGTTTATTTCTGCTGTCCATTCCCTCGGCAATCCGAACTTTGTTCCATAGTGAAATTCTGGTTCTCCAGTTTTGGGTGGTTGATCCACAATCACCAGAGCTAATTGGTATTTCTGGTTCCACTTCGATTGAACTCGTTTCATCACCCATTGGAATTTTTGCCTTTGCTATTCTGTCAAAAACAAAGAAGACCACTCAAAGAATTGAGCTAACCAGACAAAATAAGCGAGAGAAGACGTGACCTCCATGCAGTTGATGATGATGATGGTGAATGTGAGGGAGGTGAGAAACGCTACAAGCTCTTTTCTGAATTTTAGAGAGATTTTCATATGCACGACCTCCTATGATGTAACAAAAATTTATTTGTAACCTTATTATATCTCGAATTGTTTTCTAATCTATTGTCCAACTCTTAAATTGCAGAAATGCATGATGCACCAGTGAGACCTCGGCCTATAATCTCACAAACCTTATTCCCATCGACTCCAGCCATGCATGCTTCATGTTAGCATCTTCGCTGAAAAATTCTGGCACAACTTGTGAGAAATGATTTGAAATGACGAACATCGAGCCGGTTCTCGAATTGCAATGCTTGTACAATGACTTCCTGCGACGGTCATTCCAATATGCATACAAATTCCAGATTAGTAGACCTCTACAAACATTTACTAATGTAGGAAAAATAACATAAGAAACAAGAGAGATGAGAATTCCAAGAGAAGGACCACACATATTTATGGATGAGCGCGTATGAGAAAGATCAATTCTAAGATGGAAGGTCTATTTTCGTTTAAGGACTCTCCATTAAGGGTGGATATGCTTTTACTTTATCAGGCATGTTATTTAAAATTTTCTTATTTTATCCTTTTGGAAAGATCAACATGGACATAAATCTAACTTCCTTTTTAGAAAACAAATTTCTTGGGTTTTTAAATTTTGAGGCATGCTAGCTAAGAATGCTCCGAAAATCTAAGGCAAAATATCAATGTACATGAATTCTGTGAATATGGTTTATTGCATAGGATCAATACTTGCTTAAATTGGATTTGACATTAAGTGGGTTCAATAACTTACTGATTGTCCAATGCAGAATCATAAATCTCCTTTTTTTTTACCCTAGCCCCTCTCTCTCTCTCTCTCTCTCTCTCTCTCAGAGCTATGGCAAGAGGAACGAGATTTGTTACTTTTTAAGCACTAAGAACAACCATAATTTTATTTTTCCATTAGCAAACCCCAATTCAATGCATGTTTGGCCGGGTACTAGTAGAGAATCAGATGAATATCGTTACACAGCGGGTGGATGTTTGTGACATAAGCAAGTTGTATATATCTAACAAAGACGTTGGAAGTAAGGGGCAATAAAAAAAAATATATGGTCGTCTCCTCAACATCATGGCCTTATGATAGTTAAATCCAATTTATTGGAACATATTCAACCGAAAGAATTGAGATCCTCTTAATTTAAAAGACATATTATAAGAGAAGAATGAAAGTATATTGACATATAGAATAGACGACCTGCGATGATGGTGGTGGCATAGGGGGTTATGGGGCTAATATTCCCAGTGGCCTAGGGGTACTTGCTTCTAAAAGTAGTGCGTGAATCTTGTTTTGATGAATGAAATCTCGAACCTCTAGCACCTTGGTGCGTCTACAGTGATGAAGGTCGTCCACCTTAGATGCATAAGTTGGTAGTAGTGCGGAATATACTATCTACCCCACGACATTAAGTATTTGGACATTCTATGGCATGTTTGGGAGCTTAATGCCGTTAAAAAATCCTCAACTTTAAGTCTAGTCCTAATTATGTCTTGAACTTTTCTTTGTCTAAAAAAAAACGCAATCTTTCACTATAGTGCCAATCTGCTTTTGTGTCCAAAAATCGCCACTAGTTTTTTCTAAATTATCAACAGTAGGGTCAGTTAGAGATTCATTATCAAAACATGTATTTTCACCAACACCCTCACCTTCGTATGGAACAACATCATCCTCTAATGTTGATTATTTTGGAGAAACCTGTGCCAATTTTGAGACGCAGGGCAAATTTGAGACTAAAGTGAGAGTTGATGAATTTTTTAGACAAAAAAAAAAAGTTCAGGGCAGAATTGGGATTGAACCTAAACTTTGGTTCTTTAATAAATTAGGCCTATGTTTGGGATCCTCATCGTAATGGCAAAAAAGAGTGGCTAATCTGGTTGCCCCTCTCCACCCTATATCTTCCTAGCATAACCAAAAAAAAGAAAAAGAAACTAAACCTATATATAAGATTCATTTGTATGTAAATAGATGTGGTGATCTTAGAGGTAACTTGATGCAGAGAATTAAGAGAATCCTAACGTTGAGGAGAAATTAGCACTATGTAGGGTTAGATCGCTACATGTGTGCCTCAAATTCGAGCTGATTTTGATCAAAGAACCAACTCAAAATGAAGTGCGCGGAAGGTGGAGGCAAAGGAGAAGCCCTTGTACAGGTTTGAGGCATCCAAAGAACCGATTCCCACCCTCCTATTCCACCTTGAGTCGAATGCTTAGGTGGCACTTACGTGGTAGCTTTTATCTTTTTTCATGGAAAATGCAGCAAATCCAATTTTGTCGATAAGAAGGGGTTTTTTTTTAAAAGATGTTTAGGATCCTATGAGTCATCTTTAGAGATAATTATGAGGAATGCATTGTAATTATATGTGAGGCGGGCACACAAAAAAATGGCCAGTTACCTAGTTTGGTGACATGGCCGTCGTACGTGGCACGGTTAATGTTGGCATGGATTATTTTTGTTTTTTAAAATATTTTTTAAAATAAAGAAAAAGAGCTAATAAAAAAACACAGAAAAATTATAAAAATTATGAGAGTGGTTACTTTCTTTGTGTCATTGAACACGAAGGATGAGGCAATTTCACGTGTCATACGCAATGGATGTGCAAGTACAAAAATAATCTCTATTAACATTAGCAGGTGCCTTTTATGTCTAGGGAGTGAGTTACGGACGAGAAGGCACTAAATCTTAAATTTCTTAAAGACCATGTGGGACAAATACCTTAAAAACTCCCAATTTAGATCAAATCCCAATTTTACCCTAAAACTTTTTTTTGTCCATAAAAGACTCTCATCTTTAGGTCCAGTCTTAATTTTATCCTAATTTTTTTTTTATCTCATAAAAAACCACCAACTTTTACTTTAGTCCCAAATCTTCCCACGTTATCCTCCATCCAAGATTTCTCTTTGACAACCGAAAGATGGAAAACTTCTTAAAGCAAGCTGTTCGAGCGTCCCAAGGCAAGTGTCCTGAGTGTGAGCTCTCGAATTGCAAGAGATGGAAGACTCTCAAATATGAGAGATTGAAAACTAAGCGCAAAATCAAAGATCCTCGAATGAGATGGAAAGAAGACTCTCTTAAGAGTAAGAGCAATTGAAGAAAGTCAACCCTAATTTCTCTTGCTTTACCCAAATTTTAGATTCAAGAATATATCGTTTGGGCTAATGTGGAAATTCATCTCTAAAAGATGTCTTCTTAAAATTGAAATTTGAGGAAAAACTAGAGCAATGATATGGAAATGCCACAGATGATCACTAAGGACAAATTTGACAGAGGATTAATGAGTAGATATAAGACTCAAGTAGAAGTTTGTGGTTTTTTATGAGACAAAAAAAAGTTTATGGTAGAATTGGGATTGGACCTAAAGTTGGAGATTTTTTGTGAGACAAAAAAAAGTTTAGGATAGATTTGGAACTAAAACTAAAGTTTAGAGTTTTTTTAGGGTATTAGGCCAGACAACTTCAAAGATGGATAGGATATTTAGGGCTTGTTTGTCTTCTTCTTCTTTTTTGCGCCAAAACTTAAAACATTATAAAAATTTTCAAAAATTATGAAAAAATGTATTTATAAATCTACGTATGAATATTTGTATCGTGAAATTTCAGGTGTTTTGGATTAGAAAGTTTAAATTTTTGCAAGAGATGAAGAATTGCTCTTTATGTCACGTCTTGGCTCTCGAGCACGCAATGATCCCTAACACTTTTCTCTTAGATCATTAAAAATGCGAAGTCCTAAGACACATCGTCAACCCGTTCTTTTTATCTTTTGATTAACGCAAGCAGAAACGATTAATAAACACCCAAACAATTACGATAACAAGGATATTAGGAAAAACAACAGAAAAAACATCATTAGCAAAACTAACATTTTATTTATGTACTTGTTAACCCTAGGAAGTTATATATACAAGCCTTTGCTTTCGGGCCACTTCCTAACAAGACCAACAAAAAGATACCGGAGTTGGGGTTAACTTATCCGCTAATACTACTGGGTTGCACCAAAAGTTAGCCCTCCAAGTTCGACTTAGAGGCAATACTCGGGAGGAGGCTCGAGATCACTCTACTCATCCGAATCGGACTCCGGATCTTCCACAGCGCCATCAGAAACATCTAGGTCCATGAGATCCCAAGCTCCTTTGCTCGAAGCTCCACCTCTGCTCGATTCATCAAAACCCCTTAATTGACCAAAGAGGACGTCACCGTGGCGAGCAAACCACGCCTTAAAACAGTGAGGTATCAGACGCCTCAAACCTTCGTCGACTCAAACCGTCGTAGTATGAAGCTCATAACGGTAGTTGGCACCAGGGACTAGGTATAGCTTTACTTCAAGGCTCTAGTCCATAGGAACCCCGAACCGCACTGGATGTATATCCATACTACATATCTGAAAAGCTGTTAACAATAACAAATGAGATAAAATCTTAACGAGTTAACAACCTAAATCTCGTGTAGGGTGTTGATTCACCTAGAGCATACCATAAACATGCGTCTTAACATCAATGGCAGATCTATAGCGAGCAACTCTCGCTCTACTTAATCTACGATAGGTTCGAGTGACTCAATTCAATTAACAGACAAATCACAGGTATTCTTACCTCGCCTTGGTACAGACCCTGCATATTGTTAGTTATAACATTCAATGAACAATGCATCAACCAAGGCAATCAGAACACATTTCACAATTTCTCATGCGCAATACATCCAAGCATGTTCTAATTTTATGCATAGTGATTACGACCGCTTTCGTCAACCGCACGACCCAAAGGGTAGCGATCTCAACCTCTCTAGGCCATTGCACCACTCGAATGTTAGCAGTCCTCCGGCATAATCGAGCATCGTCCCGCCCCATCGAGCACGGTAACGTCTCCTCCTGGAAGATCGGGGTGCGGCCACATCGCGACCTCCCCCACAGATAGACAATATTCCATAAAGGAGAATCGGACCAGCCTCTACCGTGATTCATTATCTGAACCCCTGCCAGGCATCCGATAAAATTCTCGATTAAATCGGGCATCGTCCCCAATCTTTCTAGAGGTCCGTACACTTTTGTGATCACACGAGCACCTCAATCATGCATGCCAATTCAATTCTTCATATTTTTCTAGCCAATGCCACCATAATTCGTGCTCATACTATGATCGTGCTCATACGTCAAACTTATTGCCATTTTCATATGTAAAAATGCAATAAAATAATCACACGTAATCACACAGACATGCTTTTCTCGTCAAACTTCACATGTTTCATTTTTCAAGCCTCATAGATTATTCCAACACCTAAAACTTGGTATCTAAGCACGACACCACACGAATCACCATTTATATGCCAAAAATACATTATTTTCAACTAAAAAACCAAAGTTCATGAAACAATTTACCTTTCTAAGGCAATCCTCATCTCAAATCACACAAAAGCATATATAAAAACACCACATATCACAAGCACAAGACACCATAATTGATAACTCATCAACCAACCCTCGATAACCTATCGCTAATTCCTCGATAGCTTATCGTCTAATTGACGATAGCTTATCATCCATTTCCCGATAGCTTATCACCAAATCTTAGATAGCTTATCACCCCTTTGGTGATAACTTATCATTTTTCCTTGATAATCTATCACTTCCACTTATCATTTCATGATAGCCTATCAACTAACCCAACCATAGTTAAGTAATCCAACTATAATTAATTAATCCAACCATAGTTAACTAACACAACCATAGTTAACTAATCCAACCATAGTTAACTAACCCAACTATAGTTAACTCTAAATTTCACTTAGTCTAACTCTAAGTGCAATTAATAACCTAATCAAGGATTAGGGAGTTAACTCCCAAGTTTAACGGCGGCAGCGACTACGGCGACGAACGGTAAGGGCGCGACATAGCTAGGCACAGCAATGACTCGAGCGAACAGCACGACGATGAACTCGGCGGCACGGCACGGCAATGGATGGCGGTGCAGCGCGACGCAGCGCGGTGCGGCTTGGGCGGTTCGACATGAGCTTGGATCGGTTTGGACGACAAGGCAGCACAGCTCCACGGTAGCAAGGATGTGGCAAGGGCGATGGACGGCGGTGGCAAAGTGAACAGCGGTGGTGAAAGAGAGAAAATGAGAAGAAAAGGAGAGAGAGAGGGGGGGGAAAGAAAGAGAGAGCAAGAGGGAGTGGTCTTGCTTGTCTTTCTTCTTTTCAAGATTGCATTATTGCAACTCCAAAAATGATCAACTTTAGCTTATAATTCAAGACTAATAATGCAAGGAAATAAGAAAGAAAAAGAGAAAGAGAGAGGGGAAGAGGGGGGCGGCCAAGAGGGGGGAAAGAGAGAGAGAGAGAGAAGACCACTTGCAAGCCTTAATAAAGCTTGTCTTGCATCCATAAATTTGCCTCTTAAAGTCCAAGTTTCTAGAAGAGGCAAAATGGTAATTTCCACTTTCGGCACTATTCATACGGGCTTGCACTATTCATATGGGGCTTAGCACTATTCACAGGGATTGTGCTTGAATTTTAATGGGTCTAATGGATTAGATATCTAATTTGCTCTTTATTTGAGCCAAAAATGGGCTTTCGGAGGCAAAACGGTAATTTCCTCTTATAAGGCTTCTTGGTAGCCGAATTTCATAGTTAGTAGGCTCGTCGGTTCATGCCAAGTCCGTAACGTCTCTTTAATTCTCAATTTTTTACTTACCTTCACTTATCCGAAAATTTAAGATTTACCAATAAATTTTGAAATATCAATAATGTAACGTTCAAAACTCTTCATCAAATTAGAATTCGTGATTAAAACCCATCAAATTCAATTTTAGTACATTGGTCGAAAATTAAAGATATCACACTTTACTTTTTCTTAAACTAAGATAAATACGCTCTAAGATTTGATGGGCCTTATTCATTACTGTTTTCTGACATTCACCGCTAGAGTGACTCGTGGTGATCGGCAATGTCCGCTGCACCACTTGGTTGATGACTTGCCAATTGGATGACTTAGGCATCACGTGGCGCCGAAGTGGCTGACGAGTTATTTGATGGCATGGTTGAACATTTGGCATAAATTGCTGGCGTGGCATTAATGTCCTTTCCTAGCAATTCGGAATTCATTTCATTAATTACCCAGATTTCCAGACCTTCCGCTCGATATAATCCCACAAGTGCACGAACGTGTTTCAGGTAAGACTCCATCAACTCATTTTCCTAAATCAAATACCAAAGAAATATAATCCGCAGGCCATAAAAGGAATATATTCTTTTTAATTCACATGATTCCATTGAGAATACGAGTGGCGACTTCATTCTTTATATATGGGAAGCCTTCACAACCTCGGAAAAATAATGTTATTTCGATGAGGAGGAAAGAAATTTGTGACAATGATTAATGCCCCCAAAGGAACAATTTATGACATTCATCGGCATTGTTGTCCATCGTATCATTAACTAATAAAATGAGTATCAAATATTGTTCTATTTACTGAGCAAAGTAAGTTAACCAAACAAGTAGATTGTAACAAGAAAGAAATGATATTGGCTGAGCAAATCATTTAGCTTTGTTAGAAGCTATTTATATGCATATGATTTCCCTTCATCTATTTGCATAAACTTTTGGATTAGATTTTCTAACATCAACAAAATCACGTGTTAATAAGTTAAAAACATCTTCACCAAATTAAAGTTCAGGTTGCATTACAATCTTCATGCAACTTATGAAGTGATTGCCCAACATGGAAGGGGGTGAATTTTTACTCCAATTAAACTTTGAAACTCCAAGAGACAATTAACATCCCTTTCAATTCGCCATTTAGTTATTCACTACACAATGACCTACCATTAAGAGTAAAATATGACCTTCCATTAGAATTTAATTAAAAAAATGACCTGCCATAAGAGTGAAGAGACAGAGAGACAGAGAGACAGATGAATGGTAAATAAGTGAAACTACCCCAACATAGCCTCCAATATATATACAATAAAAAGAATTTCCTTTAGAAAAAAAAGTATATTGGCACTATTACATCCTCACTGGCAAAGTTGGTGAGATAATTCCGAACCAAACACAATAAGCTTTGTGAGATATAGGCATGAAGCAATCCCTCAGGTTGAGGAAATTTGGTTGATCATTGGGGGACTTTTAGCTCATAAGCTGGAGGTCACCCGTACAAATGCCACCTACTGACATTGCAAGAAGTTTGGTCTGTAGTGACCAAAAAAAAAAAAATCCAATTGGTCGCCACAAGGTCGCCAGAGCGTGCCCCTTCTCGCAATCAAATAGTACTTGGTCACCAAAACATACCTAGCGACCAAATTTAGCTCTCTGGTCGGTAGAGATCAGCTTAAAATTCCTAACTAGAAGCTCTAATTTTCTTCTGTCCCTCTCCCATTGTCTCGCCCTAATTTTCCCTTGGCCTTTGCTCTGCTATCCATTCCCTCGGCAATCCGAACATCATTCCATCATAGACTTTGGTTCTCCTGTTTTGGGTGGTTCATCCACAAGACAACCACTATCGCTAGTTGATTTTCTGGTTTTACTTCGGTTGGACTCGTTCCATCACCCATTGGAATCTTTGCCTTTTGCTCCGGATTCTTCAAAAACAAAGAAGACTATACTCGTTGAATTGAGCTATCAAGACAAAATACATGTACTTGATGATGATGATGAATGTGAGAGGTGAGAAACGCTGCAGCCATGCTTTCAAATTGTTTTCCAGTCTACTTTCGCCGCCCGGCTCATAGATTTGCAATTATGCCTGAAGCACCAGTTGAGACCTCGGCCTATGATGTCGCCAACCTTATCGCCATCGCCTCCAGCCCTGCATGCTTCACGTTAGCATCTTTGATGAATTCCTCTGGCACCTCTTGTGAGAGATGGTTTGCAACGACGAAGATCGAGCCAATTATCGTATCGAATTGCAATGCCTGTACAAGACTTTCAAGATTAGTTGACCTTGACAAAGATGTAATAAGGTAGGCAAAATAACATAAGAAAGAAGAGAGATGAGAATATCAGGAGAAGGACCACACGTATTTATAGATGGCCGCATATAAAAGACATCAATACTAAGATGGAAGGTCTATTTTTGTTTGAGGATGTAAGATATGTCTCTGAGTTTGAGCTCGAAAAGTAAACTTTCCTAATTCAAGTAGGTTTCCTATTTTGAATAGGTTTCCTAAACTGAATGATTTCCTAGTTGGAGAAGGTTTCCTAAAAAGAGGTTTCCTATTTTGGATCTGCTATTGCCTGTAAATAAGAAGTGGATGTTCTTTGTGAAGAGTATCAAAGGGGAGCTTCAGCTTGTGAATTACATTCTAAAGCAAGAGAGTGTTAAAGCCGATTAAATCTTAACGTAAGATTTGTTAATTCCTTTGCGAGATTGAGAGATTATTTCGTGAGGAATTGTGAGGGCTAAACACTTATGGGTTATTGGGTGTAATTGGGGATTGGGAAAGTCTGAGAGTGTTTGAGTGACTCAAGTGTGGTTGTAATTTCCGTTGTATCGCTTAATTTATAGTGAAAGTTGTCTTGCTTTCCCCGTGGATGTAGGTCTCTATGACTGAACCACGTAAATCTAGTGTCCGATTTATTTTTCTATTCTATCTATTTTATTGTTTTGACCGCTCAATTTTCTAACAATTGATATAAGAACTTGGTTCGACTAAGTTGAAGCAAATCGATTGAAACAAAAGAAGGAAAAGTGAAAATTGACAGATTTGATGGAAATGATTTTTGTTTCTAGAAGAAGCAGATTGAAGATTATTTGTATCAGATGAAACTGCACTTACATTTGTCTGGGGAGAAGCCAGATACAATGAAAAAAACTGACTGAAAATTGTTGGATAGATGAGCGTTGGGTACTATTCAACTAACATTAGCTCATAACATCGTGTTTAATATCGTAGAAGAGACAACCACTATGGGTTTGATGAAAACCTTATCAAATATGTACGAGAAGCCCTCTATAATCAACAAAGTCTATTTAATGCGACGTCTATTTAATTTGAACATGAGCAAAGATGTGTCAGTTGCTGATCATATCAATGAATTCAATGTGATTGTTAGTCAATTGAGTTCAGTTGAGATTGACTTTGATGAAGAGGTATGCGCTTTGATTCCATTATCCTCATTACCTGATAGTTGAAATACTATTGTTACTGCTGTTAGTAATACTTCTAGGTCAACTAGTTTGACATTTGATGGGATTCGAGATTTGATATCCGTAGAAGATAATTTGTTGAATCTGTGTCTACAGCTTTAGTAGGTGAAAATGGAGGAATAACTAGTACTCGTGTTAGCAAAAATAATATGAACTTAAACAGATATAGTCAGTCTAGGATTGGGGATGCTATCTGTTGAAAATGTGGCAAGAGGAAGCATCTTAGAAGAAATTACTTTAAGTTGAAGAATGAGAAAGGTAAAAAAAATTAAAGTTGAGTTTGTTGATTATGTTGTAGCAATAACTTACTATAATTCGAATAATGCTGATTATATCTTATATGTCATTGATGATTCGTCTTTTGACAGATGGATTATAGATTCTGGTTGTTCTTTTTATGCTACACCAAATAAAAACTGGTTTAATATTTATCAATGCATTGATAGTAGTAAAGTGCAATTGGGGAACAATGCCGAGTGCAATGTTCTAGGTGTTGGTGATGTTAAAATCAGAATGCATGATGGTATTGTGTGGATATTAACTGAAGTGAGGCATGTTCCAAAGTTGAAAAAGAACCTAATTTCCTTGAGCGCCTTGGATTTAGCTGGGTGTCGATATTCTTCAGAATGTGAAATTTTGAAAGTTGTTCGAGGTGCCTTGGTGATAATGAAATGAATCAAACATAATGGCCTGTATGAGCTTCAACGTGAGATAGTGACGGAATTCGCTGCGGCAACGTTGGATGCATCTATTTAAGAGTCTGAATTGTGGCATATGCGTTTGATGCACATTAGCGAGAGAAGCCTAAAGGTTCTAAGTGAAAGAAATTTATTTTGTGGTCATATTGCTGACAAATTGAATATATGCATGTGCTGTGATTTAGATCAACGGTGAAAAGTGCAATTCGATTCGACTGTCAAAGAAACTACTAAGATTGCAGAATTAATTCACTTGGATGTTTGCAAGTTGTCGCGGTTTCCTTGGAGGAAAAGTGCCGGATTTATGCTAATAGTTGATGACTACTTAATGAAGACCTAGGTGTTTGTGCTTAGGCACATGTTTGATGCTGTTGTCAAGATCAGACAATTGAGAGCTTTGATTGAAAATGAGACTGGTAAAATGATCAAGCATGTGCGGACTGACGATAGTATGGAGTTTTTCTCGAAGCTGTTAAACGAATTCTATTTGAAAGAATGTATAGTGAAACACCGCACTAATACCAATGAACCATAACAAGTTGTAGAATTGATGAGCAGAACATTACTAGAGACGGCCCATAAAATACTCTCTAGTGCTGGTATGGCTAGGAGATTCCTTACGGATACGCTCAGTACGGCGAGCTATCTGATGAATAAATCCCCATCAACTACGATTGGATATCGAACTCTCGAAGAAGTGTGGTTAGGTAACGTTGCTAATTATTCTGGTATTAGAATATTTGATTGCCCATGTTATGTTCGAGTTAATGATGGTAAACTCAATGAAAGAGTAAGAAAGTGCATGTTCCTAGGCTATGCACAAGGTGAGATGGGTTATCGATTATGGTGTCCGGAATTAAATTCACCTGTAGTCAGTAGAGAAGTTACGTTTAACGAGTCTCCAATACTTCGAGCTAAGAGTGTTAATAGCAGTGCCTATATGGATGTGGACAGTGTTCAGCTTGAGGTGGAGTTGCAACTAGAAACTCCTGAGGTAGCAGGTACTAGCGAAATAATCGACACAGATGATGCTTGTAGCGAGGTGGAGCCTAAAGAACCAACGATTGCTGTAATTGTTGAAATTAACAATGTACGAATTCGATCTTCCAATAGATATGGATGCAATGGTGATTTTGTTTTATCGGTGATTGAGGAGGTTTTGTCGAAAAATCATTGTAAAGCAATTAAAGGTGCATGTGGAGTTGGTATTCTAATGAGGTCCACAGTTATGCAAAGTTCAATTGCGACTTGGACTTGGAAGATGTCTATGATGGTTGAGCTCATCGTGGCTACTGGAAAGTAGTAGCGAAGTTTGAAATTTTCAGCGAAGCGATTGTGACTTAGCTCAAACGTCGAACCAAGGTGGAGATTGTTAAGCTATGTCTCGAGTTTGAGCCCGAAAAGGAAACTTTCCTAATTCAAGTAAGTTTTCTATTTTGAATAGGTTTCCTAAATTGAATGATTTCCTAATTGGAGAAGGTTTCCTAAAAAGAGGTTTTCTATTTTGGATATGCTCTTGCATATAAATAAGAAGCAAATGTTCTTTGTGAACAGTATAAAAGAGGAGCTTCAGCTTGTGAATTACACTCTAAAGCAAGAGAGTGTTAAAGCTAATTAAATCTTAGCGTAAAATTTGTTAATTCATTCGTGAGATTGAGAAATTATTTTGTGAGAAATTGTGAGGGCTAAACACTTGTGGGTTATTGAGTGTAATTGGATATTAGTAAACACTAAAAGTGTTTGAGTGACTCAAATGTGGTTGTAATCTCCGTTGTATCGCTTGATTTATAGTGAAATTCGTCCTGCTCTCCCTATGAATATAGGTCTTTACGACTGAACCACGTAAATTTGGTGTCCAATTTATTTTTCTATTCTGTCTATTTCATTGTTTCAATCGCTCGATTTTCTAACAGAGAAGTCTCCATTAAGAGTGGATATGCTTATACATTATCAAGAATGCGATTTAGAATTTTCTTACTTTTTCCTCTTGGAAAGATCAATATAGACTTAAATCTGATTTCTTTTGTAGGAAAAAGATCTCATGGGCATTAAATATATGAAGCATGCTAGGGCAAAATATCAATGTGCATGAATTCTGTGATTTGTTACTTTTTAACCATTAAGAACAACCGTGATTATATCTTTCCGTAAGCAAACCATGATTGAATGTTGGTCGTGTACTAGTGGAGAATTAAATGAATATTGGTACATTACGACCGGATATATGTGACAAATGCAAGTTGCAAATATATAATAAAGATGGAGGAGTTAAATTATGCTTGTCTTCTCACATCATGGCGTCATAAATATTTAGCTCCATTTTATTGGAACATATTCAACCGAAAGAATCGAGATCCACTTGATTTAGAAAAATATATTATAACAGAAGAATAAATATACATCGACATGTAGACGACCTGCGATGATGGTCGGAATATACGAGAGAAGTCGATCATGTCTTTTGTTTTGGTGAACGAAATCTCAACCTTTTAGCATCTTGGTGGAGTCTACACTCTACAGTGATGAAGGTCGGAATATACTATCTACCCTGCGACATTAATAACTGGACATTCCATGGTAAGTTTGGGATCCTCACGGTAATACCTGAGGAGAATAGCTAATCCAGTCCCCCCTCTCCACTCTACATCTGTGAGATTTTATGAGACTACTGCCAACTGTTCTAAAAACTTAAACTATTAGATGAAAGCGTGATTTAATATTTAAATACTATATCACTCCCCCTCACGCTTAGTTTAGTCTTTTTGCCTAGTACTAAAGCGTGGACATATTTAATTAGGGAGACAAATGTGGCCCGGAAATATTCGAACTCAAGACTTCGCTTGCTTTGATACCATATTAGATTTATGGATTACTGTCAACTGTTTTAAAAGTTGTGGTCCTACCAAAATTTCAAACTTCCTAGCAAAACCAAAAGAAAAGAGAAAATAGACGAATAATTAAAACTAGTTTGTAGGTAACCCGATGTGGTGGTCTTAGAGGTGATTTGATACAAAGAGTTATAAAGATAATCCTAACATTGAGGACTGCGGAGAAAT
The DNA here is from genome assembly GCA_001662345.2 of Metrosideros polymorpha var. glaberrima. Taxonomy (NCBI): domain Eukaryota; kingdom Viridiplantae; phylum Streptophyta; class Magnoliopsida; order Myrtales; family Myrtaceae; genus Metrosideros; species Metrosideros polymorpha. Next base: position 3,291,592 of record BCNH02000009.1, read on the forward strand.
TGGTACCATGTAAGGTTAAGAGTGTTGTTCGTGTGTCCCAACGTAGAGCTGGTTTTGATCAAAGAACTGCAAGGAAGCCCAAGCTTTAGGTGTCTAGAGTACCGATTGTGGGGGCCTGAGGATTGGCTGATGGCTACCATCGGGCTCCTGGCAAGAACTCGTCCGGGGTTGCCGGGGGCCCGGGCAGTAGCTGGACTGAATTTTGGCGAGAGCACCTACGCGGGTTGAGCCCAAACTTTGGCCCCACGAATTGTAGCTTGTTAATGAAGCGAATGAACTTGTGTCTATTGAGTAGAGGCACCCAGCACTGATCTAATCAGACACTTAGCTTGCTCATGGGGTGTTAACTTTTAGATTAGCCGTCTCGTTACATTCGCCTAGTATTTCAAAAGTATTCAATCCATCAAGAGGTAAGAATTCCATGTCATAATAACAGCAACGATATGACGTCCGATGAATTGGACCGAGTGAGGAGACCGAACATTCATGAATGGCAGAAGAGCAATTTTTTCAAATTTCTAGGGTAATATCACTTTGTGTCTGGCGAAAGATTATAGGTTTCAGAATGGGTCAATTTCTGACCTAGATTTGGCAACTTACGCTGCAAGCCACTTGGAACTGAGAACCGAACTGGTCATTGATTCTGGGATCCCCGATTTCCATTCGACCTTGGTACATTTTATGATTTGGGTAAAAAATCAAATTCTTATAATAAAATATATAATTTACATTATTTCACCACACAAACATTTATTTATTATCCTGGCTATTTCGACCTTGAAATCGAAAACTGAACCGGTTCTAGATTTATGGAATCAGGAACCCAATCAAAATTTTCTAGAACTAGCTTTGAACAGGTCTGTCTAGGCTGGCTCGGTTTCGATTTCCACTTAAATCGAAGACGAAATTCATCCCTAATCTAATTTGAAATGTTGTTGGCACGCTCGGTCAAAGAAGAAATATAAAATTTCCATGAAAAAGTAGATAGGTGTCAAAATGTTCTATAAAAGTCAAAATACAAAAAAAAATAATGGATTAACCCCAACTTTGACCATAAATACACGAGAGACAAGACAAGGGTTTCTCAGATCTACTCAGAGGAGTGGCTTTCCCCCCACCTCGAAGTTCGACCAAAAGAGAAATTGGACTTTTCTCACTTTTCCTCGAAGGACTTCCATGTCATTCCCCTCTTTTCTACTTCCACTATCCACTCATCGTGAAAATCCTTGCTTCTCCATTTTATGATTTATTCTCACCTTTTGTTTTGTTCATGACGATGATAGGAAACTATTTAACTGAAAGTGCGTGTGTGTTTTTAAAAAATGAGAGTCGTACTATTTCCCCAAACCCATGTTTTGTATTTGTTAATTATAGTACAAAGAAAACTAAACTTTTTAGGAATCTAACTATTTAAATCGACTTTTACGATCTACTTAATTTGAATCTTGAGACAAACCTACTTTGACATATTTTTAACTCGAAGCACCTGAAGTGTAAACAAACAAGCACACCGTCAATGTTTAGGACCATAGTGATCAACAAGTAAAATTTTATGACTTGTTTAGGATTTCATAAATCTTTTAGGATATATTGAATTAGATATCAACTTACAATCAATCACTACATAGCAAGACTTCAGAACTTTTTTAGCATTCACGAACCTCTCTTGAAAGTCCGGATAAAAAGAACATTACTGTGAAGCTTCGGTTAGTCTAGGTGAACCTCAAATGTGTTCATCCAAACACGAGCAATTAACATGAATGATTGATCATTCGGAGAGGTGGATCAATTGAGGTGTGCGAAAATTGACTTGGACAATACCTTATCTGCCATACCAGAAAAAGAATTAACATAAATGGGTTGTGCATGAAACTTCCCTGAAATCTATCAATTAGGCACAGCCCAAAACCCTCATTTTTTATCAGATGACTCATTTCCCACCCAAGTCAAAAAGGAGTCACGCTCCAACCACTTGACTAAGGAAAATAAACAAAGAAAAAAATCAGCATCTAACCCCTAGCATCTTAACCCACCAAATGATAGGGTCAATTTTTAAATCCAGCCCCTTCGAGATCAACAAGGGTTCATTTTTACTAAAATTTAATCCTCCCCAGAAGATCTCATGCGATTTCCCAAGATGCAATTCATGCACTATACTCATGATTATAATAGTGAAAGTAAGATCTTTGTGGAGGATATTCTCTCTCAAAGTACTTCAATGGATAAGAACTCCTACCTCATAAAGCAATAACACAGACTTACACGCAGAAGGGTAATGCTATAGGCACAAATTGTCCACAAGAAGTAGTATCAAAATCTATGTGTCAAGAAATCGCTTATTAAATTGGATGTTTTCTAGCCACTAGGGCAATCATCCAGTGGCCCCCTAGTGGCAACGCTTCCCTCTTGAGAAGGGGGAGGTGTGGGGTTCGAATCCTCACCTTCGGGAGGTTGGGATGGGGAAGCGTGAGAAAAGAGCAGGATTTTACTACCAATGCACATATATAACACATATGATGGCTTGCATAATAAAACTAGAATATGATAGAACTAAATCAAAAAAAAATTGGATGTTGTCCTCGACCCAAAAAAAAAAATTGGATGTTGTCACCCCAATCTTCCCTTTTAAATCTGTTTTACGCCGACCCTTGGGAGGCCATCCCTCCTTTAATTGTTTCCTTTGGTGTTTGACTTTACAAGGAAATTGAAGGAGTGATATCGGTTTTAGGCCAAAAAAAGAACGCGTTAAACGCATGTGTACACGTTTATTTATGAGAGTTCATATCTTGAACGCGTTAAACGTGTTGTAACGTGTTTGGACTGCAAAAGACATGACCCAATTAATAATAGTGTCATTATCTAGTCAAACTTAAAATATGATACACTACAATTGCAATATGTGGACAGAAATTGTCAGCCATATTCTATCTCCATGGCTTAGTTTAGTATATAAGAAATGAATCATTCATGTGGGGGCTAGGCACTAACAGATTTATGCAATCTTAGGCTGTGTTGTAATATTAACGCGAAAATAACAAAATCTTGCAAATAAGTTAACGCGAAAAATACTAGAGAAATAAACGATGAATAATAAGGACACCGAAGATTTATGTGATTCGATCCGAGTATCGGTACCTACATCCATGGAGAGAGCCAGCAACAAATAATCCACTATAATAGGAGAATTCAGTGTTACAATCACTTAATACACTCGAGTGTTTCCCACACTTAGATTACACCCAAACCCAAAGTCTTTACAAATAAAACAACTTAATTGGATGTAAACTCAAAGCACAAATCTCCGGTGTCCTCATCATTCCTCGTTTATTTCTCTAGTATTTTTCACATTACTTATTTGCAAGATTCTATCGTTTCCGCGTTAATATTACAACAATTAGTATTATAACTTGAGTCAGATTTTCTGAATTATGATTTAGGGCTTTTGCATGTTTGATTATTATTTGAAAATTCTGCTATTGCAATTATGTCTGGAGTGAAAGCAGAAATTGAGAAGTTTAACGGGAGGAACAACTTTGAGTCGTGGAACGTTAAGATGGAGGCGTTATTAACAACTCAAGGTTCGGTGAAAACATTGGATGGCAAGGATAAGTTGCCCGAAACAATGAAAGTTCCCAAAAATGACGTGTTAATGAGGAAAGCGAGGAGTATAATCATGTTGAATTTATCGAATGAGGTGTTAATAGAGGTGGCTGAGAAGAAGGATGCTGCCGCGTTGTGGGCAAAACTTTAGGCACTCTATGTAATGAAAGGTTTGAACAATCGTTTATATATGCTGAAAAGGATGTTTCAATTTCGATATACTGAAGGTACATCGATTAGATCCCACCTAAATGAGTTTAATAAACTCATGATGGATTTAAAGAATGTCGATAAGATTTTTGATAATAAAGATGCAGAGGCCATCTTGTGTGTAATTACTAGTTCTTCAAGAGATGAATGGGTGCTAGATTTGGGGTGTTCTATCAAATGACATCTCATAGAAATTGGTTTACTACTTATCAGACTGCAGATAGTGGTAAAGTTTTAATGGGGAATAACGCAACCTACAAGATTGTGGAGATAGGGACAGTTCGGATTCAGATGCACGATGGGGTGATGCGCACACTGACAGACGTGAAGAATGTACCGAAGCTCAAGAAAAACCTTATTTCTCTGGGGACACTCGATGATATCAGGTGTAAGTATACTCGAGGTGCCATGACAGTAATGAAAGGAAAGAAAGTGAATTCTCCTTATCATCTACTGGAGAGACCGTGACAAGAGCTGCTGTAATTTCATCAGGTAAGTTAGATTATGATTTGATTCAATTATGGAATATGCGCTTATGGCACATGAGTAAGGCAGATATGATAACGCTGAGTGAGAAAGGGTTGTTGAAAGGTCGGAAAACTGGGAAGCTAGACGTATGTGAGTACTGCATCTTTGGGAAGCAGCGTCGAGTTAAATTTACTACAGTTTTTCTTTCGACTAAGCAGCTGTTGGATATATCCATTCAGACGTCTAGGACCTGTCTCCAATTCCTTCAAAAGGAGGTACCCATTATATGCTGACTTTTATCGACGACTATTCCAAGAAGGTATAGGTTTGTTTTCTGAAGCACAAATCTGATGTGTTCAATCAGTTCAAGAAATTTAAGGCATTGATTAAGAAGCAGTCAACTAAGCATATCAAGTGCCTGAGAACCGATAATGGCATGAAGTTCTGTGGTAAAGATTTTACCGAGTTCTACGAGAGAGAAGGGATTGTGAGATACCACATAGTGCCTGGGACACCTCGGCAGAATGGTGTCGCAGAATGGAAGAACGGAACTTTACTTGAGCGAGCTCGATGCATGCTTTTACATGTAGGATTAGGTAAGGAATTTTGGGCCGAAGCAGTGAATATGTCTTATTACCTGGTTAATCAATCTCCATCATCTGCTATTGAATAGAGAATTCTTGAGGAAGTATGGTCGGGAAAACCTATTGATTACTCCGGATTATGTATATTCAAATGTCCTGCGTATGCGAGTGATGGTAAACTTGAGCCGAGGGTGAAGAAGTACATATTTCTAGGTTATGCACATGGGGTGAAAGGCTACTGGTTGTGGTGCACCAATCTCAGATCACCCGATTTTCTAATCAGTAGAGACGTGATCTTTGACGAGATTGCAATGCTTTGAGAGAGGAGTATCAAGACACTACCAGCAGAGCAAATAAATTGTGGGGTCAGTAGTGAGGTGGAGCTTCAGATGGAGACTCCGGAGACCTTTAAGGTAATAGAAGTTGAGACTGCAGATGAGGCCGCAATTCCTGAAGTCAGTGATACTAAACAATCAGTAGAGTCGCAGCACATTATAGCCGCAGGCAAAGAGAAAAGGAAAATTAAACCACACGTATGTTATGTTTATACATATATTGTTTGTGCATTGACTGTAGGTGATGAGGTAGAGATAGATGAGCCTTCGTCTTACTTTGAGGCGATGGCTAGTTCTAAGTCGTTGTAGTGGCTAAGACCTATGAGTGAAGAGATGGAATCTCTCCATCGAAATCATACATGGGAGCTGGTCAAAGTACCCAAGAGCCAGAAGATTGTCAGAAGCAAGTGGATCTACAAACGGAAGGAAGGCATTCCCGATGTCGAGGCAACAAGTTATAAGGAGAGACTTTTAGCGAAGGAATATACTCAGCAAAAGAGCATTGACTACAATGAGGTGTTCTCTCCTATGGTAAAACATACTTCTATACATATATTACTTGCCTTTTTTTTTTTCACAAGATCTCGAGTTGGAGCAGCTAGATGTTAAAACGGCGTTTCTTCACGATGAATTGGAGGAACATATTTACATGAGGCAGCCAGAGGTATTTGCTATTCTAGGTAAAGAAGACTATGTTTGCTTGTTAAAAAAAATCTTTATATTGGCTGAAATAATCTCCTAAACGGTGGTATAAGCGTTTTGATTCTTTCATGGCTAGTCAGGACTATTCCAAAAGTCGGATGGATACCTGTGTTTATTTTAGGAGATTGGAAGATGGGTTATTTATTTATTTATTATTATATGTTGATAGCAGTTAAGAATATGTCTGATATTGATGTGCTGAAGTGGCGATTGAGTGCTAAATTTGAGATGAAAAATTTAGGTGTTGCAAAGAAAATATTGGGTATGGAAATTTTGCGTGACAGGACTACAAGAATTTTACTTCTATCTCAAAAGAAATATATTGAGAAGATTGTTGCACGTTACAATATGCAGTCAGCAAAATTTGTGAGTACACCTTTAGCAAAACACTTTAAACTTTCAGTTAAGTTATCACCGCAGATTAAGGAGGAGGAGGAGGAATGTATGTCCCGCGTTCCATAGTCAAGTGTAGTGGGTAGTATTATGTATGCTATGACTTGCATTAAGCCTGATATTTCACAAGCAGTGAGCGTAATCACTCGTTATATAAAACGACCTGATAAAGTTCATTAGGAAGTTGTGAAGTAGATCCTTATATATTTGAAGAGAACTGCAGACGTTGATACTGCATATCGAAGGGAAGGCAATGGTAGTGAGACCACTGCTTATGTGGATTCAGATCATGCCGGTGACTTTGATGAGTGCAGGTTTATAGCAGGATACATAAATATCCTAGCAAGTGGTGCAATTAGTTGGAAGGCATCCTTACAGGATCACGTTGTCTTATCTTCAACTGAGACAGAGTACATGGCACTGGCCTTTATAGCGAAAAAGGCGATATGGCTACAGGGTTTGCTTTCAGACTTTGGGTTAGAACAGAAAAGTGTTGATATACATTATGACGATCAATGTGCAATATCTAGGGTATAATTCGATTTATCACAAGCGAACGAAGTATATCAATATCAAGTATCACTTCATTCAAGATGTCTTAGAGAAGGGTAAAGTTGTTGTGAAATAGATTGCTACAGCGGAGAACCCTGCAAACATAATGACTAAGCCTGTCCCTTTGGCGAAACTCAAAATTTGTTTGAGCTCAATTGATGTCTGTAGAGAGTGAGCGCCCATCGAGGCGTCAGAAAAGCAGCATGAATGATGAGCACTATGACTTGGCTTCAAACATCGAGCCAAGGTTGAGAATTATTAAAATATATCTCGAATTTGAGGTCGAATATTGATTTGTTAAATCAAACATGTTAGAAAGATAAGAATTTCTAATGGATCACTTTCCTATTTTGGATTAGAAATTCTTATCTTGAAGGAATGCACAATTTCAAGAAGGGAAATAGTTCTTTACACTATAGGACAAAATAAGGGGCACATGTTATAAAATATATATGTTTATTATTTGGGGCAAAGAAGTCTTTTGTCAAGAACAGAAAACAAACTCCTCTCTCTCCGACAGAAGACGTGTAAAAGCAAAGAGAGGAGTCCTTGTGGTTCCCTCACTCTTTCCTAAATAGCGTGACGAAGCTATACAAGAAAAAAGGGAAAAAAAAATATGGGTTAATACCACGAAAAATCTCAAACTAGTACATCTATAATAAATTTACCATAAACTATTTTTTTAACCATGAAAAATCCTAAATTGGTATACATGTGACAAATTTACTTCCAAACTGTTTTTTTTATCACGAAAAACCCCAATCCCAAACTGATACACCTATAACAAATTTAATTTCCGTTAGTTTTCATTAAATTTGGTTAATACCATGAAAATCTCAAACTGACACACTTGAGACAAACGGAGGGTAAAACCCTAAATTGATATACTCCGTCAACTGTTACGTGTCATCAAACTCAGCAATTTGACGATAAAATTTGACGGAAATTAACGAAGGGTAAATTTGTCACAAGTGTATTAGTTTGAGGTTAATTTGTCACAGATATACCAATTTGAAATTTTTCGTGGTCAAAAAAATAATTTTAGGTAATTTTGTTACATGTGTAATAGTTTGGGGTTTTTCATGATATTAACCCAAAAAATAAAAGGCAGGCGTTCATTCATTGAGGAACCATGGAGCATCACTATTGAGAAGAAAAAAAGAGAGAACGCACAAACGTTCTTATTTTTCAGCCACATAGACGTCTTCGTGAATGCAAAGATTTGTGCTTTGAGTTTACATCCAATTAAGTTATTTTATTTGTAAATACTTTGAATTTGGGTGTAATCTAAGTGTGGGAAACATTCGAGCGTATTGACCGATTATAATCCTGAATTCTCTTATTATAGTGAATTATTTATTGCTGATTCTCCCCGTGAATGCAGGTACCGATATTCGGATGGAATCACGTAAATCTTCGATCTCCTTATTATTCCTCATTTACATATCTGATTTTTTCACGTTGACTTATTTACAAGATTCTGTCACTTTTGTGTTAATATTACAACAAGCTGGATCATGGATTTTGATTCTAGGGAATATGTTACTTCGTCTACGAGGCAGTGAGGAGCTTGGAACATTTAATACTCCATTGTCTAAATGGGTTCTCAGTTACGGAGTTAAAATATGAAGTATGATTAATTGTCCACCACCGCTTATATAAACCCTACAAAGACCTCCCTCTTGTACGGTGAGGACTGATACCTTTGGCTTAGAGATGATTTATCAGAAGACTGAGATGACCGTGAAGAAAATTCATCCTGCGGAGAATCTGTGGGCATAGTGACCAATCCTCATACTCTAAGAATGCTCAAAGCAGTGTTTAGGCTTGATACGTGTTAAAAAATTCAAAACCCAAAAATTTAAATCAATAGGCTGAGGAAGGCCACATATATATGAAGAGAATATAAACCATATAGTCAAGTGAGGTGAGATATTTTGGGAAAATTGGCCGAAAAAGTCTTAAACCTATTATATGGCGGCCTATTCAATCCTAACTCTTTCACTTGTGCCAATGTAGTCCTAAACCTTTTTACGACTTACCAATTAAGTCCTAAGCCTTTTAATTGAACCAATTTAGTTCTAAGCCTTTTAAAAATTTGCCAATATATTCATAAACCTTTTTACGTCATTTGAGCCAATTTTGACTGAAAAAGTTGCAAAAAAGAAAATAAAATGAAAGGAAAAGGAAAAGAAGGGGGAAAAAAAGAAAAAATAATTAAAATTTTCAAAAAAATTTCAAAATTACAAAAATTGTCCACATTAGCGCCAATTATGCCACATAGGACATCTAGCGTTGACTAGACCTCCATGTCAGCGATTTTCTAGTCAATTTTGACCGGAAAGACTAAATTGGCAAATCATAAAAAAGTTTAGGACTACATTAACAAATCATTAAAAAATTTTGGATTAAACTGACAAGTCCTAAAAAAATTTAGGACTAAATTGGCCACCATACAATAGGTTGAAGACTTTTTGAACAATTATCCAAGTTATTTCAACATCTCTCTCACATGCATGCCAAATTTGGAATGACATGTGGAATTTGACGAGCAGAGTGGATGCACATGCGACTCTAATACCATGTTAGAAAGTCCAATCTAAAAGTTTATGCTGTTAGGTTGAAAGCCACATGCATATAAATAATATATAAACTCCATAGTCAAGTGATGTGAGATATTTCAACAATATGTTTGGGGTGCTTAAGCGCAAAGCTTCGGGCGAGATAACAATCAATGAGATAGAAGTTTGGACTTCTTACCAAAGTAAATTTATAAAACATAGCTCAAAGTCTAGACCGGATTTGGTTTGGAACCGACTCGAATTGGCATTCGAGGACACTGGGAGTGAGCGAGATGGTTCGGAGTGCGCGAGGACGGGAGTCGGGTGTTCTAAGTTAAGGAATGGACGTCCCAATGGAAGGAGAGCGTATAGGTAGAGCTCCTGTGCGTCCGGCGTTTGAGTTGATGCTCACGAATGTTGGAGGTGTAGGACCGGACGTCCAGTCAAAACCTAGTTGGGAGTTTGGCCTTGTCTCGGCTAGGTGAGAAAATAGAACTTCTGACGTCCGACCATATCAAGGTTGAACATTCGAACTGGCCGGAGAAATTTCTCGAAGGAATTCGAACGTCCAACCCACTACGTGCAGACGTTCCAACCACACGGATTCCAAATTTAGGGACAATTAAAAAAAAAACCATAAATCTATTGCACTTATGCCAATTAGTCCTAAATTTTTTAATTGTGTCAATTTATAAACATTTTCACATCTTTCCGATTGAGTCCATCCGACTAATTTTGGCCAGAAATCTCTGACGTAGATGTGGGTTGTCTTACATTGCACAATTAGCGCTAACATAGACAAAAAAAATTTAAAATTTTTTATTTTTTTAAAATTTTTCTTTTCTTCTCTTTTCCTTGTTTCTTTTTTTTTTTACCGGAGGTCGCCAGCCACTAGGCAAGGCCATCGCAGCTGCGAGCAAAGATAGCTTAACACACTATTGGAGAGGTCATGGCCGCCTTCGCCCGCAATCGGCAAAGCCTGAGCAAGGTTGGCCTTGCCAGATTTGGGCAAGGTGGGCTTCATCCACGCACGCTGTGTTTAGACCACCACAAGGCACAACTGTGGGCGAGCCGTGTTTAGACCATCGCGAGGCACAATCACAGGCAAGACTGCCTCACTAGGGCTTCATCAGCCGCGAGTGAATGCATCCATGGCATTGCTAGCCATGGGCGAGGCCACCTTCACCCTTGGCTGACTAGGCCATGGTGAGGTTGGCCTCGCCTAGAATTGGATGAGCCGACCTCACCCCCAGCTATGGTGGCCTTGCGTAATGGCCGACAACCCTCGCAGGCCACAATGGGAAAAAAAAAACAAGGAAAAGAGAAAAAGAGAAAAAAAAATGAATAAAATAAAATTGTGAAAATATATTTAAAAAATTGTTCATGTCAGTGCCAGTCGTGGACGTGCCATGTAAAATGACTAGCATCCACATCAGCGATTTGTGGCCAAAATTGGCTGGATTGACTCAATTGGCAAAATGTGAAAAGGTTTAGAACTCAATTGGTATAATTAAAATATTTATGACTGAAATGGTAAAAATGCAATAGATTTAAGACTTTTTAAATAATTTTCCCTTTAAATTTAAAAAGGGATATTGACCTGATTTAATCATAACGTCAACACTTGGCTTTCACCTTGATTATAGCCGAGCATCTCGTTGATCTCTCCTCATAGAGTAGGGATGCCTGACCAAATTATGTAAATCCTCTGTGTCAAGTTCATTTCGTGTTATTTCTCGCTTCGATTGTTTGATTTTGTCTGCACTATCGCGGTTTTGCATAACAGATTCAACAATGGCCAAGTATGTGGATCCAAGAAATTACGATCAAATGACCTATTTATGAACAAGATTTCACGATATAATCTTATCTAACACTAGTTATTAAGACAAAATCCGTGCTTCCCCTTACCTTTGGCCCCACGAAATTTAGCTTGTTGATAAAGTGAATGAACTTGTGTCTATTGAGCAGAGGCACACAGCCCTGATCTAATCCAACACTTGGCTTTCTCTTGGGGTGTTAACTTGTAGATTAGCTGTCTCGTTAGATTCGCCTAGTATTTCAAAAGTATTCAATCCATCAAAAGACAAGAGTTCCATGTCATAATAACAGCAAAGGTACGACGTCCGATGAATTGGACTGAGGGAGGAGACCGAACACTCATGATTGGCACAGGAGCAATTTTTCAAATTTCTAGGGTAATGACACTACGAAAGATGATCGATTTTAGAGACAGTCAATTTCTGACCTAGATTTGAAAACTGACGCTACATGCCCCGTGAAATCGGGAAACGAACTGATTGTCGGTTTTGGGACCACCAATTCCAGTTCTACCCTGATACATTTTATGGTTTGGGTGAAAAACCTAATTTTTATAATAAAACATATAAATTACATTATTTCACTACATAAACATTTATTTATAGAACCGGTGATTTCGGCCTTGAAATCGAAAACTGAATCAGTCCTTGGCCGATTTTAGGTTATGGAACCGGGAATCCAATCGGTTTCTTGAACAGGTCGGTTTTGGCCGACTCAATTCCGATTCCTCCTTGAATTGAACCCGATGCTCATCCCTAATTTAATGTGAAATGTTGTTGGCACGCTCGGTTAAAGAAGAAATACTACTCAGAAGAGTGGCTTTTCCCCACCTCGAAGTTGGACTTTTCCTCTTTTTCCTCGAAGGACTTCCATGTGATTCCCCCTCTTTTCTACTCCCACTATCCACTCATCATCCTAGCTTCTCTATTTTATGATTTATTCTCACCTTTTGTTTTGTTCATAACGATGATAGCAAACTATTTAAATGAAAGTGCATGTGTGTCTTTCAAAAATGAGAGTCGTACTATTTCCCCAAACCCACGTGTCTGTATTTGTTAGTCATAGTACAAAGAAAACTAAATTTTTTAGGAGTCTAACTATTTAAATCGACTTTCACGATCTACTTAATATGAATCTTGCGGCTTACCTGCTTTGACATCTTTTTAACTCGAAGCAATTGAAGTGTAAACAAGCACACTGTCGACGTTTAGGACTATACTGATCAACGAGTAAAATTTTATGACTTGTTTAGGATTTATCCTATAAATCTTTGTAGGATATATTGATTTAGATATCAACTTACAATCAATCACTACATAGCAAAACTTCAGAGCTTGTTTAGCATTCACAAACCTCTCATGAAATTCCTGATAAAAAGAACATTACTGTGAAGCTTCGGTTAGTCTAGGCGAACTTCAAATGTGTTCATCCAAACACGAGCAATTAACTCGTTAAACGCATTTGTACACGTTTATGTATGAGAGTTCATATCTTGAACGCGTCAAAGGTGTTGCATCGTGTCTGGACTGCAAAAGACATGGCGCGATTAATAAACTTGTCGTCATCCAATTAGACTTGAAATTCGATACGATACAGTTGCAGTACGTAGACACAAATCGCCAGCTGTTCTATCTCCACAGCTTAGTTTATTAGTAGATAAGATATGAATCATTCATGAGTGGGCTAGGCACTATTGGATTTATGCAATCTTAGATTGGATCATGGATTTCGATTCTAGGGACTATATTACTTCGTCTACGAGGCATCGAGGAGATTGGACCATTTAATACTTCCATTTGTCTAAGTGGGGTTCTCAGTTATGGAGTTAAACAACGAAGTATGATTAACTATCCACCACCGCTTATATAAAACCCTACAAGACCTCCCTCTTTTCCCCCACAACTTCAACTCTCTCTCTCTCTCTCTCTCTCTCTCAAGAATCGATCTTGCTCTGAGAAATGGGTGCTTCCAGGCCACCTACTTCTTTCAGCTGCGAAATCAGAGTCACTGAAGCCAAGAACATGGACCTTGTCCAGCCCACGGACACGGTCTTCGTCAGGCTCTATCTCTCTGCAGGGAACACCAACCAAAAGATTAGACTCAACACGCGAGAACTTCCATCGCCATCAAGCTCCAGCTTGCATTGGAACGAGTCCTTCGCTTTGGAATGCGCTGGGAACGAGGACTCCATGAAAGCCCTGCTGCAAGAAAGTGTCGTCTTCGAGCTCCGGACGCGGAACAGAGCCTCCGTTCTCGGTCCCGTCGGACGCCGGTCCAAAGTCGTGGGCAGAGCAGAAATTCCATGGAGAACCGTCTTGGAGTCTCCAAGCATGGAGATGGAGACGTGGGTGAGAATGGCTTCACCGTCGAGGAGACATCTCTCCGGGGATGTGAAGCCTCCGTCGGTGAGAATAGCGGCGAGGTTGAGGGTTGCAGACATGGCAGATGTGGACAGGAGGGAGAGAATGAGGGAGGCGAGGTTGAAGAAGACTGGGGAGTGTGAGTGTGACGATTGTGGCCATAGCTTCTGCAGTCGCGAAGATTATGATGTATTTGCATTAGTGGCTGCTGTCCAGGCCTTTTAGGTTGAACAATTATCATCAAATTTTATTGATTTTTAGTGCTCTTTTCTATTCCATTTTGTCGATTTTCATATTTCAATCTAAGTTCTAACAATATAGATAGTTTCCAATTGCTCTGCCAAGTTTGGTAAATTACTTGTGAAATTACAAATATATAGGTACCATGGTTCTTTCAAAATTACTATAAAGTTTTTGGCAATTCGAGTGTTTTCTTTTAGAAAAAAATGATTAAATGACTGTCATTAATCTACTGCGAGAATAACAGCATGTTCTAGGGCACAAAAAAAAATAACAAATAATTAGATATTATAGTAATGTCTGCTCTTTCAAAAATCTGTGACTCACAACATATTGTTAGTCTCATAATTGCTCAAAGACTATTATGCTAGCAAAAAATTTTCTTTTTAAGGGTATTAGAAAGAGGAGTAAGTATATATATACAGCAAATGCCGTGGTCATTGTTGTATAATGCATTTTAATTAACCCTAAGATGGTTGATAGATGATTCATTTGTCTTTTCAGCAAAAAGAGAAAGTATTCAAATTCATGTAGAGAAATACCGATATGGTCTAGCGGAAGCAAAGACAGGAAAAAAGCGTTCCTTTCAAAGTAAGTTAAATCAAATTATCTTTGGCAACTTAATCAATTGAGTCGAATAACAAAATTTAGTCCGTCCAACCAACTCTTGGAATTTTTAGACCATATGATATTCTTCCTTCTCTCTAGCTTCAACGAGAAGAAATATTTTTCCAGTCGACAATGCAATATGAAGTGCTCGTGATCAATCCACCTTCTTTGTCATATATATTGGGGTTTTCTTCAATCGAACACACATGAATCCTAAGTCCCCGACAATCGCATTTTACAGATGTAAGTAATGACGATTGTTAAGATCAACTATCAGAAAGTCGAAACTCACCCGAGGTCATTGGACCTCGGACAAACCGGTCGATTGTGTTGTGCCATCCCGGCTAGAGAGAGATTCCCCTGCCCTCAAGGTAAGAAAAATCTACAAAAATCTATCAGCACGATTTTACTTTTGCTGAAATGTTGCCAATTGAATTTTACCCTTTTCAAATCCACCTACCGGACCTAGTATACATCACCACACTCTAGAGTTCGGTCGTTCATATCTCGAACGTGAAAACAACCGACTCTGCAACCTTTCTAACAGGCGCTTACTAATTATCAAGAAGAAATGGCACATGCCTAAGGAAAAATTTGATCCGATTATGCATATCCACCCACGAGCATGAACAATGAAGCCAAATGAAAAACAGGACGTAACTTCATTCATTCCACTAGAACTTTCAGCAAATTCCACCAACCCTACGAGAACATAATCAAAAGGAGACTATGAAACCGAGCAACTGAACCAGGAAAAAACCAGAAAGAGCATAAAGCTACTACATCCACATATACAAGCAACTCTCTGTTACAATAAATAAAAGGAATTCCGAGATATGACCACATATGCCTCTCTTCGCTACTGAATCTGGAGAAGATCGAAATAAACGGTCATCAGACCACATCAACAGCCATAGACAGCAGAGAGATACAACTGTAAAAATCTGATAATTCATGTATCACACCATAGGATTCAAATCGATTCACATGGTGCATGCCAATATAATGTGATTCGGTTATCCATTCAATTCATTTCATGATTTAACTTGTACACCCACTTATTTGTGAGTGTTCTCTTGCCCTTAGGCAACTTCACCAACTCAAATGTGTGGTTCTCATGCAAGGACTTGAGCTCCTCTTGCATTGCTTCATGCCACTCATTCTTTTGGTCACATAACATAGCCTCTTTATAAGATTCTAGCTCTCCTGCATCAGTGAGTAACACATATTCATGCAGTTGATATTTTTGTGAAGGCCTACGTTCTCTTTCGGATCTTCTAACTTGAGGTAGGACCGCTTGTTCTTGCTCATTCACTTGCTCAACGGGCTCTTCTTGCTCAACTAGTTGTTCTGGCTCAATTGTTTCACCTATCTCAACTGAAGAATCCACATTTTGTGAAGATTCACTATCTTCATAATGCACTTCTCCCCCGTGATTTTCACCAAATACGGTAGGAGGATTTGGGCTGAAACTAACATAATGTTGAGCAATATTCTTTGGCTTTCCTGGCTTGTCGATGTCTTCAATTGTTTGATGCTCAAAGAATACCACATCTCGGCTTCTAATGACTTTCCTTGCAACCGGATCCCATAACCTGTAGCCAAACTCTTCATGTCCATAACCTAAGAAGATGCACTGCTTAGACTTGTCATCAAGCTTGGATCTTTCATCTCTTGGAACATGCATAAATGCTCGGCAACCGAACACTTTCAGATAACTGTAGGAAACGTCTTTCCCACTCCAAACTCTTTGCAGAACATCTCCCTTAAGAGGAACTGATGGAGAAAGGTTTATCAAGTCCACTGTTGTTCTCATCGCTTCACCCCAGAATGACTTAGGCAACCTCGCATGAGAGAGCAGACACCGAATCCGATCATTAATTGACCGGTTCATTCTCTCCGCTACTCCATTCTGCTGTGGTGTCTTTGGAACAGTCTTCTCAAGCTTGATGCCATAATCTCTACAATAATGCTCAAACGGGCCTCTATATTCACCATCGTTGTCAGCTCGAACACATTTCAGCTTTTTCCTAGTTTCTCTTTCCACGTTGACATGAAATTGCTTGAAAACAGCAAGCACCTGGTCTTTAGATTTCAAAGCAATAGCCCACACTTTTCTAGAGTAATCATCAATGAATGTCACAAAGTACAATGCACCACCAAGTGTTCTAGCATCCATGCAACAAACATCAGTGTGAACTAAATCGAGTATATTTGATTTCGTGTGTGGAGAGGAACTATGAAATGAGAATCTATGTTGTTTACTTGAAAGGCAATGAGTACATTCCTTGAGATTTCTCTCCTTCAATGGTAGAAGATTCTTTCTAGCAAGAGTTTCAAGCCCCTTCTCACTAAGATGACCGAGTCTCATATGCCATAGGTCAACTGAGGAGTCCTCCACTGCATTTACCTCTTCCTTGATCAACTTCGCTTGCATGGTGTAGAGAGAGCATGTCTTCTTACCCTTGGCCAATATCATGGAACCTTTGATCAATTTCCATTTGCCATCACCAAAGGAATTGCAATAACCATCATCATCTAAGGCACCTGCAAAAATCAAGTGAAGTCGAATATCCGGAACATGTTTCACATTTTTCAAGAGCAAACTACATCCGACATCGGTCTCCAAGTGAACATCTCCCATGCCAATAACCTTGGAAACACCACTGTTTCCCATCTTAACACAACCAAAATCACCATTGCGATAAGATGCAAAGTAATCACGCCGTGAGGTGACATGAAATGAAGCCGCAAAATCAACAACCCAACTAGAGTCTTGGCATGTAAGGTTCACAAAACCATCGTCACAAATGAACATGATATCACCATCGGATGCGACTGCCGTTGTCATTTGTTTCTCTTCTTTCTTGCGATCTCCATTTCTATCATGGGATTTATCTCTCTTTGGCAACCAACATTCTTTAGCATAATGTCCCATCTTGCCACAATTGTAACACTTCACACTCCTCCTCGACCTTGACTTCGATCTTTCTCTTGACTTGCCTCGGTTGTCATTACTTTGAAACTTTCTTGATTGACTTCTCGCCCTGTTTTCTATGACAAGAGCCTCCGATTTAGAAGCATAATTCAAGCGTTTTCTTCTTGTTTCTTCATTGAACAAGCTTTCTTTGACCATGCTCATAGAAAGCACACCATAAGGAGCCGAATTATTTAATGCCACAACCAAGGTGTCCCAACTATTAGGAAGAGTACCAAGTAATAGACATGATTGCAATTCATCACCAAGGTCAATCTCAAGATTTGTCAATTGATTTACAACATCTTGAAATTCACTCAAATGTTCGGACATGCTTCCTTCTTTGTACCTCAAATTCACAAGTCTTTTAACTAGAAAAGCTTTGTTTTGTGGGGTTCTTCTCTTATAGAGATCTTGTAATTTCTTCCACAAAATGTCGGCTTTCGTCTTTTGTGCAACATGATGAAAAACACTATCATCAATCCATTGTCGAATAAACCCAACCGTTTTCCAATTCATTCGCTCCCATTCTTTGTCTTCTTTGTCTCCTTGAGCCTCATCGCCATCAACAGGATCAAATAAATCTTTGCAATATAACATGTCTTCCATCCGAGGCTTTCAAATAGAGTAATTCGAGGCATTTAACTTAAACATCGTGCCACTAGTTTCCTCCATTAAACACTAGAATCCCAACTCTAGCTCTGATACCACTTTGTTGGGGAAAATCGGGCAGCACTTCCTTTAGAACTAACCCAATCCATGATCAATATCTCCCCCGAAACTAAACCAACTGATGTCAACTTCAACCTCAACAATAACAAGCGGTATATCCAGCAATACAACCTCAAGACAAGTGAATATAATGTTGAAAATATAAAGGAGGCAAGACACCAAGATTTTACGTGAAAAACCCAAATCGGGAAAAACCACGGACAGCCGATAAACTTCCACTAATCACCAAGAATAGTAGCGTACACAAATGGTCCCTCTCTAGTCACACACTAGAGGCACAACAACAGCAACATCATCATCACAAAGGTAGAATTACACATATAAAGTAAGAAAAATCCTAACCGCGATTGAAGATGTCAAAGACGGTTTTCAACGAATGAAACCGATCAACTCGTAGACCTCGGTCTCACGAACAACATACTCGAATTTGAGCCAATTCCGTCAACGTTTGGCCTTCGAATCGGACAAGCAAAGCCGCGCCCTGTTTTTCTCCTTTTCTACTCCCTCTCGGTCTCACTCTCGGATGCACGCTCTATCTGTGTCTTCTCTCTCTTCTGGGCACTTTTTTTTTATTTGCACGAAGCAGCCCACTCTCTTTTTGTTCTTTTTGCTTTTTCTCTTTTGACTTTTGTCTTCTTTTGTTTTTTTTTTGTTTTTTTTTCCTTATTAGCTGGTGGGGCCCCACATAGGCGGACCCACCAACAGATAAAACTTTTCAAAGATAGCTCTATAGTAATATGCCTCCTTGGTTGTAGGAGTGTTTTCCGGGTAGACAAAGCTTGCATTCATTAACATTGCATCAGTAACCTGGCACAGGATGATTAAAACATAAATTTGTGAGAAATAAGCACACTATCAGATTTATGCAATCTTAGGCTATGTTGTAATATTAATGCAAAAACGACAGAATCTTGCAAATAAGTTAACGCGAAAAATACTAGAGAAATAAACGAGGAATAATAAGGATACCGAAGATTTATGTGATTCGATCCGAGTATCGGTACCTACATCCACGAGGAAAGCCAACAACAAATAATCCACTATAAACAGAGAATTCAGGATTACAATCACTCAATACGCTCGAGTGTTTTCCACACCTAGATTACACCCAAACCCAAAGTGTTTACAAATAAAATAACTTAATTGGATGTAAACTCAAAGCACAAATCTCCGATATCCTCATTATTCCTTGTTTATTTCTCTGGTATTTTTCACGTTGACTTATTTGCATGATTCTATCGTTTTCACGTTAATATTACAACAATTGGTATGAAAACTTGAGTCAGATTTTCTGAATTATGATTTGGGGCTTTTGTTTGTCTTATTATTATTTGGAAATTCTGCTATTGCAATTATGTCTGGAGTGAAAGCAGAAATTGAGAAGTTTAACGAGAGGAACAACTTTGGGTTGTAGAGCGTTAAGATGGAGGCGTTATCAACAACTCAAGGTTTAGCGGAAACATTGGAGGGCAAGGATAAGTTGCCTGAAAAAATGAAAGATCCCGAAAAGGACGTGTTAATGAGGAAAGCGAGGAGTATAATCCTGCTAAATTTATCGGATGAGGTGTTAATAGAGGTGGCCGAGAAGAAGAATGCTGCCGCGTTATGGGCAAAACTTTAAGAACTCTATGTAACGAAAGGTTTGAAAAATCGTTTCTATATGCTGAAAAGGATGTTTCAATTTCGATATACTGAAGGTACATTGATCAAATCTCACCTAGATGAGTTTAATAAACTCATGATGGATTTAAAGAATATCAGTAAGATTCTTGATAATGAAGAATAGGGCATGATGTTGTTAGCTTCTTTACTAGAGTCCTGGGAGCACTTTACTGATTCTTTGTTGAAGGGCGTACTACGATTACTTCAAAAGAGGTAAAGTCCGCCTTATTCTCTAAAGAGTGGTAGAGAAAGTTACGAGATGACAATTTAGAGCATGATGTAGCGCGGGGACTAGTGATTCAGGGTAGATATCAACATCAGGGGTCTAGTAGCAACAGGGATAAAAGCATATCAAAATCACGCCATAGAAAGTCCAAGGGATGCGTGAAGTGCTTTGAGTGTCACGAAGAGGGGCACTTCAAGAGATATTGTCCTAAGCTAAAAAATAAAGGTAATAAGTAGAATGCCACAAGCAGCGTGGTGGACATTGCTGAGGAGAGCGCTAGTGATGCAGAGGTCGTCTTGTGTGCGACTACTAGTTCGTCAAGAGATGAATGGGTGCTACATTCGGGGTGTTCTATCATATGACACCTCATAAGAATTGGTTTACTACTTATCAAACAACAGATTATGGTAACATTTTAATGGGGCAAGGTTGTGGGGATAGGGACAATTTGGATTCAGATGCACGATGGGGTGGTGCGCACACTGACAGACGTGAAGCATGTACCGGAGCTCAAGAAAAAACCGTATTTCTCTAGGGACACTTGATGATATCGGGTGTAAGTATACCGCTAAAGGTGGAGTACTGAAGATCTCTCGAGGTGCCATGACAATAATGAAAGGAAAGAAAGTGAATTCTCCTTATCATCTACTAAGAGAGACCGTGACAGGAGTTGCTGGAATTTCATCAGGTAAGTTAGATTCTGATTTGATTCAATTATGGCGTATGCGCTTATGGCACATGAGTGAGGCAGGTATGACAACACTGAGTGAGAAAGGGTTGTTGAAAGGTTAGAAAACTAGGAAGCTAGACTTATGTGAGTACTGCATCTTTGGGAAGCAGCGTCGAGTTAAATTTACTACAGCTTTTCATTAGACTAAGCAACTAGTTGCATATATTCATTCAGACGTCTAGGGCTCGTCTTCAGTTCCTTCAAAAGGAGGTACCCATTATATGCTAACTTTTATCGACGACTATTCCAGGAAGGTATAGGTTTATTTTCTGAAGCACAAATCTGATGTGTTCAATCGGTTCAAGAAATTTAAGGCATTGATTGAAAAACAATCAACTAAGCATATCAAGTGCCTGAGAACCGATAACGATATGGAGTTCTGTGATAAAGATTTTACCGAGTTCTGCGAGAGAGAAGGGATTGTGAGATACCACACAGTACCTGGGACACCACAGCAGAATGGTGTCGCAAAATGGAAGAACGGAACTTTACTTGAGCGAGCTCGATGCATGCTTTCGCATGCAGGATTAGGTAAGGAATTTTGGGCCGAAACAGTGAATATGTCTTGTTCCTAGGTTAATCAATCTTCATCATCTGCTATTGAACGGAGAACTCTTGAGGAAGTATGGTTGGGAAAACCTGTTGATTACTTCGGATTATGTATATTCAGATGTCCTGCATATGCAATTGATGGTAAGCTTGAGCCGAGGGTAAAAAAGTGCATATTTCTAGGTTATGCACATGGGGTGAAAGGCTACCGGTTGTGGTGCACTGATCTCAGATCACCCAATTTTCTAATCAGTAGAGATGCGATCTTCGACGAGATTGCAATGCTTCGAGAGAGGAGTCTTGAGACACTACCAGCAGAGCAGATAAATCGTGGTGTCAGTAGTGAGGTGGAGCTTCAAGTAGAGACTTCGGAGACCTCAGAGGTAACAGAAGTTGAGATTGCAGATAAGGCCACAATTCCTGAAGTCGGTGATACTGAATAATCAGCAGAGCCGTAGCACACTATAGCCATAGGCAGAGAGAAAAGGAAAATTAAACCACAGGTATGTTATGTTTATACATATATTATTTATACATTGATTGTGGGTGATGAGGTGGAGACAGATGAGTCTTCATCTTACTCTGAGGCGATGGCTAGTTCTAAGTCGTTGCAGTGGCTAAGACCTATGAGTAAAGAGATGGAATCTCTCCATCGAAATCACACATGGGAGCTGGTCAAAGTACCCAAGAGCCAGAAGATTGTCAAAAGCAAGTAGGTCTACAAACGAAAGGAGGGCATTCCCGATGTTGAGGCAACAAGATATAAGGCAAGACTTGTAGCAAAGGAATATACTCAGCGGGAGAGCATTGACTACAATAAGGTGTTCTCTTCTGTGGTAAAACATACTTCTATAGATATATTACTTGCCTTAGTTGATACACAGAATCTCGAGTTGGAGCAACTAGATGTTAAAACGGTGTTTCTTCACAGTGAATTGGAGAAACAGATTTACATGAGGCAGCCTGAGGTATTTGCTATTCCAAGTAAAGAAGACTATGTTTGCTTGTTAAAAAAATCTTTATATTGGCTAAAAAAATCTCCTAAACAGTGGTATAAGCGTTTTGATTCTTTCATGGCTAGTCAGGACTATTCCAAAAGTCAAATGGATACCTGTGTTTATTTTAGGAGATTGGAAGATGGGTTTTTGATTTATTTATTATTATATGTTGATAGCAGTTAAGAATATGTCTGATATTTATGTGCTAAAGCGGCAATTGAGTGCTAAATTTGAAATGAAAGATTTAGGTGCTGCAAAGAAAATATTAGGTATGAAAATTTTGTGTGACAGGACTATAGGAATTTTACTTCTGTCTCAAAAGAAATATATTGAGAAGATTGTTGCACGTTTTAATATGCAGTCGGCAAAATCTGTGAGTACACCTTTAGCGAAGCACTTTAAACTTTCGATTAAGTTATCACCGCAAATTGAGGAGGAGGAGGAGGAACGTATGTCCCGCGTTCCATATTCAAGTGTAGTGGGTAGTATTATGTATGCTACGGTTTGCATTAAGCTTAATATTTCACAAGTAGTGAGCGTAGTCATTCGTTATATTAAGCGACCTGGTAAAGTTCATTAGGAAGCTGTGAAGTGGATCCTCATATATTTGAAGGGGACTGCGGACGTTAATACTATGTATCGAAGGGAAGGCAGTGGTAGTGAAACCACTGCTTATGTGGATTCGAATCATGCCAATGACTTTGATGAGTGCAAGTCTTTAGCAGGGTACATAAATATCCTTGCAAGTGGTGCAATTAGTTGGAAGGCGTCCTTACAGGATCGTGTTGTCTTGTCTTCAACTGAGGCAGAGTACATAGCACTGGCCTCTATAGCGAAAGAGGCGATATGGCTACAGGGTTTGCTTTCGAACTTTGAGTTAGAACAAAAAAGTATTGATATACATTGTGACAATCAATGTGTGATATATCTAGGGTATAATTCAGTTTATCACAAGCGAACGAAGCATATCAATATCAGGTACTACTTCATTCGAGATGTCTTAGCGAAGGGTAAAGTTGTTGTGAAATAGATCGCTACAGCGGAGAACCCTGCGGACATGATGACTAAGCCTGTCCCTTTGGCAAAGCTCAAGATTTGTTTGAGCTCAATTGGCGTCTGTAGAGAGTGAGTGCCCATCAAGGCGTCGGGAGAGCAGCATGAATGATGAGCACTATGACTTGACTTCAAATATCGAGCCAATGTAGAGAATTGTTAAAATATATCTCGAGTTTGAGTCCGAATATTAATTTGTTAAATCAAATATGTTAGAAAGATAAGAATTTCTAAAGGATCACTTTCCTATTTTGGATAAGAAATTCTTATCTTGAAGGAACGCACAAATTCAAGAAGGGAAATAGTTCTTTACACTACATGACAAAATAAGGGGCACATGTTATAAAATATACATGTTTATTATTTGGGGGTAGAGAAGTCTTTTGTCAAGAAAAGAAAACAAACTCCTCTCTCTCAGGCAGAAGACGTGTAAAAGCAAGGAGAGGAGTCCTTGTGGGTCCCTCACTCTTTCCTAAATGGCGTGACGAAGCTGTAGAAGAAAAAAGGGGAAAAAACAACTGTTAATACCACGAAAAATTTTAAATGAGTACATTTATGATAAATTTATCTCAAATTATTTTTTTGACCATGAAAAATCCTAAACTGGTACACATGTGACAAATTTATCCCAAACTATTTTTTTTATCACGAAAAATCCCAAACTAATACATTAGTGACAAATTTACCTCAAACTGATACGCCTATGACAAATTTAACATCCGTTAGTTTCCGTTAAATTGGGTTAATACCATGAAAAATCTTAAACTGACACACTTGAGACAAACGGAGGATAAAACCCTAAACTAGTATACCCCATCAACTGTTACGTGTCATCAAACTCAACAATTTGATGGCAAAATTGCATCGAAACTAACAAAGGATAAATTTGCCACAAATGTATTAGTTTTGAGTTAATTTGTCACAGATGTACCAATTTGAGATTTTTCGTGGTCAAAAAAATATTTTTAGATAAATTTGTCACATGTGTAACAGTTTGGAGTTTTTCATGGTATTAACCCAAAAAATAAAAGGCTTACGTTCGTTCATTGAGGAACCAGAGAGAATCGCCGCGGAGAAGAAAAAAGGGAGAACGCACAAACGTTCTTATTTTTCAGCCGCGCGGACATTTTCGTGAGTGCAAAGATTTGTGCTTTGAGTTTACATCCACTTAAGTTATTTTATTTGTAAATACTTTGGATTTTGGTGTAATCTAAATGTGGGAAACACTCAAGCGTATTGAGCGATTGTAACCCTGAATTCTCCGATTATAATGAATTATTTATTGCCGGTTCTCCGCGTGAATGTAGATACTGATATTCGAACGGAATCACGTAAATCTTCGACATCCTTATTATTCCTCATTTACTTATCTGATTTTTTCATGTTGACTTATTTGCAAGATTCTGTCATTTTCGCGTTAATTTTACAACAGGATGGATCATGGATTTTGATTCTAGGGAATATGTTACTTCGTCTACGAGGCAGTGAGGAGCTTGGAACATTTAATACTCCATTGTCTAAATGGGTTCTCAGTTACGGAGTTAATATATGAAGTATGATTAATTGTCCACCACCGCTTATATAAACCCTACAAGACCTCCCTCTTGTACGGTGAGGACTGATACCTTTGGCTTAGAGATGATTTATTAGAAGGCTGAGATGACCGTGAAGAAAATTCATTCTGCGGAGAATCTGTGGGCATAGTGACCAATCCTCATACTCTAAGAATGCTCAAAGCAGTGTTTAGGCTTGATACGTGTCAAAAATTTCAAAACCCAAAAATTTAAATCAATAGGCTGAGGAAGGTCACATATATATATATATGAAGAGAATATAAACCGTATAGTCAAGTGAGGTGAGATATTTTGGGAAAATTGGCCAAAAAAGTCTTAAACTTATTATATGGCGGCCTATTCAATCCTAACTCTTTCAATTGTGCCAATGTATTCCTAAACCTTTTTACGACTTGCCAATTAAGTCCTAAGCCTTTTAATTGAACCAATTTAGTTCTAAACCTTTTAAAAATTTGCCAATGTAGTCATAAACCTTTTTACGTCATTCTAGCCAATTTTGACCGGAAACGTTGCAAAAAAGAAAATAAAATGAAAGGAAAAGGAAAAGGAAAAGGAAAAGGAAAAGGAAAAGGAAAAGAAGGGGAAAAAAAAGAAAAAATAATTAAAATTTTCAAAAAATTTTCAAAATTACAAAAATTGTCCACGTTAGTACCGATTATGCCACGTAGAACGTCCAATGTTGACTAGACCTCTATGTTAGTGATTTTCTGGTCAATTTTGGCCGGAAAGACTAAATTGGCAAATCATAAAAAAGTTTAGGACTACATTGACAAATCATTAAAATGTTTCGGATTAAATTGACAAGTCCTAAAAAAAATTTGGACTAAATTAGCTACCATACAATAAGTTTAAGACTTTTTGAACAATTATCCAAGTTATTTCAACATCTCTCTCACATGCATGCCAAATTTGGAATGACATGTGGAATTTGACGAGCGGAGTGGACGCACATGCGACTCTAATACCATGTTAGAAAGCCAAATCTAAAAGTTTATGATGTTAGGTTGAAAGCCACATGCATATAAATAATATATAAACCCCATAGTCAAGTGATGTAAGATATTTCAACAATATGTTTGTGGTGGTTAAGCGCAAAGCTTCAGGAGAGATGACAATCGATGAGATAGAAGTTTGGACTTCTCGCCAAAGTGAATTTATAAAACATAGCTCGAAGTCTAGACCGGGCGAGGCCATCGTAGCTGCGAGCGAAGGTAGCCTAACACACGGTTGGAGAGGCCATGGCCGCCTTCGCCCGCAATCGGCAAAGCCCAAGCAAGGCTGGCCTTGCCAGATTTGGGCGAGGCGAGCTTCATCTGTGGCCGCGCATGCCGTGTTTAGACCATCGCAAGGCACAGCCACGGGCGAGGCTACCTCACCAGGGCTTCGTCGGCCGCAAGTGAATGCGTCCATGGCATAGCTAGCCATGGGTGAGGCCATCTTCACCTTTGGCCGACTAGGCCATGGTGAGGCTGGCCTCGCCTAGAATTGGACGAGCCAACCTCGCCCCCAGCTATGGTAGCCTTGCCTAATGGCTGGCGACCCTTACAAGCCACAATGGAAAAAAAAAATAATAAGGAAAAGAGAAAAAGAGAAAAAAAAAATTGAATAAAATAAAATAAAATTTTGAAAAAATATTAAAAATTTTGTTCATGTCAACGCCAGTCGTGGACGTGCCATGTAGAACGGCTAGCGTCCACATCAGCAATTTGTGGCCAAAATTGGCGAGATTGACTCAATTGGCAAAACGTGAAAAGATTTAAGACTCAATTGGTACAATAAAAGATTTATGACTGAAATGATAAAAATGCAATAGATTTAAGACTTTTTAAATAATTTTCCCTCAAAATCTAAAAAGGGATA
This sequence comes from Metrosideros polymorpha var. glaberrima, assembly GCA_001662345.2. NCBI lineage: Eukaryota > Viridiplantae > Streptophyta > Magnoliopsida > Myrtales > Myrtaceae > Metrosideros > Metrosideros polymorpha. The sequence continues at coordinate 3,318,388 of BCNH02000009.1, forward strand.
TTGACCTGTTTTAATCATAACCTCAACACTAACTTTAAAGAGAGCTTAAGAGAGCCATCTAGAGAATTCAAGAGAGCAAGATTTTCTTGGTTGTCACTCGTGGGGCCGATTCAGGTTATTGGGGTCGGGAAACACATGAGTGAGTGTATGATTTGGGCGATTGTATTCTCTTCACCTTGATTATAGCCGAGCATCTTGTTGATCTCTCCCCATAGAGTAGGGATGCCTGATCAAATTACGTAAATCCTCTATGTCAAGTTCATTTCGTGTTATTTCTCGCTTTGATTGTTTGATTTTGTCTGCACTATCGCGGTTTTGCGTAACAGATTCAACAATGGCCAAGTATGTGGATCCAAGAAATTACGATGAAATGACCTATTTATGAACAAGATTTCACAATATAATCTTATCTAACACTAGTTATTAAGACAAAATCCGTACTTCCCCTTACCTTTGGCCCCACGAAATTTAGCTTGTTGATAAAGTGAATGAACTTGTGTCTATTGAGTAGAGGCACACAGCCATGATCTAATCCAACACTTGGCTTTCTCATGGGGTGTTAACTTGTAGATTAGCTGTCTCGTTAGATTCGCCTAGTATTTCAAAAGTATTCAATCCATCAAAAGACAAGAGTTCCATGTCATAATAAAAGCAACGATACGACGTCCAACGAATTGGACTAAGGGAGGAGACCGAACACTCATGATTGGCATAGGAGCAATTTTTCAAATTTCTAGGGTAATGACACTATGAAAGATGATCGATTTCAGAGACGGTCAATTTCTGACCTAGATTTGAAAACTGACGTTGCACGCCCCGTGAAATTGGGAAACGAACCGGTTGTCGATTTTGGGACCACCAGTTCTAGTTCTACCCTGGTACATTTTATGGTTTGGGTAAAAAACCTAATTCTTATAATAAAACATATAAGTTACATTATTTCACTACATGAGCATTTATTTATAGAACTGGTGATTTCGGCCTTGAAATCGAAAACTGAATCAATCCTTGGCCGATTTTAGGTTATGGAACCAGGAACCCAATCGGCTTCTTCTAGTACTGGCCTTGAACAGGTCGGTCTAGGCCGGCTCGGTTCCGATTCCTCCTTAAATTGAACCCGATGCTCACCCCTAATTCAATGTGAAATGTTGTTGGCACGCTCGGTTAAAGAAGAAATATAAAATTTCCATAAAAAGGTAGAGGGGTGTCAAAATGTTCTACAAAAAATCGAAATACATTAAAAATGATGGTCTAACCCGAAATTTGACCATAAATACACGGGAGACAAGGGTTTCTCAAATCTACTCAGAAGAGTGGCCTTTCCCCACCTCGAAGTTGGACTTTTCCTCTTTTTCCTCGAAGGACTTCCATGTGATTCCCCCTCTTTTCTACTCCCACTATCCACTCATCATCCTAGCTTCTCTATTTTATGATTTATTCTCACCTTTTGTTTTGTTCATAACGATGATAGCAAACTACTTAAATGAAAGTGCATGTGTGTCTTTCAAAAATGAGAGTCGTACTATTCCCCCAAACCCATGTGTCTGTATTTGTTAGTCATAGTACAAAGAAAACTAAATTTTTTAGGAGTCTAACTATTTAAATCGACTTTCACGATCTACTTAATATGAATCTTGCGGCTTACCTGCTTTGACATCTTTTTAACTCGAAGCAATTGAAGTGTAAACAAGCACACTGTCGACGTTTAGGACTATACTGATCAACGAGTAAAATTTTATGACTTGTTTAGGATTTATCCTATAAATCTTTGTAGGATATATTGATTTAGATATCAACTTACAATCAATCACTACATAGCAAAACTTCAGAGCTTGTTTAGCATTCACAAACCTCTCATGAAATTCCTGATAAAAAGAACATTACTGTGAAGCTTCGGTTAGTCTAGGCGAACTTCAAATGTGTTCATCCAAACACGAGTAATTAATAAACTTGTCGTCATCCAATCAGACTTGAAATTCGATACGATACAGTTACAGTACGTAGACACAAATCGCCAGCCATGTTCTATCTCCACAGCTTAGTTTATTAGTAGATAAGAAATGAATCATTCATGAGTGGGCTAGGCACTATCGGATTTATGCAATCTTAGGTTGGATCGTGGATTTCGATTCTAGGGAATATATTACTTCGTCTACGAGGCATCGAGGAGATTGGACCATTTAATACTTCCATTTGTCTAAGTGGGGTTCTCAGTTGTGGAGTTAAAGAATGAAGTATGATTAACTATCCACCACCGCTTATATAAAACCCTACAAGACCTCCCTCTTTTTCCCCACAACTTCAACTCTCTCTCTCTCTCTCTCTCAAGAATCGATCTTGCTCTGAGAAATGGGTGCTTCCAGGCCACCTTCTTCTTTCAGCTGCGAAATCAGAATCACTGAAGCCAAGAACGTGGACCTTGTCCAGCCCACGGACACGGTCTTCGTCAGGCTCTATCTCTCTGCAGGGAACACCAACCAAAAGATTCGACTCAACACGCGAGAACTTCCATCGCCATCAAGCTCCAGCTTGCATTGGAACGAGTCCTTCTCTTTGGAATGCGCTGGGAACGAGGACTCCATGAAAGCCCTGCTGCAAGAAAGTGTCGTCTTCGAGCTCCGGATGCGGAACAGAGCCTCCGTTCTCAGTCCCGTCGGACGCAGATCCAAAGTCGTGGGCAGAGCAGAAATTCCATGGAGAACCGTCTTGGAGTCTCCAAACATGGAGATGGAGACGTGGGTGAGAATGGCTTCACCGTCGAGGAGACATCTCTCCGGGGATGTGAAGCCTCCGTCGGTGAGAATAGCAGCGAGGTTGAGGATTGCAGACGTGGCGGATGTGGGCAGGAGGGAGAGAATGAGGGAGGCGAGGTTGAAGAAGACGGGGGAGTGTGAGTGTGATGATTGTGGCCATAGCTTCTGCAGTCGCGAAGATTATGATGTATTTGCATTAGCGGCTGCTGTCCAGGCCTTTTAGGTTGAACAATTATCATCAAATTTTATTGATTTTTAGTGGTCTTTTCTATTCCATTTTGTCGATTTTCATTCTTCAATGTAAGTTCTAACAATATAGATAGTTTGTATTTGCTCTGCCAAGTTTGGTAAATCCTTAGTCCTTTGGTTAATTACTTGTGAGATTACAAATATATAGATATCATGGCTCTTCAAAATTACTATTAAGTTTTTGGCAATTCGAGTGTTTTCTTTTAGAAAAAAATGATTAAATAACTGTCATTAATCTACTGCGAGAATAACAGCATGTTCTAGGCCAAAAAAAAAATAACAAATAATTATAGATTATTGCGATGTCTACTCCTTCAAGAATCAACGGCTCACAACATGCTATTAGTCTCATAATTGCTCAAAAACTGTTATACTAGCAAAACTTTTTCTTTTTAAGGATATTAGAAAGAGGAGTAAGTATATATATATATATACAGCAAATGCCGTGGTCATTGTTGTATAATGCATTTTAATTAACCCTAACATGGTTGATAGATGATTCATTTGTCTTTTCAGCAAAAAGAGAAAGTATTCAAATTCATGTAGAGAAATACCGAAATGGTATAGCGGAAGCAAAGACAGGAAAAAAGCGTTCCTTTCAAAGTAGGTTAAATCAAATTATCTTCGGCAACTTAATCAATTGAGTCAAATAACAAAATTTAGTCCATCTTCACTCAACCAACTCCTCGAGTTTTTAGACCATATGATATTCTTCCTTCTCTCTAGCTTCAACGTGAAGAAACATTTTTCTAGTCGACAATGCAATATGAAGTGCTCGTGATCAATCCACCTTTGACATATATATTGGGGTTTTCTTCAATAGAACACACATGAATCCTAAGTCCCCGGCAATCGCATTTTACAGATGTCAGTAATGACGATTGTTAAGATCGACTATCAGAAAGTCGAAACTCAACCGAGGTCGTTGGACCTCGGACAAACCGGTCGATTGTGTTGTGCCATCCCGACTAGAGAGAGATTCCCCTGCCCTCAAGGTAAGAAAAATCTACAAAAATCTATCAGCACGATTTTACTTTTGCTGAAATGTTGCCAATTGAATTTTACCCTTTTCAAATCCACCTACCGGACCTAGTATACATTAATTGACTTTATCACCATGCTCTAGAGTTCAGTCGTTCATATCTCGAACGTGAAAACAACTGACTCTGCAACCTTTCTAACAGGCGCTTACTAATTATCAAGAAGAAATGGCACATGCCTAAGGAAAAATTTGATCCGATTATGCATATCCACCCACGGGCATGAACAATGAAGCCAAATGAAAAACAGGACGTAACTTCATTCATTCCACTAGAACTTTCAGCAAATTCCGCCAACCCTACGAGAACATAATCAAAAGGAGACTATGAAACCAAGCAACTGAACCAGGAAAAACTAGAAAGAGCATAAAGCTACTACATCCACATATACAAGCAACTCTCTGTTACAATAAATAAAAGGAATTCCGAGATATGACCACATATGCCTCTCTTCGCTACTGAATCTGGAGAAGATCGAAATAAACGGTCATCAGACCACATCAACAGCCATAGACAGCAGAGAGATACAACTGTAAAAATCAGATAATTCATGTATCACACCATAGGATTCAAATCAATTCACATGGTGCATGCCAATATAATGTGATTCGGTTTTCCATTCAATTCATTTCATGATTTAACTATGACGCACCATGCCATCCAAATCGAATAAATTTCTAGCATGGTTTGGCTCGAGTCCAACAACTTAAAAAGAATCTAAAATGCATGACTGTAGATTGTAAATGAGCTATGAATGGAATTTAAGCAAGTCAAGTTGGATGATACAATAGAACACATGCAATATCCCCATAACTCTCGCTATATCGAGGCAACTATTCTCCCTTGTCTTATTGACCACAAATACATTTATAGTCAACCTAAAGAGAATTTTCAAAATTTGAAAGACAAAGTAAGCTCTAGGGTTTAAGCTTGGGAATGAACTCAGTTAGCACGAGAAACCAAAACAACTATATCCCTATGATCAAGCATGATGAAAACACACACAAAAAATTTCCAAAAGGAGGTCAACATAGCATAGAGATAAATTCTAATTAATTACGGTAAAAAACCTCATTAGGCTTCTGTAGAAACAAATTAGAGCTATTGTCCAAGGTCTTCAAATTAACTAAGTAGGATAAATACACCAACATCCAAAAGAAAATAACCTAGATATCAATGAAGATTAATGCTTCATTTTTCATCCATTCTAGATCTAATTCTCAGATCTTATATATGTCCCCATCATTGCAAGTTATTGCTTGTATTGAATTCAACCCCGCCTTCTAAAACAAGCGTCATACCTTTTCGTTGTTAGTTATGATCGTAAATCCTCCAAGAACTCCAAATGGGCCAAGTCCCAATCAAGCAACCGTAGTAGTCTCTACAAGGACTTCTTGTAGTTTGTGAGGGGGACCATTAGTTGTGCTGGTATTCTTAGATTCTGCTGCTTCCTTGTAAGCAGCCTCATGGACACCAAGGGCAGCGCGACCAGATGGATCAAGATTCTTTGACCATGCTGCGTCCCACTCAACTGCTTTTGCAGTGCTGCAAGCCACACTAGGACCCCCAGGAACGGTAGATCTTGCAGCATTCTGCTCAGAAGCAGAGATAATCAGTCAATCTATATGATAAGCAGAGTAAAGAAAGCAATAAATTGAAAACACAGAGATCTGTCAAGCAAGTCTGATCCACTTTTCAACAATCTCACCTTGCTAAAAGGAAATTCCAACCTGATTACCATTGACTATAATTTTGGTCCTAATGAACATTATTCTACAAAAGAGAATTATCAATGACAGAATTGGCTACCTTCATATCGTGTAGTCATTAACTGAAAAGTGGATATATGGACTCATCATCACAATTTGTTAATTTCCATGGATGCAAAAGTTAGGTCCAGAAGAGAAAGCTTCAGAGTGAACATCTGGTTCATCTGGTTTCTCTAGACACTTAAAATCCAGATCCATGCTCACTGGAATACAAGAGGAGAAATCCCTATAGAGGACACTTTTAAGGCTTTTTTGTGCGAGGAGTTCAACATATCCTAATTAAATCACATCTCATTCCACAATAAGCTATGGTGATTCCCATTTAGCTTCGAAAGGACCCTATACAACAGCATAATATGCAGTGATGGCACGCGCTGAGAGAGAGAGAGAAGTCCAACTAACAAACGAGCCACTGTTGAAGAAAGCACAAAACTCACCTTGGGATAGAACTTTTCAAAGATAGCTCTATAGTAATATGCCTCTTTGGTTGTAGGAGTGTTTTCCGGGTAGACAAAGCTTGCATTCATTAACATTGCATCAGTAACCTGGCACAGGATGATTAAAACGTAAATTTGTGAGAAATAAGCACACCTAGTGTTCTCAGATTCATGAAATAGATCCATTCAAACCAATACAATCAACATATTTTGTAGATATACTACTGGATTTTTCAACGGCGCTATTGTACAATCTAAAACCCATACTCATTGTACTTAACAAAAGCAACTAGGAGAGAACTTATAACTAGAAGAAGCTTATATGCATACTTGCTCGTTAGCATGGTCCTTCAAGCCATCAATCCAACTGTAACCCACTCCATCACTAAACTGTTCCTTCTGCCTGTACAATATATGCTGGAACCAAAATAAACCACGTGAAAATGGATCGACAATAAAACTCTATCCGAACTGAAATATGAGATAATGTGTCCTTTAGAGAATTATCCAGACATATGTAGATGTCTGAATATGTGGGTTAAATGACAGTATTATAGGTAGCTGGTCAGCTGTTCAACAAAGAGAGAGCTTCATACTTTCGGTAAATAAGGCTTCTGATCATCATCAAATGCATTGCGTAGGATCCACTTCTCAATCCTCCCAAGATCAGGTCTCACCTGCATTCAGCAGGATTAGTAAAGACAACAGGTTTGACAAAAATCCTTCAAAAACAGACCCCAGCATTGATTCTAATAGATTAACAACAATCTCCAAGCCTCCAACATTAATTCCAAAAGATCAGACAACCTTAGGCAAGTTCTGAATAGAATTTGATGCTCTCTGTCGTGCACTTAAAATGGAAAAGAGAGAGAGAGAGAGAGATGGCAACAAAAAGGAGAATACATGGAAAGAAGAGAAGAAATCTGCTACACTCAAAATCTCTTTATGCGAGAAACTGGTCATGATACAAAATTGCAGTTGCCATTAACTAACTATGCAGCCAACCACTAAATTTCTTTTATATTCCAATCACAGATGAGTTCCAGGCTTTTTCTAATTATATGTGGAAACTACAACAACAGAGTCGAAGTTACCCACCATTTTCCATTCAGGATCTATACTCATTGCCACGTTTAAAAATTCTTTATCCAAAAATGGCACACGAGCCTCAACACCCCATGCTGAAGTTGATTTGTTTGCCCTCAAGCAGTCGTAAAGATGAAGAGCTTTGATCTGTTAAAAACAAAAAAAGTGAACAAGGACTGTATTATCAGTGGAACTCAGCGCAAGAGAGCTATAATATCCCCTCTCAAGTTAGCCGTACAAGAAGGAGATGTGAATATCCCCCGGACAAGTAAAATACCTTTCTACAAGTTTCTTCGTGAAACTCCTTCTTGTTAGGTGCCTTGTGGAAATATAAGTAACCTCCAAATATTTCATCTGAACCTTCCCCTGAAATCACCATCTTCACTCCCAATGACTTAATTTTTCGAGACATCAGGAACATCGGAGTGCTCGCCCTAATGGTAGTCACATCATATGTTTCAATATGATATATAACTTCCTCAAGTGCATCTATGCCTTCCTGGTTTGCAGAAAAAGAAACTATCAATAAGTATCGATCATAAAGATAAAAATAGATATGCATTTTCTCTTAGCTAGAAAGAAAAATAAACCTGAACAGTGAAGTAAAATTCATGGTGACGAGTTCCAAGATAATCTGCTACCTCTCTTGCAGCTTTTAGATCAGGAGAACCCTGGTCAACAGTTTAAAGAAGAATCAGAACAAAATAGATCATAAAAAAGATTCCATTCACTGACATCAACAGCAGAATCGTGACTGTACATGTTGCATAAAAGATAGAAATCAACAGTTCTCTATCCCAGTCAGTTGACTGTAACGGATTGACAAATTATATTCAAAAATATAAAGTAACTAAACCATTAAAGTTGGCAGACATTAATCTATAAGCCCAAAAATTATCCTTCAATCCAGCAAATTCCTGACAAAGCCAGCTCGACAACACAGATGAAAACCCTTTTCTTTAATTTGTTTTCCTTTTATGTCCATAATCAATTGTGCTAGGTTTCAAGTAACAGTCAACAAACTTATATTGACCGCATTTTTTCAATCTTAATGGCTAAGCCAAATGTAGCCGCTCTATAACCAATGTATGTAATTATGATAATGTGATTCTTTTGACTCAAGACTTTTTAGTCATACCTTAAGAGAAAAGATTATCAGTATATATAATGGAGCCACTATCCCTTTTTTCTAGACAAGTAGCTGTCTATCAATATAATACATGATAATTATTTATTACAAGATAACATTTCCCAACAATTTACAACATTTCATACTCCATAGACTAATGGTACTGTAATTTTCTCGGCAGTAACCTTTCATCATCAATATCAGTGAATACTTATAGGATAGCTATTAGAGGCAAATATATGAATATTTGCTACGGAAAGCATATCACAATAAAACCCAGTTGAATTTACCCAAAATGGCACTTTACTCAAAAGCTTCGCCAGCAATTGGAACACTTAAGAAAATTATTAAGCATGAGCTCACAAGAAATGTCATGGGAACACCTTCAAACCAATGCAAAAGGTGTGCAACTGTGAGCCCCACTGACAAGCAGCTTCAGAGTCTGCCATATAGCGAGAAGCTACAGAAGCAACCAAAGATGAGTCTAAACCTCCAGACAGAAGTACACCAAACGGTACATCAGTCATTAGTCTCTTGATGACAGCCTGCATAAGATGAGGAGAAAAACCGCTTGAGAAATTAAACAATTATGGAAATTACTCGAGACAATCCAAAAGTAGTAAGGTTTAGGAATCGTTCAAAAGATTCTCCACGAACTTCTCGATATAACTCGCTGGAAAAAGTTCAGGATAATTAACAAAATATTAAAAAAAAATTGCCTCTTCTTTACTGAGATTAGTGAAAAACCAGGACATTGCTCCTTTTTACACAACAGGACATGTTCATATCTGACTTTGATCCTCTATTTTTAGGCTAGAGGCCACTTCTCGTTGTTGTTCTTCTAATTTGAATGCTATGCTGTGGGTTGTCTTCTGGCTTGAGTGATGGAGAAGATAACTTTGGCATGTGCTCCTAACAAGTAGAATTTCTAACTCAGCTTACCAAACTAATTCTAAATTGTCATTGCAAATCCACTACCACCACTATTGACTAGAGCATCTCACCAAGAGTTCCAACAGGGTTTCTCTACTTCTTTAGTTAACCTATTCCTCCAAACTAAGCCCCAGTCAGCATCTTTCTACTTTAATTGAGTTGCACCTCTCTCGAAACTTAGTCACCAAAACCACATGATCATCAAATCTGATAATAAGCTGGTCACTACCTTCTGGTTTCCCTCTCCCCACCCCCCTCCTCTTCTTTTGTTGTTCTTCATGCGCAATATGTTGTTGCCCTTTCAAGTTTTACAGACACAGAATAAAACAACTTGACATTTTATATAAAAAGCTGCATTAAACCTTAGAAAAATTGGAAGTGGCACAAACTGGAAATATTGGTGATCCCAATACCCGACCAGTAGAATTAGAAATTATCCTGTTCTAGAAGGGGCTCTGCTGTGGATGACCAAGCTGGCAGCTCTCTAATAAAGACAAGCAGCGTGTCCAATTGAAGAAGCACATATTATGATATGACTAACCCCGCATACAAGTGACAAGCACCATTAGAACACCATATTGTGTAATAGACTTCATATTAACTTCTTATAATTTGCATTGAGAAACAGAGAGGAAACATGCTTACAAGTTCCACTGAATTTTAAAAACAATACTCTGGGCAATGTAAATAGAATGATCATCCACACGCATAGATACTGAGATACACGAGAAGTATGAGGCAATAGGCATCAGAAAGAATTCATGTACTTTTACTGTCATATGTCACTACCAAAGCATCAGCTAGAAGTGATATACAACCAGAACATTCAACAAATTGTTGCACCAAACCCGTAAGAAGACATAACTATGGGCAAAAAATAAGTAAGACTACTTTGTAGATAAAGTACCTTTGAGCCATCCAGCATCAACAGGAAAAGAACTTTGAGGATTTTTTCTTAGCAATCAGGAATACTAGATGAAAAAAAATCCAAAAGTACCTTCTCAAAAGCTGCACGAAGAACCAGGGGATCATAGGGACCAGAAGGTATTTGCTCTGTGTACCATGGAGGGTTATACCACCTTCTAAGATTACCTGCAAAATGGCCCCTTTAGCTTGGACAGTAAATATTGCAATAAAAACATTACAACCACCTCAAAAAGAGTAATTTAGAAAGTACAAGATTCATACAGATGGTCAAATTTATATCTTTTACAAGGATTAGTTTCACAATTGCATCTTTGCATATTAAAACCGGCTCAAGGCCTGGATATTTAATTACTCACCTCATCTAGAGGAGTTAACAATGGCAAGAAACTTGATAATGACACATAAAAAAAACCTTTCCATTCCATTCAGAATACTCAATCTATGGAGGCTTTTCATATTTATGCCACTCAAATTCTATACACTATAAAAAGATTTACAAGGACCCCCTAATGTCGGATAACATATACCTATAAGCTGAATAAACCTAACCAACAAGAAAAGAAATATATGACCCGAACCTTGTTTGCTAGAGTATATGTGGCCTGGAAGGAAAGACACAAATCTTTCACAATCATCACTCAAAGCTTTCATTTCTGAGGCAAACCAGATTGATCCTGCAAAGATGCTTAAAACATAATTATTCTAGAAATCACTGGTACTTGTCCAAAAAAGCCAAAAGCTAGAAACACATGAAATTGAAGCATTAGCTAAGAACTGCTAATACATTCCTAAAGTTCTTTGAATCCATCATACCTAGAAGGAAATTATCTCATTTCATATGGTTATAAGATCTTCGTCACTTAGTTCCCCATTAAAGCGTGTACATCCCAGTGAAAGCACATACCATCAAGTCCCCAGCCCATGTAAAGAGGTGTTATCCCAATGGCATCCCGAGCTGCGATAAAGCTTTTGTCACGAGTGTCAAGAAGTACAAAGGAGAACATGCCATCCAACATATCCACAAAATCTTCTCCATATTCTTCATACTACAAAAGGAGGAAGAAGAAAACATTTATATTCAACTTATTAAACAGTCTACAGAAAAGCCAAAAGGAAAATCTGGCTCCAAAGCAGATCAATTTGGTCCTTCACACACCATTACAAAGTTAAAGTATCCAGAAGAATCCACCGAGTAAATACATTTAAAATAAGATTACAAGAAACTTCAAATCCAGATTAACTATGTTCAACCTACAAAGAATAATCAAGTGGACAAACCTGATGTCTGGGCACACATCTATTTCGAAAAGCTTGAGCAATTGTAACTTGGAATATAGTATAACATGCTGGTCCTCCTTAAAGAATGAAAACCACTGTAATTACCAAAGAAGTCCTCAGTCACTTACCAGATGAGCAATGACTTCACAGTCACTTCCAGTGTGGAACTGATGATTCTTCAGCTTTTCTCTCAATGCTTTATGGTTGTAGATCTCCCCATTAACCTGAAATATTAACCTCTGTCAATCATTTCTACAGTTCTAAGGTGATTTAGCACAAGAAACGTTAAACGGAAGAAGATTCATCGATGATTATGAACTCCCTATAGCGAGTTGTTCTATGGAAAAAGAAAAATAGAAGCAACAACACAATGTTAAAACGGACAAATGCATAAAAAATAAAATATAAAAAAAACCTTGTTGGTCAAGTTCAATAAAGATAAGGAACAAATGCTCAGTATATTTGATGAAGAGCGACAGTGAACAAATCCTAGACATGAAGCTAATGTCAGATATATAAATTATGCATAGAAAAAGCAGAAGAATTAAGAACAACCGTCCAAAGTTCATCATCACCCGTCTGCATAAATTTCCTTGGCACCATTGGAACAAGAGTAAAGAGTAGACACCAAGGCAAACAAAAACCATACAATGAGTCATATTAGATTAAAAGAAAAATTTCAATGGTAACTTTCACCAAAAGCAACACAAAATCTCATCCTCAACTGATTATAGCCTTGAAATTTGTTAAGGCTGCTCTAACTTGTCGAAGAACAATTTAAATGCATTCTTCTTTCATTCTAATGCTAGTAACTGAACGAACATTCCTCCTTGACAAATTTACTACAAAAAGACAAGCATCCCATAAACTAAACAGTACCGTGACGACAACGGTCTTATCCTCGTTGTAAAGAGGCTGATCTCCTGAAGCGGGATCCATGATTGCCAATCGCTGATGCGCGAGGTAGCAATCCCCATTACAGTGCAATCCACTCCAATCAGGACCTCTATGCCGCAGCCTACATGCCATTTCAACCCAACAAAAGAGCCAATTAGCCAAAAACTTCTACTCACATTCCGGAGATTCCAATCTGAAAACCGAATCAGCTATCTCTACCGAAAATGGATGCTATCAATCGTGCTTCAGCAGAGAACACTTCAAAATACAAAGGGAAATGCCCAAATACACACGAGTTCATGATTCAACGGAGACAGACGACAGCTAAAGCAGCGAAAACAGAGCTAATCCCAAAAGCGAGATGAACTCAATCGTATCGAACCCAAGAACGAGAATGGCGGGGCGTCCATGAAGCGAAGCGAAGCGAACCTGCGAGACAACTCGATGATGCGCGAGCGCTTGGCTTGCGAGGTGTCGGTGCAACCGAAGACGGCGAGTATTCCACACATGGCGTCTCTCTCTCTCTCTCTCTCTCGATTGCAGAAGAGGGAGAGGATGAAGAAGAAGGTGGCGACGGAGGAGGCTGCTGCGTTCGATGGGTTTGGCTTTTTCTCCTTTATATAAATATACATTTAATGAAATAAAATATATATCCATGTGATCAGGGCCGTTAGATTCCGACAACTTTTCGAAGATTCCCAATCTCTCTTTTCTTGATTATTTCTAGGGTTCGCAGAATCCAGTCAAGCAGAACCTCGTTTCAGATTCGGACATGCCTGTTGTAATAATAGAATTCTGGATCAGCGAGCAATTATCCCGTGCTTCTCGCCGTTCGGTGCACCTCGTTCTGCCGACCAATGGCGTCAAAAGTCGCCCGTGATCTCGAGGGATAAGCCCCATTGATGAGCCCGGGATGAATCGAGCATATGCACAGATAATGCACGTGCTCATGATACGTCGGAGACGGATAACAGAATAAGTAGCATAAACAGAGTTGATGCCGAACGCGAGATGGGATTAATTGTATCGAATCCACGAGACCGATGAAGAAGAACGAGAATGAGCGCTTGGACCGCGAGTTGTCGATGCAACCCAAGACGGCAAGGATTCTGCACATGGCGGCCGGAGATCAATCGCTTACAATGGAGGAGGAGGAATAGTTAGGCCAAACTAACACAACACCGTTACCCTTGAATTCCAACTAAGGTAATATCTAGTTTATCGGGGAAAATTGTCCAAAAAGTCTTAAACTTATTACACTTTTGCCAATTTAGTCTAAACATTTTAATTTTGTCAATTGAGTCATTGACATTTTCACATTTTGCCAATTTAGTCCATCCGGCCAATTTTGACCAGAATTCGCCAACGTAGACGCCAATCGTCCTACGTGGCATGCTCGGTGTGGACAATTTTTAATAATATTTTTCTTGTTTAATTTTTGCCTTTCTTCTGCCTCTTCTTTGCTAGTGGCCGGTCGCCAGCCACAAGGGATGGCTAGCCACCAACAAAGAAGAAAGGAAAAAAAGAAAAAATATTAAAATTTATCGTGTCACGTAAGACGGCTGACATCTACGACAGCAAATTCCTATCAAAATTGGCTAAATGAACTTAATTGACAAAGTTTGAAAAGGGTTTATGTCTTAATTAGTAAAATTAAAAGATTTAGGACTGAATTAGTAAAAATGTAATATGTTTAAAAAAAATTTGACAATTTTCTCTAATTTATTATGTAGATTCCATTCTCTTTCATATATGTCTGGACGTAATTTTTTTTTTCATTTAATCTGCATCCGACTCCCGCATTTTGACAATTATTAAAACTCGAAAGCTTGAGACCTTCACATAAATCAAGGTCTCAATGCTTAAATTGGTATGTGGCTATTTTTATAACTTTTAGAAATTGAATGGCATTTTAATTTTCGAGGAGACATCGTAAGTCATTTCGATATTGTTACTTTTGTACATTCACATCTGGTGGTATCAATTGTAGTAAGCCAAACAAATGCTACAAGTGTAAATATTAAGTTATTGAAGGAAATCCTAATTTATGATCACTTTGAAGTGATCGTTTTTTAATCCATGCCTAAAGTCATTTGATACCAATCGATGGAAATTAAATGTGATATTAACAACGATATTATTGTTGAAAATATCGCATATCACTTAACAAAGAGGATTATATGCCCTTTATACACAAACGGTCTCCCTCTATCTATCAAGCTAAGTTTTTGAATTGGGCTTTCTAATACAGTGTAGGAGTCAAGGTTACGATGTCCCTTTTGCGTGCGTATTCATTGCTTTAGTCGAAGCCTGCGCGCTTCTTCCGATCCGATTTGCTCATTATATACATTAATCTTTATATTGGACTTTCGAGCAATTATACTGATATTGTTCTTACGCATGAATAATATAGAGATTCTAATAAGCATCAGCGCAATACAATTCCAATTTTTATAAATAAATTGAAAAAAAAGAAAGAAAGAAAGGGTTTGGCCACTAGCTCTAAGTTCGTGGGATAAGTTAAAAACGCCGATTTTTTCTGATCCTTCGTTGCGAGATTTGACGGCAGAGGCCTATCAACGGTTCGGTTTGATTCGAATTTTTATATTATCAAAACCGAATCAAATCATATGAAATGTTCGCCTGCTTTGATTCGATCCGATCTGATGCGAAACTCGAGTATGATCCGAACCGGTTCAGGTCTTGAGTTTGCTTTTCTTTTCTTTTTTTTGGTTTTTTCAAACGCATGCCCCCATTCACGTTTGTTCTGATCACGTGATATCTTGTCTCTTCTGTTCGGATCCGGCACTTCACCTACCCCCACCACGCAGCCACGCACGCAGTCCCCGCAAAATTAATATTTTATTTATCTATAACACTTGTATCTTAAGATTCTTCTATAAAATATATATATAAACTATGAAAATTGTGACACATTTTGTATTTTATTCTTTGGAAAAGAAAACGAACAGAAATATGTTTGGTAACGTCAGTTAAGTTTTTAAGTATCTCGAAACAAAAATTATTCCCGAAAATAGATTTGGAAAGGAAACAAGAAGTTAAAAAAGCATGCTTTTTTGTTCCCGAGAACAAAATGAGAAACAATATCATTTTAGAAAAACAAGCCTAATGTAACATAATGCTTGTCGTTACACCCACGAGTCCACCTGCCATCAGTCGTCGGCCACCGTCGTTGCCTTCGCCACCTCTAATGGTTGGTTGCCTGTCACCAATCACCTCGATCGCTGTTCACAGCTACCGCTCTCTCCAGTGGCCGGTTGTCGATCCACGTCGCCACCTCTAGCCGTTGATCGCCGGCCACCCCTCACTATTGATCATTAATTGCTAGCCACCATCGCTTGTCGCCAATTGTCGACCATCACCCACCGCCGATTATCGCGATCGCCTATTATCGGTTGCTGGCTACACCCATCATCGATCGTTGGTTGTCGGGCACCACCACTAGTCACCACCCACCCCACTGCCTCAAATGGTCGATTGCTGCAGTTGCCGGTCAAAATCACTAAATCAAAAAAATTGAAATTAAAATTTTTAGGATTGTACCAAATACATTTTTGTTCTTTTTCTATTTCGAGAATATAAATTTTTGTGCAGTTATCAAATGCGTTCTTATGCTTAGAAATTCGTTTAGGGAATAGAAATAGAAAAACTTTTTTTGAATAGGAATTGTTTCTACGAATAGAAACGTTACCAAACGCGACCTTGAACTTTTTTTGTAATATAAAAAATCTCAAACTATGCTTACTGTGAAACGTTTACTCCAAACTTTTTTTTATGACATAAAAAACCTCAAATTTGTAATGAAAATTGACTAGGACACGGTTAAAAGGAGGGGAGAGATGACAAACAGAAGAAATAGAGAGAGAAGGGTCACGACATACGTTGCCCACTAGTCAACCTAGGTCGGGAGTCGAGACACTCACCCGATCCATCTCCATCATATCTCGAATACTATCAAAAGTCCGACGACGATAGTGGTGGCGGCTTTGACGAAGGCGGTGTATGTCGATCGGTCCATCCCATGGAAAACTAGAACCATGGGACAAGAAAAGAGAA
Organism: Metrosideros polymorpha var. glaberrima; assembly: GCA_001662345.2. Classification (NCBI taxonomy): domain Eukaryota; kingdom Viridiplantae; phylum Streptophyta; class Magnoliopsida; order Myrtales; family Myrtaceae; genus Metrosideros; species Metrosideros polymorpha. The sequence continues at coordinate 3,334,963 of BCNH02000009.1, forward strand.
AAAAAAAAATTTAAAGGAAGAAAGGAGAAAAAAAGAAGAAAACGAAAATAGGAGAAAACATATCTCGGTCATTCAAATTAATTGCATTGATGCACCCTCTATTTAAGTGGATGAATTGCATATATCGATTTACCCCTAAATGGAGAGGATCTTAATCGCTTTTCAATCGCGCCCTTTAACGAGTATTCTTATCATCGTAGCCTTTTTCGTAAAATCACTAATACAACTTGCTCATATAATTCCGAAATTCCGCAATTAAAACCATGTTCAACTCGTCAGAATTCCTAATCTTGTGCCCCAAGTTTAGAAAATTCAAATGGTCGACCAAGTATTTTGACCAATACATTAAATCCAGAAAGCTGGTCATCCGTTCCTAAGTTTCACAATTACTAATTAGTGGGGGTGAATATGGGCCTGGCCGGTCAGCCCCGACCCAAACAAGGCTACTTGACCCGGACCCGTTACCAACCTGTGGGCTCTAACGCTAACGGCCCAATTCTGTACTAGCCCGGCCCATCTATCTCCTCCACGTCATCGCCATCGTCTTCGTCTGCTGTGCTGAAAACCCTCGGCAATTCCTCCTCTCTTACTGAAGTCGAAGCCTGAGACCAAGAACGCACACCATCGTCGCCATCCTCAAACCCACTCACCCAGAAGCTGCGAAAGCTCGAGCAGTCAACCGAAGACCCCCCCGCCAAGAAGCATGGGAAGCAGATTGGGACGACGGGTCGTCCACTTCGCGAACCTGCCCATCAAGCTCCTGATGCCGGCCTCCACCACCAACATCACCGAGATCGCGCTCAAGACCGTCCCTTCCGCCACGAAGATCGAGATCAAGCGCGTGCTCGAGTCCCTCTACGGCTTCGAGGTCGACGAGGTCCGCACGCTCAACATGGAGGGCAAGAAGAAGAAGCGGGGCGGGCTGCTGGTCGCGAAGCCCGACTACAAGAAGGCCTACGTCACGCTCCGGAGCCCGCTCTCGATCTCTCGGGACCTGTTCCCGATCCGCGCGGTCGAGGAGGACAAGAGGAGCGTGAACAAGAAGGGCGGGTCCAGCATGGTCGAGGAAGGCGAGAGGAAGAGGCATTGGCTGGAGGGAGAGAGTGGTGAGAGGAGGAAGCGAGAGAAGGAGTTTGGCGGGAGTGGTGCCAAGTTCCCTTGGAGTTTCATGAAGTCTGGTAGGTAGAATTCTTTTCTTTTTTTTTGGGAGGGGGTTTGGTTTCTTGGGAGTTTATCCAGGTGTTCTAGTTAGTAGTGTAACCATAAACATGACTTGGTGGGATTTGGCGCTTCTCATTAATGACGTGTTCTTCTGTTCAATGATAATGTTTTGAATCATTGTTGCCAACTCTCTTTTCCCCCTGGTGACTGTGAATCCATATGTAGTAGTTTTGGAGTAACCATGGACGAAGTCTGAGGTTTCGTCGTCGGAAAACGGTGAATATCTTTGGCTTCGGATATCACTGGAAGTGTTATAAATGGTTATGTGGGATTATTCTTGCAGCGTCTGCATTCGCGATACGAATTTTGGGACGGTATTGGAGAGCAGATAAGATGGTAGGATTCATGTTTTGTTGGCTCTCGCCATGATTCTTCGTTGTCTGATTGTATATGAAATTTGTTGGAAAGCCTATGCGATGAAAATTGTCTCTCTGCATATTGGGGATGTTTAGCTTCAAAAGGGCCTCTCTTATTTGCTTATAGCAGTTTAGCATGTTTATGTGGCAGAGGCGTTACTTGATTTTGCTTTCTTCTCCCTACTTGTGGAACCTGCCTGATTTAGGAGAAACAGTTGTTCTCACTGGACGGTTTTGGCTGGTCACTGCATTTTAGTACTGGCTATTTTGTCTTGATGAAGTTTGGAGTATGGTATAGGCTTCATCCAAGCTTGCTTCCCTCCCAGATATTAGATATCTGTTGTCTTTGGTCATCTGCATCTGGCATGCTTCTTCATTGAGTTTGTTGCATTATGTAACGTATTGGCATGCAACTTTCAGTTTAGGATATACACATGGTTATGCTGGAGCTTTCTTTGCTAGCGTTTGCATTTTTGGCATTGTGTTAGTTTGAGGGAATTTGTGCATGTATGACTGCTGGCTTTGCATTTGATTGGGTTGTTCATTTTTTATGTTCTCCAGTTTCATCCTACATAGGCAAGACACGTTTCAATCTGGTTCCAAGATCAGAGATCAAGTTAGCGGTATAGGCTGAGGATTCTGTGCACTGCCCTTTCACAGATAGAAGTACCTAGAAGGAGATATATAAAAAATGAAAAAAGCTCCTTAGAAGGTGTTGTATACTTTTGCATTACTGAAGCAAAAAGAAATTTCTGCATGTTTATACTGGATAGTTTGCTGGTCATTGCGTTTTAGTGTAGCTTGTTTGTTCGTCTAGAGATCTAAGACATGGATAACCTTCTTCTGAAGCTGGCTCTGCTCCTCCTAGATGTACTAGGTCTATTCTCTCCATCTCCGATTTCATCCCCTTCTTGTTTTGCATGAAAAGAGTTCTTTATCTTTCTCCAGCCCGAACTCCAAGTGGATCCGTTCCTTTGCTTGTTGTTCTTGAGCTTTTCATATTCTTGTTGAAGCTCAGTGTAATCATTTTGTAGCTCTGCCATCTTGGCTTTGGCCTTCTCAAGTTCTGCTTGAAGGTTTTTGATCTCTATCGCAGTTGATGACTGGTTTCCCTCTTGTTCAGAGTTGTTGCCACTTTGCTCTTGCTCCTTTCCTTGCATTGCTCCTCTCATCTTGACTTGCTCAGAAAACAGGATCTGCATCGCATACTTTTTCTTAGTTGAGAAATTTTACAATGAAAATAAAATTGTAAGTGCCAATGCTTGGTTGTGGTCTTTTTCAGGATATCTTTTCATCTTCATCACGGTCTTGCAGGATTTCTATTCTTCTTCATGGGTAATCCATATTCTAGATTCCTATTAGAGATCATCGTTATCATTCTCTGGTAATTCTGAATATGTCTAAAGTAACATTGATAATCCGGAAATTGGAATTCAGTATTCGCAGAACTTTGATTGGTATCCTTGAGTTTGGTATCACCTTTTAGTATGATTAGGATGCAATCGTTTGGGACAATTCTTCTGAAGTTGTGTAAGGCTTGCCAAGGTTTGGTTAGTGATTTTACACGTGTACATGACAAAGGTGATGGTAAAACATTGTTTTGTTAGCTACGTAATCATACAACTAGGATGTTAAAGATTTGTATAATGATGAAGTTAACTAACTTTTTTTCATGGTCAACTAATTGGCATTGATGTAATTAAATAACTCTGAAAGGGGTGTGGGGGTGGGAAAGGGTATTAGCAATATTTTGTATTACTTCCTAGGCCCTTCTAGGGCATGGTTACTTGCTTAGGATATTGTGTGTTGTTTCTGACCAGCCAGTTGCTGTTATATCCGATAAACTTCCTCGTGTAAGAGCGATAAATGAAATTTTTTTACCAAAAATATCTAATTAGCTAAGTTTTTGAGATTTTGGTAAATATGGTCAGTGTGTGTGGGGTTTGGTTTATAACTGGTTAATCTCTGCCCTGAGAGCAAAATTTCTGATGATTATTTACTTTCTGTACATATGTTATTTAATTTAAACTGTGATTTTCTTTTCTTCCTTCAAGATTTCTATCGTGGCTGCAAATTGTTTTAGCAAATCTTCCTTGTATTTATTGTTCAATTAAAAAATGCGCATGCTATTGTTTTAGCCTTGAGCCTTTAGAGTTTTGAAGACAGCTTGAGTTTGGTGGGAGTCTGACAATATTCCTGTTTCCTGGATGGTAGATCAAGTTTCTAGAAGCGACACATTCATCAAAAGTTCTATGCTCATATAGAGGTTCATGTATTCTGTTTTTTTGCAGTGTGGTGATAAGGGTCTCTTGACCATATATGAGTCGAGACCCATATTTTATGGCAGTGATGACTTAATTGCCATACTTTCATCTGTACCTCCCATTTTGCTTCTATGGAGATGTGATCTACAGAAGCTAGGAGCATTCTAGAAGCTAAATTGGTTTATATGAGTTTTGTCTGGTAGAGGTCAGACATGGAGACTAGCTATCCTTCATAATTTAATATTGGCAGCAAATTGTAGTACTGACCCCAGGATTTCGCAAGGAGTATTTACCTGCATGACTGTTCTCATGGGCAACCTATCATTTTGTGCAGCATGGTTGCATGCATCAAGAGAGAGTTTTGCGCAATTCATTATCTTGCATAACCTTCTTCGATCATACTCAGATAGTGAAGGATGACTCTGCAAAATGAATATGACTATTAGGTTTGAGTTGATAAGAAAGTACCAAACTAGAAATGAGACTCAGCTATGACCTTAAGATATACATCAATGGCCCTGTAAAGTCCGTCATTGCAAGTTCGAGCGCTCTCTGGCAATGATTCAGCCAAAACCTGGAACTTGGTGATTGAGAGGTTCGGATCTCTTGCAATCTCGGCCAGATAATTGTCTAATAGCTTACTGATGTGGAATTTCCCTGACTTGTGTGGCTGTTGTTGCTGTTGCTCGTGCATCAAGAAATATTCCAGGATGCGTTGCACCACATCTATGTCATGCATTGTGCATTCGGGAGAACTGTGCTTGACAATAAAAAATAGTTGAGAGGAGAAAAATTAATTGTTGTTCAATCATGAATTTTTTTTTTTATAAAAAAATTGTGATGGCAAAAGGATTTTATGATACTAACTTCGCTGGTGTTGATTGATCAGCGTTCTTATAACTAGGGATCAATAAGTCATGCACTGTGGCCTCTTCGAGCATCATCCCGATTCGCTTTTCAAGCTCTGAAACTAAAGCTGGTGTGACAAAGTAGAGGATGGCCATCTTTAACATCTTCAACAAGAACTTACATGAAACTGCTTCTTGTTGAGGTGGTATAATGCTAATGATGCTTTCAATGATCGTCCTTTGCTCCTTACTGTTCCCAAAACCCCCTTTGTCCCTCTGACTAATAACACTAATCTGTAGCTCATTTTTGCTATACCCATAACCTCTCAGTCCTTCAGATTCAGTATCCATACCCGGCACATTCCTTTCTGCATAATGCACAATAAATTTGCCTATAGTCTCTGGTTTAGTTCCTTTTGCCCTTATTGCTGTCATAATCCTCATGAAGTGATCAATGCGAAGGGTGGCCACTTCATCGAACCACCGGCCTTCTTCGTTGGCTGCTTCTCCAGTTGATTGGCGGTCTCTGGAAGCTTTCCTAGCTAATGATTCGCAGCATCTCTGGACAATCTGGATATTTTCAGCCCATGGTGATAGAGTTTCGCATGTTTTGAGAACAATAATGGTGTCCCTCCAGGAAGAGAGGACCACAAATGTGAGGAAGGCTTCTGTCTTTGAGATAAGATTCCCATCTTCCATCTCTTCCGTCATTTCTAGATATTCTGATGCACATCTTAGTTGAGCTATGTTCTTGGGACTGATATCTATTGGGAGACTGTAGCAGAATCTTAGGATGATATGGAAAGCTTCTGATCTTCCAGGGAAGTTTTCAAGATTGCAATTGTACCTGGAATTTGATATTGAGGGTTGAATGTCTAGTTGGCGAATATATCCACACTTTGATACGAAGGGATACTGTTGCAGGCAAGGGGAAGACAAGGAGGTTAGATGACTATTGGTGAATGAACATGCTGATACTGATCTTATTATCAAGAAAGTGAAGCTTGGTTTGGTGAATACAATTGTCTGATCAAGTCAACCGACTTGGTTGGTTTTCTGATTTTTCTGACTTTACTTCAAGTTATTAGCTACTATCGCTGTTTTGATTGCTTAACCCTAAAGCTTTAGTGCTTTATTGGCAAGGAAAAGGACTGAGTCACTGACTCGAAGAAAAAAGTTATGTCTCTGAGGGAGCGCCTTCCTCAGAGATGACTATGGGTTTGTGGTTGCACCACTACAGCTGCGGAATTCACTGGACTAAAGGGGATGGTGCTTCATTTTCAGTATGAAGAGAATGGTTATTGGACAGTGTTGGAGGACATAATCTCATTCATGTATGAAGTTCAATACTCATGAAGAAAATATGTTGCTGAACATGACTTTAAACTATAATTCATACGAGATGGCAGTTATCTTTGTGTTGGAAGAGAGTCCATTGGAGCTGACGATGAACTCAAGGATGATCTGCTCCCAGTTCAAAGTGTGGCTGAGCAGTGGATTTGATTTTGGACCAGTGAAGAGGGTGCTGCTTGAAAATTCTAGCAGTTTTTTCTCAGAAACCTCTAGTTTAGAAGCTGTGTCGATATTGATAGTGGGGAAGCTGGTTTTTCTGATGTTGACATGAAAATAGAAGGTGCTTTTATAGAGTAATTACCTTGTGGACATTGAATGTCACGTTGTCTACTTGAATGAAGAGATCCGCTGTTATCTGAGAAGTGGCTATCCTGCATTATACAAAGGGAAGAAAGTACCATTAAAATACATGAAAGGTGAGAAAATGCACGGCTAACTTCATGAATCAGGCATGATCGGCTTGTACCATGGAAGTTTGTCGTCATGGAAGCAATTGGCTATGGTGATGAGCTTGGAAGGAAGCACAAGGCTCTGTTCATGGACTTGGTCGACGCCATCAGAATCACTGGCCGGACTCTGTGGAGTGGCCGGGAAAGTTTTCTTCATTTTGACTGGCTGGCTCGATGCAAATTGCCTCTGTCGAGCGGTGTGCATTGCATGATATAGGGGAATGGGGAGTTCCCTTAATTAATGCATGAGAAGTGAGTCTGTGGTTAGTATGAGAATGATGTCACAGTAGGTAGGTGGATGTTCATTTCACTCCATTTTCAAGTCCTTTTTATGTGGGACAAGTCATTGAGATCTGATGGAGATGAGTCAGGTGAATGTTTTCAGGGTGGGAAGAATGTCTGGCCATGACATGTCCATGTCCAACTTACTCATATGAGAAATGAGACTGTTGGATTTGTATGGTGGTTCTGTGGTTCACATTGCTACATTGGCAACTGGTTCTGATTATGTAGTTCCATCACAACTTGTGTGGTCTTATTCAAATTTTTAGTAAATCATTGATTGTGAAATTGAATACACATATGTACAGAGCGCGAATCATTCGTCGATGACAGTTCTCCATTTAAGAGTTTTGCAATTTGGTTCCGAAAAGTATGATCTCGATATCATTGTAGTCCTTCTGGCGAGTCCAAAGATTTGCACGACCCTCGTGAGCATTGTTTCAAAAATTCAATTTGTCCAATTCGATTGACGGAGGAATATTTTTGTTTGTTTTGCATGACTCTGAATTTTAAAATTATTTTATGTTTTCTATATTTGGCGGCTCATGTAGTTAGATTTTCATTTATATCAAATCAATTGAAACTCACAGAACATATTACAAGTATATTCGTGTACGATTTTCCATAATATTTGGAAATTTATAATATAATTTTTTCCTTTCTAAGTTTTGGAGGAAAATTGATTTTTTTTTTTTCAAGCAATACCAAAGCAATTTGATCTTCATGTAAGGAAATACTGGAAAACCATACATCGGGAACAAAATGAGAAAACTGTCTGCAGCTCAGAGACCAAAATCATTTTAGAGGGGTGACAAGCTTTAACACAATTTGATAAATTTAATGAAATTAAAATTAGGAAACCTAAATTTGACACAAATTTTGGTGCACGTCATTTTCTGGCATGTTCAACAAAAATCTAACGCAACGCTCCACGAATCAACGGTTTGAATTTGATAGTGAAGCTCGAGTTCGTTGCAAAATAATTTGAGTAATGCTAGATATATCGTAGTTGATTTACAAAATCGACTTATAAAGTAATATGGTAAAAAATAAATGAGTAATTAAATAAGTATGCATATTCAGCATGCAATAAAGACATGCTATATCCATTTATATGTTGACCTCGTGTAAAACTATAGGCAGGTCCTTTTTCAAAGGTAAAGTATATAGACTTTAGTAAATAGAGACTTTACAAAATTAATATATCTTTCTCTTTTTTGTTTTTCTGTCACTGATAAAAGAGAAAAGAATTCTCTAAAAATATATACTGTATTATGTCAAAAGTAGGTTTTATCTCCGTTTCAAGTTTCTCATTTAGCCCATCTATAAAGTAATTTAATATCATAACGCCGTTTACTTTATAAAGACGAAAAAGTAAAATTGGTGAAAGGAAAATGACAATAAGGCAAAAAAAAAAAAGTTAACTACTAAAAATTAGGTGATTTTTTTTAAAAATTATCCTCATAGTGTAATGATCAATTTCATCATTCTAATTTGAGAAAAATTCAATTAAGGGCTTGAAGTATTATTATTTTCTCAAATAAAAACATAGAGTGGACCTTATTTTAAATAAGAACCTAAAATGTTTTCATTGTTTCAAAGAAAGGTCTGACTAATGGCATTTTTGTCATTTCCTTTTTTTGATTTTTTTTCCTTTTTACTTTGTTCTGGCTGGCGAGGGCAACCCTCGACAGATCAGGTGAGGGTTGCTTAGCCCTACGGCCGTCATGGGTGGCCTCGCCTAGGTGAGGCGAGGGTTGCAGCCCTTGCCCGTGGTCGGCGAGAGCTTGGGCGAGGGTCGTGACCCACGTCGGCCAGAACAAAGAAAAAAAAATAAATGAGAAAAAACAACATAAAAAAGAAAAAAAATCAGAAAAAAAGAAATGACAAAAATAACATTGGTGAGTCCTAATTTCGAACGAATATTTAATTTCAGTTATTGAAAGAATAGCAGAAAAGTTCGTTTTAATGTATGGAATAATGAAAAATTAATATTAAAAATATGTTATTGTTTCATTGAATTAAATTTATTAAATCTTATAAATTTGGAGGCCCGCCGTGCGCGGGAGAGAGAGAGAGAGAGAGAGAGAGAGAATGGAAGTAGGGAGGCTGCCGATATCCGCGGCGCTCAAAGGGAAGCTGGTGTCCGCTGGCTACACGTCTCTCTCTCTCCTCTCTTCCCTCTCTCCCTCACGTCTCGCTCGCGGTACGCATTCCCATCGATTCATCGTTCCATTTCGCCTCAATCACACTGTCGTGTTACTACTGTTACGAGGTTGTCTGTCTTCTAGTGTGCATCTCTGATTTGTTGCTCGTTGGGAAGTTCCGGTGCCTGGAACTTGTGTTGCCTTCTTTTCGTGAGAGAGAGAGACTTGGAGTTTGATCTCTCCGATGCTTCTAAGCTTTTGGGTATCTCTGCAATTAGTGTTCTGCCTCCGGTGCAGTCTTGTTCGATCTTGTTCTCTGTTGAGTTGCGCGAATTCCGTTGTCCACTGTAGAAAGATGATGGCGTATCATGCATGATGACTAATGGAAAGTTGCAGTGGAATCTTAATGTGTGTGGAGGTTGTGTTTGAGAAACTGAGCCTTTTTTCTTCTTTTAAAAGGGTTTTTTCTTGTGCCTCCAATTCGACATTTGAACTCGTGAAAAATTGTGCTGCTGCTCCATCAATTGAATTGGGTGCCCGTCATCACTGATAGAGTGATATATTGAAATTGGGAAGGGTATTCTAGTCTAGGTAAAATTTACCTTGATGTTGTGAGGTAGTGTCATGTTTCTATCCTCCTAAAATCTGTTTGAAGGCGGTAGCTTTTTAGCGTTTACTGGTAAAGATTCTGCTGATGCTGCATTTTGTCTTTCGACAGATCTAAATATATCAGAAAATGAAGCCCTTGACATTCTTAAACATGCCCCACATGATGGTTGCATTGATACTTCTGGTGGACATCATATCATTAATGGTATGTATACTCAATAGGCTCTTGATTCATAGCTCTTGCTGTCAAATATTCATTCGAGTGCTCCATGTACAGGAATCATGGAGAGCATCGTGATGAAGAACTTTAGTTTTCTTGGATGTTTCTTTTTCAGTCTTCATTGTGTATGGATTTCATAAAATGAATCTTAGTAACCCATGGAATGCAATAATCATTTCGAAGGGAAACATTCTCACTGCTAATTTCTTTGAAAAGCTGGGAAGCTGCATTGGGGGAAAGGTCCTCATCTAGGTAGTTTTCAGAATAGGAAATAGCTATGTATTGCTCTCAGAGGATGCATACTGACCTTACTAGCTATTCTGACGAGATTCCCGCTCTATTGGCTGTTTGAATCATTTAGTGGCTCCTTGCTGTCCCTCTTTCTGGAGAAGGGGTTAATCGTGGGGACTGCTACATGACCGACATAGAATGCTTTGGATCTCTTTGGTAGTCAAACACGAGAATCTATTGGATGGGGCGTGGGGGGTTTGGAGGGAAGTTTTAGTAGACCTACAATTGAGGATTCCTTTCTCTCTTTTTTCTCCTTTTCTGGTAATTGCAATCCCTCTTTCTGTTATCTCGGTTGTATTGAGAGAGTGGAGTATGGAGTCTCCTCTGGTTCTTGTCTATGCTAAAATTTTGCAAGTGGGAACATTATACTTTTCATGTTCAGTATTATCTGGACTTCTAGAGGCTTTTCATTGTTAGAGTTGGAGAGGAATTAGAACCAGATCTTTGTTTTTCAAATTTAAATATAATTTCCTTTCTGTTTGTGTTTGGTGATCCAAAAAATTTTAACTAAAATTTTGCAACTTTTTTTATGTCTAATTACATGGATTTAGAGATCTTTTGTATTTGATCCTTTGAGTTTTCAATCAGTCTGTTCATTCCATTGGCTTCCCTTTTGCCTTTTCGAAATGCTTCATTGATGACCGATATGGGACACTTGTAAAACTGCAATTGATTGAAGAGGAGCTGCACACTATTTGCAGACTCTGCAATAAAACTTTGGCTTTCCATTGATAGAGTTTTGATTACATTCGATTGCATAGCTTCTGGGCTTCTTCTTTTAGCCCTGCTTTTCTCAGAAGAGAATCATGCCATGCCATTTGACTGTATAGGTGCTCAGACTGCATGGGATATGCTCCACGAGGAAGAATCGTTAACAAGAATCACTACATCGAGTATGGACTTTGATAACATCCTGGGAGGAGGGATAAGTTGCAGGGAAGTCACTGAAATAGGTGAGTGGGATTTTTCTATGTTAAGTTCAATAAATGCAATTTTTGTTTTTGATGTTCTCAGTGTTTCATTGAGCAAAGATGTTCTGAAGATCCTCTTTTCGTGAATTTGATCTTTTTAGGTGGAGTGCCAGGAATTGGTAAGACACAGCTGGGGTAAGGGGGATTTGTTGCAACTCTACTTTTCTTCTGTGGTTTTGTTTTATTTTTCATCAATGGGCTTTCTTCAGCAGGATTCAGCTTGCAGTAAATGTCCAGCTTCCTATCCATTGTGGTGGCCTCGGGGGAAAAGCTATCTACATTGGTTAGTATCAATCAAGTCTGGTTTGCTTTTTGTGTTTGACCTGATAAGTGTTGTGACTATTTCTACTGCTTCTAATCTCCAGATACAGAAGGTAGCTTTATGGTGGAACGTGTACTGCAAATAGCTGAAGCTTGCAGGGATGTTATGTCGGCAAATAATACCATATCCCAAAATGTTCATGCAGGGCAAGTAGGATTGCAGCCTAAGGATTTCTTGGAAAACATTCTCTATTTCCGTGTCTGCAGTTATACCGAGCAGATTGCATTGATCAATTACTTGGATAAATTCATGTCAGAGCATAGAGATGTAGGTATATGTTTGCTGGTTTGCCAAATATCTTTTGTCCTTTTCCTCTTGATGCCTTTCTGTCTGCATATTTGGGGGTTGTTCCCTTCCAAGAGATTGTTGACCTTTCCAAGTACAAAGAGTATGTACATGTGGAATTTATCATGGTTGGTGTATTGTGGCATGTGGCCGGAGGTTACATGTCGCTTTCCTTCTTGTTATTGTGGTTTAGTGTAATTCAGGCTCTTCATGTCCTTTTCTTACAAAGGAGCACACAATGAACGTATTTTCTGCTTCCCCAGTGTGCTTTTTATAGCTTAACACCTGATGCTTGTTAGAGGTTTGTACAGGTTAAAATTGTCATCATAGATAGTATCACTTTCCACTTCCGGCAAGATTTTGAGGACATGGCCCTTCGGACCCGACTGCTTAGTGGAATGGCCTTGAAGTTGATGAAGCTTGCCAAGAAGTTCTGCCTGGCTGTAAGACACGCACAATATCTGTACAAACTCTGTAGTTGAGATCCTGTAGAATTTTGGCTGAAGTCTGACTTTTAGCTGATCAAGAAGCTCATTTATTATATGCAGTAAGCTGAAAACCAATCAGCTGATATTGAAGCTTTAGACTTGTGAATTTGGCAGGCTGACAAACTGGGATGGTTGATAAGCAAGTCATGATGAGACATGATTTTTACTTTGCATGTTTACAATATTGGATCACTTGGATATGCATGCATGAGCGCAGAATACGTGCACAAGTGTGTGCATGTTTGTACATACGTTCTTGTGCCAGCAATCTAATTTTTAGTTTGTCGGAGTACATTCTTTGTTATATTTGTGGTAGTAATTTCAGTGGCTTTCTCCCCTGTGAATTGTAATGAGTATTTCACTGTTTTTCACGGTCTTTAACTTGTATATTTCTGCCTTTTCAGGTCGTTCTTTTGAATCAAGTGACAACCAAGTATTCAGAAGGCTCTTTCCGATTGACTCTTGCATTAGGTAATTGTGATTTGTAAGCCTGATTTCTATCAAATTCCTTCTTGTTCCCATTGCAGTTGACTCAAGCTTCTGCTATTTCGGTGTCTTTGGGTCCGTGATTGTTCTGAGCAGGTGATAGCTGGTCTCATGCTTGCACGAACCGAATCATCTTGTACTGGAACGGCGACGAGCGATACGCGTACATTGACAAGTCGCCTTCTCTTCGATCTGCTTCAGCTCCATATGCTGTTACTGCTAGAGGGATCAGAAACTCTGTTTCAAACTGCAAGAGAATCAAGTTGATGTAGATGACTGAGAATGTTAGTGCAATTCGTATAACATCTCCTTCTCACCTTTCATAGATTCAACTTTCTGGAATGATGGCAATCGTCTCAAGTTTGTGTCGACCCATGCTTTTGAAGTCCGTCCTTCGAATGAGTTATTCTGCGTATTGGCTCTTAAATGTTTCTCCGTCCTGTTTATCTCGCGTCATCTCTTGCAATTTGAGTTGGCCACTGAGTTGAAGACTACCTTTCTTCCTTAGATATGCAGTCTGTCCTCTACATATCATGAAAACATTGTCAATGCAAGTCATGCCTGCTATAATTGGCTTGATGGGCTCAATTGGTACCAATGCAAAATTGTTTAGAACTAAGGGTGAGTTTAATTCAGCATTCCCAAGGCAAGAATTGGCCAAAAGCTGCTTACCAAGCATCCCAGCATTTTCTCAAGGAGCTTTGAAGGCTGAAAGCTCCTTAAGAATGCTGAACCAAACTCACCTTAAATTCGTCTAATTGAAAGGTTTATGACTCAATTGATATAAATGCAGTAAGTTTTGGAATTTTTTTGGTACATTTCCCTATGTCAGATGTACTAGTTTGGAGCCTTGATGTTGACACCACAAGAATATCGATCACGAAGATCTCACTTATCAATGATGCTCATGATATATGCAAGAAAATGGAAACGAGATTGAGAGACAAACGTGTCGAGGTTGCTAATCAAGGATTATGATTAGTACGAACTAATTCGAAAACAAACTTCTTTAGCTTTGGGAAAGAATTGTTTGGAAATAAAGTCATCTGATGTGCCAGTGATTCCATGTAAAGTCTCTAGCAATTAAGTTGGACAAATTTAAAATTAACATACGTTGAATGTTATGGCGCGATAAATTGTTGAAATTCTAGATTGAGCCATGTTAAAATGTTTTAGGATTCACATAAGGTGCGTTTAGTTCGGCATTTCGAAATGACTTTAGCCTCCAAAGGACTGGTTCAGCATGATGCTATGCTTCGTAAAACAGTCATAGATTTTTTACTCTACTTTTTCAAGCTAATTCCTTAAAAAACTGCAACTTTGACTTTAGGCCCAACCCAATCCTGCATCGATTTTTTTTTTATTAAAAAAAAACTCTTTTCTTTTTCTCTAATCCTAAAGCGTCCAAAAATCACCATTGATTTCTTTAAGATTATCAAGAGGCTGCTATTATTTTGATGAAGACACAAGTTCTGATAATGAATCTCTAATTGGTCTTGAAGTTGATAATTTAGAAGAAATTAATAGTGACTTTT